>OZ024828.1:60388871-61066444 GCA_964016985.1 Anodontia alba
TCAGACCTGTTTTCACATCCTCGGAGTGCGTTTAATGATTTGTTTTATTTTTACGCTTTTTAACCCTTGTCCTGCTGAACCCGGATATACCCTGCCTTTGCAAACAGTGTAGATCCAGATCAGTTGGCTTCTGAAGAAGCCAACTGATCTGGATCTGCACTGTTTGCCAATAAGAATATGAATTAATAGCAACAATCTGTATCAAGTAATCTGATTGGCTGAAAATTAGAAGTGGGCGTGGCATCTTAAATAATTTAAGAACAGGACAAGGGTTAATATCAGGACAACAGTGATAGCTCAATAGTTCGGTTTGGTAAGGAGTCCGGTCGGGTCATATCAAATATTTTGATTATTGGTACTATACAATGTAGCTACTATTTCGCTTGTCGACTATCATTATCTCAAACTTGAAGAGACCAGAATTTTAGATTGAGATAACGAGAGTCAACTGTATACCTTCGGACATGTTCGGACAGCAAAATCTCATATCAGCCTGGGAATCCATGAAGTCGGGAGATTTTTCCTATCCGACTTAACGCTAAGCATTCTGGGTAAAATTTTCAGCAAACGACATATGAACGACATGTGTACCAGCGCACGACAAAACCTAGAATAAGGCTTGTGCGACCAGCGAAGACTCAGATCAGCCTGCGCTTCCGCGCAGTCTGATCAGAGTCTTCGCTGATCGCATTTGCCTTCTACAGCCTCGAGGCTATTCAAAGAGGAATGAACAAGATATCTTGCCATACTGTGTAAATGTACAGACTGATCTGAGTCTTTGCTGGTCATTGTAGGTTTTGTCGTACGCTTGCTCATATTGAAATCGTTCTCCGATTTAACGCTTAGCATGCTGGGTAAAATTTTCATTATGAAATATTTTTGTTTTATTATTCAAAAACAACAACAGGTTTTGACATTTCATGCAAAGCAAATTGTCTCAACAGAGACATTTTGCATGAAATGTCAAATCTTGTTTTCTGGGAGGCATATGAAAAATCATCAATTTGTCCAGGGAGTGGTAAAGGTTAAGATCCTTGTTGAAAAAGATAGGTCCGGGCGAGGACTCCGATCAGACTGCGGGGATACCATTTTCGAAAGATTTCAAATACAGTAGACTCTCATTATCTCAAAGTTCAAGGAATTCTCTGAAATACTTCGAGATATCCGTATCTCGACAGATCAGATTCGCACAATTGAGGTAAACAAGACATCGTACAATCATATTTGACAAGTGAATATGTAATTAAACTCTTGAAGTTAGAGATAGGATATGGAAAATATTGTGGAAAAGAGGAGAGATTGCTCCGTAGGAGCAATTTCTCTTCTTTTCCACAATATTTTTTCACCTGTTGTTAGATTTCCATGTTAAAAAAGGGACTAGATTTTCACTCGAGATATGCGGTTATTCGAGATAAAGGTAGTCGAGATAATGAGAGTCGACTCCCTTGTCTGCCTTGGACAAATGTTTGGTGTATCTATTGACAGTGTTTGAGGTACGGTTTAAATGCGGCACTTTCACTACTTTTCTACGCTAATTCAGGCGGTCTACAAATTGACGATATCTTTCTTAGTTTTCCCAGAAAATTGGCATTTCCATTTTAGACAATTTGCATGAAATATTAAAGCCTATTTTCTGAGAAAAAAAAAAAAAAAAAAAAAAAAAAAAAGCAATGTCGTCTGCTCAAGTTTCACTAACATGCCAATCGTTATATCCAAAGGAGTCAGTTTGCATAAATTGTCAAAGCCTGTTTTCTTAGAAAAAATATTTCAAAATGTCGTCTGCTCAGTTTTTACCCAGCACGCTAAGCTTTTAATGCTAAAGAGACAATTTGCATGAAACGTCAAAGCCTGTTTTCTGGGGAAAATAAAGATACGATTTAAAAATGTTGTAAGCTGAATTTCTGACCCAGCATGTTAGGCGTTAAAATACACAATCAATATCAGTTCCAGCCTACGCTGTACCAAGTAAATTAATTAACAAATATTATTAAATTACGATCCTATTATCTTTTCAAATATTTGACTTAGGAAACATGAACGATCAACGTATTGGGTGAGTAAATTTAGGATCGTCTTGAGAAAAGGGGTCTTATGTAATACTGTATACAGACATGGCCACATCACGAAAACAGGCTATTTAGTTTTGAACTCCTTAAACCCCACTTTTATACAGTAAGACTGGGGTTTACAGGGGTAGACATTATTTTTCTTATTTCTGCTCTAAAATATAGATTGTGGGTACTCGTTAGAACCGCCTCGTCGAGGCGGTTCTAATGAGTACCCACAATCTATGTTTTGCGCAGAAATATGACAAAATTTCAGCATTTTTTATCTGAAAATTTTCCTTTTTAGGTGGTTAAATTTTCAGTATATTTGAATAGGCAAATTTTCGTAATGAAAAAAAAACAAAAAAAAAAAAAAAACAAAAAAAAAAAAAAAAAAAAAAACAGAGAAGGTTCCAATAAATTTATTCGGTCATTTTCATTAAATGACCTCATCTTCAAGTGGTAAAACAGTCAGCAGACGACATTTGAAATATTTTTCTTATTTTTTTTTCTTCCAGAAAATAGAATTTCACAGTTCATGCAAATTGAGACAATTTGCATATAATATCAAATCCTATTTTCAGAGAAATAAACTAGAAAATAAGAAAAAAAAATCATCAAGTTGTTAGAAGACCTCCGCAAGGACCGAACAAATATATGTTTTTTAACTCTGTGGAAGCAGAGGGCGAGGGTTGGAATCCCATAAAGGTAGCTTAAGCCCCCACCCCCACACCCACCTTAGTAATTCATTACTGATCGATCCGAAGCGGTACTTTCATTGCGGTACTTTTTGTTATTTGTTATGTAGTGTTTCACTTTCTAACGTTTTTCTTTTAACAATTATGTAAGTTAAAGTCAACTTAAAGATATATTCTGTTAAGTTTGGGTAATACAGTTGCCATCTTTTTGGGAAAGAGTTGACAACTCTGCTTGCAATCTGTTCATTTTGTGGCTGCTAAGCTGTATTTGTTTGCCTTTCTCCTTGATGTTGGGGGTTCTGGGGTGTGTGTGTGTGTGTGTGTGGGGGGGGGGGGGGGGGTGTTACTGATGTAGATCTTATTGTATCAGTTCGTGAGTTCACTTATTTACATTTCATACAAATTGTCTCCAATGTTGCATGAACTGTCAATTCCTCTTTTCTAGACAAATATAAGAAAATATAGTAAAATTCCGCTTTTTAGACCACTTTTGGAACTGCCTAAAATATTCTTACTAGTGAGTCGGTCTGAATATTGAATGTAGAATAATAAGGAACAGACCATTTGATACTGGCAAAAGACTGCTGTTA
This sequence comes from Anodontia alba, assembly GCA_964016985.1. NCBI lineage: Eukaryota > Metazoa > Mollusca > Bivalvia > Lucinida > Lucinidae > Anodontia > Anodontia alba. The sequence goes on from OZ024828.1 coordinate 60,392,205, forward strand.
ACCGTTGTAATAAAACCCTGAGTTTCTAAAGTGGACTCTTCCATCTTTAAATCTGGTCAGAACCATTGTTCCAAAGGGTCTCAGTCAAACATCAAAATAGAAATGCAAATAGTGTAGATCCTGATGAGACGGCTCTGCATGAGATGCATTGAGAGCTACACTGTTTGCAAAGGTATCTGTATTGGTCTGCCCGGCTGAAAGGGTTAAAAAATGAGACTCTTTAACGGCTAGCATGCAGGATAAAAATTTTCAGCAGACGATATTTTGAAATATTTTTCTTATTTCTTCCAGAAAATAGACTTTGACATGCCATGCAAGTGGTCTCCGCATAGTGCACAGTGTGCACATTTTAACGCTTAGCATGCAGGTTACAAAATCAGCGAACGACATTTTGAAATATGTTCCTTATTTTTCCCCCAAAAATATTATTTGACATTTCATGCACATTGTCTCCAAGAGACTATTTTCATGAAATGTCAAAGGCGTTTTTCTGAGGAAAAAAAAAAAAAAAAAAAAAAAAAGCATTAGTTTGTCATCTGCTGAATTTGCCCTGAGAGTGGTAAAGGTTAATAAATGGAAGCTCCTCCGAAACAGCTGAAGCGAAACTTGTCAGTTATGATCCGTCAACAATGTTCTAACATGCTTTTCGTGTCAGTTTGACTAGTTGCCATGGCCATCGAGATCTCCAAGAAACTTATATTTGGAAAATGATTAAACGACATTTATAGAACCGGTGAAATGGTTTGATTAAAAGTTGGCACAAAACGTTTCCTGGTTGGTCCTCTACCAAGTTAACCTTTACCACCCTCTGGGCAAATTTCGGCAGCCGACAAATCGACGATAATTTTCTTTTTACTCCCACAATATAGGCTTTGACATCTCATGCAAATTGTCTCCTTCACAATTTGCATGGAATGTCAAACTCCATTTTCTGAAAAAAAAAAAGAAAAAAAAAAAGACTTTCGTAGAAAAAAAAAAAAAAAATGTTTCAAAGTGACGTCTGCTGAAATTTGTACCCGACATGTTAAGCATTAATATTTTATGCCGAGGGACCTACATACCTTTAATGTCGCTGCGGTTTGATTTCTGAAGTGCAGCGTTTTATCAAAATATTTTTATTGCAACCCCTCCCCCCCCCCACCCCAACCCCACTCCCCCCTTTACCAAAACACATTTTTGCAACTTTATACCAAGTCTTCCTTTGTTTGGTATCTGCTGGCGATACTGGTATATAACGTAACCAATAAAGACTTCTGGACATATATTTCGTCACAGGAAACATTTCCTAAAGCTTTTTGTTTGTGTTGAAGTTTTACGGCCCAGTCAACCCAATGGGGTCATGTCGAGCGCGGTCAGTTTACCTAACCACACGTTTACTGGGCAGGCTTAGTCCTCTAAGCGGTTAACCAGTATTGTGCACATTCTTTCGCCAGAAACTGACAACTGCCCTTCTTGAATCAGCGGAAGGGAGAGAATGACCGTAGAAAATATTTCATGATCAATCTCCACGAAAGAATGTTGCCGACCTCGGCGGGGGTTGAACCCGCGATCTCCTGATCTCCAGTCGGACGGCGCATCCAACTGAGCCACCGAGGCCGGCAATTTCCTTTCCTAAAGCCTTGGAAAAATAAAAGGTCGCAAAGACTCAAGTTCAGATGGTAATACAGATGGTTTATAACATGCATGTTATTAGACGCCAAGAAAGACTTACCATCCCTGCACGTGTGAAAGGGGGCGTTCATTACGCAAACACGCCTATTCAAATATATTAAAATTTCACCACCAAAAAATCTGAAAGTTTTTAGATAATATTTCTGCTCAAAACATAGATTATAGGTACTCGTTAGAACCGCCTCGTCGAGGCGGTTCTAACGATACCCATAATCTATGTTTTTGAGCAGAAATAAGAAAAATAATTTATACCCCTATAAACCCCAGTTTTACTATATAAAAGTGGGGTTTAAGGGGGTCAATATTATATAGGCGTGTTTTCGTGATGTGTCATGAATTAGACGGACCCCTGAACATAATTTGCTTCGTTGTTTGGTAGGCCCAGTCAACATTATTAAGCTCAAGTCGAGCCGGTCTATTCACCTAACCACACCTTTTCCCTTAGACTGGCTTCGGTCTATTGATTTAAGCAATAACTGCATAAAAATACATTTATTGTACTTATAGAATCAAATGAACCTAAATGTTTTCTTTCCTGATTTCTCAAATCAACAGTGACCAGCCTCTTTAATCATGATATTATATTGATTCTATTTTAGTGGATGTATCAAACAGGCTTAAAAGAATAAATATTTAGTCACTAGAGACTGGAGCCAGTCTACTTTTCCCGTAGCAGGCTCAGTCCTCTGAGCAGTTAACCAGTACTTTTGCACATTCTCTCGCCAGAAACTGACAACTGCCCTTCTTGAAGCAGCTGAAGGGAAATAATGACCGTAGAAAATATTTCATGATCAATCTCCACGAAACAATGTTGCCGGACCCGGCGGGGATCGAACTCGCGAACTCCTGATCACCAGTCGGATGCGCATCCGACAGCGCCACCATTTGCTTGGACATTTCATATTGTAAACTCTTTTTCTTTTCGTCAGCACAGAGATTCTTATAGAAGCGTCCGATGAATGCATGACCACACGGAAAAGGTACAGTTGAAACTCGCTATCTCGAACTCGCTTATCTCGAATAACCGCTTATCTCGAAGTTAAAATCTGTTCCCTGCCTAAACATGAAAATCTAACAAAATGTAAAAAAATATTGTGGAAAAGAGGAGAAATTGCTCCTAAGGAGCAATTTCTCCTCTTTTCCACAATATTTTCAATATATCTCTAACTTAAAGGGTCCAATTACACATATATTTGTTAAATGTGGTTAATCGAATTAGTTTTTACGCAATTCTGCAAATCTGATATGTCGAAGTACGGATATCTCGAAGTATTTCAGAGAGTCCCTTGTAATTAGAGATAACGAGAGTCGACTGTACTTGAATAATCGGCCTGCTAGAATAAAAGATAGTGTACAACCTTGTCTTCTTACTTATTGTTCTCTAGGCAATACATAAGTGTGTTCGACCTTATACTTCCAATTGCATGTTATCAGCGACAGTCTGTGACTCTAACATGTGCATCCAGGCTTCTGCTCTTGTTAGCTAGTTTAAATGATAAGCCTACTGTTACATTGTTTTTTGGTATTTTTCTGAAGTTCCCTGGCACAATATAGACGCTGTTTCTCTTGCTCCTCATTGAACAAATGAGGTACCTACCTAGCAGAATTCTGTCTGAGGTACAAATGCTTTTTCAGAATTACTTGCACGCTGCCTTCTAATAGTCCAGTTTGTGTTGAGATTTTACGGCCCGGTCAACCCAGTGGGGTCATGTCGAGCGCGGTCAGTTTACCTAACCACACGTTTACTGGGCAGGCTCTAAGCGGTTAACCAGTATTGTGCACATTCTTTCGTCATTAACTGACAACTGCCCTTCTTGAATCAGCGGAAGGGAGAGAATGACCGTAGAAAATATTTCATGATCAATCTCCACGAAAGAATGTTGCCGACCTCAGCGGGGGTTGAACCCACGACGTCCTGGTCTCCAGTCGGACGGCGCATCCAACTGAGCCACCGTGGCCGGCTATAATAGTCCAGTACTACTGGCTATATCTTTCATCGATACTTAGACATCCTGTTCCACTACAGGCCTTATAGCAATGATGTTTGCCTTGGTAATAGAGGTTTAAGTCTACCAAGGGACGTGCCATCTTTGACAGACAATTTGCAAGCTTTAACCCATTAAAGACTGAATAAACTCTCCCACACTATATATTGGAAGAGTCCATTTTCGATTTTAGGTATGTGGCTATATGATGTAGATATTGGTAAAGAAAAATTGTTTAACTATTTGCAAACAGTGGAGACCTTGACCGCGCCCAAAGATTCATATTTTTACATTGTAGCTCAAATGTACTTGGTAAACTTTTAGGACAGATACGGTGAGGAGTTAATCCATTAATGCCGAGTGGATTCTTCTACCAATCTATTCGTACATGTACATGCCCAGCTCTAGTTTAAGGGGGTCTGGTTTAAATCATTTTTTTCAGTATTATTCTTAGTTTAAAACATTTGTTTCTTTTTCTCATTTTCTCAATAAGAAATACAATGATGACAAATACAGTGTAAATAACTTCTCACAATAAATTACAGAGGATCTGAACGAAAACGTTTTGCTTGTGGAGTTCATTTTCTCGAAGAATTATTATCCTTATGCAAGAAATCATGCATTTTAATACAAACAGTGTTGTCCTGATCAGACGCTGCGGAACGCTGGGTCTACACTGTTTACCAATGTCCCATTTAAGAGACATACTGCGTTAAAGGGTAAAACGTGTTCGAATTATCAGAACAACTATAATAATGACTGAAGCAGGACTCCATAGCACAGTAGGCGGCGCGTCTGACTGCAGATCCTGGGGCTCGGAAGTTCAAACCCCGACTCGGCCACATAAAGTTCGTGTAGACTGATCATGAAATCATTTCTGTTGTCATTTTCCCAACTCCACTGATTCAAGAAGGGCAGTTGTCAGTTACTGGTGAAAGTTATGTGCACAAATACTGGTTAACCGCTCAGAGGACTAATTGTTTGTGTTGAGGTTTTACGGCCCAGTCAACTCAATGGAGTCATGACGAGCGCGGTCAGTTTACATAACCACACGTTTACTGGGCAGGCTTAGCCCTCTAAGCGGTTAACCAGTAATGTGCACATTCTTTCGTCATTAACTGACAACTGTCCTTCTTGAATCAGCGGAAGGGAGAGAATGACCGTAGAAAATATTTCATGATCAATCTCCACGAAAGAATGTTGCCGACCTCGGCGGGGGGTCGAACCCGCGACCTCCTGGTCTCCAGTCGGACGCGCATCCAGAGGACTAAGCCTGCTAGATTAACTGAACGGCTGGTCATGACTATAAAGATGTTGACTGGGCCGTAAAACTTCAACTCAAACAAACAAACAAAAAGTAATGACGAAAGGTCATCGTTTAGATTTTCCGCCAGTGCATGAACACCAGGGCCCAGTTGTTCAAAGCATCGTTAGCTTAACGAGCTCGTTAAGGATCGTTTCGTTAACTGTTTTAGCAGATTCAATACACAATATTCTGATATTTTTTGCTGAGAAAATGTGAGTAGCTTTTGCACTGCAAAAGCTACTCACATTTTTTCAGCAAAAAATTTCAGCATATTTGCGTATCACTCGATGTAAATTTTAACGAATCGTTAACTAACGATGTCGTTAGCTTTGAACAACTGGGCCCAGGGCTGCATTCAGAAATGCAAAGTGACAGCGAATATTTCGCCCTGGATCCCTGTACATAATGACGAGCGCCAACAGGAGCAGGCATCCAGGGCAAAACACTCACGAGTTGCTTGTACATTTGAAACAAAAGCCCAGGTTACCGAACGGACAGTGACAGAACAAGTTAATTGGAACAAGTTAATAGGAACCTTTTCTGTTTTTGCGTGCCTGTATAAGACTCCTTTTCTCAAGACGAGCACAAATTTACTTACCCAATCGGCGGATCGTTCATGTTTCCTATGTTAAATATTTGAAAAGATAATAGGATCGCAATTTAATAATATTTGTTAATTAATTTACTTGGTACAGCGTAGGCTAGAACTGATATTGATTGTGAGCGGAGGCATTTAAACCGTCCGTTTCTTATAAGTGAACAGCTAAACAGGTCACTTGTCCAAGGCAGACAACTTTTACCGACAGGAAGTTACATTAAATAGTTCCTGTGCATATTGAATTTTGACCGGGTCACTAATAATTAAATATGCTCAGGTAAGATGTCAAAATAACAGTTTCTTCTTGTAAAAAGGTTCTGAAGTGGACTGTAATCTATGTTAGGTGGTACATGTATTTACTTGAGAAATAACTATACATTAGCAATGAATAAAAAGCATATTTCTTGTGGAGAAATACTGCTTTAAGACACATATGGTAACAAATGGGTTAAGGTGTTCGAATTTTTAAACCCAGATATCACGCCCGTGTACACGTTTTGCCACTCATCGAGCTGTTGTAGATACGCCTTCCCACAGAGTCAAAAATAGACTTTACTCTTTCATTCATGACTTTCTAAAGGTAATTCTTCCATTCTTGAATTTGGACATGTCCACTGATGCAAATAGGGGTGTCAGTCTGAAATAATAATAATAAAAAAAAAAAACACACACAAAAAAAACAAAAAAACAGAGAATGGCAAAATGGCATACATTGTAGATCCTGATGAGACAGCTCGTTACGAGCTGTCTCATCAGGATCTACACTGTTTGCACAGGTATCCTTCGGCCAGGCAGACTGAAAGGGTTACGGCGACTTCATACACCTGGTAAACTTTCCGCCATGTTTTTTAAGTGTGTGGGGGGAAGGGGAAGCAGGAGAAGGGGGGGGGGGTGGGGAGGGGGGCAACTTTTGTGACTTTCTGTTTACTTTTCTATTCACCAAATCGGTTCTGAAGACAGATCTATTCTAAATGGATAAGTTTTTGCTGCAATTTGAAATTATCTCCTTTAAAATGTATCCATTCCTTTAAAGTGTTAGGTATCCGAAATTTTAAGGTAAATACGTTATGTCATTGGGGATTGATAAGACTGTGTGAGTGTGCAATATGACTGTGTGGATGTGCAGGTTGATTGTACTGATGTGACAGATGTTTGTGCGATGTGCAAGATATCTGTACGGATGTGCAGATGTCTGTATGGATGGGAAAGATGTCTGTATTGATGTGAAAGACGACTATACGGATGTGCAAGATGTCTGTGCGGATGTAAAAGATATCTATACAGATGTCAAGATGTCTGTATGGATGTGCAAGACGACTGTGCGGATGTCCAAGATGGTTGTGCGGATATACAAGATGTATGTATGGTGGTGAAGGATGACTGCGGAGGTTCAAGATGTCAAAGAGGATGTGCAAGATTGTGCGGATATGCAAGATGCCTATGCGGATGTGGAAGATGTCTGGATAGATATGGAAGATGTATATATGAATGTACACGACGACTGTGCGGATGTGCAAGATGTCTGTACGGATGTGCAATATAACTGGGCGGATGTGTCAGATGACTGTACAGATGTGAAAGATGTTTGTACGGATGTACAAGATGTCTGCACGGATGTACAAGATGTCTGTATCGATGTGTGAGATGTCTGTATGGATGTGTAAGGCGAATGTGCAAGATGTCTGTGCGGATGTGAATAATGTCAGTACGGATTAGCTAGATGTATGTGTGGATGTGCAAGACGATTTTGTGGATGTCCAAGATGGCTGTGAGGATGTGCAAGATATCTATGTATGATGTTGTAGGATGACTGCGTGGATTTATAAGATGTCTGTACGGATATGCAGGATGACTATGCGGATGTGCAAGATATTTATACGAATGTGTATGATGACTGTGCGAATTTGCAAGATGACTATGCGGATGTGCAAGATGTCTGTACGGATGTGTATGATGACTATGCGGATGTGCCAAGATGTCTGTACGGATGTGTATGATGACTATGCGGATGTGCAAGATGTCTGTACGAATGCGCAAGATGACTGTGCGGACGTGCATGATAACTATGCGGACGTGTAAAGTGTGTGCGGATGTGTATGATGACTTTGCGCATGTGCATGATAAATATGCGGATGTGTAAGATGTCTGTACGGATGTGTATGATGACTGTGCGGATGTGCAAGATGATAATGCGGATGTGCAAGATATCTGTACGGGTGTGCAAGATGTCTGTGTTGACGTGCAAGATGACAGTATGGATGTGTATGATGAATGTGCGGATGTGCATGATGACTTTGCGGATGTGCGTGATGCCTGTACGGGTGTGCAAGATGACTGTGTGGATGTGCAAGATGATTGTGCGGATGTGCAATATGACTAATTGTGCAAGAGAGCTGTACTGATATGCAAAATGACTGGAAGCTGTGCATTTTTCTTGTATGCTCAAAGATACTCTTTCACTTAACATGGCTAAATACCGGCTTATACTGTATTGTCTAATCGCTGCTGTTTTGCTAAACACAAGGGGTTTTCCTTTAGCTCAGAATGAAGAGTACTGAATTAGAGCCAATTAGTGATCTTTCCAGAAGTTAAATAGATTACTTTATCATAAAACCGTCTGGTTTTTCCTCGGTTGTATCTTTCTCCGCGTGACCATAGTAATTATTCCAGTGAACCTGCCAGAACATAGGAACCGCAACGTCAGGCAACGTACTGTCTGACATGTGCACCCAGCGAAGACACAAATCAGCCGGCACATCCGCTCAGTCTGCGCAGAGTCAACGTTGTTTGCATGAAGGAACTTTGCATTCTTGGCTATCCAATATGCGCCAAGTGAAGATTCTGATCAGACTGCGCGAACGCGCAGGCTGATCTGAATCTTCGCTGGGCGCGCAAGTCCGAAGGTACGATTTCTGACGTTGCGGCTCATAGAGTCCTCTTTTAGGCAGACCTATAATCAACAAGAATGCCCATTTCCATCAGGGAATTTACCATTTCCACAAAATACTAGTTAAGCTCCGGCACACTGATGGTGTAAATAACAGACCACTAATATAAAGTCTTTCCCATATATTTATATTTATACGACAGAGCACTATATACGCTCACGTTATCACCAAAGAAGATGAATTTGTATGTATCAGTTTTTATATTCCCTTTTCAGAGAGAAAAATAGAAAATATTATTTGCTGATATTCAAATTCAGAAGGTTATGGTTAAGTGTAGTGTCTGTCAATCTGTCCCCGTACCGTCCGTCAGTTCAGATCATGAGTATTCATTTTCCTTCGTAAATTGATATTTTTGGTGAAAAAGTCTAAACAAGAGTGTCTAGCTTACGGGAACAGACGTCCCAACGTAATGACATGTTTCGGTCCATACCTAGGTTCATATGGAACTTGCTTACTTGCTCATAGTGTACATGGTACATTTGACTCTCGCTATCTCGAACTCGCTATCTCGAAGTGAAAATCTGGTCCCTGCCTAAACATGAAAATCTAACAACAGGTAAAAAATATTGCGGAAAAGAGGAGAAATTGCTCCTAAGGAGCAATTTCTCCTCTTTTCCACAATATTTTCAATATATCTCTAACTTCAAGAGTCCAATTCATATATATTTATTAAATGTGGTCAATCGAATTATTTTTTCCTGAACTCTGCAAATCTGATATGTCGAGGTACGGATATCACGAAGTATTTCAGAGAGTCCCTTGGAATTCGAGATAACGAGAGTCGATTGTATTTACACGAGTAGATTACTGCCATTACCATTTTTATAACTACTACTACTACTACTACTGTCGGCCTCGGTGGCTCAGTTATGTGCGCGTCCAACTGGTGATCAGGAGGTTGCGGGTTCGACCCCCGCCGGATCGGCAACATTCTTTTGTGGAGATTTGATCTAGAAATATTTCCTACGGTCATTATCTCCCTTCCGCTGATTCAAGAAGGGCAGTTGTCATTTTTTGGCGAAGGATGTACACAATAGTGGTTAACCGCTTAGAGGACTAAGCCTGCCCACTAAAAGTGTGGTTAGGTAAACTGACCGTGCTCGACATGACCCCATTGGGTTGACTGGGCCGTGAAAACTCAAAAACAAACAAAAACTACTACTACTGCTACTATTATTGCTGGTATTATTATTTATTATTATTATTATTATTATTAAAAGAGTCATTACTACTACTACTACTACTATACCACTACTAATTCAATCATATTGTATAGCTATAACAAATGCAGCTAATTGGTTGGGTCACAAATTCTACATGTAAAAACATTAGTTACGGCCCTTCACCTATCAAGTGCAGCACAATAATTGAATAATATAGGCGTGAAAATGGCGAATAAACATTATCATATACATATGATGTGTTATCTAAATCACATAGTCTGACATACCTAAAATTGAAGTTCGGCTCTTCCAACATATAATGAAGGGCGTGTTTGTTCAGTCTAAAACGGCGTACGTGTTAACAGAACCTACACGGCTGTTTTCAGGCGCCGAGGTTATTAAACTCTTTTCATGCCCAAACCTGTTGGCATTTTCATATTTATTAGCAGAGAAGTTTTCATGCTCAGCTATGTTTAGCGAGAAAGAATTTGCAGTTGTTTGCAATTTGAGATTTATTAGCATGAAAATCTTCATGCTCAGCGGAGTTGAGCATGAAAAAAAGGTTGATAGCCTTGCGGCCAGAAGAGCAAGTCACTTGAAAACGTTTTATCCTGGGTACCTGCTCCCGATGGCGCTCGTCATTAGGTACAGGGATCCAGGCATTACGAAAACACGCCTATTTAAATATATTGATAATTTCACCACCAAAAAACCTGAAAGTTTTCAGATAAAAATTTTGATATTTTCCATATTTCTGCTCAAAACATAGATTGTGGGTACTCGTTAGAACCGCCTCGGCACTCGTTAGAACCGCCTCGCCGAGGCGGTTCTAACGAGTACCCACAATCTATGTTTTTGAGCAGAAATAAGAAAAATAATGTATACCCCTGTAAACACCAGTTTTATTATATAAAAGTGGGGTTAAAGGGGATCAAAATTATATAGGTATGTTTTCGTGATAGCAAACTGCAGAATTCAGATTGTAGTTTCTTACCCGTGACTTAGCAAAAATGAGAATTTTACGGGCTTTTTTTTCTTTACTTTGCCACCGGAAGCTGTAATGATTAAATTTAGGCCTTTTGTTTCTCAATGTTCGTGATGACAGTTGTTTTTACTATCTCCATTCACAACGGTTTTAATTAACCTTTACTAATCTATGGGCAAATTCAGCAGACAAAAAAAAGAAAAGATACTTTTCTTATTTTTCCAAGAAAACAGGATTTGACATTTTATGCAAATTATCTCCAGTGGAGACAATTTGAATCAAATATCAAAGACTTTTTTCTCGGAAAAATAAGAAAAATATTTCAATATGTCATTTGCTGGAAATGTTACCCAGAGTGCTAAGCGTTAAACCCAAAATCCTACGTATATGTCCATTTTATTGCTGAATTTCAGCAGTCATAAAACCTTTTAATCAATTCCAAATAAATTATTTATAACCGGAAATCTATTTTCTTTTGTTGATGCTTTTACTGATTATTTTGTTCGCAAAGTTCAAGACAACATGTACAGTACTTCACGACATACGCCCATCGAAGACTCGTCACCCTGCGCATGCGCGTAATGCGATCTCTCTTCGCTTGGCACTTGATCGCTGGATAGCCAGGATCTAAGGTTTCTACAGGCGGGCAGCGAAAACTTTGGTCAGACTGATCGGTTTGAATACTGGCTGGGTGAAAATGGATTAAGGTATATTTTCTTACGCTGCGGCAGCTCATTTTGTCGTTACCTCTAAATCAAATGCTTTAAGGGGAAACTGATATTCTTTCCAAGGAGGCAACTCTGTCAGAGCTTGGGCAGCAAGAACGCAAACAGGAAGTCCTAAACGTTGTCTGCCAATTAAAAATTAATGGAAAATCTACCATGTGTATCTGTCAAATCCCGGAAACTCATCACGAAAACATGCCTATATAATTTTGACCCCTTAAACCCCACTTTTATACAGTAAAACTGGGGTTTACAGGGGTAGATATTATTTTTCTTATTTTGCTCGAAAACATAGATTGTGGGTACTCGTTAGAACTGCCTCGCCGAGGCGGTTCTTACGAGTACCCACAATCTATGTTTCGAGCAGAAATATGAAAAATATCAATGTTTTTTATCTGAAAATTTTCCATTTTTGGAGGTTAAATTTTCTGTATATTTGAATTGGCATGTTTTCGTAATGTATAGCAAACTTTCCGTTCAGTTGTGAGTTTTCGGTGAACGATTGTCTTTTGGGCGGCCTATGCGAATAAAACTTTTGTATGCTTGTTCGGAAAAAATATGGAAATGTTTACTGGGTTGATATTACATAATCGATCCTTTGTAAAAATAATAAATGAGCCAACGACCGTAGAAATGATCCTAAAATGGTTTGTCTCCCTTCTAAAAAGGTGTCTGTTTTTTTTTTTTTTTTTTTTTTAGAAGCGGATTAATGTGCAGGAAAGCAAACAAGATGTCAAAAATGTCTCCCTTGTAAAAATGGCGGATACTCTACCAAGAGTATCTAGTCACCTTTAGGATGCATCATAACTAGGTACATATACCAACAGCTCGAAAAATATACTTCAAACCGCTAAGGGGCGTTACTTGGAAAGTTACCTGTGAGAAGCGGCAGTTGACTGAAGACAGTTATTTCCCCTAGGTCGCTATGGCCACGATTCTATTATTTGACTGGGACTATTTCAAAACATCTTGGCGATAGTTCGGGAAAGCTTAATTTCACAAGTTTAGAGCGAAATGGAAGAATGAAGAAAAATACTTATTCTACAGTGTTATATACCAGTAAAAACTATAGAAAAATCTCTTTGTGGTGATAACTTATAACATTTTCCTTGAAAAGGCAATCATTTTAAAATAGAGGCTAAAATTAGCGTTTTGATCATTTTTGACAAAATATAATGGTAATATATAGGCGCAAATAGTAGAAATTAGTAGGGTAGGTAACTTGGTGGCTGATTTTCAACAAATTTCGCTTGTTCAATTTATCTGAAATTTTCACAATACTGTTGTGAAAGATCAGGTATACAAATTCAGCAAAGAAGAGTGAAAACTATTTTCTTAGACAAAAATTAAAAAAAAAAAAAAAAAAAAAAAAATGTACCTTACTATTGCAGTTGCATAAGTCAGAACAAGTTTTTGTTTTAAATTTATTTTTAGGGTACATATATGTGAATAAAACACAGAAACAGAAAAGACAAATATATGGTCAATCAGAACAAAATATTTTCATTTAAAATAAAACGCCAAGCATAAAACGTCTTTCCGAGTGATGCCGAAAGGATAGTAAATATTTATTCTAATACATGTAATCCTGTTTGATAATCCACTAAAATAAAGTCAAAGTAATAACATGACCAGCCTTTATAGCAATGATATTATTTTGGTTTTTGATTGTGGCAATTCTTGTGTACATTCGCTTATATTTTTGCACATACCAGTGAACTTTCTTCAAGTAAGAAGAGAACCTTATGGGAACACAATACATTAAATGTTACAATCTGGAGCTGCACTGGAATTGAGGGCGCGGTTTCAATCGAGTCAACCAATATATGAACAATGAACTCTTCTACCTAAACTCTTTTGACAGGTCCATTTCTAATAAAAGGGGTGTCTTGTTATTTTTTATTATTACCACGTTTTATTGAAATCCCTGTGTTTAATACAAACAGTGTAGACCCTGATCAGACGACGTGTTGTGCGGCGTCTGATCTGGGTCTACACTGTTTGCAAATGTCCGCTAGGCTTAAATGGTTTTAAACATCTAATCTGTGTCTACACTGCCACTTATCCAGCAGTGTTGTAGACACATTGCTATATAGTATACAGTGTAGACCATTTTGCGGCGTCTGATCTGGGTCTACACTATTAGTACTCGTCTGTCCTTCTTGTAGTCAAACTAGACGAAAGTATATTCTATTCGTCCATACTACTACAAAATACCAAGTGTTCATAAATTTATAATGTTAATGTAAAATAAACAACGAAATAACTTTAAAAAAATCTATGAAAATATGTATATGAATCTTTTGCACTCCGCAGGTCACTTTTGACATCTTAATTGTGTATGGTATATACCTATTACATGTTGTTAGCGCCACATTTATGGAGGTCTGCTGCAGGTGGCTGGGTGTCCTTCAGTTACTTGTGCTCAGTAAAATACAATTCATTGGATTAAAATACCGAACAGAGAAGTCCCGGTCGAGCCGCGAGAATGTGCGATTTGATCTGGGACTTCGCTGTGCGTATATTATGTAGAGGTCATTTTTATGTGCGTGATAGAGTGTTTGTCATAGCAATATATAGGCATTGTATTTTCACCACATAAAATAGTAACTAGCTTGCTAATATACAATGCTTTTTTGCATTATGTGACTGTCATCCATTTTACAAATGTGACCAGTACATGAGTAATTACAATATTAGAAACATTACTTCCATTTGATATGAATCAATGGAGTTCGTCCTCCATTATTACTCATAGTATATTGTTTGCATATCTGATGTGTAGTGTAGTGGGGGTCTCTCAATACGAAAACACGCCTATTCAAATATATAGAAAATTTCACCTCCAAAACCGAAAATTTTCAGATATAAAACTCTGGTATTTTTCATATTTCTGCTCAAAACAAAGATTGTGGGTACTTTTTTTTTTAGGTTCTACAGCTGTTTTTTTTTAACTTTACCTAAACCTAACCCAAAACTAAACAAGAGGCACATGGGCCATGATTCGCTCACCTGAGCAAATCGGCCATCGAATATCTGTAAATGCAATGCAAAATTCTTCTTGCCACAGCAACTAGGACAGAAATTTGACTGTGCCGCAAAAAAGATCAAAGGTCATCCTAGGCTCAACATTTTAATAAACTTGCAGACCTTGCGACCCGATGCTATATATCAAGATTCAGCCTCATAGCTTTCTTGGTCCTCGAGAAGAAGATTTGTAAGATATGGCATCATGGTAGCCATCTTGTTCAAAAGTGCAGAACCATTTGAACAAAACCACCATACCCGTTCGACATAAACCCAATGGAAAATCTGGTGAAAATTGGTCAGAGAAAAAGACATTTAAAGATTACACAATTTTATACATGTATATAGTCCAGAGGCAAGGGCAGATAGCCCCCAAGGTACAACATTTTGATTGAAACTAAAAATGTTTACTATTTGAATCATATAATGTAAGTTTCAGCCCTTAGTCTTAAATACAATTCGAGAAAATGATTTTTCAAAAACCTGTATGGAGACAAAAATTTGACCTTGCCATAGAAAGGTCAACCTGGGATCATCATCTAATTAAATTTGGTAGACCTAGACCCCGATGCTATATCCAAAGATACAGCCTCAAAGCTTTCTTGGTTCTGGAGAGAAAAAGATTTTTTAACCATATATGGGTATGGTGGCTATTTTGTATAACGGTGGAGCCTTTGAACTATCAATATCTCTTCAACAGCAGGCCCCATGTGAAATCTGATGAAACTTAGCCAAGCAGTTTCAGAGAGGAACGACGCTGAAAGATTACCTGATTTTATACCTGTATATAGCCCAGGGGCAAGGGTTGATAATTCGGTGGGGGGAGGGGGTGGGGAATAAAATTTTGATTGTAACTAAAACGTTTTACAAATGTACAATATTGTAAATTTCAGCCATTTTGAGAAATGATTTTTCAACATTTTCCCCATACAAAAGTATGGGAACACAAACTTGACCTTGCCGTAAAAAGGTCAAAGGTAATCCTAGGGCCATCAATCATTTGAACCTACTTGGTAGACCTTGAGTCCCTAATGCTATATACCAATATTCAGCCTCAAAGCTTTCTTGGTTCTGGAGAAGAAGATTTTTAAGTGTTTTTACCATATATGGGCATGGTGGTCGTCTTACATCACGGACCGTGACCATTTGTATAAATTTTGAATCCACCTTTAACACAAGGTTCCACATAAAGTTTGAAAAAAAAATGGCCCAAGGGTTTCAGAGAATAAGACGTTTAAAGATTAAACAATTTTATACATGTATATAGCCCAGGGCAAGGGCAGATAACCCTGGAGGACAAAAATTTTATTGTAACTAAAAGGGTTTGCTTCTTTGATTATACATTGTAAGTTTCAGCCATAAGCCTTTAACACATTTTGAGAAAAACATTATTCAATATTTTCCCCGTACAAATGCATACGGACACAATTTTATCCTTGCCATAAAAAGGTCAAAGGTCAACCTAGGATCATCATTTGATCAAACTTGGTAGACCTCGAGTCCCCAATGCAACATACCAAGATTCAGACTCAAAGCTTTGTTGGTCCTGGAGAAGAAGATTTGTAAGTGTTTTTACTATAAATGGGTATGGCGGCCATCTTTCTTCACTGACCGTAACCATTTGTACAAATTTTCAATCCTCCTTTATCACAAGGTTCCAAATGAAGTTTGAAGAAAATTGTCCCAGCGATTTCAGAGGAGAAAACAGTTAAAGATTACACGATTTTTATACATGTATATAGCCCAGGGGCAAGGGCAGATAACCCCTGGGAACAATTTGTATTGTATCTAAAAGGGTTTGCTACCTTGATCATTCATTGTAAGTTTCAGCCATTAGTCTTTAATATATTTTGAGAAAATGACGGTTCAATATTTTCCCGATACAAATGCATAGGGACGCAAATTTTACCTTGCAATAAAAAAGTCAAAGGCCAACTTATGGTCATCATTTGAACAAACTAGTAGACCTTAAGTACCCGATGCTATATACCGAGATTCAGCCTCAAAGCTTTCTTGGTTCTGGAGAAGAAGACTTTAAGTGTTTTAACCATATATCGGCATGGCGACCATTTTACTTCAAGGACCGTGACCATTTGTACAATTTTTCAATCCCCTTCAACACAAGGTTCCATGTGAAGTTTGAAAAAAAAAAATGATCCAGGAGTTTCAGAGGAGAAGTCGTTCAAAGATGTGGACGCACGGACGGACGACGGACGGAGAGTGATCACAATAGCTCATCCTGAGCCTTCAGCTCAGATGAGCAAAAAACAACAACTGGAGATCATGCGTTTGTCACCTTCTCGCGCCCGTGGGTATTTTTTTGTTAGGGTCTCCAGATTTCGGCAGCCGCTTTAAACTAAACCTAATCATATTAAAATAATGATATTTTCTTTTTTTATTATTTTTCAGATGTCTCTGTCGCCGATTACATGGCTGTTGTGATGAGTGCAAAGGAGGCTGACTTTCTATGTAGCGACTACAGCGTACCAGTCTTAGAACACGTAATGACGAGGTATGTTCTGTCCATCTTTCTTTCTCTCTCTCTTACTCTCTCTCTCTCTCTAAATCATCTGAAGCGTCTCTCTTACACAGACGCACGCACACACAGGTTTAAGTAGACAGCGCCATACTTATGTTTATTCACCTAATATATTCAACAACCATAGCTCACATAACCCATTGTCGTACTGTAATAAACTGAACATATAAAGGAGTTGACCATGTTATCCGCAGCATTGATGTTGCTCATTCGCAGATTACCACCAGTACGTATGGATACTTGGGTAACACACTGATCTGGTAGATAAGCAAAAATATACACATTTGCGTGCATTTAAAAATTGATTAAAATTCTATTAAATCTGGAGTTATTCTTACGAAGTAAAATTTACTTATTTCAATTAGAGAGGAGTACAAAATAAGATTCAGAACGGGAAAAGTCGCATGTATTGTATATGTTTTGTTATCTGTTCCCGTTACTAGGCACCGGGTTCCTCCTCCATCTATTTGCAAGGTGTCGCCGATGAGACCTTCATAGAAAAAGATCCTGTGAATGAGAGACTACCAAACTCAGTCCGAGACCTGTTGACAATTCTTCAATGCACATTGGGAATGTTACGTTTGATCGCCTTCCTCAAGTAGACTAAGAGTAAGTATTACTATTTGTTTAAACTAAAACTATTACTAATTGTTTAAACTAAACTTAAACCTAAACCTAACCTTAACCTAAACCTAAACTAAAAATAACAACCTGAGGCCGTGCGTTTTTCACTTTCTTGCGTCCGTATATTGTTTTTCGGGTTTTGCCTCCGCATTTCTATGACGTCTGCAGCTGCTTTAAACTAAACCTAAACCTAATCTAAACCAAAACCTAATTTTAAACCTAACCTAAACCTAAACTATATATAACAACCGGTGGCCGTCCGTTTTTTGTTTTTGTTGTTTTTTTTCCTTGCGTCTGTATATTGTTTTTCGGTTTTGCCTCCGCAGATTTACGACGTCTGCCGCCGCTGCTTGAAACTAAACCTTGACCAAAGTTAAACCTAAACCAAAGTTAAACTAACACCTAAACATAAACATAACTAAAAATAACCAGAGGGCGTGCCTTTCTCATTTTCTGGCGTCCGTCGATTTTTAGGGTCTTGCCACCGGATCATTTTATGTTCTGCAGCTGCATTTTGTTTTAACTAATCCTAAACCCAAACCCAAAACTAAAACCCAAGAACTGGAGGTCATGCGTTTGTCACATTCTCGCGTCCGTTGTTTTTTAGCTCGCCTGTACGAAGTAAAATGAGAGCTATTGTAGTCACCCCGGTCGCCCGCGTGCGCATTTGCGTTCCGGCACACTGTGTTAAAGTTTTTTCAAATGCTTACATCTCAACAGTCACTTACCACAGTCCATTTATATTTGGATCATGGGTGCTTTGGAGGGTCGTCCGCGATTTCATAAGAACAGACTACTGGGTTCCTGACCCGGGTTGGGGCTAGGGGTCATATCTGGGACACCTTTGTAAAATGCTCTGTTGCTGTATTTAAGTTTTTCATATGTTTATATCTTAGTGGTTAGTTGTCAACAAGCATTAATATTCGGAACATGATCGCCTGGAATGTTCGTCTAAGTGTCCATAGGTACCGGCCTCCGGGTTCATGCCTAGGGTGGAGCTAGGGTTCAAAATCCAGGACACCTCTTGTAAATTGTTTTGTGCATTTCTGTTATGCTAGCATTAAAACACATCCTAGGTAATACATCAGTCAAACTTGTGACATTGCTTTAAGTTTCATTGGGTGAAGGTCATGGTGACCTTCATTTCACAGTCAAATGACCTTTATTTCATGGTCCAGTGATTTTGCCTTATATCTCTAAGACTATTTAATGGAGAAATGTCATACCTTGGATATTAGTTCCATGTACATGCAACACAAAAAGTGACCTCAAAATATAATTAGGTCAGTATATTTCATGGTCCAGTGATTATGCCTCATATCTCGAATACGCACATATATACACACAGGTTAAAATACAGCGCCAAAGTTATGTTTATTCACCTAATATATTCAACAACCATAGCTCACATAACCCATTACTTTACTGTAATGAACTGAACGTATGAAGGAGTTGACCTAGACTGGCTGCAGTCTCTAGTGACAAAATAATTTTTCTTATAATCTGTTTAATAATCCACTAAAATAAAACCAAAGTAATATCATGACTATAAAGGCTGGTTTGGTTTTATCTTAGTGGATTAACAAACAGGATTATGTGAAAAATATTTAGTCACTGGAGACTGGAGCCAGTCTAGAGTTGACCATGTAATCCGCAGCATTGATGTTGTTCATTCGCAGATTACCACCAGTGCGCATGGGTACTTGGCTAACACACTGATCTGGTAAATAAGCAAAAATATACACATTTGCGTGCATTTAAAATTGTTTAAAATTCTATTAAATCTGGAGTTATTCTAACAAAGTAAAATTTATTTATTTTAATTGGACAGGTGTAAATAAGATCCAGAACGGGAAAAGTCGCATGTATTGTATGTTTTGTTATCTGTTCCCGTTACTAGGTACCGGTTCCTCCTCCATCTGTTTGCAAGATGTCGCCGATGAGACCTTCATAGCAAAAGATTCTGTGAATGATAGACTACCAAACTCAGTCCGAGACCTGTTGACGATTCTTCATTGTATATTGGGAATGTTACGGTTTATCGCCTTCCTCAAGTAGACTAAGAGTAAGTATGTAATAATTTACTAATAGTTTAAACTGAACCTATTACTAATTGTTTAAACTAAACCTAAACCTAACCTTAACCTAAACCTAAACTAAAAATAACAACCGGGGGCCGTGCGTTTTTCACTTTTTTGCGTCCGTATATTGTTTTCGGGTCTTGCCCCCGCAATTGTATGACGTCTGCAGGTGCTTTAAACAAAACCTAAACCTAAACTTAATCTAAACCAAAACCTAATTTTAAACTTAACCTAAACCAAACCTAAACTACATATAACAACCGTTGGCCGTCCGTTTTTTTGTTCGTTTCATTTTTCCTTCATTTTCTTGCGTCTGTATATTGTTTTTCGGTTTTGCCTCCGCATATTTACAACGTCTGCCGCCGCTGCTTGAAACTAAACCTTAACCAAAATTAAACCTAAACCAAACCTAAACCAACACCTAAACATAAACATAAACTGAAAATAACCGGAGGCCGTGCGTTTCTCACTACTTTCTGGCGTCCGTCGATTTTTAGGGTTTTGCCTCCGGATTATTTTATGTTCTGAAGCTGTTTTATTTTTTTTTGTAACGAAACATAAACCTAACCCAAAACTAAAAATTAAGAACTGGAGGTCATGCGTTTGTTACATCCTCGCGTCCATAGTTTTTAGCTCGCCTGTACGAAGTACAAGGAGAGCTATTGTAGTCACCCGGTCGTCCGCGTGCGTGTGCGCGTGCGCGTTTGCGTTTCCGTCACACTGTGTTAAAGTTTTTCAAATGCTTATATCTCAACAGTCGCTTCTCACAGACCATTCATATTTGGAACATGGCTGCTTGGGAGGGTCATCCACGATTTCATAAGAACAAACTACAGGGTTCATGTCCCGGGGTGGGGCTAGGGGTCAAAATCTAGGACACCTTTGTAAAATGCTCTATTAATGTATTTAAGTTTTTCATATGCTTATATCTTAGTAGTCAGTTGTCAACAAGCATTCATATTCGGAACATGGGTGCCTGGAAGGGTCGTCTAAGTGTCCATAGGTATCGGCCCCTGGGTTCATGCCCTGGCAGGGGGCTAGGGTTCAAAATCCAGGACATATGCTTATATCTTAGTGGTTAGTTGTCAACAAGCATTAATATTCGGAACATGATCGCCTGGAATGTTCGTCTGAGTGTCCATAGGTATCGGCCTCTGGGTTCATGCCCTGGGGTGGAGCTAGGGTTCAAAAACCAGGACACCTCTTGTAAAGTGTGCTAGCATTGTAAACACATCCTAGGTAATACATCAGTAAAACTTGTGACATTGCTTTAAGTTTCATTGGGTGAAGGTCATGGTGACCTACATTTCACAGTCCGATGACCTGTATTTCATGGTGATTTTGCCTTATATCTCTAAGACTATTTAATGGAGAAATGTCATACCTTGGATATTAGTTCCATGTAACACAAAGAGTGGCCTCAAATACAATTAGGTCAATGTGACCTGTATGTCATGGTCCAGTGATAATGCCTCATATCTCGAAGACTATTTGATAGAGAAATGTCAAACCTTAGATATTAGTTTCATGTGACACTAAGAGTTACCTCAATATATATGTAGGTCAATCTGACCTGTGCATTTCTGTTATGCTAGCATTAAAACACATCCTAGGTAATACATCAGTCAAACTTGTGACATTGCTTTAAGTTTCATTGGGTGAAGGTCATGGTGACCTTCATTTCACAGTCAAATGACCTATAATTCATGGTCCAGTGATTATGTCTTATATCTCGAAGATCATTTGATAGAGAAATGTCATACCTTGGTTATTAGTTCCATGTGACACGAAGAATGACCTCAAAATATATGTAGGTCAATGTGATCTATATTTCAGGGACCAGTGACTCTTCCTTATAACTCGAAGATTATTTGATAATGTCATACCTTAGATATTATTTCCATGTGACACGAAGAGTGACCTCAATATATATGTAGGTCAATGTGACCCATATTTCATAGTCCAGTGATTACGCCTTATATCTCGATGACTATTTGATGGAGAAATGTCATACCTTGGATATTAGTTCCATGTGATACGAAGAGTGACCTCAAAGTATAATTAGGTCAGTGTGACCTGTATTTCACGATTCAGTGAGTATGCCTCATATCTGGAAGACTATTTGATAGAGAAATATCATACCTTGGATATTAGTTTCATGTGACACTAAGAGTGACCTCAAAGTATATGTAGGTCAATGTGAACTATATTTCATGGACCAGTGATTATACCTTATAACTCGAAGACTATATGATAGAGAAATGTCATCCTTAAGTTTCATGTGACACGAAGAGTGACTTCAATATATAAGTAGGCCAATGTGACCCATATTTCACGGACCAGTGATTATGCCTTATATCTCGATGACTATTTGATAAGAGAAATGGCCTATCTTGGATATAAGTTCCATGTGACACGAAGGCTGACCTCAAAATATATGCATGTCCGTGTGATATATTCCATGGTCCAGTGACTTTTCCTTATATTTCGAAGACTGTTTGATAGAGAAATATCATACAATGAATATTAGTTCCATGTGACACTAAGAGAAACCTAAAAATATATGTCGGTCATTGTGATCTACATTTTACAGTCCAGTGATTTTACCTTATATCTCGAAGACTATTTGATAGATTTTAACTTCCATGTGACCCGTTGATTGACATAAAAATATATCTCGGTCAGTCTGACTCAGTGTGACCTATATTTCATCGTTCAGTGATTTTGCCTAATAACTGGAAGACTATTTGATGGATAAATTTCATACCAAGAACATTAGTTCCATGTGATGCGATGATCAACCTCGAAATATATCAAGGTCAGTGTTCCATGTAACACATAGATTTGCATTACAATTTATAGAGGGATGTGTGATCTATATTCAGACACATAAAACTTATTGTATTTGGAATAGAATCATATGAAAATACTAAATAAACCTTTTGACGTATTAATGTGAAAACATAGGTAAACAAGGCGCAAACAAGCGAGCTATGCTGTCATGCGACAGCGCTTGTTTGTTAGGGTCTCCAGACTTCAGCAACCAAATCTAATCATATTATAATAATATTTTTTTTGTTATCTTTTTTGCCGATTACATGGCTGTTTTGATGGGAGCAAAGGAGTCTGACTTTCTCTGTAGCGACAACAGCGTACCAGTCTTAGAACACGAAGATGTAGAGGTATGTTATCTCCATCTCTCTTTCCTTCTCTTACTCTCTCTCTCTCTCTCTCTCTCTCTAAATCATCTCAAGCGTCTCTCTTACAAAGACGCAAGCACACACACACACACACACACACACACACACACACACACAGATTTAAGTAGACATCGCCAAAGTTATGTTTATTCACCTAATATGTTCAACAACCATAGCTCACACAATCCATTGCTGACTTGTCGATGCAATTCAAATGAGTTCTCACAACATATGCTTTTATAAAGAAAATCAGTAAAACAAATCTCATTATCATCATTAAATAAATCCTATTCTGATTTTTTGTAGTGTACCCTTAGTAGGTAGATATATATTTTACCACAACTGAGTGTTCCAAGTAATTTTGAAAAACATAAGCGCATAGTGCGGTAATTAGGTCGAGTACGGTAATATATTCAACAACCACAGCTCACACAACCCATTGTCTTACTGTAATGAACTGAACAATGGAGTTGTTGACCATGTTATACACAGCATTGATATTGTTCAGTCGCAGATTACTCCCAATGCGCAAGGGTACTTGGGTAACACACTGACCTGGTTAACAGACAAAAATACATGTATACACATTACATACACATTTGTCTTCATTTAGAAATGGCGTCTGCTGAAAATTTTACCGAGCATGCTAAGCGTTAGGACAATCTCGTGGACACAGTGACTGCTGAAAGCTGATAGACTTTATGCAGATTTTTTTCTGGTGCAGAGGCTGACTTCCCGTAGCAGACGTTAAATTTAAACTTTGTCTCTGCTGTTGATTCTTATGCATATAGCTCGTAAGGCGGACGCGGGTCGTAACTGGGACGATCTTATTGCAGTAAAGACCCGGTTATTGCACAGCTCCAGTTTGGTGCTGTCAAGAATGTTTTGTTGTTTTTTTTTTCTTGTTTTTTTTTTTCACGTGTTTTCTTTTTCATTTATAGTCAGAAAAGTAGTTTGTTAGTGTAAACTTTGTACATACAATATACAGTCGACTCTCGTTGGGACTCTCTGAAATACTTCGAGATATCCGTACTTCGACATATCAGATTTGCAGAATTGAGGAAAAAAATAAATCGAACAACTACATTTCACAAATGAATATGTCATTAGACTCCTGAAGTTAGGGATATATTAAAAAAAATTGTGGAAAAAAGGAGAAATTAGAGCAATTCCTCATTTTTTCCACAATATTTTGACATCTGTTGATAGATTTTCATGTTTAAACAGGAAGATAAGCAGTTATTCGAGATAAGCGAATTTGAGATAACGAGTATCGGCTGTATTATATCTAAGAAAGATATCTGCAATTTAATCCATTGCAATAACTTGAAGATATAAATAGTCAAACATTGGGGCTCGAACTCGGACCTTTATATAGTAATTTTCACGCTTTCCGTCGCTCTAGTCTTATTGCAGTCATGGCAACTACACATGTAGAATTCCACATGAGCCAAGTCACAGCAAGTACTACAATTTTACATGTGCGCTCAGCGAAGACTCGGATCAGCCTGTGCATTCGCTGGGCACACATGTAATATTTTAGGTAATGCTGTGCCCCGGCTCCATTGTTAATGGTTATTAGCCACAGCGTCGCTATATGCGTAACGTAACACAACTCTATTAATTTCTCCTCAGACTACAATGCTAAGTGTCCTCAGTGGCTCAGTTGGATGCGCCGTCCGACTGGAGACCAGGAGGTTGCGGGTTCAACCCCCGCCGAGGTCGGCAACATTCTTTCGTGGAGATTGATAATGAAATATTTTCTACGGTCATTCTCTCCCTCCCTTCCGCTGATTCAAGAAGGGCAGTTGTCAGTTTCTGGTGAAAGAATATGCACAATACTGGTTAACCGCTTAGAGGACTAAGCCTGCCCAGTAAATGTGTGGTTAGGTAAACTGACCGCGCTCGACATGACCCCACTGGGTTGACTGGACCGTAAAACCTCAACAGAAACAAACAAACAAACAATGCTAAATGTTAAAGAAAAGTCTCTCACCTACTACAGTTCATTGGTCCCAAAATCAGATCCAGGTTTTGGTGTGATTTGAGA
The DNA here is from genome assembly GCA_964016985.1 of Anodontia alba. Taxonomy (NCBI): domain Eukaryota; kingdom Metazoa; phylum Mollusca; class Bivalvia; order Lucinida; family Lucinidae; genus Anodontia; species Anodontia alba. The sequence continues at coordinate 60,417,107 of OZ024828.1, forward strand.
GCCACTTGAGTCAACGACAGATCATGGGATTTTCATGTTTTCTTCACTCATAAAACATGACACTGTCCGTTATCTGACATACCAAAAACTCTTATTCAGGGTCACGAACTGGAGTGTCCGACCGACCCTTTGTAGCATTCCACGCAGGCAAATAGTTCCCTACAGAATCTTTTACTGTCTAGAATTCTCCTCCAAGACCTCCTGTTGACTGAAATGAATAGAACATTGCAATCTTTTTTTACCTTACACTGTATGCACCATCTACTCCGTACACTCTATGTTCAGCTAGGACTATTTTTCAGGGTACCAAAACGTAACGTAACAAAGTGTGACGTCACGAGTAGACTAGTTCTACATTTCCTTTAAAAGCCGCAGACAAATTCTCTATATATTTATTACCCCTTTATGTTATTTATAACCCAATAATATTAACAAGTCTATGTAAAATCCACTCGCATGTTCCCCTATATTATGCAGTGAAAACAGAGATTCAACTCATGACTGTACTCATGGCTGAGCCTTTCAACATCACCTCTTCATCCTCTCGATATGACTTACATTACGTTGAAAGAGACGTAAACCACCAAATCGTGATCTTCATTATACCCCCGGCATACTAAGTACGCCGAAGGGGTGCATAGTTTTCGTCGGTTCCATCTCTCCGTTTGTCCGTCCATGCGTCCGTTCTTCCATCCGTCCATCCGTCAGTGAATCCGTCCGTTAACACCTGCTACAACCACGTTTTACTTCGAAGTTTCTTTATTACGTATATCTCTGTAGCCACTTATCAGACACTATTCATATTTGGTATGGGGGTACCTGGGAGGCTTTTCTTTCATTCTACATCTATGGATCTCTGGGTCATGCCCTGGGCGGGACTAGTGGTCAAAATCTAGGACGACTCAATAAAGTAGTATATTGCAGTTTGTTTATACAAACAACTTCTTAATAAAGAAGGATGGACATCAAACATGTTTATCACATCAACATTTAGTGTAATAAGGTCAAAGTCATTGTGACTTAACTTTTATGCTCCAGCAATTTGCCTTATATCTTGAAGCCTATTGTACGGATTAATGTGAAACTTGGGATATTGGCTCTGTGTGACATCACGATTGACAAGATAATAAATATAGGTCACCTCGACCTATATTTCATGACCCAGTTATTTTGCCTTATATCTTGAATGTTATTTAATGTATGGACATCATTATTTGGGATTATCATCAGTATGATCCGGCAGTTGACCTAAAAGTGTTATGGCCCATCACTCCTATATTCGATTATCTGCGTTAGCAGATTTCGCATAGCGTATATGTGTATATTCAGTCTCTGACAACTGCGTCAGGGCTCAGTGGTTAGAGCATTGGATTTTTATCCGGGCAGACCGGGTTCGAATCCCGCAATAGGCGGGATTTTTTTTTCAGCTATGATTCATTCCTTTGTTACGACTTAAATGTCGTAAGAAAAGTAAATGTAGGTCATTGTGACACCTATGTATGACTATCATAGTTAAGGATTTTACCTAAAATAAATATAGGTTTTTGTGACCTACATTTCATAGCCCAGTGATTTTGTCATATATCACCCACTATTTGATACCTGAGTGTCCTATTTACAGATAATGACACAGTGTGACCCAAACTTTGACCGCAAAGTAAATACACTGTATAAATCAACGTATATTTCATGGTCTAGTGATTTTGCTTAACATCTTCTAGATTATTTAATGGATTAAAGGCTCCATAGTCCTCAAAAATAGACGTTTTATTATCCAAGAAAGGTTTTATAAATTGATATATGGTATTAATACAATCATAAAATGTGAGACCCGTCAGCCTGTAAAATTTCAGTTGTCTCTCGTTCTTGAAATGAAATGATTTTTTATCATACCTCTCAATTAATGTTGGCAACTTTTATTCAGATATACGATAAAAAAAATCATCTCATTTTTTATCCAGTTCAAAAATGAGAGACTAACTGAAATTTTACAGGCTGTCAGATGCCACATTTTATGATTGTATCAATACTATATATCAATTTATTTAACCTTTCTTTTTTTAGGAAAATGAACCCTTTAACATGATAGTTGGTATAATGGATCAATGTGACACATTAGATTTAACTCTCAAATATATATAGGTCAGTGACCTATATTTTATGGTCCAACAACTTTGCTTCATGTCTAGGCTATTTACTCTAGAAAAGCTATACTTGGGATGATAGATCAGTGTCACTTAGAGATTGACCTTGTACACTATATGTGGGTCAGTGGCCTATATTTCATGGTCCATTAATTTTACCTTATATCATTGTCATTAACTTTAAACTATTTTATAATTAAGAAATAGCGCATGCCGGGGATATTCGTAACCCTCTAAGCACTTGCTCTAGTTGCCAAACCCAGCTAGCATTCTTTATAAATCTATAGCGGGCCGTTATCGGCCCGTCAGCTACCCTGACGGGCCGATAACGGCCCGCTATAGTTTTATAAAGAAATGCTTACTGGGAATACATATAAGCCAGCGCATGACAAAAGCTACAAAATCCCATGTGCGCCCAGCGAAGACTCAGATCGCCATGTCTAATTAAAGTCTTCGCTCTCCGCATGAAGAAAGCTTGGGTCCTTAGCTACCCATTGAGTACAAGCAAAGACTCTGATCAGACTGGGCGGATGCCCAGGCTGATCTGAGTCTTCGCTGGGCGCACATGCTTTTTTTTGTCATACGCTGGCTCATATGTAACGCTTACCAGACTCATCCCAAATATCCAGAAACCTGAATTCTGAAGTGCCCACGTGACCGAGCGGTGAGCGGTCCTGACTCCGGATCACGAGGTCCAGGGTTCGCATCAAGCAAGAGGCAGAATACAGATTATGATTGCACGGTGCTTCACTACACAGAACATCTCATTATTATCCCTCTATCGTCTCGATAATGTTGGAACAGTCATAAAAAAACAAATCATGAATACCTTATTTTTTGTCATGCCTTATTTATCTTACCGTATTTACCTTATTCTTTGTCATACGTACCGTATTTACCCTAAGTATTGAAACCGTTAAGGTGTCCTATATTAAGGTAAATACGGTAATGTCTGAGCAACCTGTAGACCAGATCAGACGCCACAGAACATTCATCCAGCAGTTTTAGATTTTTTACCAGATAGCCAAATAGATTCTTGTTCAAAATTTAGGGCAACTATGGTAAGGCGTTAGGATGTCCAAATATTCAAGGTAAATACGGTAATGTCCTTAAGGCAACCTGTAGACGCCACAGAACACTTAACTAGCAGTTTTTAGACACAACACCGGGTAGCCAGATGATCTTATTCAAGTGTCAGGGCAAGTATGGTAAGGTGTCCCAATATTTATGGTAAATACGAAAATGTCTGAGCAACCTGAAGACTTAGATCAGACGCCACAGAACAAGCATCCAAAAGGTTTTAGACACAACACAGGGCACCCAAATAATCTTGTCCAACTATTAGGGCAAGTATGGTAAGGAGTTCACTTGTGCCAATATTTATGGTAAATAGGGTTAATGTCTGAGCAACCTATAGACTTGGATCAGACGCCATAAAACAATCATCCAACAGTTTCTTATACACAACAGCGGGTAGACAAATGTTCTTGTTCAAGTGTTAGGGCAAGTATGGTAAGGAGTTCACTTGTCCTAATATTTCTGGTAAATACGGAAATGTCTGAGCAACCTGTACACTTGGACGCCATAGAGCAATCATCCAACAGTTTTTCGGCACAACACAACCCGGTACCCAAATGATCTTGTCCAACTGTTAGGGCAATGAGTTAGCTGTCCAAGTATTTAAGGTAAATAGGGTAATGTCTGAGCAATCTGTAGACTTAGATCAGATGCCACGGAACACTCATCCAACAGTTTTTAGACGCAACACTTGGTAGCCAAATTGACTTGTTTAACTGTTAGGGCAAGCATGGTAAGGAGTTTAGTTGTCCCAATATTTATGGTAAATACGAAAATGTCTGACCAACCAGTTAATCTAGATCAGACGCAACAGAACAATCATCCAACAGTTTTCGGATATATCACCAGATACGGCAGGTAGCCAAAAGGACTTTTTCAAATGTAAGGGCAAGTATGATAAGGAGTTGACTCATTAATCTAGGATAAATACGGTAATGTCTGTAGATCCAGATCAGACGCCACAGAACGCTCATCTAACAGTTTAAGTGAACGTAGGTCAGGGTTCAACGGAAAAACTATAAGTGCGGATACCCAGGAATTAAAACAATCACGAAGCACAGCACTTCCAAGGCACCAAAAGAAGGAGAAATGAGAAACAAAATAAGGACAAAACAATTGCCACATATTAAAACCACAGATGCACAAAGAACTGCAACAGAGGAACCGCCTTGGAACGGTCAGAAGGTAAACTATTAGAAGTCGCAATTTCTAAGGGCGAAAGTGCTCCATTTTATCATGATCTCTCTCCACACTACTTCCTGTTCCGCTGCGCATGCGTACTTCAGGTTCTTATTCATGATACACCGTTGGTCTGTTGTCTTGCCCAACTTCGCTTTGGTATTGGAGAAGTGACAATAAATGATATTGTAGAACGTATTGGAGAAGTGACAATAAATGATATTGTAGAACCACTTGTTGGATTTTCAGTTGAGAAGTGTTACAGTCGAGTCTCGTTATCTCGAATTCCAAGGGACTCTCTGAACATTTCGAGATATCCGTACCTCGAAATATTAGCGTTGCAGAAGTGAGGAAACAATAAATTAAACAACCACATTTAACAAAAGAATATGTAATTTGACTCCTGAATGTAGAGATATAATTGAAAATATTGTGGAAAAGAAGAGAAATTGCTCCTTAGGAACAATTTCTCCTCTTTTCCACAATATATTTTGTTACCTGTTCTTAGATTTCTATGCTAAAATAGGGACCAGAATTTCACTTCGAGATTAGCGGTTATTCGAGATAAGCGAGGTTGAGATATCGAGAGCCGACTGTAATTTTAACATCGATATATGTGTTCTGTTTAACCGCTTAGCGGACTATGCCTGTCCAGAAAAAAAGTGCGGTTAGGTAAACTGACCGCGCTCGACATGAACTTAAAGGTTGACTGGGCCGTAAAACTTCAATACAAACACAAAACAGCGATAAATATAACAATGCAATGTATAGTTAAATGTACAAAATCAGTCTGCTCGCGGAAAGCGCGCATAATCTTTTCTACCCAATTCACCGATGGACTGTTTGAACTTGGGAGTTATTGACCAGGGCCCAGTTGCCACATATTGACGATGTCGTTAATTAATGTATCGTTAAAACTTTGATCGTTAAATCTGGCATATACGCTAATATTTTTGCTGAAAAGCTACTCACATTTTTTTCAGCAAAAATACCTGTGAATTAGGTATTGTACTTATTAGAACAGTTAACATTTTGACCACTAACGAGCTCGTTAAGCTAACGACGCTTTGAACATCTGGGCCCTGACCTTTACTGCCCCACCCAGAAAACCTTAAATGCGACTATAATAGAATCATATTTCAGATAATTCGAGGCGGTTGAAGAGTGGTAGTGAAGGGCTCTGTGTACTAAGCGCCATATAGTCATGAGAGGAACTTCTCCAACGGGATTCGAATCCGGAACACCGTGATCGGAAGTCGACCATTCGGCCCCTCTGTAGAGCATTTAATGACTCGAACGCCGATGGCTTGTTTACCATGGCTGATTCAAACTATTTTTTAGTCCATAGGAAATACCTCAGACAGCCTAAGAAAACAAATAGTTTGGGATATTTTAGGAGAATTCTTATTTTATCATGAAAATGTATGTTGTTTGTACTCATTAGAATCGGCTCATCGAGGCAATTCTAACAAGAATACTCAACATACCATTATTTTAAAGAATATCGAAAACATTCCTAAATTATCTTTATATACTTTATGAACCTGACCTTTATTTCTTGTACTAATGATTGTCATTCATTTTGCATCAACCCAAGCATTAGCTGCATTTCTGGTTAAAGTAATAACCCTAAGTATTCAGACAAATAGTCCTTTGCAAATAGTATAGACCCAGATCAGACGCCAGGGTCTAACTGTTTGCCATACTTCCTCGGCGAGGTGGTTCTAACGAATACCCACAATCTATGTTTTTGAGCAGAAATAAGAAAAATAATGTACACCCCTGTACACTCGAGTTTTACTATATAAAAGTGGGGTTTAAGGGGGTCAAAATTATATAGGCATGTTTGTTTTTTGAATTGGCCATAACGAGCTTTTTTTTACCCAGAAAACTTCGATCTTCAGCTATTTTCGTGTGTGTGTGTGTGTGTGTGTGTGTGTGTGTGTGTGTGTATGTGTGTGTGTGTGTGTGTGTGTGTGTTCTTCATAACTTGGAACTTCGCTCTTTTCTCAATACACAATACATTTACAGTCTAAGAGACAATGGATTAGCAATGTGTGAAAAAAGTTGGTGTCACACATGCGATTCATTTAGGTCTTGTGGATTTTCTTTTGAAGTTCAACTTCCGACATCAGCCACCCTGTTAAACGTAAACGCCGGCCGTACGGTCGTAACGCATGATAAATGGTATTTTTCGAAGAATTTACACTGAAGTCTGACGGCGTTTTGCAACACAAAACATAGCGCAGCTGGTGGAGAAAAAAAATTACGTTATCTAAATATATAAGAATTTTACCATAGTTTGTTGAATGTTTCTCAAACATTCAAAAAGAATTTAAGAATTATGTTCGGCCATTACATCCGTTCCCATGACGGTTCGTACATTTTAAACTATGTCAAAATAATGAACGTGTGCGGTATTTTTCAGCATTATTAAACTCTTTGTTTGTTCATTTAATATAATTTAATGAAACTATATCGTGTAAACATTTAAAATAGAATTTTAGCCGAAAATTATAATAACACCGGATAAAATAGTACTGTGTTGCTTTTGGTGTATGTCCAAAAGTGCTGAGAGAATGCACTTTGCTCATTCTGAAGGCTAATTATGATACATATGTTGATTTATGTCTCGTTGCCTAATGCGCATACATTTTACTTATGCATAACCAATAATGATGCCAAGAAAGTAGCAACTTTGAGAATACCAGAGTGAAAAGTTGGAAACAAGTCTTCTGATACGCCAACTGAATGATCTCGTGAACGTTTCTTCTGCGAATGGATACTTACGAGCGCCGGCTGCGAATTTCTTTAACAAATACTGTTCCTCAAGTAGAATCAATCCTAGCAGTTGCAAAGAAAGTGTTTTTCAACATCTGAATAAAATCAAATAACTGAAATTAAAACTGAATCAATTAATATAAAGTTTACTTACAATTTACTGAGTTCCGTTTTCAAAAAACTGAATCGAAAATTCCACAGTGTCAGATTCCTTTCTGAAGATTAAGATAACAACGGATAAAATGGTCATCTTGTGTGACTGTTTCAGGCTTTTTCCACGACGTTTGCTTTCAGTGAATATATTCTTTGACAGCGGATTCTTAGAAAGCAATCAACACATTAAAGGACTGAAAACTGCCTATTGGACCAGACTAGCTAGCTTCTATGGCCAAAATCAGTAGAGAAAAAATAATTTCTTCGTAGATCGCAGCTGATGAATCTGATAAGATACTCGATGCGGCTTGTGAACACCTAAGCAGCGTGCGCAAGCACAAGTCAAATCTTATGCAAATCATATGCGAAACTGCAAACGATCGTTAGCCTGGTTTCTTTTAATATGTTGTTCCTGATCCTATTTAGTCAAATGCCACAACCATTATAGCTCAACAAATTAGTTTTGGTGTGTAAAATGGGTTTCTCAGTCATCTATAGGTTTTTATCTCGCTTTGTCAAACAGAAATACATCCAGACTATTGTTACAAAATAGTGAATTGAAGTTGCTGAAGAAAGTCCACAAGCAAAAACGATAGTCGTCCCAATAAGCAACTCAACCATTTGAGGTTAAGTTCTCTTTCAAGTACATGTATAAAGTTGGCCCTTTACAAATGACTTTTTTTTATCATTTTGCTTCAGACGCAGACTGTGTATGTTCGTTACAACCGCACCATATGTTCAAAACAACAGGCCATCCTAACAGATGCATCAGCTGCGACCAACGAAGAAATCATTTTTACTCTATTGATTTTGACCATAGAAGCTAGCTAGTCTGGCCCGCTCGGCGGTTTTCAGTCCTTTAATGTGTTGCTTACTTTCAAAGACTCAGCTATCAAAGAACTTGTTCACGGAAAGCAAACTTGTCTTGAAAAAAAGCCTGAAAGAGTCACACGAGATGACCATTTTATCCGTTGTTACCTTGATATTCAGAAAAGAATTTGACACTGTGGAATTTTCGACTCAGTTTTTGAAGTCAGAACTCGGTAAACTGTAAGTTAACTTTATATTAATTGTTTTAGTTTTAATTTCAGTTATTTGATTTTATTCAGATGTTGAAAAAACACTTATTTTGCAACTGCTAGGATTGTTTTTACATGAGGAACATTATTCGATAAACAATTCGCAGCCGGCGCTCGTAAGTATCCATTCGCAGAAGAAACTTTCATCTTAACACGAACTGACACGAGATCGTTCAGTTCGCGTGTCAGAAGACTTATTAACAACGTTTCACTCTTATTTTGTAAAAGTAGCTACTTTCTTGGCATCATTATTGCTTATGCATAAGTAAAAAGTATGCGCATTATGCAACAAGACGTAGATCAATATATATGTATCATAATTAGCCTTCAGAATGAGCAAATTGCATTCTTTCAGCAGTTTTTGGACACAAGCAAATCAGTACCATTTTATCAAGAGTTATTATAATTTTCGGCTTAACTTCTATTTTAACATGTTTACACGATATATTTTTTATTAAATTATATTAAATAATCAAATAAAGAGTTTAATAGTGCTCGTAAAATACCGCACACGTTCATTATTTTGACATATTTTGAAATGTACGAGTATGAACTTTTGAATGTTTGAGAAACACTCAACAAACGGTGGTAAAATTCTTAAATATTTAGAGAAAAACGTGGTTTATTCTCCTTCAACTACGCTATGTGTTTGTTGCAAAGCACGGTCAGACTTTAAAACGAATGTATTTTCTTACCTGTCGTGATGGAAATTCTTCGAAAAATACCGTTTATGATGCGTTAAGACCGTACAGCCGGCGTATACATTTGTCAGCCGTGTTATTTTCGGAGTTGAGACCATTTTAGTCTAATGATTCAGGAGAAGTAACCCAGCGGTCACATTAACATCAGTGTAACGTCATGACGTTTATACAACGTAGCATTAACGTCGAAACAACGTCACGACGTTCACCCAACATCACATTAACGTCGATGCAACGTCATGAAAAAGACTCACCGTAGCGTCGACGTTAATTAAGAAATAAATTATTCCGAACCGTGCTCAAATGCCCAAGATAAAACACAGTTGAGTTTGGGCACGAGCGAGCGCAGCGAGCGAGTGTTCAAATAGGTACAACCCAAACTCAACTGTGCTTTATCTGCGGCATTTGAGCACGGTTCAGAATAATTTATTTCTTTTCTAACACCCCTCACTGAGCGAATGTTTTGCATAAATGAGATTTGTATTGATTTTTATGATTATTTTTATTACCTGGATTCTCCATTTGGTAGTTGACGTCAACCATTAAGCATTACGTCACATGGTTACGTAGTTACAAGGTTCGATGATGAACATTCAAAATTCGGATACTTATGCGAATCAGCGGACAATGTAAAATATTAAAACGATGTAAAACATAAAAAAAAACTTGTATCCTGTGTTCATGAAAGAATTGCAAATCGAATGAAATTGGAGTGCCGCGATGGACCTATGGAGGACAGATATAAAACAACAAAATAAGAATGTTAAGCGATACTTTTGTTTTCGATAATGTCAACAAATACACGATGACAACAAGGAGTAAAACCATCCTCGGTAATCCAGGTGTGACCCATTACGTTACACTTCATGTGATGAATGAAGTGTAACGTAATGGATCACACCTGGGTTACCAAGGATGAGTAAAACGAGTATGTTTGAATGGTATAACCTGTAGAGGAACTCTTCAGGTAAGAAAAGTCAAAGAACTGCAATGTTCGTAGATCATATTCTCTCTTATTCACCACAAAGTTAACATAAACGGCGAGCCAGGCCGCGTAGCGCAGTCGGAAGAGCGTCCTACTCAAGAGCCAGAGGTCCCCACTTACTTTTCTTTCTCCTTTCACGCTGATTCAAGAAGGCCAGTTGTCAGTTACTGACGAAAGTATGTTCACTTATTACCGGTCAACCCCTTAGGAGGTCTAAGCCTGCCCAGAAATAGTGTGGTAAGGTTAACTGATAGTCCCGACATGATTTTAGTTATTTACAGAGGACGTAAAGAAACAAAACAACAAAACTACAACAACACACAGCGACATATGCGAGCGATACGCATACGAGTTACCAAAAGGGTCAACAACGTAGGCTATTTTACGTGTTCCGGTAATGTTCAAATTGCATCATAATTTACGGTGACAGACATCGGCATTTTTTTTCTTTTGGTACACCATATGTGTAGCTGGCGTGGCGTGTGATATATTTAGCAAAGACAATTTTCTACGAGTTGGAATGACGAACAGGCAGCACCTCCCGATTACAGTCATCATCATTCAAGAAAAAAAAAAAGTCTTACTTTAGTGAGCATTCTATGACAATCTAACTCAAAAGCACCAATAATTCTTTGAGATTATGTTTTATAATTTTAACATGGAAATTCATGACATACACATTATGATAGCTTATTGCGACGCTGAATGAATGATTCTTTCCAAGCAGTGATCTAGAGAAGAATTATATCAATATTTGCAGCTGCAATAACTCTTCAGATTTTCACTATATTTCTTTACATCACAGGCACCTCCACAACGTCACAGGCACCTCCAGCTGTTTTTTGAAGAATCCAGCCTTATTTGGAGTTTATCGATATCTGTATTCAGGCAAACAGGTTTACTTTACATCAGTGTACCAAGATAAACAGATTTGTATGCAAGATATCCGCTTCTAGAACCAACAACGATCGGTCTTTTTCTGTTTTGAGTACTTCGGGCTGACTTCGAAGCCACTTCGAAGGTCGTATCTTTGGTAAAAATGGAAAGTTCTGGGGGATATGACGTGTGACAAAACTTTATGCCTATAAGGGTCGAATAGCACTGTTTGATTTTCAGTAAACACTCTGGTTATTGTGTATTTTATCAAAACAGATTAACAACTATCTTTTTATATCTAGTTTTTGACCATCACAGGTAGCTCCGGATATCTGTCACAACCATTTAATCGGTACCTCCGCGGAGGTACCTGTGATAGTTTACCAGGCGTGAAATAAGGAACAACACGAGCAGGGGTGTTAGAATGCGACTTTGTATAGTATGACATTGCATCGACGTTAATGCGACGTTGTATAGTATGATGTTGCATCGACGTTAATGCGGCGTTGTATCTTTCGTAACGTTGCATAGATTATAAATTCAGAATATTTCCTTTTTTTAGGTGAATACCAAAAATATTTCAACGGGTGTGTTCAAAACATCAGAATTTTCACGATTGCGAAGCACGAGTGATAATTCTGATGTTTTCAACACACGAGATGAAATATTTTTAGTAATTATCGAAAAAAAAAGTACTTTCTTTTTTTATTTTATACTTTCTTAGTCGATTTACGGCAGTTGATGATTGCCGCCTTGAACCAAATCACCACTCCGTGTAACATGAAAGGATGAGGAAAGCAAAGAAATAGTTCCAAGATATATGACTTATTTATGGATAAAAAACATAGTCAATACGTATACAACGCTTCAAAATATATCAAATATTGAATCAGTTGAAAGTGTAGTAAACATTTGATAATTTATCAAGATTTAATCGTGACGTCAGTTAAGAAAGTGTGATGTCAGTTAAGTAGTCCGGCGCGCTACAGTGAAAATAACATCGGCTTGTTATTTTTCACTTGTGAAAATATCATATTGTTTCACTTTTGAAATTACCAACTTTTATTTATTTTAGATATGCACTGACTTCACTGCTAAGTATAAAATAAGAATGAACATTTTGTCACTAGAGACTGGAACCAGTCTAGGTCGACATGCGATTTTGTAGGAAATGCTGTGCTCATTTCTGTTCTAAACACTCCTACAGTTTTGGTGCTAAATGAGATACAAACTATGAGGAATAACAGAAACACCATGGTACATGTGGGCCGCGCCTTACGAAAACGAGTCTTCGGGTATATGCTGACAGCAAAGGCCCAGATCAGCCTGCGCATTCGCACGGTCTACTCAGGGCATTCACTGTCCGCTATGAGACTCATTGGATACTGCAGAATGTATGAATGGACAGCAGAGGCCCGGATGATACTTTGCGCATGCTCAGGATGGTCTGAATCTGCGCATTTTACGCATGTTTGAAAGCACTTCTTCGTTTGACGCGGCCCGCCCATGTAATTATTTTAGGTATGTTAAACATGATTTAGCTTTTAGGAAGAAATTACAAATGAGCCAGCGCATGACAAAACCTATAAAATGGCATGAGTGCCCAGCGAAGACTCAGATCAGCCTGGGTGGATGCCCAGGCTGATCTTAGTCTTCGCTGGGCGCACATGCCATTTTGTAATCAGCCTGGGCGGATGATCTTAGTCTTCGCTGGGCGCACATGCCATTTTGTAGGTTTTGTCATGCGCTGGCTCTTAAACATATGGTACTGTTATCCCAGCCAGTATTCTGCTTAAAGACAATTTTAATTCTATCACTCCTTGTCTATATAACCAATGGTTAAACTCAGTGATTAATCTGATTAATTCTGCAACAAATCACTGGACGGAAGCGCTCGACGCTATCTCGCGCCGTTCCAACGTCATTTTGACATTTTGCTGACGTCAGTCTTCGTTTCTACGACGTTAGACGGTGTAATGTTTTTTCTCGCGTCAACAACATAAGAAACGCATTTATTTTTATAAACGTCAGCGTATCAGTCAAAACTGTTGGCAGTTTTTTTTATTCGATGGCGAAAAGTTGGAAGAATCAGAAGGATACAATTACTTTTTCGTCGTTTTCAATGTGTTAGAATCGAAATAGATCAGCTCTTGTGCGTGATTTGTCAAGTAATAAGTCAGTTTGTCGGTCAGTTGTAAGAAGACAAACTGACTTATTACTCGTGATTTGATCTACTTTAAAACTGACCTCCATACAGTGATTTATTACTCAACAAATCACTGCTAGAGCTGATGTATTTCTTAAATAAGTTGTGTCTTGGTCATTAGTATCATCCTTGATAAGAGACTGTGCATAACAAACCCTGGTATACTGTCAATATAAACGATGAACAGGTAAAGGCCCGATAGTATTAACCCTCAGAACATCACGAAAACATGCCTATATAAAATTGACCCCCCTAAAATCCCACTTTTATATAGGGTTTACAGGGGTATATATTATTTTTTTTATTTCTGCTCAAAAACATAAATTTCTGCTCAAAAACATAGATTGTGGGGTACTCGTTAGAACCGCCTCGGCGAGGCCGTTCTAACAAGTACCCGCAGTCTATGTTTTGAGCAGAAATAAGAAAAATATCGGGTTTTTTTATCTGAAAATTTTCAGGTTTGGAGGTGAAACTTTCTGTATACTTGAATTGGCGTGTTTTCGTAATGAGGCCTCTTTACAACCCTTAAATGCTTCCATACTGAACCACATCTTATGGCATGCCTTAGCCTGGTCCCACGCTATGAGTTTTACTTTTCTAATCTAACAAAGGTAAAATACTCCTCAGTGACTTTTTTCCTACGCATATCATCTCCCTTACCAGCCAAAAAACCCATTTTTGACCTCGGTCCATGAATATGCATATCAGAATAATTCATTGCAAAATAGGTAAACTAAATTGGAAAACAGTTATGCTTTGGTTAAGGATGAATGAGTCGTGTTTACATGATCGGATGACTAAAAGACGGCTTGTCCTGCTGGATCAGTTTCTTGCACATCACGAAAACACGCCTATATAATTTTGACCCCCTTAAACCCCACTTTTATATAGTAAAATTGGGGTTTACAGGGGTATACATTAATTTTCTTATTTCTGCTCAAAAACATAGATTGTGGGTACTCGTTAGAACCGCCTCGGCGAGGCGGTTCTAACGAGTACCCACAATCTATGTTTTGATCAGAAATATGGAAAATATCTGAATTTTTTAACTGAAAATTTTCATTTTTTGGTGGTAAAATTTTCAGTATATTTGAATGGGCGTGTTTTCATAATGATTGTCAATAGACTTCAGTAACGCCGTGACAGTGTCTGGATGTGACGATGGGAACTGATGCTGCATATTGACGTGATACTACCACCAGTCATATAGAATACTGTCACCGGTGTGACCAGTCCTATCTCTTCTTCTTAATGCTGAGCGTCAACACAAGGAGCAGTTGATACCGATTTCAGAAATACTTTGATATGACACGACTAGGGATTCACCGAAAACCTCCTGATCCGAAGGCGCTTGCTGTGTCAACTGGGCCAGTCGGTCTTAGGCGTTTCATCACGAAAACACGCCTATATAATTTTGACCTCCTTAAAACCCACTTTTATATAGTAAAACTGGGGTTTACAGGGGTATACATTATTTTTCTTATTTCTGCTCAAAAACATAGATTATGGGTACTCGTTAGAACCGCCTCGGGACTCGTTAGAACCGCCTCGCCGAGGCGGTTCTAAAGAGCACCCACAATCTATGTTTTGAGCAGAAATGTGAAAAATATCAGAATTTTTATCTGAAAATTTTCATTTTTTGGTGGTAAAATTTTCAATATATTTGAACAGGCATGTTTTCGTAATGTATACACAGCAGGTGTGTTAAACCTCTAGCTTAGAGGATGACCATGGTTTCGAACGTAACTGAAGCAAATATGTAGCGAGACAATTAGAGCATTTCGCTCACACGCGTCTGACTCCTGCCTGCTACCCAGCTAGCATTCTTTATAAATCTACAGCGGGCCGTTGTCGGCCCGTCAGCTACCCTGACGGGCCGACAACGACCCGCTATAGATTTATACTGTATATAGATTAACTGGGTATTCTCGCATAATGAGCCGTCCCTACTAATTTCATCTCATGCATCGTCCCGAAGTTACAAAAACAGGTAAGAGAAAAGTCTAGGGAGTGCCATAATCACAAGCCGCAGCCCATCCCAGACACGAAGAGGAAGAGGAAACCGGGCAGACAAAAGCAAACAAGTGCAAATCGAACAAACGCTCGGAAAGCACCAAGATTAGCGCAATCTTCCCCAAGCAAGGTAATCGCTATGCTAAAAGGACTGAAAGATACAAGCCGAACAAAATAACACAAGGCAAGACTTAAAATAAATCGCCTCGTAGAATAAACAACAAAGCAGTTAAACACTATTTTTATGATGATATTCAAATGATCCATAGATAAAGAGAAGAATATTGACAAACTTTTTCTAACGGGTTGAAGTCATCTTTGAAAACAAGTTATTAAATTACCTGCACATACAAACACCTCCATTGAAATGTTGAAAGAGCGTAAATCTTTATTCTCTATGTCACAGGGTATAGGTATATAAAACACTCGTACTGCCTTGCGGTACAATCCGGCTTTTATAGCGACGTGGTAGAGTGTAGGACTTTGAGTCAAGCGGACCGAGTTCGATCCCCGGTCGGGGCATCAGAATTTTTTCACCTGATACATTTGGCGTCATCACATCCTTCGGCCCATTAAATATAGTTGTTTACAGGCGTGTATAAACGCTGCTACTTACACCTGTGACTATCACAATTTCCACAACTAAATTCATTTTCACGTGCAAGCTATATCAGAACTCTAGTTCCAGGGTAATGGTAAGTTAATCGAAAAATCAGATTCACTTTGTTTTAATGCACCAGAGATTTTTTGCAGCAAACTCACGGAAGCATTTATTAGTTACGCTCGTTTCAGTCATGTGTGACTGAAGACTTTTTAACCAAATCGCTTATCATTTGTTGACCGAAACTTTTATCTGTACAATTAAGATCATTGTGGTATTCGAAAATGTTATTATTTAGTTGTGACCTTACTTAGTACCAGTGTCCAATCCGTCTGCTTGTAACGTAATATGGGCAAGTCTAAAACAAAATATGTTTCACCGATGTTTCAAATAAAATTTAGAACAAAGCAAAAGTTTTGTAAGGAGCTTAATCGTAGGTATCAGTGTATTCTTCGTTGAGGTAAGCACCTTCGAAATAATTGTTTTAAACCAAAGACGTATAAAATTGTATTATTTACGTCCTTGTTTTAAACCCATTCAAACATTCCGATACAAACTTAAAGGGAAGGTCCCACAAACTTTAACTGTCACTTCAGTAAAAAGGGGTTAAACAGGTAAATATTCTGCCACAAATTTTATGTAAATCGGTTGAGCGGTTTAGGAGATATGGTCTTTTGTACATTTCACAATAGCTTTCTATGGAAGCCGCCATTTTGTCAGTCATGTCACGTGACGAATTAAGAAATCGCTAATTTCAAGCATAAGGATAAGTTATTTTCTCTTAAAAACAATGGATGTTCTTATATGCATTAATTGGGATATAAATTGGCCATTCACTAAAATTCTTGCATCAGAATAGCTGTTATTTGATATTTTTCATTGTGAGTTTTTAACATCATGAAAACATACCTATATAATTTTGACCCCCTTAAACCCAACTTTTATATAGTAAAACTGGGGTTTACAGGGGTATACATTATTTTTCTTATTTCTGCTAAAAACATAGATTGTGGGTACCCGTTAGAACCGCCTCGGCGAGGCGGTTCTAACGAGTACCCACAATCTATGTTTTGTGCAGAAATGTGAAAAATATCTGAGTTTTTAATCTGAAACTTTTCAGTTTTTGGAGATAAAAAATTCTTTATATTTGAATAGGCGTGTTTTCGTAATGAACTCACAGCCTCGTTCTGGACTCAAATTACCATTTTTTAAACCTTTATAACTTTCTTATAGATCGGTCGACTTTCATGAAACTTGTTGCAAAATGCTAAGCTACTGAATGCCTTTCCATTACGAAAACAAGCCTATTTAAGTATACTGAAAATTTTACAACCAAAAAATTGAAAATTTTCAGATAAAAATTCTGATATTTTTCTTATTTCTGCTCAAAAACATAGATTGTGGGTACTCGTTAGAACCGCCTCGCCGAGGCGGTTCTAACGAGTACCCACAATCTATGTTTTGAGCAGAAATAAGAAAAATAATGTATATCCCTGTAAACCCCACTTTTACTATATAAAAGTGGGGTTTAAGGGGGTCAACATTATATAGGCATGTTTTCGTGATGCTTCCAAACTACAAGTACTAGTTTACGGGCCCTTCCCTTTAAAGTTGGTATCTTAGTTTGTACAGATAAAAACTGAGCTTCAGCCTCACCCCTTAACCTTTGTTCTCATATTTGTAAGTAGTTGCGGTCATGGTACCAAAGCCATAATCCAAACTCATAAATCCATATAAATGATTTATTATTCTTGGTTTTGTTTCTGTCGTTATTAATTAAATTTACAAACGTCGATTTACCGGCCATGCCCTATGTTGTCAATGAATTACGTAAGACGGTTTACTATTTAATGAGATAGCAGCAGGTTTTCTATTATCTCCCTTGACAGGTAAAGTCCAAGGTAGATCAAATACTAACCAGGTCCTTCTAATTGGAATCCTCTGCTTTTATCAGAGGTCATCAGTGGAATTAAACAAATTCTTAACTTTTACATTTCTCCATATCCACATGGAAGATTAATTAATATTATATATTTCATTGCACAGAAAATATTTCTTCTAAATATTTTGGAAGCTGTATTGGCATATGGCCTTGTTAAAATGAGATTTATGAAGGAAAAGGAAGTGATACTTAATGGAAACACTAATGATAAAAGCAGAGGAATCCAATTAATTGGACCTGGTTATTTACAGAAAGTAATCAAGGGAGTTAACTGACTGCTTTCTCCTATTGTGTACAACTTGTACCCTTTCATGAAATCGAAAATTCAAATGAAGCGTCACCAGCTATATCGGACTGGGTACAACTGCGTTATATAATATATTGAACGACGGGAACCAATTATGACGGATGATATCGCCCCTTGACCTACTTCAACCTTTGTTCGAAACAAAATTACGATCAATAGTCGTTCAAGATGACTGCACACCAGTCATTTTTTTCGTTAAAAAAATACGATGTTTATCGAGGCCTGTGTTCGCTTTTTGGCCCGTTTACCTTCAGCCATTACTCCCTTGGCTAATTCAGCAGACGATGAATCGGTTTTAATTCCTTTTTTTTTCAGAAATCAGGATTTGACATTTCATGCAAATTAATTGTCTCAGATTTGCATAATATTTCAAAGCCTCTTTTCTGGTAAGGATATAACAAAAACATTCCAATATGTCGTCTGCTGAAAACAGAGTGCAAAGTGATAATCTTGCGTCGTACTGCGGGAAACCAGTGTCAGTTATACAACCTCGGTATATACACGTAATGGTCAGTAATGGCCGTAAGGCTCTTGCATAATATCAGGTTATAGCCGATTTTACCGTGTATTAGCTATCTGGCTCTAAGGAGTGTAAACCGATTGCGTAACTCCTCCGCGTCGTTGCGTTATACATGTAGTTACTAACAATTTACTGTCAGGTGGTATCTTATGAGAGGAATTTAGCGACTGAAAGTCGTAAAAAAGGTAAGATAACTTACATTATTTTTGTATGGAAAGCTACTTGGTACATGTAAACATTTCTAGGTTTTGTTGCCAGCTCTGACTGCAGGATTCTCATTTATGCATTACCAAAACATGCCTATTCAAATATACTGAAAACTTTACCACCAAAAAATGAACATTTTCAGATACAAAATTCTGATATTGTTCATATTTCTGCTCAAAACATAGATTGTGGGTACTCGTGAGATGAGGCGGTTCTAACGAGTGCCCACAATCTATGTTTTTGAGCAGAAATAAGAAAAATAATGTATACCCCTGCAAACCCCAGTGTTACTATAAAAAGTGGAGTTTAAGGGGGTCAGAATTATATAGGCATGTTTTCGTGATGGAGAGAGAGGGAGAGAGAGATATTGTTAGCTGATTTCCATGTTTTCAGTGATCAATTTATTAAAAAAATCTAAGAAATCGAAATCATTTGGACTCAGTTTGGTTTAACTGAACCCGGATCCGTCTTGGGGCGGATATATTCTTAACTGATCACGAAAACATGCCTATATAATTTTGACCCCCTTGAACCCCACTTTTATATAGAAAAACTGGGGTTTACAGGGGTATATAGTATTTTTCTTATTTTTGCTCAAAACATACATTACGAAAATACGCCTATTCCAAAATATAGAAAATTTAACCTCCAAAAACTGAAAATGTTCAGATAAAAAACTCTGATATTTTTTATATTGCTGCTCAAAATATAGATTGTTGGTATCTGTTAGAACCGCCTCGGCGAGGCGGTTCTAACGAGTACCCACAATCTATGCTTTGGAGCAAAAATAAGAAAACTAATGATACCCCTGTAAACCCCAGTTTTACTATTTAAAAGTGGGGTTTAAGGGGGAAATTACATAGGTATGTTTTCGTGATGGATTGTGGGTACTCGTTAGAACCGCATCGGTGAACAAAACACAGATTGTGGGTACTCGTTAGAACCACCTTACCGAGGCGGTTCTAACGTAAAAATTTCTGTTATTGGAGGTGAAAAGTTCAATATATTTGAATAAGCGTGTTTTCGTAATGGAGTGATTGAGTGACTATGAGAAGTCCTACATTTATTACCCTAGATATCCATGAACCCTTGAAAGCGCTTATCACTCCTACACATTGTCGTAAACTACACACTTTTTTTTATACATCTTTGACCTACAGCAAACGATACTTTGAAATATTTTTCAACGTTTTATTTCAGAGAAAATAAAGCTTGACATTTGATGTGAATCCTCTAGCAGACGAAAGTCAAGTCCTATTTTCGCTGAAAAAAACAACAACAAAAATACTGAACAAGAAAAAAAAAAAACAACAACAATAACATGAAGTGTCTTGTTTTAACAGGCTGCCTGTACAAAGTGCAGAATGATATGGAATGATAATACAATTTTGAAATATTATAATTGAGGGTCAATGTAAAAGGAGCGTTGTTTACGCTCTGATAGAATCCTTTTTAGGTTCAGAAAGAATAAATCTGCCAGTGTGATGGTACTGGCTAGTATTTAGCCTACCTAACTAAGCTACCTTTACGCCTAATTTAGGTGTAAAGGCAGCTTAGTTTGGTTGTTAAGAAGTCCTGAAATTTAGTGATAGCTGATAAAAGCATCTTAGACAGATATTTTTTTTCAGCTATCACTAAATTTTAAAATGTTGGACACAATAATCCAGCTAGCATTCTTCATCAATCTAAAGCGGGCCGTTATCGGCCCGTCAGCTAGCTGACGTGGCGATAACGGCCCGCTATAGATTTATATAGATAGCTTACTCCTTAAAAGAAGGTGGACCTAACCATAGACCAATGGGTCCATTGGGCGATAGGCATTTGAGCGGAACATTCAGAAGCCCATTGTGGATATTTGGGCGGTTTTAAGCAGGTATTTTAGCGTAAATGATTTTAAATCTTTTGGGCGGAGTGAAAACAACAGTTTTCCAATTGTTTAAAAAACAAAACAAAACACAGGTTCCCAATGCAAAACGTTACAGTCGTGTACTTATGAGAATTTTTCATCATATACGCACAGAAAAAGATACTTTGGGTTTCCAGAATGAAACATATTTGGAAAAACAAGATTTGTTGTGTTGTTTTTATTGAGGGTTTACGGGCTAGTCAACCCAATGGGGTCATGTCGAGTGCAGTCAGTTTTCCTAATCACACTTTAACTATTGTGCACATTCTTTCGCCAGAAACTGACAAGTGCCCTTCTTGAATCAGTGGAAGGGGGGAATGACCTTAGAAAATATTTCATGATCATTCTCCTCGAAGGAATGTTGCCGACCCGGCGGGGGTCGAACCCACAATCTCCTGATCACCAGTCGGACGCGCATCCAACTGAGCCATCGTGGCCGGCTTAAAAAGAACAGGATTGACAGAAGCGCGGCATTATACTACACAGCCCAGCTAACATTGTTTATCAATCTACAATGGGCCGGTAGCTGACGGGCCGATGACGGCCCGCTATAGATTTACGTAGAATGCTTACTGGGAACTGTACGTATGGCATGTATCAGTAAGGTGCTTATGCAAACTGAACTTGAATCTCGTACACTAAGCTCCTTTTGGAAACATCGTGAAGCTATCAAGAGAAGACCTTCTTTATTATAGCTTCATGGAAACTCCTAGGCTAATAAAATCCCGATTGAAAGTTTAGATGTTAAGTTTCTAGAACTCAGTTTCGAATATCGAGATTTTGATGGACGACAAAAAAGTGAGAAAAAACAAGTTAATGTACCATTATACCTAGTGGATACCCAACCAGCAAAACACTGCGCAGAAAGCCATTGAGAGCGCGGAAACATGTTGAAATAGGTTTCTAAAAGTGTCTTCAAAGCTTTACGAATTCCTCAACCATTTGATGCCGTTTCAGGCCGGCATGGATTACATCGCATTTTTTGTGACAGGAAATTATAATAATAATAAAAACAGTAATAATAATAATAATAATAATAATAATAATAATAATAATAATAATAATAATCATAATAATTTTATTTCTCTTAATCCATACAGAATATTGCGTAAGAGGTGCATAGAGAAATATCAGTTTGAAATGCATACGAGAAATTAACAAAACTGAACAGTATAGACTACACTGTTACACAGTATCGTTAATACCGCACCCGACAGGCACGCCTAGGCCTGGGCAAACAGTGTAGATCCAGATGGGACAGCACGTCCCATTAGGTACCACACCGCCCGCCACCCATCCAGCAACTCTCAGACACAACATAGGGCAGTAAATTATACTTGTTCAAATTTTAATTTTAGAACAAACATGGTTTAAATTATCGTGTGCTTATATGTCCCTGCTGCAAGCTATACGTTGTTGTATGCTAATCGTAAACTGCAGCAAGGTAATCTTTCATCGTATGCTAATATTTCCCATCTCCTTGCTTATAGTCATACGTTGTTGCATGCTAATCATTAACTGAAGCAAGGTAATCTTTTATCAGGTGCTAATATTCCATGCTGAGAGCTATACGTTCTTGTTTGCTTATTGTAAACTGCAGCAAGGTAATCTTTTATCGTATACTTATATTTCCCTGCTGCAAGCCATACATTGCTGTATGCTAAAATATACAGCAGCAAGGTACTCTTTTATCTCGTTTATCGTATGCTAATATTTCGTGCTGACAGCCATACATTGTTGTATGCTTATAAAAATGCAGCAAGGTGATCTCTTATCGTGGGTTAATATTTGCCTTCTGATAGCCGTACGTTGTTGTAAGCTAATCAGATGTTGCAGCAGGATAATATTGTATCGTGTGCTTACATTTCTCTGCAGATAGCCAAACGTTGTTGAATGCTGAACAAATACTGCTGCAAGGTAATCTTTTATCGTGAGCTAATATTTGCCTGCAGATAGCCATTCATTATTGAATGCTAAACAAATACTGCTGCAAGGTAATCTTTTATTGTGGGCTAATATTTGCTTGTTGCAAGCCATACGTTTTCGTATGCTAATATAAATCATATACTGCAGCAAGTTAATCTGTTATCGTGTGCTAATACTTCCCTGTTGCAAACCATAGTTACTGTCTGCTAATCATAAACTGTAGCAAGCCAATCTTGAATTGTGTGCTAATATTCCCTGCCGCAAGCCATACGTTAGGTAATTTTTTTTTATCATTGTCTGATATTTCTCTGCTGATAGCCATACGTTGTTGTGTGCTAATAATAAAATACAACAAATTAATATCTTATCTTGTGCTAACTTTTTTTTGCCACAAGCTATACTTGTTTTGTGCTTATCACAAACAACAGCAAAGTAATCTTTAATCGCGTGCAAATATGGTGCTGCTGCAAGCCATACGTTGTTGTATCCATAGCAACAGAGAGGGCACTTTTTTCATCCGAAAACTGCTGATATCTTTCTTATTTCTCAAGAAAAACATATGTTGTGGGTACTTATTAGAAGCGCCCCGCTTCATCGAGAAATAAGAAAAATATTATGTGGATACCTCCTCCTGTCTGTAGCTATGTTGTATTTAATCATGATGTGCTGTAGCAAGGTCATCTTTAATGTGTGACAATATGTCCCTGTTGCAAGCCGTACGTTGTTGTAAGCAAATCATGCACTACAACAAAGTAATCTTTTATCGTGTGCTTATATTTCCCTGCTGCAAGAAAACGTTGTTTTGTCCTAATCATTAACTACAGCAACTTAAAATTTCCCTGCTGCAAGCCATACGTTGTTGCGTGCCTATCACAGACTGCAGCAAGGTACAATGTAATCTTTTAGACACCACCTTACTAAGTCCTGCTATCCTTGTAGCAAGTAAGGGTAGAGGGGGATGTTTTTATTTCTGTTTCTTCACTTTCATTCCTGCTCTTTTATCTTCCCTGTCCCTCTCTTTCATCTCCTCTACTATCTCTTCTATCTCATTTCTCCCTTTCTCTAGAAGACGACACAAAATGACCCATAAGGTAGACATGTCATTAAATCTGAACAAAATCAATCAATCAGTCAATCAATCAATCAATCTATTCTTGAGAACGTTTGGTAAGATGGTATGACGCAAAAGTTTTCTTAAAAGAGTATAAATTGGGAATTGTTTATAAAATTTACTCATATTATCAGATCATTTACACATTACATGCAAATGATATTAAAAACACAAACGTTTCTGAAATTTAGCTTATGTCATTACCATAGCTATACAAGGGAATTTTCTTACTATAACTAGAAGTTATCTTGCTTAATATTAATGAAATCTGTAATAATAATAATAATAAAAAACAACAACAACAAACAAACAGATGTCTTTGATAACACGAATGCCCCTGGAAAACGCTTGTCAAAGGCAGAAAAAAACAACAACAAAAAAACACATAAATAGGCCAATACGACATTAAAATCACAGTCATGGTCACAGGGTTAAAATAACATTTTTCTGTTATAGGTATATGGGCAATTTTTATGCTCAATGGCACGTGACTTCAAAGTTAATAATTGGACCAGGCCCAAAATCGAATTTCGCCGAGATTTCATACCTGTCCCAGTTACCTGCAAGTTAGAAGCCAATCTTTAAAAAATAAATTGCTAGCATCCGGACATCATTTTCCCCATTATAAATCAATGGAACTATTGGTTGCCACGGTAACCACAGTTTTACCCAGATTTGCCCCAAAACCGAATGCAGCCTTTCTTCCAACCCTCTGATGCTACGTGGTAAATTTGAACAAAATTGGCCATCTGGCCTTGGAGATAATCTTGTTACATTCTTCCATTATAAATGCATGGAAAAACATTTTCTTGGTCTCTTTGAATGTTTGTAAATCATTATGAGTTAATCTATAGCCGACTTAGTCACGGTGAAATCAGAATCTTCACCGGTCCATGCGTTCTTTAGTATCGGAATTAATTGTATCAAAATAAAAGTTTATTCAAAAGGATTATTACAGTCGACTCTCGTTATCTCGAATCCCAAGGGACTCTCTGAAATACTTCGAGATATCCGTAGTTCGACATATCAGGTTTGTAGAATTGAGGAAAAAATAATTTGATTAACCACATTTAACTAACTGATAGGTAAATGGACTTTTGAAGTTAGAGATATATTGAAAATATTGTGGAAAAGAGGAGAAATTGCTCCTTAGGAGCAATTTCTCCTCTTTTCTACAATATTTTCCATCTGTTGTTAGGTTTTCATGTATAGGCAGGGACCAGATTTTCACTTCGAGATAAGCGGTTATTCGAGATAAGCGAGGTCGAGATAACGAGAGTCAACTGTATTTATAATAGACATGTTAATGATGAGTAGCCTATACAAAAGAATGTCGCAGGTTCAATTCTCGAAACACATCCCCTACGTCAGGAGTAAGATTTGTTAGTATGACAGTTACATTATGGAATCTTCATTTTATATTTGCACAATTTTAAAAATGTTCAAACATACTTCAGATGTGAATATATTATTAAAAAGGCTGAAATTCTCCATTTAAAATAAAATACCTCTATCTTTTAAAACTGAAAATCAAATAATACACTTGAAAAATTTCGTCTGCACAGCGACAGCTAATAATTTGCGTAACAATCAATTCTACACCCTTTGTCAATATTAACGGCAACAAAATCCTCTTGTGTGAATAAAATTTCTATATTTTTTTTTCAATCTACTAATATCTTGTTTATTTTTTTTAAATATGATATACTCGAACGTACGTCCATCGATCGAGATGATATAATAGCAGTAGACAAGATCAATTTATTTATCCTGCTTTATGGCAACGATGCTGTTTTTTTTGTTTTTTTTTTTTTTTTCGCGAAATCATCATTCACATTACAACATATGTTAAATAAACTATATGACTTTCAGCTGCACATGTGATCTTAACCCTTAAACTGCCAATCACAACAATTGTCGTCTTCTTTGTCATCTGCTTGTGATTTTAAAAGTCATTTTTACAAACAGTGTGGACCAAGATCTAGGAGCAGTCTAGGAACTGTTTTCCTGTATGCAAAAATAGGTTTGAAAAGTTTACAAGAATATTCAGCAGACGACGTAAACAGACGACATTTTCAGACGCAGGTTTTCTTGGCGTTTTAAGGGTTAAGGTAAATACTAATAAAACAAAAGTTACGAGTTTTGAGAAAGGCAGTAAAACAGATGCACATATTTTTTTAATAAAAAGAACTCGAAGTGGTTGACAATTTTAAATATTTAGGCACTGTGTATTATAAAACTGGAATTTGGAACAAGACTTAGAAATGTTTTGCTGAATATGGTTCTTTCGCATTACATAATTTAAGCAGGTAGGTTATTTCAAGACATGACTGAACAATAAAGGTAAGTTTTAAAACAAAAGTTACGAGTTTTGAGAAAGGCAGTAAAACGGATGCACATATTTTTTTAATAAAAAGAACTCGAAGTGGTTGACAATTTTAAATATTTAGGCACTGTGTATTATAAAACTGGAATTTGGAACAAGACTTAGAAATGTTTGGCTGAATATGGTTCTTTCGCATTACATAATTTAAGCAGGTAGGTTATTTCAAGACATGACTGAACAATAAAGGTAAGTTTAAACTTTTTGACAGTCTAGTTGGCTCAATTCCCGGATACTCCACTGAAGTCTTGGGGAACCTGATATTGTGCACACACTTACACATATGCATTCCGATTTAATGTATGTTTGTATATATAGTGTACCATGATGACGCAAAAAAAAAACTATTAAACTCTCCACAGTTTTGCAGAAGCCTACTATGCGTCAAGAAGTCAACAAACTTGGCTGCATTGTATTGTGAATGAGGTAGAAAACCTTTGATAATTTATAGGAAGCCATGAATTCTGAGATACTGATTATTGCATAAAAAAGCAATGTCGCACGTTATTAACAGCCGTGCATTAATCGGCGAAAAGCCGTGTATTAACAAGGCAATTCACGCGCTGTTAATGCACGGCTACGCAACTTTCAATATGATCTTACCGGGGCCACAGATTTGCTGCCGTTACGAGATGTGTACTGCTCGGCCCTAGAACGAGCATAGTCAGTGGAATTTTTTTCCTTTTTCGTTCGCGAGACATCGGTGCAAAGGCAAAACAAAATAGTGCAAGAAATAATGCGAAATGTAGCAAATGTTTTCAGTTTTTATACAATAATAGCGATCGAACATGGTTTTTCAATGCATTAACATTCGCCAGGTCCCTTGGGAGGTGTCGGCCTCGGTTTTCAACACCTCCCACGGGACTTGGCGAATGTTAATGCATGAAAAACCATGTTTAATGCCTATAATGAAAATCCTTCAAACCGATAATCTTCTTAGAAATGTATATAATTTCCTAGTTAATGATGTCATAAATGCCTGTACTTTTATGGTTTAATTAAATTGGGCCCACCAAGTTAAAAGATATGCTTGAAAACTTAGGATTCAACTATATTTGGAATAATCAAATTGTGGATAAAATTATTTATAATGAAATAAAACAAAGATTATATGATAGTACTGATCAAGTGTTACTGACGACAATAAAACGCCCACGAAATTACAGTCTTATTGCCTCTTTAAAGTAGATACAGAACACGAATCATACCTTGACACCATTACACAACTTAAGTTCAAATATGCGTTTAAGATTGCGCTCACATCCTCTTTACATTGTACATTGAAACAGGTCATTATACAGGAAATCCAACAGAAGAAAGATTTTGTCTGTTTTGTAATATGAGAAGTATCGAAAATGAATACTCAACTGAGCCAAAGGCTCAGGATGAGCTATTGTGACCACTTGCCGTCCGTCCGTTCGTCCGTAAACACCTTTGAACGAGTTCTCCTCTGAAACCCCTGGGCCAATTTTCTTCAAACTTCATGCGGAACCTTCTATTGAAAGGGGGTTTGAAAATTTGTACAAACGGTCACGGTCCGTATATCAAGATGGGCGCCATGTCCATATATGGTAAAACATTTGAAAAGTTTCTTCTCCAAAACCAAGAATACTTCAAGGCTGAGACCGGCACAGTGGCTCAGTGGTAGAGCGTCCGCTTTGTGACCGGGAGGTTGCGGGTTCGATCCCCGGCCGGGTCATACCAAAGACTTTAAAAATGGTACTAGCTGCTCTTTCGCTTGGCGCTCAGCATTAAGAAAGTAGAGCTAGAACTGGTCAGCTCAGTGTCAGTATAATGTGACTGGGTGGAATATCATGTCAAAGTGTCTGGGGCGTGATATTTCAGTGAGGCAGCACTCTAAAAGTGAGCATTGAGCTCCCTGCCACATCCAGACACCGTCGCGATATGACTGAAAAAGGTTGAAAGCGACGTTAAGCCCAAATCAAACAAACAAACTTCAAGGCTGCATCATGGACCCAAGGTCTCCTGAGTTTGTTCAAATGATGATCCTAGGTTGACCTTTGACCTTTTTACGCCATGGTCAAATTTGCGTCCCCACGCACTTGTATGGGGGAAATGTTGAAAAGTAATTTTCTCAAAATGTATTAAAGACTGATCGCTGAAACTTACAATTTTATCCCTTGGGGATTATTTGCCCTTGCCCCTGGGCTATATACATGTTTATAACTGTGTATTTTTTAAATGTCTTCATCTCTTAAACCGCTCGAGCAGTTTTCACCAGATTTCGCATGGAGCCTCCTGTTAAAGGATATTGCCAATTTGTTCAAATGGTTCCGCGCCATCGAACAAGATGGCCGCCATGTCCATATATGGTAAAACACTTAAAAATCTTCTTTCATCTCCAGAACCAAGAAAGCTTTGGGACTGAATCTTGGTATATAGCATCGAGGACTCAAGCTCTACCAAGATTGATCAAAGGATGATCATAGGTTGACCTTTGACCTTTTTACGGCAAGATCAAATTTGCGTCTCTATAGATTTGTGTGGAGGAAAAAGTTGAAAAATCATTTTTTCCCGATAAGACTATCAGCTGAATCTCACAATGTATGATGAAAGTAGTAAAACGTTTTAGTTAGGACAAAAAAGATTTCACATGGGGCGTTCTGTCGAAGGGATGTTGACACTTTGTTCAAATGGTTCTGCTTCATTAAACGAGATGGCTGCCTTGCCCATATATGGTAAAAAACTTAAAATCTTCTTCTCCAGTACTAAAAAAAGCTTCGTGGCTGAATCTTGGTATACAGCATCGGGGACTCAAGGTCTACCAAGTTTGTTAAAATGATAAGAGTAGGATGACCTTTGACCTTTTTATGGCATGGTGAAACTTGTGACCCAGTTGCTGTGGCAATACTGGAAGACTGTTGCATGACATTTACAAATATGCAGGTGAGCGAATTGTGGCCCATGGGCCTCTTGTTTTATGATCTGCTCCCACTATCTACCTATCCGTCGAAAATACTTACCAGCATGTTACTATGGACAGCCTACAACTAAATTCAAAATTAGCATGCAAGCTAAATCAAAGAAACTGATAATCTCTCGAAATATATTTATGTTGCTCAAAAGAGATGAAATTTTGTACTATGATCTTACAATATATTATAGTATTAGATTATTCGATTCTTATGACAAGTTTTAATCAGTGCTATACTTGCATTTTTACACGTCATATGATGCAAGATGTGGGAAAGGGACTTTATGGCATAAGCGAACGGTGAAGGTTCGTATCTGCATGCGCATTCGTGTAGCCTGATGCAGACAATCTCTGTTCGTCGGCGTATGCTCCAGTATTCATCGATTCTGTAATAGGACAACGAGGGCCCAGATCGGCCTGCGCGAATGCGCCGGTTGATTTGGGCCTGCGTTGTCCGCAAATTACATAAGGGCCCTTTTCGAGCGTGGAGCAGCATGTTATTGCAGTTTGCTAACTATCATATATGTTGAAATATGTACCCACTCGCTTGATGTGTATATATTTGGCGAAAAGCATTGTAATATGTTCTACGCCAATAAAGTATTGTATTGTAATTTTATCCTTCAGAAATTGACAAAAGCTTTTTTGACTTTGTAAGTTTAATAATTAAAATGCAAAATATTCAGAATTAATAGTGGTTGATTTTCCACAATCGGTGATCACTATGGTCTGTAAACTACATTACGAAAACAAGCCTATTCAGATATACTGAAAATTTTACCAACAATAATGAAAATTTTCAGATAAAAATTCTGATATTTTTTCATATTTCTGCCCCAAACATAGATTGTGGGTACTCATTAGAACCGCCTCGATGAGGCGGTTCTAACGAGTACCCACAATCTATGTTCTTGAGCAGAAATTAGAACAATAATTTGTTGCCCTGTAAACCCCCAGTTTCACTATCTGAAAGTGGGGTTTAAGGGGGTCAAAATTATATAGGCATGTTTTCGTGATGATAAGCAATTAATTGATCGGGTAATGACTTTAAAATAACCTGATCTGCCGCCATATTTCTTTAGCCATATTTGTTTAGCATCTTTATGGTTGGTTATTAATGATGAAAAAATGGTTGCGCTTTGCTGTTCTTATAAGTGCCTCGATGAGGTTTCTTAACGTTTTTTTATTCAGCCAAATTTTCCATTCAAGGTCCATATTTTTACGCGATGTATGGTTCTCAGAGCCGAAGCATTAAGACGTGTTTAGTTTTCGCGCGTTTAGTTTTGACGGGTGAATGCTTGTTGAGGTGTCTCATGAATAGATTGTACCATACTGAGAAATCTACATCTCTATCAGATTCGATGACGAAAAAAAAACAACAACAAAAAAATACAGATTTTCTTCGACAAGTCTTCTAAAATGCTTCCTCATCAATTTTAGCTCACCAAGGCCAAAGGTCAAGGCCCAGTAAACATTCTACATTAATCTATAGCGGGCCGTTATCGGCCCGTCAGGCTAGCTGACGGGCCGATAACGGCCCGCTATAGATTTATGTAGAATGCCAGCCGGGGGGAGCTTATAGGCTAATAGTCCGTCCGTCCGTCGTCCGTCAGCACCTTTGACAAGTTATATCCGCACAGTATGCAGGCTGATCTCAATCATTTCTCATCAGTAGCATACCTCTGGTGAGGCATCAAAGCTATCAGCTTTTCATAGAAATCCGACTATTTACATAGGAGCCACTTACCCTTTAGTCTCACATAGACATACAATGGGGAAAATGTTGTCCGGACGGTAGTGACATCATTTTTATTCGAATCTTATTCCTCAAACTGCAGATAATTAGAACATGCTTAAAATCTCAGACAAATCCAATTTTGGCCCAGTTTCGGCTATTGGCATGAGAGCTATCCGCCCTTGAAGGCCCATAGACTTAAAAATGTTGTCCGGATGATTGCGATTTCATTTTTGATGAATCTTCATTAGACTTGCAGGTAATGAGGACAGCCATAAAAACTTCGGACGAATTCATTTTTTGGTCAGATCGGACTATTCACATGAGAGTTACTTGCCATTTAGTCTCCGTTAGACATATTATTGAGAAAACGTTGTCCGGATGGTAGCGACTTCATTTTTGTTTGGATCTTCATCAAATTGCAGATAACGGGAACAGACGTAAAATCTTGGATAAGTTCGATTTTGGCGCGGTTTTGACTTTTTGCATGATAGTTACCCGCCCTTGAATGTCCCATGGACTCGGAAAATGTTTTGCTGATGATAACGCCATGGCAGCCGTCTTGAAAATCTATTTTGCGCTTCTCTGAACCGAAAGGGCAGTTGACTCGAAACTTGGTAGGAAGAATGTCGATCAAACTTACTTGTAGATAAAAATAGCCATGACAGCCATCTTGGATTTCGGCCGTCATTTCGGATCCGAGATGGCAGCGGTCTTGAAAATCTATTTTGCGCTTCTCATGAATTGAAAGGGAACTTGACTCGAAACTTGGCAGGAAGTATCGGGACAACTTGCAGATAAAAATAGCCAAAATCGATCTGATCAGACATCCAAGATGGCCGCCATCTTGCAAGTCTATTTTGAACTGCCTCTATTTCAAGTCACATGTTGTATTTGTACATTCATATTTGCAAAAAATGGGAGACGGACTTTATAAGTCTGTTGACTTTCTTCCGAATCCCATTGTATAATATTGTAATGTAGTAAACACATGTCTTGTATATGTTCAAATATGTTAATATTATACATGAAATAAATGTTTAAACTAACTGCCTCCAGCTAATTGACACGAAACTTGGTAGGAAGTATCGTGGCAACTTGTAGATAAAATTAAAACGTAAAACGATAATACACGGCCATTATCTTGTCGCGGGCAGGTAACTCTGTACAAAAATAACGGATTTTGTCCATTAACAATCCCAAACCAGATCTCTTTAATATCAGTGCATGTACTAAGTTTGGTTAAAAATCCCTTGGTATTCAATCAAGTTATCCTTCGGAAACGAAAATATGAGCGTGTCTCGGGCAGATAATCCATCAAAATTTGACGAAATTTGCCAATAGCTATCCCAAACCAGATCTCTACAATATCAATGCACATACCAAGTTGGGTGAAAATCCATTGGTTTACTCAAGTTATCACCCGGAAACGGAAATATGGGTGTGTCTCGAGCAGACCGTCAAAATTTGACGAACCTTACCTATTAGCAATCCCAAACCAGATCTCCACAATATCAATGCACTTACCAAGTTTGGTGAAAGTCCATTGATGTTTACGAAATACGGACGGACAGATGGACTTACGACTGACTGACTGACGGACGGACGGATAGACACACGGACGTTCAACGTGGAACTATCGTGTGACGGGGTATAAATACGTGAAAATGATTCCAAGATAGCTGCATGGTGGCCATCTTGAAAATCTATTTTGAGCTTCTCCTCTTGAACCGATAGGCCAATATTGACTTGAAACTTGGTAGGAAGTATCGGGGCCTTTGTAGATCAAAAAATAGCTGAAATCGATCACATTTGAAATCCAAGATGGCTGCTATGATGAAACTCTATTTCGAAATACTTCTCAATGGAAAGGTCAGTAGACTCGAAACTTGATAGGAAGTATCGGGGTGACTTGAAAAAAAAATTAGCTAAAATCGTTCTTATCGGAAATCCAACATGGCCACCACGGCTGTCATCTTGAAAGTCTATTTCCACATTTTTCTCCTTAACCGAAAGGCCAGTTGACTCGAAACTGCATTGGAAGTATTGGGGTGACATGTAGATAACTAAAATTGTTTTTATGGGAAATTCAAGACGGCCGCAATGGCCGCCATCTTGAAAATCTATTTTGAAGTTCTACTAAATCGTGAGGCCAATTGACTTGAAACTTTGCACGAACTATTTGGTGACTTGTAGATCTAAAATAACTAAAATTGTTACGATATGAAATTCAAGTAGGCCGCCATGGCCGCATCCTGAAAATCTATATTTAACAGCTTCTCCTGAACTGGAAGGCCAGTTGACCCCAAACTTGATAGGAAGGTGACTTGAAGATCGAAAATAGCTAAAATCGTTCCGATTGAACATCAAAGATGGCCGCCACGGTTGCCATCTTGAAAATTTATTTCAAACCTCTTCTGAACCGAAAGGTCAGTTTACTCAAAACAGTGCATGTATCTAGTTTACTTGTTCAAATTACAGCCCGGGGATAAAAAAAAATGGCACCACCCCAGGGGTCACTTGTCTGGTACTCAGGTGAGCGATAGAGGGCCATTTAGACCCTCTCGTTTTTAAACACCTGTATGTCGTAGTTGAAAGACACAATTTGTTAATTTTGTTATATTTTCCTTGTGAAACATGTTAGGAAATGGTCACTGCATTACGAAAACATGCCTATTGAAATATACTGAAAATTTTACCACCAAAAAATGAAAGATTTTCAGATAAAAATTCGGATATTTTTCATATTTCTGCCTTAAACATAGGTTGTGGGTACCCGTTAGAACCGCCAATCTATGTTTTTAGCAGAAATAAGTAAAATAATGTATACCCCTGTAAACCCCAGTTTTACTATATAAAAGTGGGGTTTAAGGGAGTCAACATTATATAGGCATGTTTTCGTGATGGATAAAATAGCTGGATACGAAGCAGTCAGAGATATGTTCGGGATTCGAACAATACAAGTGGTCGATAATTGAACTAGATTAATGAGGTATACGTGTTAGACTCTAAATCATTTGTCCAAATCAGTTGTAGCCTTTTTTAATTGAACAATATGAATAATCAATGTTAACATCTCCCATAATCAATAATCCCAACTTACCATAAGAAAAGACAAACGGCTTAGCGTGTTGGGACATATGAGAACAGTTAAGGTCCACATTTAAGCATGCTGGGTTGATCATTCTAAACAGGAGCTTCTCTGTTCCGAGCGAAGAGCGT
This sequence comes from Anodontia alba, assembly GCA_964016985.1. Lineage (NCBI taxonomy): Eukaryota > Metazoa > Mollusca > Bivalvia > Lucinida > Lucinidae > Anodontia > Anodontia alba. The sequence continues at coordinate 60,451,096 of OZ024828.1, forward strand.
GATCAGATCATGATCTTGCTGTCTGTACTGGATCTTAACAGTCCGCATGCGCATTGGAGACACTCTCTCATTTGGCCTTCTCGTCTTCAGTACTCAGAATGAACACCCCAGCTTAAAAATGTCATACACTATTTACCATAAATACTGTAAATACTGAGACATCTTGACAAATTACCTAATTTGAATAAAATATCTGTGAAAACACTAAGGATATATCTCAATACCGAAGCATATCTTCGCAAGGTACCAAAACTGGGGAGAGATGAAGAAATAATAATGACGAGTCAATTTTCTACCTATTTTAAAAACTGCTGGATGAGTGGCAAACAGTGTAGACCCAGACCAGACGCCGCATGCGGCGTCTGGTCTGGGTCTATACTGTTTGCTCGGGCCTGTTTGTCCAAAACTTTTGGTAAATACGATTATATTAAATAAAATGATGATATTCGCGATATAAGCCTATCACTATACTTTTGTATATTCGGACACCTTTACTCTGGACCATACACATACATTTATTGAAATTTGAATAGTAGTTTTAAAAAGGTGTGACAGCCTAGGGGATGGGGTGTAACTTGGGGGTACATGTAATTGTGGTACGGGTGTGCGAGCCAGTATTTCGAAACCTACCCCATTCATATACCTGGCCTTTGAAAAAAAAAAAAAAAAAAAAGATTCATTCATAAACTTGATCGTCTGAAATATTGACCTAATCATATACTGCCCTGTGATTTTTATACCCATTCATAAAGAATCTACTCTTCGCTGTTTGCATACATGCTTACAAATATAAAAATATACAACTGTATTTCACAAATTTAATGTCATTTATCTATCATCTTCTACACTTGTACGCATTAACTTTAACTCAGCTGTGTAACCGAATTATTCCTAGTGGACCCATCTGTCCTTCTCTCTTGGACGAGCCTGTTCTTCGAAAATAGGGGCTTTCATATACCAGTCAAGCAAAATCGGGTTAGTCATATATTTTTTGTTGAAAAAGTGGGTTCATCATGTATCTGTCAGCGCTGCAAAAAGGGGACCATTCGGCACGCACATCCATACTATGCCATATATAGAAAGTTACCCCCCCACACACACACACACCTCACCCACCCTACCCGAGGTGACAGCTCCTCCAAAAAACGGAACATGACTGGAATGTTGTTTTCTGGGCCAGACGAGCTATTTGACCTAACTGACCACGCCCAGGGTCTCATAAACTCCAAATACGGAGTCCTGTCCGGATTCCTGTTTTTGCTGTTGAGACGCCTTATTGTCTGAGAAATTTAATTGAATTACATGATAAGACTCCTGCATTTTTTAAGAAAATGGCTTTAGGACTCCTGTTTTAAAAATCCTTGTGAGAACCCTGTGTAACGTCAATATTGATGCATCCTAAAATAGCTGAATGAGTCACATAGAGTGGCAAACAGCTTAAACCCAGATCAGATGGCCCATTCTGCGACGTCTGGTCTGTGTGTACAGTAATTGCTCACTGCGGCTTGTCTGTCCAAACGCCGAGGATAAAATGTCGGCATAAATATCTTCAGTGAGTTCGTCATTATGCAAATACAGTTGAACATAGATGGCTCGAACCTCTTTGGGACCATGAAAATTTGTTCGAGACAGCGGTAGTTCGAGCCACGGAGGGTTACTATTAGTATCATACCAGGAGGCATAATGGAGATAATTGTGGAATATCTTTTCGGTGTTCTATATTATAAACGTATGTTGTGCGTACTCATTAGAATCACCTCATCGAGGCGCTTCTAATGAGTACACACAACATACATTTGCAAGATAAATCTCCCTAAATTACCCGTATATCGTATTTGGAGGAAATCCCTGCGGACTCAAGAACCTGTTCGACTCATCCATGGTAAACGAGCCATCGGGGTTCGAGTCATTGAAGTTCTTCTGTATCTACCTACTTTTTTACCTTCTTCTTTAAACAAAAACTGTTTATTCCTTATATGGGCTGAATCAAGCGGAAACGTGCTTTCGAGCATGCGCAAAATGTGCGGAATCACATCATCCTGCGCATGCTTAAAGTCTTATACGGGCCCTTGTTCTCCATTGATAAATTATATAGTATCGAATGATTCTGATTGCGGACAGGCAATACCAAGATCAGACTGCGATGATGCGCAGGCTGATCTGGGCGTTCGCTGTCCGCACATGTCCGAAGACACGTTTTTACTTGACACCGCCCATACCGTAAATGAGGGTTGTTAATATCATGATAAGCATCCCAAATTCGGTTCCGCGGTGTCTGATCTGGGTGTACAGTTTGCAAAGGACCGTTTTAGGAGGCGGTTGTTAAGGGACAAAAATAAATAAATAAATAAAAAAAAAAAAAAAAAAAAAAAAAAATGAATCGAATTCAATGTGTAAATACAAGCTTTTAAATGTAAGTATAATAATAAATTTCTGCCAAAAAAAAAAAAAAATAAAAATAAATAAATAAATAAATAAATAAAAAAAACCGCTTTGACTCTTTACGGCTTTGTGAACAAGGTTCATTTCTTTTAGAATTTATTTTAGTCCTTAAAGTGCTAATCACAACTGCAGCAGACGACATTTTGATTTTTGGTACTTTTCGGAGAAAATAAGGTTTGACATTTCATGTGAATTGACTGCATCCATTTCTCTGAATAATAATTATAATAATAATAATAACAAGTTATGATAATAAAATTGATAATAATAATAATAGAATGTCATCTGCTTAATTTTGCTTAGCACTTTAACCTATACATGGGGAAATTCAGCAGCCGACATATTTATTGAAGATTATATTTTTCTTATATTTCCCCAAAAACAGGATTTGACTTTTCATGCATGTCTCCACAATTTGCATGAAATGTCGAATCCTATTTCCTGGAACAAATAAGAAAAAATATTTCTAAATGTCGTCTGCTGAAAGTTTTATCTAGAGTGCTAAGCATTTAGGGTTAAAGCAATTTTGATCTAATTTTTACAGGTCCAGTTCCGTAGTTCGAAAGTATCAAAGATGTTACCAAGTAACACTAGCTGTACGAACAGTAGCGACGACACCGAATCAGATCACTCGAAGCGAGTTGGTACGGAAGTAGTTAAAGACCAAAAATACTGGGAAAGGCGAAAGAGAAACAACATTGCTGCAAAAAAGTCACGTGACAAGAGTAGACAAGAAGAATCCGACTTAAGAAACAGAGTTTTTGTTTTGGAGAATGTAAATGCGTTGTTGCGAAGGGAACTTAAAAACATAAAACTTCAGTACAAAATACCTCAGGATCAGGTGTTTCTGACAGTCGCCGATATAGAGGAGTGTTCAAGAAAAGTTGCTAAGTTGAAATCTCCGGTTATTTTTAAGTCAAAAGCAGGTGCTTTATTCTGTGAACCAATGACACTAAAACAGGAGTTTTTAGGTGACCTGGATCAAACAGAGCAAGACAAATACAAAAGCTATGATACCTCACATAATTTTGAAACGGAAGTCTCCATTTACGAACCAAATATTTCTTACAGCAAAAATAGCATTAGTAACACAAATAACGAATGGAGGACTGAAACAGTTAGACAAGAAGATTATTCTTTGAGCGATGAGTCGTATCAGTACCATTACCTCTTACAGTCAGATGATGAATGCATCAGTACAGATTCAGATGTTACCATCAATAAGAAAAGAAAAGTAGACAATGAACACGGTGCAGTCAGTGCCTTGCTTAATTGCGACGATGAAACCCCAACTTATGGAATGCAGAGAGAAGCTAATTTAAGAACAGTGAGCGAGGCTAATTTAAGAACAGAGGCAACAAATGAGAATATATTGCCGAGAAAAGAAGATTTACAGAAAGGATTTGAAGATGCTGTGACTGTTTTGGACTTGACGGGTGATGACGACAGTGACAGTGACAATGTGAAGGATGATCTCAAGTCTAAATTGCAAAATCTATCAGATCAAATTGAAGTGATGCAGCGTCTTGTAGATCAAGAAAATAGTGATATTAAATGATTAAATATGGTGTACCCTAAATATTCTAACTCTCAAGGTAGCATTCTTCTATTTCGGACCGTTATCGGCCCGACAGTATCGGCAGGATACCTGTCGGGCCGATAACGGTCTGATATATAGATTTAAGTAAAATGCTAGCTGGGACCGTTTTAAACTCCTGGATGTTGGGAGTGCACTGCCTTTAATTTTAACACGTCCAGTTGTCTTAAACAGACTGGCCACATGGCTCATAGAGCTTACGTTGATTGGCAAACGTTGTAGACATTCATCAAACTTCTTTAGCAGTTTGATCTGGGTCAGCGTTGCTGAATCATACTCAACAAACAGTAGGACAGGAAGAGCACTCCTTTTATGATGAATCATGTCAATATCACTACCTCTTACAGTCAGATGATGAATGAATCAGTACTTATTCCAGGGATGGGAAACTTCAGGATTAGTCCTGATTTCAGGATTGAGAACTCATTTTAAGCATGGTATTTCACTTTTACACTTGGTCAAAAGACCATCCTTTTGTGTCATAAGTAGTTACTTGTGTTAAAATATGCCTGACATAACTTTAAAGACTAATTATTAAATCAGTAATTAGTTGGATAGCTCCAGATAAGAGAGAGTATGCGCATAATAATTTTCTTATTTCTCAATAAAAACATATGTTGCGGGTATTCATTAGAAGCGCCTCCTCGAGGCGCTTCTAATGAGTACCCACAACGTATGTTTTTATTAAGAAATGAGAAAATTATTAATAGTTTTTGGACTGAATTTTTAGATTTCGGGACTGATTATTAGCGATTATTCTCACCCCTGTTATTCTGATAGTCCGTCAGTAAGAAACGAAAAGTAGACAACGAATACAGCACTATCAAAGCCTTGCTTAATTGCGACAATGAAACCGTTACTTGTGGATTGCAGAGCAAAGTTAATTTAAGAACGCTGAGAAGAGAAAACAATGTACAGAAAAAAAAAAAAAAAAAAAAAAATAGACAATGCTGTGGTTGTTTTGGACTTGACGGGCGATGACGACAATAACAATGTGAAGGATGATCACAAGTCTAAATTGAAATCCTGCTGAAATCCTTTATACTGATCTTAACAAAATACCAAAATGGGCAAAGATTAGTGAAATTTAACCCATATAAAAATAAATCTCTTATCATCTCTCGCAAAATAAACAAACCTGATCATCCACTGGTTTTCATGTCGAATCAAGAAATTAACGAAGTTCAGTTTCATAAACATTTGGGAATTTATATAGCATCAGACTGCTCCTGGCATAAACATATAGAGTATGTCAAGAGAAAGGCATGGTCCAGAATAAATGACATGAGGAAATTTAAATATACCTTGGATAGAAAGTCCCTAGAAACAATTTACATTGCTTTTGTTCGCCCAATACTAGAATATGCCGATGTAGTTTGGGACAACTGCACTCAACAAGAGAAACATGAATTAGAAAAAATTCAATTAGATGCTGCTAGATTAGCCACTGGAACAACTAAACTAGTCTCTGTGCAAAAACTATATGATGAGATCGGATGGGAAACACTAGATGTAAAGAGAAGAAAGCATAAATTAGTCCTATTTTATAAAATGTATAATGACATTGACCCCTCATCTCCTTTCACTGGTTCCTCGACCTGACCAGAACGCTACACGTTACAGTTTGCGTAACGCAAATAATATAAGAACAATACATTCTCGTACTAATCAATATTATAATTCGTTTCTTCCTGCAGTCATTCGTGATTGGAACGATCTTCCCTGCTCTGATAGGATTGTAGATACAGTTGATGACTTTAAGAGACAATTACGTCAGGGCAGAGTAATTGTTACAAAATACTTTAATGCAGGTAACAGAAGCATGCAGATACTTCATACTAGACTTTGAACTGGTTGCAGCTCTCTCAATTACGATCTTTACTCGAAAAACATCATAGAATCTCCTCTCTGTAATTGTAGATGTGGTGAAATAGAAAATGCAGACCACTTTTTTTTAGATGCCATTTATACCGAAATCATAGACAGGTATTAATGGACACTCTATCACAACATTGCAACATCACCATAAAAATAATCCTCAATGGCGATCTTAATTTACCTAATGAAGCTAATATAGCCATTTTTGAAGCAGTACAGAGGTATATCCAAAGAACAAAAAGATTTTAAAGAAAGTAAATCGGTCACACTCGTATCAGTCATTATTTGTACCAGACTAAATGGACTTTAAATAGTGACAGTGATTCGGAGCATACATCGATGACATCACTCGGATCTCCCCTGTACCGCTCACAGTCCCCAGTAACTTCTTACTATATTCATAGTCTTCGTAAAATCTGCTCCATATTTCTTCATTTCTTCCCCCCTCTCTGTTTTTCTTCCTTTCAGCTTGTGTAATTTGTTACTCTTTTCTCTTCTTATTCTCAATTTATGTTTGCTCATCTCTTCATGTCAAACTTCACAATTATTATTTACTAATAAATTGTTATTACTTGAAGAGGACCATTGGAAACTAACCATTCTGGATTTGCTCGTATAGTCATATTTCTGACAATGGTCACATCCTAGGAAAGGAACTAAATAAGCTTTTATGCTTTCGTTCTAATCCTATTGTTGTATTTTTGTATGTGTTGTATAGTAAACATTTCGGAAATAAATATGTTTAAACCAAGTCTAAATTGCGTAAGACATCAAAAAGAAAAATTTTGAGGGCAAACCTCACTCATTATTATCGACATTGTTTTTTTTTTTTTTTTTTTTTTTTTTGTATTTGCTTCCACTGTTGCCCTCTCTTTCTATTATTATGTAATCGAATTTGTTGACTTATCCGCCATGACGTTTCTTGTATGTCTAATAAATGCTTTACGTGTGTAGCTTAACTGTATGTAATAAAGAATTTGAATTTGAATTCGCAAAATCTGTCAGATCAAATTGAAGTGCAGCGTTTTGTATGTCAAGAAAATAGACTCTAAATAATTACATACGGTGTACCCTAAATATTTGGACACTACTAGAACAGCATTCTGCTTAAATCGATATCGGACCGTTATCGGCTCGACAGGAATTCTGTCGGGCCGATAACGGTCTGATATAGTCTTATAGATTTAAGTAGAATGCTACATGTAGCTGGGACCGTTTTAATTTTCTTGCTGCTGCAGTATACTTCCATTAATTTTAACACGTGCGTTTGTCTAAAACAGACTGGCTTCATGGCTCATTGTGGCTCATTGTGCTTACTTTGATTGGCAAACAGTGTAGACCTTGATCAAAGTTATATTTAGTAGTTTGGGTCTACACTGCTTACTCAAACCCCACTGTCCGAAATTGAAAGCAATTTAGTGCCTTATCCGGTAAATCGAAAAGTTGTCATATTCTATGTAAATAAATGTATGTGGATATAATATTGTAGAATGTTTAAAGACAGACATAGACTCTGATCGGATTACGTCCATACATAGACTGCTCTATATCTAAGGTGATCGTCCACGTGCCTGCAGTAATTAGACTTCATAGACGCTTTTCTTATTTCCTCATGAAAATAGGGGCCTTTTCCAACCATAAATGCTGATTTTTTTTCTTGTTTCTCCTCGGATACATATGTTGTGGATATTCATTAGAAGCACCTCGCCACAACATCTGAGCCGGCCTCGGTGGCTGTTGGATGCGCCGTCTGGCTGGAGACCAGGAGGTCGCGGGTTCGACCCCGCCGGGGTCGGCAACAATCTTTCGTTGAGATTGATCATGAAATATTTTCTACGTTCTCTTTCTTCCGCTGATTCAAGAAGGGCAGTTGTCAGTTTCTGGCGAAAGAATGTGCACAATACTGGTTAACCGCTAAGAGGACTAAGTCTGCCCAGTAAACGTGTGGTTAGGTAAACTGACCGCGCTCGACATGACCCCATTGGAATGATTGGGCCGTAAAACCTCAACACAAACGATATACCAGTAATCGTAACGCAAGTGGAATGACCAGAAAATTAAATAAGTTAAGTAGTGGTGGAGTGTGACTCCTATCAATTTCCTTTCTGTTGTAATATTCGGAGTGACACTGATCACACCGTGTGACTCCTATCAGTATATTTCCCTCTTGATTTCTCTGCTTATAATCATTGTACTGAACTGAAACAGTTACGGACTCTACATCTATTTAGAAATAATATATACCAATACTTGTAAAACCGTTGCAAAACATGTCATTTGGGAAATAAACATTCAAAACTGGCATTGTTTGTCGAAAGTGTGATGCCTACCGGTAGCATCAGCTCATTTTCTGTCGAGATTTGCAAGAAAATCGCAGCATTTTTGTACAAAGTTGGTATGGCGGAATGAAGTGCTTATACTTTCGGGTACGGTGCAGAAGGTGTGATCTTTGAAAACTGTCGCATAGTGTAAAAATGGAGCAATACTTACTGCGAAACGGAGAGAAAAAATAATAGTGTGATTATCAATTGTGAATCACGTGATTGTCCGCCTTGTTACATGGCCGGAGACACGTTTCACATGGTGTAGCCCAGACAACAATTTCAAAGCCGCATTTGCACTTCGACTGAGGAAGACTCTTGGAACTACTTTCTCTGCGTAGATTTCTAAAATAAGTCATTTTGCTCACGTTTTCAACGCAAACATGCCCCGGTTGGAATTTTAAGAAATTTAATTTTCTTTTTGTTAATTTTATCGACGTGTAAACGGCGGCGAATTACAACTTAACATAAAGCCCTTCACCAATAAATCCACAAAAATAAAATTCATTCCTATACATGTATATTAACATTCGTGGTGGCCCATGTCTACTGCTTGAAATTTGGGTTTTAGTGTAAAACCATAAAGCAGAATAGCAAACGGTGTAGATTATGATGAGACGGCTCTGTCGGGCTGAAAGGGTAAACCACGCCCTTTCGGGCTCTGGTTTCAATATTTGCTGAGGGACCGGCTTATTTTAACGCAGGAAAAATATGTAAAGTTTGGACCAAAATTGTAGAAACATACAAGCTTTCTCAGCAAACAGCATTTGACATTTCATGCAAATTGTCTCCATTTGAGACAATTTGCATGAAATATCAAATCCTGTTAGCTGGAAAAAAAAAAAAAAAGAAAAATATATCCGAATGTCGTCTGCTGAAAAGTTTACCTAGCAAAGTGAAGTAGACTTCCATGCTTGTATTTTGAAATATACACTAATGGGGTTTCAGTCTAAAATCCAAATCAGAATGTCAAACAGTATAGATCCTGATGAGACGGCTCGTTACGAGCCGTCTCATCAGGATCTTCACTGTTTGCAAAGATATCTGTATTGGTCTGTAGGGTAGGGATGAAAGGGTTAACCCTTGCCGGTCACCAGGCAAATTCAGCAGACGACAAATTGACGTTATTTTTTGTTTTGATTTTTTCTAGTAAGTAAACTTTGCCAGTTCATGCAAATTGTCTCCAAAGAAGACAACTTGCATGAAATGTCAATTTTTTTTTTGCTGAGAAAATAAGGAAAATATTTCAAAATATCGTCTACGGAAAGTTTTACCCAGCATGCTAAGAGTTTATCAGGCACTCCGAGACTGTGGATGCACAGGCTGATCTGAGTCTTCACTGGGCTATTATGAGTCTTCGCTTGGTGAATATGTCAGAAGATACGTGACTGCTCCAAAAGGGACTTCAATCAGAATCTGCGCCGTTCGCTTTCAGCTGACTTGTTTCAGATTCATCATAATAGATGTACTGTTAGGCGCTCTAATATTTAGGGTAAATAACGAAAGTAGACTTAACTCTTTGCATACTGGGTAATTTTGCAAGCTTTTTTGTCGTCTGTGGATTTTTTGTTTGAATTAACTTTATCAAAAACATATTTCAGGAATACAATCAGAGTATCAAACAGTTTGGATCCAGATTAGACCCGACGTTTTGTCGGGCCTGATCTGGGTCCAGACTGTTTGCAAAGGTTATTAGCAGACGACAAAAGTCGCAATTAGCAGGGGAAGAGTTAATATACTGTATAATATAAGTCATTTATCATTCAAATGTCGAACCCTACTTTTATGGGGAAAAATGTTAACCCTGAATGCGCTCATCACATATGCAGCAGACCACATTTTGTCAAGCAGACGATTCACATGAAGACCCAAGTTTTTATTTTCTCTGAATAAATAATTTAACACACAGCAGACGACATTTTGAAATATTTTTCTTAGTTCCCCATGAAATAGTTGACATTTCATGCAAAGTGTCTCCTTAGAAGATTCTGCAGAAATGTCAAATCCGATTTGCTGAAACAAATAAGAACAAATATCGTCAGTTTGTCGGCTACTGAATTTACCCATAGCGGGCGAAGTATTAAAAACTAACAGGAAATTGTGTACAGTTTTCCTTGGTTAGAATATCACTTTTTGCTTATTAAATTCACTTGATAAAGCATTTTGATATCCTTTTTCACTGCCTCCTATTATTGTGGCTGTGTTTATTTCTTAGTGAAAAACAAAAACAACAAAATAGATAAATAAATAAATAAATAAATAAATAAATAACAAATGTGACTGCGTTTTATTTCAACACTTCCAGATGTCCATGGATAAGATGACATGGACTGCGCCAAGCGAAAAGGTGTCTTCGAGCATGCGCAAAAATGCACAGATTCAGATTCTCCGACGCATGCGCAAAGTCTCATCCGGGCATTTGCTTTCCATTGATACATTCTATAATGTCCAATAATTCTGTTAGCGGATAGCGAAGATCCTGATCAGACTGCGCAGGCTGATCTGGGCCATTGCTGTTCTTGCCATTTTGCTCTTTTGTATTGCGCAGTCATAACACTTCACAAGTTCGTTTTTATCTGAAAAAATGGCTGATTTTACTATTGAGTAGCCAGAAATTTTCATACTCTCTCTCTCCCTCTCACGCACGCGCGCACGTACGACGCACGCACGCACACACATTGCAAAATAATATTTGCCCCCCCCCCCCTCGACACTTTTTTTTCACTTGCCTCATTGGAAAATGGAATATATGATGCATCAGACATAAAAAATGTGTGAATCGGTTATAATTTTAGTACGAAGTCAATTCGTACTCAAAATTCGTACTTAAGTCAATACGCTCTCATTTTGGTCAACTGGTACCCGTTTTTCGGTCAACTCGTACTCATAAATATTTTCTTCGGTCAGTTCGTTTTATGGATAACCATAACCCTGGATACGTGATGGTGCCTTCGTGCATGTACATGTAGGGTAGGTGACCAAAGATGAAGAAAAGGAAGTTGTCCTTCGGCTGGAAGGTGGGCGTAGGACAACCAAAGACCAACGATTTGTTTGGAGAACAACAACGACTGATCAGACTATGCGAAGGCAAAGACTGATCTGGGTCCGGCTTAGCTGGGCGCTCATATCATAAAGTACGTCCTAAATATGTTAGCAAAAAGTACTTGGTCATTAGTGCAGACGGGTTAGGCTTTAATTGCTCATTTTTATCGAAGATACCTCTCTTGACAAAGAAACACATCATTGATGCAGACTGGTCTGGCCTTGTACTGCTCAGTTTTATCGAAGATACCTCTCCTGACAAAGAAACACACCATTGATGCAGACTGATCTGGCCTTGTACTGCTCATTTTACCGAAGATACCTCTCCTGACAAAGAAACACACCATTGATGCAGACTGATCTGGCCTTGTACTGCTCATTTTTCATCGAAGATACCTCTCTTGACAGTGAAGAAACATCATTGATGCAGACCGGTCTGACCTTGTACTGCTCACTTTTACCGAAGATACCTCTCTTGACAATGAAGAAACATTTGATGCAGATTGATGTGGCCTTGTACTGCTCATTTTTACCGAAGATACCTCTTTTGACAAAGAAACACACCATTGATGCAGACTGATCTGCCTTGTACTGCTCACTTTTACCGACGATACCTCTCTTGACAATTAAGAAACATTATTGATGCAGACTGATCTGGCCTTGCACTGCTCACTCGTACCGAAGATACATGTACCTCTCTTGACAATGAAGAAACATCATTGATGCAGGCTGTTCTGGCATTGTACTGCTCACTTTTACCGAAAATACCTCTCTTGACAATGAAGAAACATCATTGATGCAGACTGATCTGGCCTTGCACTGCTCACTCTTACCGAAGATACATGTACCTCTCTTGACAATGAAGAAACATCATTGATGCAGGCTGATCTGGCCTTTACTGCTCTCTTTTACCGAATTCACATCTCTTGACAATTAAGAAACATCATTGAAGCGGGCTGATATGGCCTCTTACTGCTCAATTCCACTTAAGATACCCTTCTTATAATGGGACTGAGACTGATATGAGCCGGGCGCAGCATGTCCTTCAAGATTGCATATGCACCCAGCGAAGACTCAGATCAGTCTGCGCAAATGTTCAGTCTAACAAGATTCTTTACTTTCCGCATGAAGACGCTTTGGACCGTTAGCTACCCACAGAGTGTCATCTGGTCAGACTGCGCAATGTACAGGCTGATCTGGGCGCACGTATACTGTTGTATGAAATACGGTGTCCCGGATCATATCATCGTGTGTGCTTATCTGGTCAGTAAGTGTACGACATGCGTGCCACAAAATCGGTTTCTCTACTCTGTACAAGTTTTAGCTTTCACAAAAGGCTTGGTCACAAAAAGCTTGGTCTAGACCAAGCTTTTTCTGAAAGCTAATACTTGGTTATAATCAAGTTGAGCAGTCCATGGAAAAAAATAGCTTTGAATCATTCCACGACTTTTTATAAAGTGCCTTCAGGTATGGGCAGCGCAGGCTCTTCGCAGTCTGCTTACCGGTTTATTTTTGTATTGCTGCTTAACAGCAGGTAATTTTTTTGACATCTCACAGACTAAGGGAGAAAAGCGATATGCGAGATTGTAAAGACAGGAAATTCATGCTATGAAATATATTGATCAGACAACGTTGATTTGCACGCTGATCTGGCCATTCGCTATTCCTATATGCCCCGATGGCCACTTTCTATGCATTTGCAAAATGTATTTTGATACCTCGGGACATGATACAGGCATAGAGACAGGTTTTTTTCCCCTTCTGTTTTGTTTATTTTTACTTCCTTTTAAAGTTTAAATATTACGTCTTATGACAGGATCAGGTGATATTCAAAAAATCAATTTGTACAAGTTTTATAACAAGCATAGGCCTAGTAAAAAGTTACCTAGTAGCATATGTAAAGTATGTAGACTCAGATTGGTCTGTGCATATAATTGATCCAGTCAAAGTCTAAATGTTTTGGCAGTACGAATTTTAAACAGCTCAAATGTTTTGCGACACGCATGACTTATACATGTAAGATAATGATCTGAGTATATACTTACTTATCCTAGTATTCGGACAGACATGCCTGTGAAAAAGTGTAGACCCTGATCAGACGCCGTTATGATCTCGGTCTGACGCTGTCTCTATGTAACTCAGATGCCTGGTAGCGTTAAAAATCTGGGCCCAGTTGTTCAAAGCTAACGACGTCGTTAGTTAATGATTCGTTAAAATTTAGATCGAGTGATACGCAAATATGCCGAAATTTTTTGCTGAAAAAATGTGAGTAGCTTTTGCACTACTCACATTTTTACAGCAAAAAATATCAGAATATTGTATATTGAATCCGCTAAAACAGTTAACGAAATGACCCTTAACGAGCTCGTTAAGCTAACGACGCTTTGAACAACTGGGCCCAGACTGATAATGATGATCACGGTCCTGGTCCCAGCCCAGGTAGTCTGTACCAGCTTAAGCCTGACAGACTTGCAGATGGGTTTTGGGAATATTTTGTGACAATTAAGGCCGTCAAAGCAGTTCAGAGCATTTTAAACACTTGTAGTTCACCGTTTTCCTCGACCGAGTTAATCTCTTTCTTCTGTTGTTTTACTCTTACAGCATCTACAAACATAGTAGTCCATTTTTTTAACAGATTAGTATTACCAGTGGATGCTAGCCAAGTGTTCCCAAAAGGGACATCATCAAACAGTGTAGACCCAGCTAAGACAGCGCACAACGCGGCGTCTGATCAGGATCTGCATAATTTTAATTAATAACAGGACATAACATTGTTCCAATAAATGCATTTTCTATTTAAATTGGCTTAAATCAGCCTCTTAAGCATCTTGATGTTTGATTGTATCAAATAAACCATACATGTATATAGAAAATAAAATCGACCAGGGAAAAAATGGGACCAAATCTATTTTATATATATATATAAGTTTACACCATATTAAAGGACAATAACTGAGGGAAAAAAAAAACAAAAACAAAAAAAACACGCTTATCAAAAGTTGTCGGATTTATCGTTATTTGTGTAATATTTTCCTGTTCAATTCCATAATTCGAGGGTTGAGCGCAAGACTGTAGTAACTCAAACATATTTTTGAAACCCTTGTTTAGGGGCAACTTGGACCCCTTTTTAAACAATGCAAATTTAGGTGCCATTGCTCATACGAGCAATGGCACCTAAATTTTCATTGTTTACAGGAAGAAATGTTGTAATCTTCATAACACCTTCATGGTGAGGAGATTAGGTTTGGGGAAAAACAACCATCTGACTTACGCCAGTCTTGCGCTCAACCCTCGATATAAAACTTGGAGATAATTGTACAGGTGATTGTTAAGGTATATCCTAAGAAATTATCTGTAGCTTCCGTCATTGAAGACGAGTGTGCACTATGTTCTGCAAAACAAGAATCCAAATGAGTCAGGTCCCAGATCAGTTGCCAGCAATCATATATTATATCGAACCAAAATCTTCTCTCAATCAAAAATATTTAAACGCTCTAAATTTTGCATTTTAATGGCAGTACATCTGCCCAAAGTTTGAAATCTCACACCAATATATGGCTTTATCATACATTTGAATTTTCAAATATTGCATCTGTTTTTTTTTTTTTTTTTCGTTTCTTTTTTGCGTTCAGTATATCTATATTTTCCAAAACGGAGGCTTCAAAATGAGTACGAGTTGACCACAATGAGTACGAGTTGACCTAACAGTGAGGTCGAATTGCCAAATGAGTGCGAATTGGCCAAATCAATGAGTACGATTTGACCAAAATCAGAACGAATTGACTTGAATCCGAACTGACTGAAGTACGAGTTGACTTGGAACCATACTTTGAATCTACCATGTGTATCAATAGGGCAGCCCCTGGTCGACTTTCTAGTTTCACAAATGCACACCCTAACCAAAGTCTGTGTCAAGTCTCCACCAAACACTCACACGCTCGCATGTGCTTGAAATGTCAAATCATTTCTTAGAAACAAATACATTTTAAACATTCTTCTGTTGATTTTTACTCAGCATGCTAATGATTAAACTATTAAATGTTCTATTTATGTGAGAATAAATACAGTATATATCAGTGTACACCTTCCAAAACAAGCCTCACCTGACCTGAAACACTCTTAACCCTTTCATTCCCGAGTTTCTGAAGTGGACCCAGCCATCTTTGATTCTGGCCAGAACCATTGTTCCAAATAGGGGTCTCAGTCAGAACTCAAAACAGAATTAAAGAACAGGGTGTAGATCCTGATGAGACGGCTCATTATGAGCCGTCTCATCAGAATCTACACTGTTTGCAAAAAAAAAAGTTTTGGTCTGCAGGGCTGTAAGGGTTAAAATTCCATTTAACTGATCATGTTGATAGCAACTGGCTGATTTGTTTATATGTCGGTGAACTGTATTTGTCGGTGAACTCTCTCGGTCCCGTGTGTATTACCCCTTCAATGTAAACTGACAACCCTGACTGCAGACCTTACTAAAATCATTGGTTAATTGATAGTGTAACAAACTTTGTCCATCGTACCCGCCTCCTGAAATCCTGGATCCAGCCCTGTAAGCTGGCAACAGCTGATTTATTTACATGTTTGTCCCAGCAATAATCTCTGTCCCGTTTTGTATGAGTCGCTCACTATAACCATGTATAGCGGCTTACATATTCCTGGACCTTATTTGACTGAGCGACGTCAAATGTTCGGACACCTTAACTCCCTACCATAAGCCTCCCAAAATTTGAACAAGTCCATTTCACTACACATTGAAATGTCTACAATAACTGCTGGATGAATGCATTCTGTGGACGCCTGATCTGGGTCTACACTATTTGCTCAAGCATGTCTGTCCGCTTAGGGTAAATATGATATTCCATTTACTGTTTATCACCTATGATTAACACTTTGTATACTGGGTGAAAAAAATCAGCAGCGGACTTTTTTAAATATTTTTTTCTTATTTGTCCTAGAAACTCGGGAGCGGGATGGGGGTGGGGGCGGGGGTAACTTGGGGATAATTGTGACACAGTGGTGCGAGCCAGTATTTCGAAACGTACCCCTTTCATATACCTGGCCTTTGAAAAAACGGACCCATTCATATACTATATCATCTGAAATGTTGGCCCATCCTTTTTATACATATTTATTGCTGGTAGTTACAGAAATACCGCAGTCAATTCATTGAATACCAAGAGAATAAGCAGCCTCGAAAAATCTCTGAGCGAAAAGTACGTGCATAAACTGGGATGTCAGGAAAGAGGTCTTTCATATACCAATCATGAAAAATCGGGAATTTAAAAAAAAAAAAGCCTATTCATATACCCGGCATCGCTGAAAAAAGGGGGGGGGGGGGGGGTGGGGGGTGGGGGGAGGTGCATTTGGCACGCACATCTGTACTATGCCATATATTGGAAGTTAACACCTACCTAACCACCCCCCCCCCCCTACCCCGCCAACACACACACACACATACGCGCGCGCCTAGAAAATAAGATTTGGCAGTTTTTGCAAATTGTACTTCATGCAGATTGCCTCTTAAGGAGACAATTTGCATGAGTGTCATCTTATTTTCTAGGAAAAATAAGAAAAATATGATCAGTTTGTCGACTGCTGAATTAACTCATAGCATGGAAAGTGTTAATATACAGGTGATTCATATTCAGGCTCAAATGAAACTGCATACAATTTTAGTAGTTCGAATTACTTCAAGCTGAGCACCCTAAATATTCGGACTGACATCTCAGAGCAAACAATGTAGGCAAAAATCATACTGCAGTCAAACCTGGATACAATACGTAGGTTTAACGCCATTTCAACCAAGATATACAACTTTTGCGGCTTTCTATTTGCTTTTGCCTTCAAATTTTTTGAAAGCTCAGACTTATAATCATGTTATTGTGTTCGATTAGCGCAAATAGATTCCAATATGTCTTATAAATATCGATATATGTCGATTTAGAGAGATAGTAAAAAGCTCAACTGATGTTATATTGAAATATTGTGTTGATGTTGAATATATATAATATAGCATCTCTATTTTGCGGCCAAATTGTTTACAAAATTTATCAATAATACGTTTGCACTTGCTAACAGACCAGTTCATCTTCTCGTTATTCAATACGAATTCAATCAACTCGATCATAAAACGACATCCGGTGTTTGCCCCAGCTCCTGAACTTTGACTGTCCAGGCACTTGGCCGGTCTAGTCTCGAGATACGGTGGTATTTAGGTCAATTAATAACCATAACAGTCAAACACTGATTAAAATACTGTATGATCCAATTAGATAGCGAAAACGAAGAGTCAGATCTTGACTACTATGAAATGGAGATTGGGGATGAAACATCACTTCTTGTCCATCACTCGCCAAAGATGGGTCGAATTCATTATGAAGGAACGTCGGAACCCCGGGCCTCCGTTGATGTGAACACTCAAGACAAAGATGTTAAGACACCATGGTTTATTTATGTACTTTCATTTTTCTCAGCCATTGGGGGTTTTCTGTTTGGTTATGATACTGGTGTCGTGTCTGGTGCAATGTTGTTGCTGAAAAACAAGTTTCACCTTTCATCTATACTGGAAGAAGTAATAGTATCTGTGACCATAGGATTTGCCTTTCTGTTTGCATTATGTGGTGGAATATTAAACGATAGATTTGGAAGGAAATTTACCACAATATTGGCTAGTTTTGTGTTTACAATAGGGGCTGTTGTCCTGGCTGCAGCTGTGAATGTAGAGATGCTAATTATTGGACGGGCCATCCTTGGAATGGGAATAGGTACTAGTTATACCTTTATATCAAAGTATTAAAACATGTTTAGTTGAAGTTTCATTACCATGTACCCAAACGGCTAAGACACAATAAAGTAGGGATAACATGTTGAAAGAATGACCAAAAATGAACTTGTGAGGAATGATAAAATTTATACAAAAGTAGGTTCCTCCAACATTCACGCACATTGTCCTGAAGGGGTTTTGTTTTGCAGTAAGTAGTTTTTATGATGTAGGTTGATACTCATACCCACCCTATGGGGGCTACGGACTCTACTAGGTGAAGCATAACACTTTCATTTTTAACCTTTTAAAAGTCCTCTCTTCTGCGAATTTTTGTCAGACAAGATTTCCAACCTATTTCTGTCCAAACAAAGAACAAGTCACCCATTTTTTCATCCTTACTATGATTTTCAGAGACCCTGAAGGCTAAGGGGGTATTTGCCTGAAAAATGTCATTGTTTCTCAATTCAGTTACAAAAAATGTAGGAGGTTGATTAACATGTCTGTCCCGTAATACGCTTGTTTGATGCATTTCTTCTGGAAACTGATATTTTTTCTGTTGTTCAGTTGTGTTAACTTTGGTCACTTTTCCTGTAACTTGAGATGCTGAAATGGGCCTACGGACTATACATTTTCACATTATTGACAAAGCCATTGTTATGAAGTATACTCCAACTGAGTCAAATGACATTATTGTATCAGTGATTTGCTGAGACTTGACATGATTACATAAAACTTAATTCACACAGCAAAAATGTGATTTTGTAGATCTCCTAGTACTTTGGTATAGATTTAAAATCTCTGAAGGGTGTTATTTTACTTTTTTGTTCCTTTCGAATCAATAGAATTGTAGTTTCACAAGATTTGTAAGTGAAGAATAATAAGATATTGTAAACTGAAACAAAATATCACAGCTGGATTTCCTAAAACCAGCTTGTAATGGAACATGTATGTGACAGCTCTGGGGCTACGGACTCTACAGTTACATTAACAGAGGTGAAAAGAGGTATCTATTTTGAGAAAACTGTTTTCAACTGATGTCAGCTCGTTTCCTATAGCCTTGTAAAATTACAACAATGCACATTTTAATGCACATGTTGCCCTTTTCTACAGGTTTAGAAGGAATTCTAACAAATATAAAAAAAACTAACTGTATGAAATCACCCTTTCTAAAACCTAGAAAATGTATTATCAACTTATTCATGAAGAATATTGAATGAAAAATGTTTTGAAGTTGATAGGTTTTTAAGTTGACAAGATATCCCTGATTATAACATGTAGTAGCATAACAAATACTTGGTCAGTCAGGGGCTACGGACTCTACAGATTGAATAACTGAATTCCATTTGATGTCTACTGAAACTTTCTGCACCCTGCAGATGGAAACTTTGTTATTGTTAGAGATAATGGTTCAAAATTATTATGCAAATATTTTAAGCAAAAGTGTAACACAATTGCTGGATAAAAAATGTCAAAAAGTAACTTAAAAAAATTTTTGGGCTGATATTAACGTGTCAATGGTATATATCAGGGAAGGTTTTGAGAGCTATATAGAAACTTAACTGAATAAGTAAACAAACGAGGCTGCATTCAGATGGTTATTCTATGAAGCTATAGTATTTGGACTCACTTAACATGACAGACAGTGGGATCAGCGATGGTCGCATGTGTGTGTCAGGGAGTAACGGTGGTCGCAAATGTACGTCTGTGATCAATGATGGCTGCACATGTATGTTGGGTGTCAATGGTTCCCGCACATGTCTGGAATCAACCTTAGCCTCACATGTAAACGATGGCTGCACATGTACTGGAGATCAACTGTCCAAGCATGTATGTTGGGGATCAACGTTGGCCACACATGTATATCAGGGATCAACTATGGCCTCAAATGTATTTTTGGGATCAGCGGTGGCCACACATCTGTTTTGGTGATTAATGGTGGCTGCAAATGTATGTTGGGGATCAACAATGGCTGCACATATACGTCAGAGATCAACGGTGACCACAAATGTGTGTCTAGGATCAAGGGTGGCTGTACAAATATATGTTAGGGATCAACATTGGCTGCATGTTTACCGGAGATCAATGGTGGCTGCTCATATATGATAGGGATTAACGGTTGCCGCACATGAATTTTGGGGATCAACGGTGGCAGCACATGTATGTTGGAGATCATCATGAAAGCACATGTTTTTTGGGATCAAATGTAGACACACATCTATGTTGGAAGATCAATAGTGGGAGAAAATGCGCATTGAGTATTGACAGTAGATACACATTTATGTTTGAGATCAAATGTGGCCACACATGTACATGTATGTATAGGTGATCAACAGCAAAAGTCCATCGGGAATCAATGGCGGTTGTAAATGTATATTAGGAATCAACAGCGACCATGCATATATGTCGGGGATCATTGATGGCTACGCATGTATGTCAGGAATCAATGGTGGCCACGCATTTATACTGGGGATCAGTGGTGACAGGGCATAGATGTCACGTGTCAACAATCTCTGCACATGTATCTTGGAGATCAACAGTGGCTGTAAATGGATGTCTGGGATCAACTGTGACTGCAAATTATTATATATGGGATCAACAGTGACTGCATATGTATATCAGGGAACATGAATGCCAGGGATCGATGGTGGTTGTGCATATATGTCGGGGATGAGTGGTGACCACACATATACATATCGGGGATCAATGGTGGCTGCTCATGTATGTTGGAGATCAACGCTGACCAGGCATATATATAGATGATGAACCGTGGTTGTATATATATGTTGGAGATCAAAGGTGGCTGCACTATATATCTGGGATTAAGGGTGACTGAACAGGTATGCTGGGTATCAATAGTGACTGACCACACATGTATGCTGGGATCAACGGTGGTCCCGCATATAGGGTAGGGATCAACGTTGGCCCTTCATGTATGTCCAGGATCATGGGTGGCCGCACATATCCAAGGTAGCTGCACATGAATGTTAGGGGATCAACGGTAGACACATGTATGTCGGAGATCAATGGTGGCTGCGCATAATTGTGAGGATCAACAGTGGCTGTGCATGTATGTTGGCAATCAACTGTGGCTGCGTATGTAATTTTGGGGATCAACGGTTGCCATAAATGTATGTTGGGGATCAAGGGTGGCCACACATGTGTCCAGTTCTATGGTGGTTGCAAACATTAATTATGTTTCAAGCACTCTAGCCTGAAAACAAGCGTTTCAGTATAGACATTTCATTGAAAGACACAATTGTAGAGTCCGTAGCCCCTAGCTACCTCATTAGAATTAAAACAAAAAAATCACTTATTCTGAAAGAATTCAATGTTTTGTTTTAAAAAACTGTTTTGTACATTAAATTATCTCTCCAAAACTATCAAAGTCACCTAAACCAACATATTCAGTTGTCTACAAATTTCACTTTTACTATGCAACATGGTCTTATTTGTGTCATTATCATACTGGACACTATTTATAAGAATCATTATTTTCCAAAATGATATTTCTTTTTCAATCTTTGCTTAGAGGTAATGTAAAAAGGAAAGTTTAACAAAGGTTCTATGGAATAAAATCATTTTATGCATTATAGAAAAACAGGGGCTACGGACTCTACAGGGCTACGGACAGCATTTTGACAGCAGTAACTAAGCCGTATATTAAGCAAGTCTGAATCAATTTGGCATGTCAGCTAGGTTTGTTGACCTGAAATAGAAAATGGAAGTTGTATCAAAATTAAAGCTACTATGATGAGGATGTGATTCACCGAAAAATAGGGGGCTACGGACTCTACAAAAAAGGGCTTTTTCCAGGTGCACGACATGAAATATCTGTACTGTTTACAATTATGACAAGCCTTTTCTTTTATGATTTTGTATCTAAATTTATTTGCAGAATAACAGAAACACCCATGAATGACCTCATACTAGGCTTAAAATGCTTGTTGTTGTGGGAACCCCAAAAAATGAAAAAAGTATAACGAAGGACAGCATTTACTTTATCTGGCATATCTCAAGTGATATTTTACCAATTCGTAATCCGTAAACTGTAGAATTTAGGGGAGGTATATCTCCAGCTCACAAAAGGCTTAGTTTTCCCATCTGGCGGTACATATATTAAAAATGCCAACTTTGAAAAATAAAGGAAAAAATCTTGCAACAGCATAACCCGCAAAAAATGCCATTTTTTCGGCATGTCTAGCCATTTTTCTCCAAATCAGATGGTTGCAGATACTCAAAACTATATATGTACATAAAGGTTATTCAACTGCGGATAAGGTGGTTTAAAACATATACAAATCTGGTTTGACTACAGTTTGTTATGTGCATATAACATAGCTCAACCACAAAATCCCTACTTTATTGTGTCTTAGCCGAAAGTATTTGAACACTCATGGCATGAATGAACAAATACAGTAGGCCCAGAATGATGGACCAGTTTGAACAGGGTTTACTCTGTTTGCCATTCATCCAAATTACATTTTAGATACATCACCATCTGGTCACATGGGATGGCTTCTTAAAGCTAATATGGTAATATACACTTTGCCATATCCCACGTATAACTTGTGCTTTTTAGAGATTAAAGTTTATTTCAGTTGTATTAACATGCACAGGGTTTTCCCTCAGACTGGTATTTCCACAGTTTTTACCCCCAAAACGTTGTTCTGGACCCTCAAGGTCAGGGTCCTGAGTGCTGTATATATGATTAATCCAAAATTAATTTTATTTATCAATAGATGCCCCATGGCTTTGTATTTTGCCTAATATACAATGTATGTGATCTAAAGAGCAAGAATTATCAATATTTGGGCAATAAGTTAACCCAAAACACTAAGCAAATTATAGCAGACACCAGTCTAAAATTGGTTTTATTTTTCAGAGAAAATAAGACTTGACATTTCATGTGAATTGTTTTCTAAGCAGGCAATTCACATGAAATGTCAAGATTTATTTTCTCTGGATAAAAAAAAGTGATTCAAAGTGTTGTCAGTGCTTGCACTAACTGTCAAAATCCGGAAGTCCTGGGACTTCCTATCTTTTGTATCTGGAAGTCCAGCTAATCAATTTTTTTACTCACCTCTCATCTATGGAATAAAACTGCCATTTTCAAGCTAAATAAATATAATTTCATTCTTAATCCTGTTTGAAATGGTGGGATATGTTTAAAAGTTGGAGTCCCAGACTTCCTGGCATTGATTTTTGGAAGTCCCTGGGTAAATTACTAATATTTGGATGTCTCTGACTCCCTGACTTCCCTTAATGCAAGCACTGTCAGTGCTCTAGCTAGCCCTTTATGGAGGGGCGGGCTGTCCCTCTTGCCCTTTCCTGCCACCCCTCTGCCCTTCTTAAGCTGCTTTCTGTCTTATTTCAATGCCAGACATAAAACCCTACATTTTGGTGAAAATTTCATGAAAATCAGACCAAAATTAAAAATGTTATCAATGTTTAAAAGTCAGTGTTCTGTGTACTCTGTTTTTGAGGTATTTATTGTGGAATGGGATTACATTTTGTAACATGTCTTGATACTAAGCACATCACATGACACATGGTGCCCTCATTCTTGTATGACCATGCAAAATATGCCCTACCCAGCACCCCTCTGCCTTCAAATCCTAGCTGGAGCACTGACTGTGTTGTCTGCTGTAAATGTGATTAGTGCATTTAAATAAGGTGTAACCTCTTATAAACAACAACCCCCTAAACCTTATTAAAGGACCCTTAACACTACATAAGGCAGTCCCTGGGACCCTTATTTTTAAACCCTGAGGGAAAACCCTGCATACATTCTGTTTTGTTTCAAACATGTTTATTACCTTAACATATAAAATGCATTACATCAAATTTTTTGCATTTCTGTTCATGTCAGAGTAAAATGATCTAATTACATGCATAGCACTGTAAAAGTCATAGCTCCACTTGAGTTACCACTGCTGTTACTTAAAAGATGAAAAACAGAAGTTCATACATGTATTTGCCAGGTCTCATGATTTAAGCATGATTCTACCTCTTGTCAGACCTTTCCACACAACCACATTGCTTTGCTAAAAAAACAACAACAACAAAAAAAAAAGTACAAAAAAAAACAAACTTTCTTTTTTTTCCCATTCATCTTTTTTTCAACATTTCTGAATAACTAAATTACACATGTCCTCATCTTATTTGGCATACTGGTACACTTTCACCCTAACATCATCATGACTCAAATAATTAGGCATCATTTTATGACCGTAACCTATTTTTCACAGTCTAAGGACCATTTTTAGTTCATATTTACTATGGTGTCAGTGTTGGCACTGGCATTGGTTTAAGTGTTTCTTTAAAGATTTTATGCCCCCCTCCTCCCCCACCATTTTGAAGAATGGTGAAAAGGGCATATAGTGTTACCCCTGTCCATCCATCTGTGTCCACGTCCAGAGTTAGCAATTTGTGTGTATGTTTTTTCAGGTGGGGGCATCCGTGTCCTTTGGACACATTTCTAGTTAAAAGGCTATATCTCCTGAACTTCTGGATGGAAATAGTTCATACTTGCCCTGATGTTAAGATACTGCTCTGGAGTTCTATGCTGTACCATCCTGACCCACCTGAGTGACCTTGAGATTAAGATGACCTTGAGATCAGGTCACAGACTTAGAAAATAGCATGAGTCAGGTGAGCTACACTGTCCTACAACAGCTCAATTATGATGAACCTGCATGGACTCAAATTCTGCTGTGTCACTTCATGTTCCTGATCTATATATCATGGTTGAATAACTTTGCAATAACATCAGAACTGCTGATTTAACTGTATGGCCCACAATAATCATACTTGGGACACACTTCCCCAGTAACAGGGGTCACAAAGACTGCTTTATCATTTTCCATAACATGGGTTTCAAAGACTGCTTTATAATTTTGTGACCCTATTCATTGTATTATGGCTTAATGACTTTGTCATTTTTATTTTTGCATCATCCCAAGCATTTAGCTCCATATCTAATTAACCATATGACCCTCAGTAATCAAACCTGATAAACTTCCTCATTAACTGGGAATGAGACACTGTCATGTGACCATGACCTATATGTCACAGCTCAGTGACATTGTCATTTTTACATGTTTAACTCATTTATAAATACTATTATGCACCAGCTTCTTCATGTAATTCTTGTTTAGATAAAGTCTGAAAGAAAAGACTGGAAAATTCTCAAAACAGTGAGAATATTTTACAATAATGAATCATGATACATGTACATTATTTTAAGTTACCTTTTATTTTGTTTTAAGGTCTTGCATCAATGACAGTGCCTGTGTATATAGCAGAATGTGCTCCAAGACATCTGAGAGGACGTCTGGTCACTCTGAATAACCTGTTTATCACAGGAGGCCAGTTTGTTGCAAGTGCCATTGATGGGGCATTTAGTTATGATAAAGAGAATGGCTGGAGGTATGAAGTCTCCTACTTTAGCACTGTTACACTATGAAGGAGCTCAAATATACACTTATACATGTTAACCCTACTCCTGCTGATCCTGGATATACCCTGCCTTTGTAAACAGTGTAGATCCAGATCAGTTGGCTTCTGAAGAAGCCAACTGATCTGGATCTGCACTGTTTACCATTTAGAATGTGAATTTGTATCAACAACCTGGATCAAGTAATCTGATTGGCTGAAAATTAGGAGTGGGTGTGGCATCTTAATTTATTCAGCATGACAAGGGTTAAGAACTGTATATATACATATCTCCAAACAAGGAACTTTTATCCACTGAAAAATATTGATATTTTTCTTATTTCTCCATGAAAACATACATGTACATTGTATGGTGTGGGTACTCATTAGAAGTGCCTCACTGGGGTGCTTCTAAAGAGTACCAACAACATATGTTTTAATGGAGAAATAAGAAACTGTTATGTTGCTATATCCAGTTATTTAGGGCTATGTATAAAGAGTGGCTATAAGTCATTTATTTGTTTAGCATAGCTCCAGATAGAGGTTATGCTATAGTTAAGCAGCTGATCATATTTTGTATGTATCAGTTGGAATGGTCTCACTGAGGCAGTTCCAGTGGTGACTCAGAAGGTATTGCTGAAAAAGTAACAAAAGCTATGCATGCCATAGCTCCAAAAATACTTACTTTTTTCTTATTATTCCAAGAAAACATATATTGTGGGTTCTCATGAGAAGTGCCTCATTGAGGCACTTCTAATGATTACCCACAACATATATGTTTTCTTGGAGAAATAAAAATATATATATATATATATTATGTGGATACCCCCTCTTATCTGGAGCTAAGCCAGGTACTAAATTATCTCCACAATTTAATATCACCTTATCTGCAGCATTGATTGAAGTACATGTACTGTTTACTGTGCCTTCCCTGAGGATCTGATAGACAGGTCTGAGCAGACAGTGTAGATCCAGATCAGGGTTCAGTTTCACAACCATTCCTTAACTTTAAGGACTGTGATTTGCAAAACATATTGTGCAGTTTAACATAGAAAGCTGATTTTCAACAACGAAATAGATCAACAAAATTCCATATTGTCTTATAGACTAGCACAAAAGTGTTCATTTTAGTTGATTTTAATGCCTCCTTTTGTATGTTCAGATTTCAGAAGTTCAGGTATGCCTTAACTCTAAGGAATGATTGTGAACACTTTCTGATCAAGGTCTTCACTATATGCCATTCTTTCAACAGTCTTTAGACACATCAACAGGTAGTCAAATCTAGTTGTTTTAATGTTTGAACAGGTAGTATTGTAAGGATTTAACCCTTAAAGTACTATCAAAACTGCAGCAAACAACATTTTGATTTTTTTTTCTTTTGTATTTTTCAGAGAAAATAAAGCTTGAAATTTCATGTAAATCATCTACCTAGCAAGTTTTTTTTTCTCAAAATAAATAAATAAGTAAAAAAGAAAAAATGCTGTCTGTTAAAATTGTGCTTAGTGCTTTAAGATACATGTATCCAAATATTTAGTGTAAATGATAAACACAATAAATTGGCATACTATGATATTGTAAGAGAGTGGTTGAAGATATGAAGTCACGAATTTGTTAGTTTTGCGCAGAGAGGAGTATGATACATCTTATAATCTTGCAGGTTTTAAAGAAGTTATAAGAACTAAGGAAGCAGGAAAAAGGTTAGAAGTACATCTTGTACTGTGAGGTTTGAATTGTTTTTCCTGAGTAAGATTAAACCCTTTCATCCCTGAGCTACTGAAGTGGACTCTTTCATTCTGGAATTTAAACTTGTCCACTGATCAAAATAAGGGCCTCAGTCTAAAATCAAATACAGAATGGCAAACAGTGTAGATCCTGATAAGAGGGCTCATTATGAGCCATCTCATCTGGTTCTACACTGTTTGCACATGCATGTATTGGTTTTAGTCTGCTGGACTGAAAGAGTTAGCATTATTGGTGCTGTGAAGTCCTATGCCTATCATTTAAAACCCCAGTCACAACAGCAGTGGATAACAACATTCTTAAATGGGTTTTTGATTATTTCATTCTAGGAAATAAGGCTTGACATTTCATATGAATTATCTGCTAGGGCAGATGATTCACATGAAGGGTCAAGCCATATTTTCTCAGAAAAAAAAAAAAGAATGTCATCTGTTACAATTTTGAATGATCTTTTAAGGGTTAATTACTGTAATAACCCTAAGTATAATTGGACGGACATGCTTGAGCAAACAGCATAGACCCTGTTGTAAGCTGAATTTGCCCAGAAAGTAGTAAAGGTTACTGGGTAAGCATTATTGTTCAAAGGTGAAAAAATTGACAACCAGTTAACCAGAAGACAGTCCCATTTTTCAGCATTACCATATTTCCCTAAGTGTTTGTACACTGTAACCTTATCATACTTCTCCTAAAATTTGAACTAGTCCATTTACCTACCTTTTGATGTATAAAAAATTGGCTAGATGAGTGGCAAACAGTGTAGACCCTGATCATATGTCACATTCTGTGGCATCTGATCTGGGTCTACTCTGTTTGCTGAGGCCTATCTGTCTGAATACTTAGGGTAAATGTGGTATTGCAATTTGAGAGAGTGTCTGGAGGTGTTGCATTTGAGGTAGTATGCTATGGTTACAGTGCCTTTTCCTACAGTCTGATTTTTTATGGTATTCAAGTAAATGAAATTTTAATTTTCTTTGAATTTGGTATTGGTATAGCTTGCAAAAAAAAAAAAAAAAGTGATTTTATTGGCTACATATGGGCTGTGCCAAGCAGAAAAGTGTCTTCCAGCATGCACAAAATGCAGAGATTCAGATTCATCCGATGTGTGCTCATCCAGCATTTGCTCTCCATTGATACAGTCTATAATCTCCCATGATTCTATTAGTGGACAGTGAAGGCTCTGATCAGACTGAGTGGATGTGCTGGCTAATCTGTCTGCCTTTGCTATCCGTGTATGCCTGAAGACACATTTTCACATGGCGTGGCCCATATATAGTCGACTCTCGTTATCTCGAACTCGCTTATCTCGAATAACCGCTTATCTCAAAGTAAAAATCTGGTCCCTATTTTAACACAGAATTCTACCAACAAGCAACAAAATATTGTGGAAAAGAGGAGAAATTGCTCCTTAGGAGCAATTTCTCCTCTTTTCCACAATATTTTCAGTATATCTCCAACTTGGGAGTCAAATTTAAGATTCATTCTGTTAAAGGTGGTTGTTGGATTAATTGTTTTCCTCAGTTCTGCAAATCTGATATGTCGAAGTACGGATATCTCGAAGTGTTTCATAGAGTCCCTTGGATTTCGAGATAACGAGAGTCGACTGTACATGTGTATGCACATAGAAAACATTTTCATTGTGCAGTATTTCAGACACAAAATTTATGGCCAGTGCTCAGTACTAGTCACTCGGTGGCTCAGTTGGATGCGGGTCTGACTGGTGATTAGGAGGTCGCGGGTGCTATCCTAGCCGGGTCTGGCAGCATTCTTTCTTGGAGATTGGTCATGAAATATTTTCTACGGTCATTCTCTCACTTCCACTGATTCAAGAAGGGTAGTTGTCAGTTTCTGGCGAAAGAATGTGCACTAGTACTGGTTAACTGCTAAGAGGAATAAGCCTGCCAAGGAAAAAGTGCGGTTGGGTAAACTGACTAGCTCGACATGACCTTAATAATGTTGACTAGGCTGTTAAAACTTCAACCCAACCAATATAAATTAGCAAGCTTATATCTACAGATTTATGCTGGGTTTGGCTGCTGTTCCATCCATCATACAATTCTTTGGATTCCTGTTCCTGCCTGAGAGTCCTCGATGGCTGGTAGCTCATGGCAAGACAGAAGACGCCGAAACAGTCCTCATTAATATTCGGGGAACCAGGCATGTGAAAGAAGAACTGGAAGAAGTGAAATACTCTGTTGAAGAAGATAGAAGAGAAAAAGAGTTGTCTGGAGGTACTGTAATTACCTTGTATATCGTAATAACCCTAAGTATTGGGACACATCATGAAAACATACCTATATAATGTTGACCCCCTTAAACCCCACTTTTATATAGTAAAACTGGGGTTTACAGGGATATACATTATTGTTCTTATTTCTGCTCTAAACCATAGATTGTGGGTACTCGTTAGAGCCACCTCATTGAGGCGGTTCTAACGAGTACCCTCAATCAATGTTTTGAGCAGAAATATGAAAAAATGTCCGAAATTTTATCTGAAAATTTTCATTTTTTTGTGGTGGTAAAATTTTTAGTATATTTGAATAGGCTTGTTTTCGTAATGGACAGACCTTTGCAAACAATGTAGACCCAGATCACATGCTGCGGAATGAGGCATCTGGTCTGAGTCTACACTGTTTGCCATACATACAGCAATATTTAATAAACATCAACAGGTTGTAGAATGGACTATTTCAAATTTTAGGATAAGTATTGTAAGTAGATAAGGTGTCCCAATTCTTAGGGTACATTGTACATGTGGTAACTCCTTATCATAATTATGCCAGAGGACTTGTTAAAAAATATTGATATGATGTTTTCTCCACAAAAACATATATGTTGTGGGTATTCATTAGAAGCACCTCTTTGAGATATAAGAGGTTTTGTTTTAACTGATATCCTGATCTTACTATATCACCTGATCTCATTATATTACCTGATCTCACTATATTATCTGATCTCATTATGTAACTTGATATTTGTATATTACCCAATTTCACAACAGATATTATGCATTCTTACTATATTACCTGATTTCATTACATTTCCTGATCTCACTCTATTACCTGATCTCAATAAGTAACATGATGCAATCTTATAATATTACCTGATCTCTTTAGATTCCTGATTTCACTATAATACATGTACCTGATCTCATTATGTAACCTGATCTTACAATATTACCCAATCTCATTACAGATATGATGCAATCTTACAATATTGCCTGATCTCATTACATTTCCTGAACTCACTACATTACATGTACCTGATCTCATCATGTAACCAGATCTTACTGTATTACCCAATCTCACTACAGATAATATGCCATCCTATTATATTAGCTGATGCCATTTATATTGAGGGTCCAGAGATGATTTGTTGGGATTCCTGAACCTATGCTTTCAAGAAGAAAAAACAAACATAATTGACCCATGTCATGAGAAAAGATGGTCTTTGGGCATATAGAAAAAACAAAGATCCAGATAGGCTTGCCTTTGTTGTCTGATCAGGCCTTTTGCTGTTTAAGAAATAGATCAGCTCTAGCAGTGATTTGTTGAGTAATAAATCACTGTTTGGAGGTCAGTTGTAAAGTAGATCAAATCACGAGCGCGGAGCGCGAGTGATTTATCTTCTTACAACTGACCGACAAACTGTGATTTATTACTCAACAAATCACGCACAAGAGCTGATCTATTTCGATTCTAACACATAGAAAACGACGAAAAGGTAATTGTATCCTTTAGATTTTTCAAACTTTCCGCCATCGAATAAAGAAATCCCGCAAAAAGTTTTGACTGTAACGCTGACGTTTACATGCATTTCTTACGTTGCTGAAGTGAGAAAGACGACGTTACACAGTCTAGCATCGTAGAAACTAAGACTGACGTCAGCAGCGTGTCGAAATGACGTCGGAAAGGCGCCAGATAGCGTCGCGCGTTTCCGCCCAGTGATTTATTGCATAATATATCACTGAGTTTAACCATTGGCTATATAGGCGAGGAGTGTTAGAATTGTCAGTATCATCTTGAGTAGCAGATGATTTCTTAGTGGCATAACTCCAGATAAGGCACTTTTTTCAACCAAAGAGTACTGTTTTTCTTATTTCTTTACAAAAACATATATGTTGTGGATACTTATTAGAAATGCCTCATGAAGTATTGATATTTTTCTTATTTCTCCACAAAAAACATGTTATGGGTACTCATTAGAAGTGCCTCAATGAGGCACTTCTAATGAGTACCCACAACATACATAAACATGGACAAATAAGAAAAATAGTTATCTTGATTGTCTTGATAGTTTATCTTGAATGAGCTACGCTCTTTCGTAACAAGCGGAGTATTGGGATGAAATTTCCGCATGCTTACGCATATTTACCATTCGTATCTTGCGTAAAGGTTCGTAGAAAATGTCCCAATACTCCGCTGGTTTGTAATCATCTCCGCATGACTGCGTAATTGTTCGTAACTAGCTCCGCATGCTTACGCATGCTTACTATTTGTATGTTGCGCAAAGTTTCGTAGAAAATGTCCCAATACTCCGCTGGTTTGTAATCATCTCCGCATGACTGCGTAGTTGTTCCTAACTAGCTCCGCATGCTTACGCAAGCTTACCATTTGTATGGTGCATAAAGTTTCGTAGAAAATGTCCCAATACTCCGCTGGTTTGTAATCATCTCTGCATGACTGCGTAGTTTTTCGTAACTAGCTCCGCATGCTTACGCACACTTACCATCAGTATCTTGCGTAGAGGTTTGTAGAAAATGTCCTAATACTCCGCTTGTTTGTAATCAGCTCTGCATGACTACCTATTTGTCTCCAAATGAACATTTGTTTGTGTTGAGGTTTTACGGCCCAGTCAACCTAATGGGGTCATGTAGAGCCTGGTCAGTTTACTCAACCACACTTTTACTGGGCAGCTTAGTCCTCTTAGTGGTTAACCAGTGAGTGTGCACATTCTTTCGCCAGAAACTGAAGCATACCCTTCTTACATGACAGCGGAAGGGAGAGAATGACCATAAAAAGTACTTCATGATCATATCCCTATGAAATAATGTTGCTGACCCAATGGGGGTCAAACCTGTAACCTAATCACAAGTTGGACGTGCATCCAATGGAGCCACCTAGGCTGGCCTCCAAATGAACATAGCAAGCATCTCCAGGATTTCAAGGTAGGGCAGTAACAAAATTATTATGAAAACTCCATAAAGCATGCTTTTTCAACCACAAAATGAAGTATAACATAAGTTTATTTTGTATTAAAGCATTTTGTATTTACAAAAAGGTTATTAGTCATTGGAATCTACTTAAAAAGTCATGTACATGTGTGTTTTGTATATCTGTTAACAGTGATGGAAAAAAGATTTTACCACAATTTTACACCACTTCTTTTGAAGAAAAGCATTATTATCAATGTATTGTGAATGAAAAAATAAAAAGTGCAAGACTTAGAATTCAACTTTTTGATTTGCTTATATTCTATTGAAATACATGTAATCAAAAGAAACCACCAACCTTCTGAAATCAGCAATAACATTTCCATGGACTATTAAAGTCATTTAGACTATTCCATTTTACATGTAAAACACAAAAACCAAGTATATGTATTTCTAATCCATAATTTAAATTCACTAATGAACTAGCTTTATAGTTATGTTGCCTCAGAGTAGCTCTATAAATGACTGAACTTTTTGGTTTCAAAGCAATAAAGCAACTACTTTTATGATATCTTAATTGATACCATTTTGTATCCATGGCAACAAAGTCTTCTGTGAATCTGTTATGCATATTAAATTACAAAGGTCTCTAAGCACACTCCGAATGCTACGAAAGACTACGAACCAAAAATTGGTTAAGTTATGTTCTCATTTGATCTAAAAAAATTCTAAGTCCAGTAATCTCCATACATATACGAACTGAAATAAGTTTAAGTCTATATTCTACGAACGATTCCACACTGAAAAATGCTAAGTCCACAGTTTTACGAAGTACTCCGTTCAGAGTGCGGAGATTGCTCCGTTCGTTTGTAGACAGCTACGAATATATTTCTGCGTATGTACGGAAATTTTTTCGTAAATACGCAGATTTCCGCAAACCTTCGTAACAAACTACAAGAATATACGCAATCTCAGGACAAAATTACGCAAAAATACGAAAGAATCCACTCATTTACGAAGAGAACTGTTCGTAGTTTTCGTAAATTTGAGGTACGGGGTGTTAAGCTAATGACGCTTTGAACAACTGGGCCCAGGTGGATAGGACCTTTGCTGCCCACATAATTGTCCCCAAGACATATACATATATTTTGATGATGTGGCTCATTCATTATCTGGAGTCTTAACTTTTCTGCAGCGGGTGTTAAGCGCATTATAGAAGCTGCTAAAAGTCTCCTCATTATGAAAATATGCCTATTCAAATATATTGAGAATTTTACCATCAAAAACTGAAAACTTCCGGATGAAAACTTCTGGTATTTTTCATATTTCTGCTCAAAACATAGATTGTGGGTACTTGTTAGAACTGTCTTGGCAAGGTGCTTCTAACAATCACCACAATTTATGTTTTTTTTGAGCAGAAATAAGAAAAAATAATATATACCCAGGTAAACCCTAGTTTTACTATATTTTCCTCCCGTTTTCTTCCCAGAAGTTGTCACCGGAAGTTGACAGGACTGGAGTGGACTTGATACTAATAAGTGACAAGAAACATGTGTCAATAAGTATCACAAACATATATTGCTGATTACTTTTATTATTTTTTATTGATTTACATATATTTTATTATATACTGATAGTCATTCTTTAATGATGCTGTGAAGGACTTTTGAAGAGACTACAGATAGGTCTGTGCTGTGCTCACATTTAGTTTCATATTATTTGATGTTTTTGTTATTCTTTCCATAGGTTCCAATGTTTTGTTGAAGATACTACGGACACCGGGTGTACGTAGAGCCTTACTAGTGGGTTGTGGTCTGCAGTTCTTCCAACAGCTATCTGGGATCAACACAGTCATGTAAGAAGTGATCTGGACACTGCTAAACATATAAAAATAGTATGCAAAAATTTAACCCTTCTCTTGCTGAACACGTCATGCCTTGTCTTAGCAAACAGTGTAGATCCAGATCAGTTGGCTTCTGAAGAAGCCAACTGATCTGGATCTGCACTGTTTGTCATTAAATATGTGAATTTCTATCAAAAACCCAGATCAAGTAATCTGATTGGCTGGAAATAAGAAGTAGGCGTGGCATCTTAATTTATTCAGCATGACAAGGGTTAAATGAAGATACCCAGGAAAGTCCACAATCACGAAGCACAATCTTTCTAAGGTACAGAAAGAAGAAAAGAAGAGAAACAAACAATGATAAGACACACTGGCACAGTTGTAATAACAGACACTCGAACACAGAAAAACTGAAACAAAGGACAGGGGAGCTGCCTTTGAACATTTAGCAGAAACAACTACTTCTGTGGATTGGACGTGGCATGTTAAACTGGTTTAAAATTACTTTTACTCAATTAAAACCTCACCCCTAATTCTAATGCAGCTCACAATAACAAATGGGCCATGCACTGCAAAAACATATCTTTTGGCATATGCAAACAGTGAAGGCCCAGATCAGACTCTGCATTTGCGCAGTCTGATCAGGGCCTTCACTGTTGGCTAACAGAATCATCGGAAAGTATAGGATGTCTCAATGGCGACCAAATGCCTGGATGAGACTTTGGGTATGTGTGAGATGAATCTAAGTCTGTGCATTTGAAGACACATTTTCTCTTGGCATGGCCAATATGTGTTTGGGCTTGATAAAATATCACAGTAAAGTACAGTTTGCTCTCGTTGTCTCGAATTCACTTATCTCGGAATAACCGCTTATCTCGAAGTGAAAATCAGGTCCCTGTTTTAATACAGAAATCTAACAACATGTAACAAAATATTGTGGAAAAGAGAAATTGCTCTTTAGGAGCAATTTCTCCTCTTTTCCACAATATTTTCAATTTATCTCAAACTTCAGGAGTCAAATTATGTGGTTGTTTGATTATTTTTTCCTCAATTCTGTTAATCAGACGTGTCAAGGTATGGACATCTCAAAGTATTTAAGAGAGTCCCATGGACTTCGAGATAAAGAGAGTCGACTGTAATTCTATGAAACAAAGTAGAGCGCTCAGTGGCAGTCTGAAACTAGAGTAAAACAAAACATCACAAATTAACCCACAATGGACCCAAACAAAAGGGAACTGCCTTGGAATGGTCAGTAGAAACAACTGCAAGGTGGTTTAAACTAGTACCTTCAACATAGCCTCAGTATGAGAAAATGTACTTACTGATATGTACACCCAATAAAGACACAAATCAGCCTGAGCATCCATGCACTCTGATAAGTCTTCATAGTCTGCATGAAGACATTTTGCATCCATTTCTATCCAAACTGTGCCCAGTAAAGATTCTAATCGGACTGCACAGATGTGAAGGCTGATCTGAATTTTTGTTGAGCACACATGTTTTAAGGTATATTTTCTGACTCATATGTTTTTATGGAGAAAAAATACATGTAGAATGTTTTCCTAGAAGTACCGTTAAATACATTTCCGAAAGAGGTACTCTGCTTTATAATGTAATGTACGATATTTACCCAAAGCACTGGGACAGATAGGCTTGAGCAAACAGTGTAGACCCAGATCAGATGCCACAGAATATGACATCAGATCAGGGTCTACATTGTTTGACACTCATTTGGCATTTTTTAGACAAATCGGCAAGTTGTAAAATGGACTTATTCATATGTTAGAACAAGTATAGTAAGGGGTGAACAAGAATAGATACTTTAAGGGGAAGCAACTCTTTGATAGTTGTTTTGGCTTACTCTTGAAAAAGGTCTACTCCCTTTGGGAGCAAATTGTTTTCTTTTAGAGTAGAACGTTTTTCAGAAGGGCATTGGTGTGTGGGAAAGCAAACAGGAAGACGCAAAAGTTGTCTCCCCAGTAATAAATGGTAGAAAATGTTTGAAGCATATCCAGTCTCCTAAAGAGGTTCCAATATTTAGGATACATAAATACTGGAAAATTTTATTTCAGGTATTACAGCGCAACTATCATCAAAATGTCAGGGGTCAGGGAGGAGTCCGATGCCATATGGCTTGCTGCTGGTACCGCATTCATCAACTTTATTTTTACCATTGTTGCATTATTTCTTGTGGAAAGACTGGGAAGAAGAAAACTTATCATTGGCAGTCTTGCTGGTAGGTACATGTACATGGTTCACTACAGATGAGGCATGTTTTCCACCAGGGCTCAGTTGTTCAAAACTAACGATGTCGTTAGTTAACATAGCTTTAAAACTTTGATCATTAAGTATGGCATATATACTAACATTTTTGCTGAAAAAATGTGAGTAGCTTTTGCATTTGCAAAAGCTACTCACATTTTTTCAGCAAAAATATCTTAGAATTAGATATTGTACTTACTAGAACATTTAACATTTTGACCACAAACGAGCTCGTTAAGCCAATGATGCTTTGAACAAGTGGGCCCTGAAATTGAATTTTGCCTTATTTTTCTAACAGTATTTGTTGTCACAAAGCTCTGGATAAGGTGCCTTTTTTAGCCAAAAATAATTGATATTTTTCTAATTTTTTCAAATATATGTAGTTGGTACAAATTAGAAGGGCCTGGGTGGAGCTCTTTTATTGAATACATACATCAAGTTTTTGCGGAGCAATAAGAAACATATTTACATTATATGTGTTTTTAACTCCTTATTTGGAACTATTTAATGATAATTTAATTAAGATCATTTTGACACCAAAACATTCTCATGAGATGCAATTCTAATATCTGTCAGAATGAATAATAAACAAATATCTCCTTAATATCCCTTTGTGCAGAGTTGTGTGATATCACAGCTCCAGAAAGAGATATCGGCATAAATATTTTTCATATTCTTCCAAAAAAATTGCCTTGTACTTCTAGGATACTGTTGAATATATTGATGACAACAGAATGCTTTGATAAAACTGCAGAAATACAGACAACAAAATGCTTTGATAAGACTGCAGAAGCACAGGCTGATCAGCACCTTCACTGTTTGCATGTCATATGGTATTATGGACCTTTTCACATTGCACATCATAGAAGCATCCAGGTGGCCAAGTGATTAACACTCCCAACGTCAGATCATGAGGTCCTGGGTTAGAATCCCTCTAGAGGCAGAACTCAGCACATGTCTGTACAACGCTTCATTATCATCCTTCTGTCATCTCAATATGACTTAAATATTGTTGCAGGAGATGTAAAACATCAAATTACATCATCATCATTGCATATCACAGAATACAGCAAGTGTAGACATACATACATATGTTATACATTCCAGGGGTATTGCTGAGTCTTATAGTGTTAGCAATAGGCTTCCAGCTGGCAGCATTTAATTCTCCACCAATCACAGTTAGAGAACATGTGGACTTCCACTGTAATTCTTACAAGTGAGTAAACTCATTTTTTTTTATCTCTCACTGTTATAAGTAAACCCTTAAAATGCCAATCACAGCTGCAGTAGACCACATTTTGAAATATTGAATTGTCTGCTTAGTATAATAGGTCTTAACTGTGATGCTATAGAGTAAGTCCCTGTGACAGAGGCAAGACCAAAATATGCCGAATAAGACAAGACAAGCCAAGCCTAACATAATACAAGTCGAACTTCAATGGCTTGAACACCTTTGGGACCATGGAAAATTGTACGAGCCATGGGTAGTTTGAGCCAATGAAGGTTAATCATGGCACCAGATCGGGAAGCAAATATCGCAAATTCTGGGAAATCTATCGATCTTCTACACAATAATTGTATGTTGAGTGTACTCATTAGAATTGCCTCATAGAGACAGTTCTAATGAGTACACACAACATACAATTTCATAATGAAATAAGAAAGCTTCCTTAAATATTTGTTTTCTTGATCTATCGGAAGAATTTCGTAGGGACTCAAAACCGAGTTCGAATTAGCCATGGTGAATGAGCCATCGGGGTTCGAGCTATTGAGATTCGACTGTAAAATCAGTTGAGAAGGTCTTCTGCTACAATTATGCTTGGTGATCTAGAGAGTAAATTGTTTTTACTGTACTTATTCTAAAACTTGAAAACTTGAACAAATTCATTTGACTTCATGTTGTTTTGTCCAGAGTAGGCACATTTTTTAGCAAAACAGTTCTGATTTGTTTTTCTTTTTTTTTCATGAAAACATGTGGATACTCATTATAAGTGCCTCACTTGGGCAATTCTAATGAGTACCCACAACATATGTTTCTATGCAATGACATACATTTTTGGATGAGAAAAAAAAAAGAACCTTTTCTGGAGATATCAACCCAAATGCTCCACATGAACAATAAATGCCAAGACCAGCTTGTGCATCTACACAGTCTGATCAGGGTTTTCTCTGTTGATCCACAGATTCTATAAGTGGATATTAAGGGCCCTGATCAGAAGGTACTGACATGCAGGCTGATAAAGGACGTTATTGCCAGCATAAACAATAAGTGCTCTTTTCCCTTATTGCTCTTCATTGGTATTGACACAGAACTCTAGATAAGAGGGCATCTAGATGTAAGAAAAAATGATTGTTTTTTCATGGAGAAATACTTTTTGGATAAAAATGTCTTATCTATGGCTATGTGCATAGCTCCAGATAAGAATGGGTATCCACATAATATGTTTTTTTTTACATTTATCCATGAGTACATATGTTGTGGGTATTCATTAGAAATGCCTCGATGAATACATATATTGTTGGTATCATTAGAAGCGCCTCATGGAGGTGCTTCTAATGAATACCCACAACATATGTTTTGATGGAGAAATAAGATTAATATCAGTACTTTTCCCATGGAAGTTTACTATATGTGCTATGGTCTAATAAGCACTTATTCTTACAGAACTGTCATGTTTAGTTTAAGAAGTCTATAACACTAGTACTGTCTTTCAGTCTGTTGATTATTTTATGCATATTGTCTTTTTAAAGGGGAACACAACCTTAAAATGTATTGTGCTTTAAAGTAAAGAACTTTACAAACAATGAATTTTGACACACATTTGATCAAAATCGGTGGAAAATTAAGTAAGTTATAGACAATTGACTATTTAAACATTCGTGGAATGGGCGCTGCCATTTTGAATATTTAATGAGGTTTTATAAAAATCAAAAATCGTTTCATAAAGGTAGTTATTCTCATAAAGTTTATTTATTTTGAGGAAAATGATTGCTTGTCACTAGAATTAAAAGATTATAAAAAACTAACAAAATTATTCTTAAAATCCCTTTATAATTTGGTTTTGCATATTTGATTTGGGCTTTGTGATGTCACAAAGCCTAGATATGGCAGCATCCATGACATTTTAAATATATTCAAACCACCATAACTTCCTTATTTCTGGGTCGATTTTGAAAACTCTTGCATCGAAATAAATGGCTTGTTAAGTACTTTTTTCCAAGATATACTTACAACTTATATTGCTTTCCCCTTTAATCTGGATTACATTTTCTATGTAACAGCTGGTGTGAGAAATGTATAGAAGACACAAGATGTGGTTATTGCTTCAATGACTTTGGTAATGGTGCTGTTAATGGTTCCTGCCTTCCTATTGAAGGAGACGATAGTACACATTCAAAAGGTAAATAGTCAGCCGGGCCCCTTAGCACAGTCAGTAGCACACCTGACTGCAGATTCAGGGGTCTCAAGTTCATTTCCCAACCAGGCCACATAAATTTAGTGGAGATTGAATACGAAATCATTTTTAAAGTCATTCTACCCTTCAGCTGATTCAAGAACAGCAGTCGTCAGTCACTGGTGAAAGTATGTGTATAAGTACTGGTTAACCACTTTAAATAGAGAACTAAGTCTGCCAAGGAAAAGTGTGAGTTTGGTTAACTAACTGCTGTATTGACTGGGCCATTAAACACTAACTCAAACAAGTCAAGCAAAGATCATGAAATCATTTCTATGGTCCTTTTTTTTATGCCCCTGCCAGGAAGTGGAGGAGGGCATATAGTTTTACCCTCTGACATAGGAGTGTCCGTCCATGGATAAGTCCATCACACTTTAAAGTACTTTTAGTGTCGTCAAAACTCCACTTTTTAAGGTAATAGTTTGAAACTTGCACCATAGTAAGGATATGGACTGTGCATATACAAAGGTCAGAGACTCTGATCAAATAATTATTAGCAAGAGTTTCATACCCTTGATTTACTAAGAAAATTTGTCTTATGCACATGGCATAGTAGGGTTTGTGTCTCCACAACTTCTCCTACAGTTTTTAAGATAATAATTTGAAACTTGCAGCAATGTAAGCATATAGGCTGGGCATGTGCATAAAGGTCACAGAACTTTGATCAAATTTTTATTGCTAGAATTATATACCCTTGATTTACTTAGAAATATGACCTTATACACATGGTATAGTAGGGTTTGTGTCTCTGCAACTTCTCCTACAGTTTTCAAGATAATGATTTGAAACTTGCAGCAAAGTAAGAGTATAGGCTGGGCATATGCATAAAGGTCACACAACACTGATCAAATTTTCATTGGTAAAGCTACATACCCTGGATTTACTTAGAAATTTTGCCTTACACATGTCATAGTAGGGTTGGTGTCCCAGCAACTTCTATAGATTTCAAGATAATGATTTAAAACTTGCAGCAAAGTAAGAATATTGGCTGGAACTCTGGTCAAATGTTTTATTGCTAGAGTTACATACCTTTGATTTACCGTTAAATGCCAGACTGGCAGTAGCGAGGGCATTCATCCCCTTTAGGGATCATATAGTTTCTGCTAGTTCAAGAAAGACAGTTGTCAGTTATTGTGGAAAATATTTGCACAAGTATTGGTTAACTGCTTTGAGGACTAAATCTGCTCAGGAAAACTGTAGGTTAATTGACCAGCTTGACATGACCTTAACCGTGTTGACTAGGCCATAAAACTCCAAATCAGATCGAAAGTAAATAATCAATGACATTGGTAAAAGGATCATCAGGTCATAAGGAAATATGCAGATCAGCCTGCATATTTGTGCAATCTGATCAGAGCTTTCAGTTTAAATAATTTACAGTATTTGGATAGACATGGTTGAGCCAACAATGTAGACCCAGATCAAACTGCTCCTAACAGATCAGGGTTTGCACTGTTTGCCATTCCATCACATTTCAGGCATCTTCATGTTGCCAAAGGAAATATTATGGCCTTGGTTTTTGGACAGACATGCTTGAGCAGTGTAGACCCAGATCAAACTACTCTTAAAGGAGCTATCTGATCAGAGTCTGCATTATTTGCCGTTCCATCACATTTTAGACATCATCAGGTACCCAAATGGGCATACTGTAGCCTTAATATTTGAATT
The DNA here is from genome assembly GCA_964016985.1 of Anodontia alba. Classification (NCBI taxonomy): domain Eukaryota; kingdom Metazoa; phylum Mollusca; class Bivalvia; order Lucinida; family Lucinidae; genus Anodontia; species Anodontia alba. Next base: position 60,492,690 of record OZ024828.1, read on the forward strand.
TATATGCTTGAGCCAACAATATAGACCCAGGTCAAACTGCTCATCACGAAAACACGCCTATATAATTTTGACCCCATTAAACCCCACTTTTATATAGTAAAACTGGGGTTTACAAGGGTATACATTATTTTTCAAATTTCTGCTCTAAAACATAGATTGTGGGTACTTGTTAGAACTGCCTCAGTGAGGCAGTTCTAATGAGTACCCACAATCTATGTTTTGAGCAGAAATATGAAAAATGTCAGAATTTTTATCTGAACACTTCCAGTTTTTGGTGGTGAAATTTTCAATATATTTGAATAGGTGTGTTTTCATAATGTTTATTATTGCATACAAAAAGTAGGTTATAATGCCAAATATAGTGATAAATATGTTATAAGGACCTTAACCTCATAACATGGCTCCTTTGGCTTCCATTTTACTTCACCTTAGTGCCACTGTTAATGGAGATATGGATACAATCCCAAAGGAAAAACTTTTAAAATGGAAACATTTACCTACCTTCTTGCTGGGGGTTTGATCCAAATGACCCTCATGGGTTGACACAAAATCTGAACTTATCCTCTCACTGAGAACTATTCTTAAAGAAAAGAATTTGCTCATTCTGAATGTTAATTCTTTTCTTTAATGCTTAGCATGCTGAGTAAAATTTTCAGCAGATGTGATACTGAAATATTTTTCTTATTTTCCCAGAAAACAGGTTTTGACATGTCCAAAGGAGAGAATTTGCATGAAATGTCAAATCCTGTTTTTTGGGAAAAATAAGAAAAAATGTCATCAGTTTGCCTTCTGCTGAATTTGCCCAGAAAGTGATAAAGATAAGGAATACTGGTAGCCACCATTCCTGAAGAGTTTCAAATACCTGCCTTCAAAAGTTACCTCCCGTGGTGAAATGGTGGCATTTTTTTTTTTTTTTTGCATAATCATTCACAATAAAATTTGATAAACAAGCCACACATTGAAATTGTTATTTGTCCTAATAAATAGGGTGTAAAATGTCAGTTAAAATCCACGAAGATTGCCCTTGGAAATAAAGAACACATGAAAGGATGAAAATTGGAGTCTTGATTTAATGAGACTCTTCACATGACAAACCCTATTTTCTGGGGTAAATAAAAAAAGTATAAAGTTGTCATCTGTGCTTGGATGTTGGGTAAAATATTCAGTAGAACCATTCTGAAATTTTATTTTGCTTATTTTTTTTCCAGAAAATATGCTTTGATGGTTCCTGCAAACTGTCTACGTAGGACTAAAGAAGACAATATGTCATGAAAGGTCTTACTTAACCTATTTCCTGGAAAAAAATATGAATCTATCTGAAAGTGCTAAAGTTTGAGAACCCTTGTTTACTAATGTAGCTAAACTATTTTTCTTTTGTATCTTAATTTTTTAGATGGTAGATGTAACTCCACAGCAGAAGTTGATGATTTGGTGTTTGCCTACGAGTATTGTCCCACCAAGTATGCTTGGATGGGTATATTGGGGCTTGGATTGTACCTTATGTTTTTTGCTCCTGGTAAGACTTTAGATCTGATCAGTAGTAGACTAGCCATTAATCTGAATATTTTTTCAGTTAACTGTTAAAATTTTAAAGCACCAAGCAAACTTTGTAGCAGACGACAGTCTATATTTTGTTTTTATCTTTTATCGAAAATAAGTCTTGACATATCATGTGAATCATCTGCATGGCAGATGATTCACATGAAATGTCAAGACTTATTTTCTATGAACAAATAATAATAAGAATATTTAAAAGTGTCGTCTGCTGCAGTTGCTTTAAGGGGTAAGACTAGTGACTTTTTCCAGTCTACAATCTGAGTCACTGATTAGTCTTTAAAGCTACAAGCTCATCTTTGAGAGACAGCTGATGTTTACTATTTTAACAGTAAAATGTAATATGAAACTTCCATGATTTGCAAAAGGATGGTTAAATGATGGCAATATATTTGCACAACTTTATAAACCATGAAAGCCACATTGACGTTTACTGGTTTGTGGCAAGATTTTATTTTTACTAACTTGCCTTTTCCATTTAGGGTTATGAAGATTTCAAGATTTCTTGCATGGAAAAAAAGAAGAACTAAAGATTACACTGCAGTATTATTAATATGACAATTCTCAGAAAATGCCATAATAATGAAATACAACCATCTAAAGGATATGGGTTTATGGGGATACCCTTGGTACCCACCATATTTTACAAGGGAGTTAACATTTGTGACTTCCTGTTTGCTTTCCTGCACACCAGGCCCTTTCTGAAAAGGGGTCTAAACTAAAGAATTTGCTACCTGTGTCTATTGATTGTTCCACTAAAGCAACTTTTAAAGTCAGAAAATGATTTTAGGTTGTAGAGAAATTCAGGTTGGTAGTTACTTCAACTATATCCAAAAATATAAGTGAAAATACCCAGGAAATGCCAAAATCATGAAGCACAGACTTCTCGAGGCACCACATCACGAAAACATGCCTATATGTGTTGACCCCCTTAAACCCCACTTTTATATAGTAAAACTGAGGTTTACAGGGGTATACATTATTTTTTTCTTATTTCTGCTCAAAAAACATAGATTGTGGGTACTGGTTACAACTGCCTCACAGAGGCAATTCTTACAAGTACCCACAATCTGTTTTGAGCAGAAATGTGAGGCAGTTCTAATAGGTACCCACAATCTATGTTTTGAGCAGAAATATGAAAATATCAGTTTTTTTTTTTATCTGAAAGTTTTCAGTTTTTGGAGTTGAAATTTTCTATATATTCCTTACTTTAACAGAAACTATAACAAAATAGGCATGTTTTCATAATGAAAAGAAGAAGAGGTGACAAGACAAAGACAAAACAAACACCTTGAACAAACCAAGTAGAATTGCAACAGAGGATCTGCTTTGGAACGGTCAGTAAATTTACTGAGGGGTTGGGGCTTAGTTTAATTTTAATTGTGTAAAACCTCACCTTAAATTCTGAAGCAGCTCCAAATTACAAAAAAACATGTTTGATCTGCTTTACTAGGGATCATCTCATTGCGAAAACACACCTATTCAAATATATTGAATTGAAAATTTCACCACCAAAAACTGAAAGTGTTCAGATAAAAATTCTGATATTTTTCATATTTCTGCTAAAAAAATAGATTGTGGGTACTCGTTAGAACCACCTCTGCCAGGTGGTTCTAACGAGTACCCACAATCTATGTTTTTGAGCAAAAATAAGAAAAAATAATGTAGACCCCTGTAAACCCCAGTTATTCTATATAAAAGTGGGGTTTAAGGGGGTAAAAATTATATAGGCATGTTGTCCTAATGTCCTTTATCTCACAGTGAAACATCACAATGTAACACACATAATTACAAACAGTATGATGAAACAAAGCAAAGGGCTCGATGGCATTTCTGAAAACAAGTTGAATTTTAGTCATTTATTTCCAGGTATGGGACCAATGCCGTGGACGATAAATTCCGAGATTTATCCACTCTGGGCAAGAAGTACAGGGAATTCATTAGCAACAGCTACTAATTGGCTGTGTAATCTTGTGGTCTCAATGACATTCCTTACTTTAACAGAAACTATAACAAAATATGGTGGGTATTATTTCTATTTTTGTCATTTTCAAAATATATATTGCGGGTTTTCTCTACCAATCAGAAAGCAGGAAAAGGCATAAATGTAAATGAAAATTAATTATAGTAAAATATTTTTAAACCAATATTACATGCACAAAATACAAGTAAAGTATTCTTATGCCAAGACCCAGGGCCCAGTTTTTCAAAGCGTCTTTAGCTTAACGAGCTACTCACATTTATTCAGCAAAAATATTAGCATATATGGCATACTTGATGAGCAAAGATTTAACGATATGTCAACTAATGACATCGTTAGTTTTGAACAACTATGTCCTGACTGGCATGCGCACTCACAAAATATAAGCAGCACCTTTATTGACTACTAACTGATTAAATGGGTACCTCGAACTTAGAACAGATCATAACAAACTGTACAGATGTGCAGGCATATCTTGGTGTTGGCCATTAGCATATGTGAGCAGTGCAAGCCAAAAAAAAAAAAAAAAAAAAAAAAGTCCCTTGGAGCATGCGCAAAATGTACAGATTTACATCATCCTGCAAATGGGCAAAGTCTGATCCAGGTATTTGCTCTCCAGTGAAACATTCTATAATATCCTGGCCTCGGTAGCTCAGTTGGATGTGCCGTCCGACTGGAGACCAGGAGGTCGCGGGTTCAACCCCCGCCGAGGTCGGCAACATTCTTTCGTGGAGATTGATCATGAAATATTTTCTACGGTCATTCTCTCCCTTCCGCTGATTCAAGAAGGGCAGTTGTCATTTTCTGGCGAAAGAATGTGCACAATACTAGTTAACCACTTAGAGGACTAAGCCTGCCCAGTAAATGTGTGGTTAGGTAAACTGACCGCGCTCGACATGACCCTGTCGGGTTGACTGGGCCGTAAAACCTCAACACAAACAAATCTATAATATCCAATGATTCTGTTAGCAGACAGCCAAGGGCCCAATCAGACTGCACAGGCTGGTATGGGCCTTCACTGTATGCATATGTCTGAAGACATGTTTTGGCATGGCATGGCCCATTATAAAGGCCCTTTTTTTGGTATATGACATTTATGTGTCATTCATTACTGTATATTTGTTTTGTAGGTACCTATTGGCTGTTTGTTGGTATTGTGATCACTGGACTTATCTTCATGTTTTTAACTGTGCCAGAGACTAAAGGGAAGAAACTTGAAGAAGTTGAAGAATTATTTTCAAAGCCCCTGTGTTCATTTAGAAAGCAGTCTAATACTACTATAAACTCTAAACATTCCACAAATTGATGATCTCAGGATGTTTTGTCTCCTTAACCCTTTCACTCCTGAATTTCCAAAGTGAGCTCTTCCATTTTTGAATTTGGGCACATCCATCGTTGGTAATAGGGGTCAGAAATCAACAGAATGGCAAACAGTGCAGATCCTGATGAGACAGCTCATATGAGCTGTCTCATTTGCATCTACACTGTTTGCATGAGTACCTGTATTGGTCTGCTGGACTGAAAGGGTTAAAGCTTAGCTTGCTGTCAGATTAAAACTTTCAGCAGAAAATATTTTGTGATAAATGTATTTTGTCTTCCTCCAAGCAGGTCAGAGACGTATTGTTTTTGGCATGGTTATCTGTCAACTATTTGTCAGTCGGTCACAAATAGTGTCTACTCAATAGCTTTAAAATTCAACTGTTGAACATATTTTTTTTCACAAAATATTACAGAAAGTATATATATGAGAAAATGGACCTTTTAAGCAAGTTCATTGCAGTCTGATCGGGGTCATCACCGTCTGCTTAAGGGGACTTAATACACAATAGATTTTCAGCCAGTTTTAAAAGGAAGGCAACTTTTGTGACTTACTATTTTTGTTCCTGCATATCAAACCTGCTACTGAAAAAGTCCTACTCTAAGAGGAAAGAACTTGGGAGTAAATTTTTTTCCTTTCATACTGACTCCTTTTCAGAAGGGAGACAAACCAGTTTTGACAGAGTTGCTTCCTCTGAAAATGTATCCATTCCTCTTTAAAAATCATTTACTGCTGCAGCATTTATTACAGTGCTCCAGCTAGCCCTATACAGAGGGGTGGGCCACCCTTCTTGCCCTTTCCATTCGCCCCACTGTCCTTATATAGCTGTCCTCTACCTTATTATAACTCCAGACATCAAACCATACATTTTGGTGAAAATTTCATGAAAATAGGACCAAATTTAAAAAAGTTATCAATATTTTACCAGTCTCTGTGCTATTTCAGCAGATGACAAATTGATTTGACATTTCATGCAAATTGTTGGAGACAATCATTACAAAAACACGCCTATTCAAATATATTGAAAATTTCACCACCAAAAAAATGAAAATTTTCAGATAAAAAATTCTGATATTCTTCATATTTCTGCTCAAGACATAGATTGTGGGTACTTGTTAGAACTGCCTCGGTGAGGCAGTTCTAACGAGTACCCATACTCTATGATTTTGAACAGAAATAAGAAAAATAATATATACCCCTGTAAAACCCAGTTTTACTATATAAAAGTGGGGTTTTAGGGGGTCAAAATTATATAGGTATGTTTTCGTGATGTTGCATGAAATGTCAAACCTGTTTTCAGGGAAAAATAAGAAAAAATATTTCAGTTTGTCATCTGCTGAAAATTTTGCTAAGAGTGCTAAGCATTAAAAGTCAGTTTTATGTGTATTCTACTTTGAGGCATTTATTGTGGAATTGGATTATATTTTGTAACATGTCTTGATACTAAGCACATCATATGACACTTACATGGTGCCCTTATTCTTGTATGACCATGCAAAAAGTGCCCTACCCATCACCGCTTTGCTCTCAAATCCTAGCTGGAGCGCTGTATTAGTGAACAGTGTAAACCTGATCAGACTGCTTGTGTGCTGTACACTCTTGACCAGCTCTGTATGTAATGCCCTATAGACCCTGTTTGCTTTGTGTGGCTTATTAAAATGTGATACAAGAAAAGATACAAAATGAACATTTGAGAACTAGACCAGTCTGCAAATCTGGTCCCTTGTGGTTATTTAACCCCTTCCAGGATTTTTAAAAATTTACGAGGGTCACTGATGAGGCTTAGTTGACCAAAATGAACAAGTTTGGCTCAGAAAACTTGGCACTTCAGTATTTTTTTTATACTTTGTGTGAGTGTGTTCATTGCCCACAAGGGTCATTACTTAAAGAATCTATTTTTTGATCAGTCTCTCATATTCTGAGATCTGCTGTAGAAAACATGCCTGCATCTGTACAGGATTTTTTTGCTACATTCCATGTCTTTACATGGCCTTTATATTATGTGCCATAATTACCCAGTAAAATTCTGGGCCCAGTTGTTCGAAGCATCGTTAGCTTAACAAGCTAGTTAGTGGTCAAGATGTTAACTGTTCTAGTAAGTACAGTATCTAGTTCACAGGTATTTTTGTTGAAAAAATGTGAGTAGCTTTTGCAAATGCAGAAGCTACTCACATTTTTTTCAGCAAAAATATTAGCATATATCCCATATTTAATGATCAAACTTTTAACAATACATTAACTAATAACATCATTAGCTTTGAACTACTGGGCCCAGATGTCTTAAAAGGGAATGGATGCATGTTCAGGGGAGGTAATTCTTTCAAAATTGTTTTATCTCCCTTTTCAAAAGGGGTATTCTCTGAAGGGAAAGAACTTGATCCAAAACGGAGTAATGAGTACCACAACATACGTTTTTGTGGAGAAATAAGAAAAATATCAATATTTTTGGTTGAAAAAAAAAAAAAAAAAGCTGCTTATCATTCTTCTGTCCATTTATATTTAAATCTAAATTAAAGGTAACATGCTAACCTTTAATTTAAATTTAAATATAAATGGACATGCCTTTAAAATATCTTTTTAGTTCTCTAAGAGAATAGATTTGACATTTTCTCCAGGTCTTCTTCCATTGAAGAATGGTAAGAATGAAATGTCAAACTTTATTTCTTGGAAAAATAAGATAAATACCTTTACTTGCTATTTGCTAATTTCAGCTGGAGAGTGCTTAAGTTTAATAATCAGTGTTTTACATTCTATTATGACAGTGGCTTGTTTCGTTTTAACTCTTTATATGCTAACTTTAAATACCAGAAGGTAATTTTTTGGTCATGGTGAACTCCATTTACTGTAGGGGTTCTGCAAGGTCCAGATATTGTTGGTGTTAACTGCAAAGACCAATTTGATCAACTGTGCAGGCTAGTCTCACATTTTGCATAAATATGAAAACTTATTTTCACTTGATGCTGCCAATAAATCCTGCATGACCAGCTGCTCTGTGCATCATTAGCTTAGCAAAGTCATTTAATTTTTGAGATGTTAAATATTGAAGTATGTAGCTTTTTTTCTTTTTTTTTTTTTTTTTGCTAAGAAATGTGAAAAGCTTTTGCACTGCACAAAAATTTATATATGCAGGTATTGTTATGAAGAAATGTGAAAAGCTTTTGGACTGTGCAAAATTTTATATAAACAGGTATTTTTGTGAAGAAGTGTAAAATGCTTTTGAATTGCACAAAATCTGTTTACATAGATATTTTTTTGTGAAGAAACATGATTTTGTTCTGCACAAAAATCTATATACACAGATATTTTTGTGAAGAAATTATATACACAGATATTTTTGTGAAGAAATGTGAAAGGTTTATTTAGAGTTGAAAATAACATAAGCATTGCCTGTTTTCTTCAGTTTTGGTCAAGTAAAGTGCTAGTTAAAACAAAGTAGCTGCAAAAACTCCTAACATTTAGATAATGTAGAAACCTGGGCCCAGTTGGTCGAAACTAACGATGTTGTTTGTTAACATATCATTAAAACTTTGATCATTAAATATGGCATATATGCCAATATTTTTGCTGAAAAAATGTGAGTAGCTTTTGCACATTTTTTCAGCAAACATACCTGTGAATTAGATATTGTACTTACTAGAACAGTTTACATTTTGGCCACTAAGGAGCTCGTTAAGCTAACAGTGCTTTAAACAACTGGGTCCTGCAGAATAGAGGACCTTTCTTAACTTTTATATAATTGCAATCATATTTGCACCAAAATTCATGGCTTTTGAAACTTTCTTAATTTCAGGCACAGTCTTCTTCAGGCCTGCCATCCTTTTTAAAACCTTAATTTACACCAAGTCCATTGCAGGGCTTATTGTTTTAGAATCTAGTCAGGGGGCTCATTTGTTTCTGATTGTTATTGTTATATATAAATTTAATGTTTCATTTTAAATGATAAATAATAATTTGATTGTCTTGATTTTATATTTGATGTACAGTGTAAGAAAAAGTGCCTTTATGCCATATGTGGACTATGACGGCCCAGATCAGCCTGTAAACTTGTGCAGTCTGATTAGGGTTTTCATTGCACACTGTAGGGTAATGGATATACCTGGGATGAGTTGCGTAAGGCGAGTGTTACAGAGTGCTTTGTAGTGCTATATCTCCTGAACATTTGGACGGAAGCAGTTCATACCTGCCCTGATGCTAGATACTGGTCTGAAATTTTATGCTGTATCATCATGCCTGATATGAGTGATCTTGAAGTCAAGGTTAAGGACACAGAAAAAATATATTTAAGTTTTTGGTTACAGTTTTAGAGGCAAGCACAACTCAGGTAAGATATAATGTCCTGTTACAGCAGTTAACTACAAAGGAGACAATTTTTGTGACTTCATGTTTGCTTTCTTGTACATCAAGCCCCTTCTGTAAAAGGGTATACTTTAAAAGGAAAGAATTTGCTCCCAGCAAATTCTCATCTTTTAGAGTGCACCCTATTTAAAAAGTGAGCTAAAGCTATTTGGATGGTGCTGTCTCCCAAAGGGAGCAAATTCTAATCTTTTAGAGTGCACCCTATTTAAAAAGGGAGCTAAAGCTATTTGGATGGTGCTGCCTCCCAAAGGAAGCAGTCTAATCTCTTAGAGTGCACCCTTTTTAAAAAGGGAGCTAAAGCTCTTTGGATGGTGCTGCCTCCTTTGAAAGCGTATTCACTCCCTTTAAGATTCATGGCTGTAGAATACATTGACAAACAAAAGGACCTGACCAGACTGCTGAGTAGAGCAGGCTGATCTTGGCCTTAAGGTGGCCTGATACACTATGTAGATTTTCTGCCATTTTTTCAAAAGGGAGACAGCATTTGTGACTTCCTATTTGTATTCCTGCAAACCAATCTCCTGCTTAAATAGGGGTCTACTCTAAAAGAAAAGAATTTGTTTCCATTGGGAACAATTTCTTTCCTTTCAGAGTAGACCCATGAAAAGCAGTTTACTCGAGAAGAAAACAATGGTCCCCTTGGGAACAAATTCTTTCCTTTTTTCAGAAGGGCGATAAAACAAATTTGACAGTTATCTCCCCTGAAAGTGTATTTATTTTCCTTAAGAGACAGGTTGAGCTGAGTCTACTCATTTTATCTCAAACTCCAAGGGCTCAGATGTTTAGTTTGAGATAACAGTAGTTTGAAATAAAAGGAGTTGAAATGTAAGGATATCATTGCAGATTATACTAATATTTAGGTGATAACTATAGTGAAAATTTTCATTCGGGGAGGTGTATCGTCAGTTTAAGGGTCTGAAATTTTGTTTTACGGCAATGCATCAGCACCGTGAAACGATATTTCTGAGCACAAAACAGACGATATACCTCCCCAAGTGAAAATTTTCATTATGGTTATCCTCATTCTAATGCACTTTGTCAGCTTAAAAACCCCTGAGGAACCTCTAATGCTTGTTTTCTAATCATTTGTTTTGTTAAAGAACTTGCAGTGTTTGCACAAAGCAGCAAGTGCTGTGAACTGTGTAAAACCAAATGCCAGCCAATGAAAAGAGACGTAACGTGTAGACGTGGGGTTTTCAATAGTATATCGCAGAATATACTGTGGCAATTTTTTTTACGTTATTCAATCAGATGTCGCGTTACATAGGCAAGTGCATTAGCATGCCTATTATTTACTTTGACTTAAGCTGTAGTTTGAGTTATTGGTGTATGAGAGAAAAAGAGTCAACTCTGCCTGTCAGTTATTTTAATACAGTCGACTCCCGTTATCTCGAAATCCAAGGGACTCTATGAAACACTTCAAGGTATCCGTACTTCGACATATCAGATTTGCAGAACTGAGGAAAACAATTAATCGAACAACCACCTTTAACAGAATGAATATGTAATTTGGCTCCTGAGTTAAAGATATATTGAAAATATTGTGGAAAAGAGGAGAAAATTGCTCCTTTTCAGATTTTCACTTTGAGATATGCGGTTATTCGAGATAAGCGAGGTTGAGATAACGAGAGTCGACTGTATTTCTATTAACAGGATAAAATATTTTTCATTACATATTTTTTTTCACTGTTAAGTATTGGCCTGTTTATTGTTAATACTGTTAAGGTTTACAGTTTTATATTATCACATTTTATAGGCTTTTTATCAGAAACACGTCCTGTCCAGAATGTGCCTTATAGATCAATGTTAGACATGCAGTAATCTTATGTCAAACATGTAACTTGTTGAAGCTGAGCTTTGATTGGTGTGACTTAGGCAGCTGATCAAATATGTGAACTATAGTTACCATATTTACCCTTAGTATTGGGACACCCTTACTCCTTACCATACTTGTCCTAAAATTTGAAAAAAAAGTCTATTTTACTACCTGTGAATATGGCTAAGATAGTGCTGGATGAGTGCTAAACAGTGAAAACATTGATCAGACACTGCATTCAGGCCTGTTTGTCCCAATATTAACCCTTTTCATGCTGAATAAATAAAGACGCCAGGTCAACTTCTATTTTTCAGCCAATCAGATTATTTGTTCCAGGTTGTTGATACAAATTCACATACTTAATGACAAACAGTGCAGATCCAGATCAGTTGGCTTCTTCAGAAGCTAACTGATCTGGATCTACACTGTTTGCCAACACAGGGCATATCCAGGTTCAGCAGGACAAGGGTTAAGGGTTACCATACTTCAGTTTCTTACATTGCATTTACCATATTTGAGCCAGCACATGAAAAAAGGACCTTGTGGTTTTCTGGCTTATGGTTCTTCAAATGCGCATGCACAGTCCTATATTTGAGCTACATTCATGCACTTTTTGCCTCAAGGTCTCTACCACATGCAAACAGCAATGGTCCTGGCAAGACTGCGCTTATGTGCAGGCTAGCCTGACCCTTTGCTGGTCGCCTATGTGATAAGTACCCTTTTCTTAAGTGCTTGCTTTTATTCCTATATCAAGCAGCGGTATCTATTTTATCAGGAACTTATGTCGTGTTGTACTCATTAAGCAATTAAAATGAGTACACACAACATATCACTATTTTATAGATCAAAAAGACATCACTAAATTATCCCTATTTGCCATCTGACCTTGGCTATGATTAACCCAAAGTGGCACAAAGTACTCATGTTTCATCACGAAAACATGCCTATATAATTTTGACCCCCTTAAACCCCACTTTTATATAGTAAAACTGGGGTTTACAGGGGTATACATTATTTTTCTTATATCTGCTCAAAAACATAGATTGTGGGTACTCATTAGGACTGCCTCGGCGAGGCGGTTCTAACGAGTACCCACAATCTATGTTTTGAGCAGAAATATGAAAAATATCAGAATTTTTTATCTGAAAACTTTCAGTTTTTGGGGTAGAAATTTTCTATATATTTGAATAGGCGTGTTTTCGTAATGTGGAACAAATTTCCATGGGCCCAAAGAACTTCGAGCCATTGAAGTTTAACTACTGTACATGTTTGTTTTCCTGTATGAAATCCTAATGTGTGGGTATTTATTGGATTAGCTTTAATGTTGTTTGTACTCATTAGAAATGTTTTAACCCTTCTCTTGCTGAACACGACATGCCCTGTCTTAGCAAACAGTGTAGATCCAGATCAGTTGGCTTGTGAAGAAGCCAACTGATCTGGATCTGGACTGTTTGTCATTAAATATGTGAATTTCTATCAAAAACCCGGATCAAGTAATCTGATTGGCTGGAAATTAGAAGTATGTATTACGATATGTATTTAATGTTTAAAAAAAGCAAACAAAACACGTGCTCCAGAGATGCTTTTTCAACTATTGATATTTTTTTTATTTCTCACTGAAAACATATGATGTGGGTACACTCATAAGAAGCTCTTCACAGAGACACTTCTAATGAGTACCATAACTTTTTTCTGGAGAAGTAAGAATAATATTTACCTGATACCCCATCTTATCTCGAGCTATGAAAAGAGATACACCATTTTGGAGTGCTGTAGACACAGTAAAACAGGGTGTTTTTTATCATTGTCTCATGTAAATAAATGATTTTGTTAATGTTAAGAAACATTGAGGTTGATGTTAATTTTATATGGAAATGTATAATTTAAAATGTATATCATTTGATTGGGTATATTTAATACTTCGCATACTATAGACAAATTCAGCAGGCTATAAATTGATATTTTCTTTTTCTTACTTTTCCTAGAAAAACTGGTATGTCAATTCATGCAAATTGTCTCCTGAGGAGACAATTTGCATGAATTGACAAACCTCCTCAGGAGACAATTTGCATCAAATGTCAAATCATTTCTGGTAAAAATAAGAAAAATATTTCAAAACATTTTTTATGCTGAAATTTGAATCCAGCCTGCTAAGCGTTAAAAAGATATTTTTATACCAAATACTCAGATGGTCGCATACAACTAGGTATATATCACATACATACTGTAGGTGTATTTGATACAGACATATCTTATGGGCTAGACAACCTTCTGTTGGAAATAGACCTATCCAAAGAGAATAGGTAAAAGAGTCCACTCAGCAGAAATAGATTTAATTAACCCTTGTCCTGCTGAACCCAGATATAGCCTGCCTTTGCAAACAGTGTAGATCCAGATCAGTTGGCTTCTGAAGAAGCCATCTGATCTGGATCTGCACTGTTTGACATTAAGTATGTATATTTATAGCAACAATCCAGATCAAGTAATCTGATTGGCTGTAAATTGGAAGTAGGCGTGGCATCTTAATTTATTCAGCAGGACAAAGGTTAATTTTGTTTTGGTGTGGGGACTGTGTATTGGGCTTATACACTATATATGAAAATAATGTTCTGCTCAAATCTGAGGTACATTACATTTTTTTATCCACTTTCCCTAACAACATGTATTGTGTTGGGACACTCTGAGAAATAAACAGGGTGCAGAGAAATACCGGCTAGTCTAGTTTCCTTCTGTTTGCATGTTAGCTTGTACTTATTCATGTAAGGCCCATTAACCCAGGTCCTTATGAGCCTGGATATGCCCTGCCTTTGCAAACAGTGTAGATCCAGATCAGTTAGCTTCTCAGAAGCCAACTGATCTGGCTCTGTACTGTTTGTCATCAAGTATCTGAATGTGTATCAACAACCTGGATCAAATAATTTCATTGGCTGAAAACTAGAAGTGGGTGGGGCATCTTAATTTTTTTCATTTGCCAGATTAATTCTTAACGTTTGGATAGGCACACTTGAACAAAACTGTATACCCAGATCAAACTGCTTCTAAAGTAGCAGTGTGATCAAAGGTTGCACTACTTTGGTTGTAATTAGCACTTCTCTGACATAACACAAGGGCCCAGTTGTTCAAAGCTAATGATGTCATTAGTTAACGATTTGTCAAAATTTACATCGAGAGATACGCAAATATGCTGAAATGTTTTGCTGAAAAAATTTGAGTAAAAGCTACTCACATTTTTTCAGCAAAAAATATCAGAATATTGTATATTGAATCCGCTCAAACAGTTAACGAAATGACCCTTAACAAGCTCATTAAGCTAACAACACTTTGAAAAACTGGGCCCAGGTAGTTAGACAGACTGGTTCATTTTTTAGGATAAGTAAAGTAAAGAACATTTGGATATAATTCAGCAGGTTGGGGGAAGGGGCATGTTTTATTTTTTCTGTTTTCTACTGTCATTCACGTTTACCATTTGTGTTCTCTTCCTATTTCATCTCTACTATCTCTTCTATCCCTTGTTTCCCTTTTCTCTGGGAGATGACACAAAATGATCCACAAGAATTGATATGTCATTAAACAAGAACACAACATTTGGTGGTAATTATGGGACAGTTTTTCTTATTTCATATTTAAACATATGTTTTGGGTACTCATTAGAAGCGTCTTGCTGAAACCCTACAAGATATGTTTTTAAGGAGAGCTGGAGAAAATTATCCCAGAATTATCACCAAATACTCCTCCTTAACAAGCCTTCTGAAAAGGTATAGCATATTCAAATATGTAGAGTAAATCTAGTGAATTAAAATCTCTGTAATTCTCTTTGTTAGGTAAATGGTATTTTTTTTTATTTTTTTTAATTAAATGTATATGGAGATGATAATGTTATTTATACATAAAAAAAGGAAAAAAAAAAAAAAATAAACCAAAAAAGTAAATGGAAAAATAAAAGATTGTTGTATTTATTTACTGAGCTCTTTTTTTTCCCGTACAAGAAATTTCAATTTGTAACAAATTACCATGGTTCACCTCCCAACTGCACTGCCACTACCACAGGTCAAAGTGCCTTGGCTACAGTGACACACACCTCTGCCAGATATATCTACAGTTGACCCATGGGCATACACTCTGTAAAATACAAATGAAGTTGCACAAGAACTCTGTAAAAACACATGAGACCAAGTAAAACACTTACCATAATAATCTTATGTATTATACATCAAGCAAAGAGTGTATACCCAAATCAAACTACCCCTAAGGAGCAGTCTGATCAGGGTCTACATGATTTGCAGCCAGTAATTTTGTGGTACATAAACTTATACATATAGTCAAGAGGAGGTGCATCTTTCCTCACCAAGGTCTGAATACACTTCATGAATTCAGTACTTTGGCCTATTCTTTTGTTTAGCAATCTTGGTGTTTTGTCGTATTGGGGCCAAATGTTGTTTCATTACGAAAACACGCCTATTCAAATATATAGAAAATTTCACCTCCAAAAACTGAAAATTTTCAGATAAAAAAACTCTGATGTTTTTCATATTTCTGCTCAAAACATAGATTGTGGGTACTCGTTAGAACCGCCTCGGCGAGGCGGTTCTAAAGAGTACCCACAATCTATGTTTTTGAGCAGAAATAAGAAAAATAATGTATACCCCTGTAAACCCCAGTTTTACTACATAAGTGTGGGGTTTAAGGAGGTCAAAATTATATAGGCATGTTTTTGTGATGTCGACAAAAAATGCTGCACTTATCTACTAGGTGAAAACACTGGCGCTTATTAAAAAGTGCTTAAAATCATGACATTTTGATCAATTATATCTCCTTTCAAATGTTTGATCTTGTCTAAATATTTCATTTATCTAGAAAAGATAAATAGACAGAAAGGCAATGATCAGGAATCGATACAATTACCCAACACCTTTCGTCCAAGACACCAAAGGGAAAGAAGAACGTAGTGAAAGCAACGGCACAACTATCAAACTACAAGCAGAAAGCCAAAAGGACAGTTTCTTTCCCAAAAATTGGCCAAATGGCTATCCAAAATAAAACAATTACAAGGACATATATGCAAGACAGACAATGACAGAAATAGTAAACCACGGCAGAAGCATCACCTTGGAACGGTCAGTAAAAGTATTACTTGGGGCTTAAATGCTGAAAATTTATTGAAGAACCTGCAGTAGTTTTTAAGGTATGGCGATATAAAATTTACCAAAATGCATAGGATGATATAGGGATTTACCTGCGTAAAGCGCCTGGATGATCAATATCAATATTGAACAGGAAGTGACGTGACACTATTTAACAGAAGTGATGGAGATTAATTAATAACATTCAGTCAGCCAATCTAATTGCCAGTCTCCAAACCAGTGACTGTCGATGAGCGAGCTCAGTATACCATAGTACTAAGATAAAGGCATATTACATAATGGAATGTAATAAAACAACACATCTTGCTTGCACTAGCATCATGTCATTACCAACAATACCTTGAAGAATCTCGTGTTTCATAATTTGATGTGGGCAGTCAGAAAAAATGGAAACTCATTAAGCCATGAGAAAAATAGTATAGCTATTTGAGCCTTCGTGAGTCAGGGTCAGAATCGGATTATTTTTACTGGTGACATCAAAAGACATTCATTCACCAGGGCCAAAGATTGCGAAGACTAGTCTTTAGATCTCACAAGTGATGTGAATCTAATGACAGAGTCCTCAGAGCTTTCAGCAGGTGATATTATAGATGCAGGGAGTGCATTCCAATCCCTAATGGAGTCTGGGGAAGAAACTCTACTTCAGACCTTTGAATAGCAGTACGAGTTTACTACCTTTGCGTCTCTTATGAGGAGACTCCTACCCTAACTGTTCAAGAATGCCAGTCATACTTCCAGTTTCAAAGTTGTAGTTACCAGTCACAAACCTAGCTGCACGATTCTGAACCGTTTCTAATTCTTCCTGGACAACTATTCCATGTGGGTCCCAAACAAGGCTAGTATACTCCAAGATTGGTTGCACCAACCTCTTATATGCAATGTCCTAAACATCTTGGGGACATGACGATAGGCTACATCTTAAGAAACCAAATGTTCCGTTTGCTTTTGTGCAAATATCGCTTACATGAGTATTCCATTTCAATTCCTCAGAGATTGTCACACCAAGGAACATTTGGTTTCTTAAGATATAGCCTATCGTCGTATATATATATATGTATATATATATATATATACGACGATAGGCTATATATATATATATATATATATATATATATATATATATATATATATATATATATATATATATACGACGATAGGCTACATCTTAAGAAACCAAATGTTCCTTGGTGTGACAATCTCTGAGGAATTGAAATGTATATATATATATACATATGTCGTAATGGTTCTAAATACTAGTACACATCCCACCCACCATGCCATGTTCCTCCATCTTGACACATCAAAACTCCAAAAGGACATTAATCAACTGGGTAAATGGGTCAGGAAATGGGGTAAGAGATTTCAGCCCCCTTCCATTGTGCTGCTTTCTGGTTCCAGTGTGGTGTTTCGGACAGACCAGCTGATCCCGATTTCAAAGAAAGGAAGTAGCACAATGGAAGCAGGGAACAGTATATATTGTAACCAAAAAAGAAAAAACAAACACACAGAAACACAAAGGTACGTATATAACCAGATTCTTTTAAAATATTTGAACAGAATTGCCTGGACAAATGGAGTAAACCCAAACAGTTTAACTACTGGCTGATTCAATGTGGTATGTCTGTTGCAATTACCATTCTTTTGCTTGTTCCTTTTTATTAGATTGCTGTTCATGTTTCATATCATTCTAACATTATTCGGTGCCTTCGGAGGACTGTGTTCGATGATTGTGACCTTTTCTGGCTCTCCTCATATTTATATTATGTGTTCAAATTTTAAAGTTAAAACAGAAATACTTCCAAATATTTAGAGAAAAATGTACTACGATATCAGGGTTGTGGGATTTTCAAGTTTTATAACTTGTCCACGGACAAGAAAATGGTCAAAATCCACTTGTCCAACCAATATTAACGTGCCCAAAATTGACATTTGTTTCTTATTTATCGAAGAAAACATGTGTTGTGAGTACTCATTAGAAGTGCCTCACTGAGGTGCTTCTAATGAGTACACACAACACATGTTTTTGGAAAATATATATCTTATAATCTAAATATTCTTCTTAGCTAGAGATATAAAGTCCTTGTCTTAGGACAAGTAAACTGAAATTTCTCCAGGGAAATGGGACAAATTAGTTGAGAATTATTGACAGTACATATTCTGTATGGTCCAAATATAACACAAATAGCAGACAAAATTGTATAAATTTGTTGTTAACCTTGCTAGTACACTGTCCAAGAAGTATACCACAGCAAGCGATAGTGATGTCAAAAAGTGAAAGGAAATTGTGATGACCAGGGTTGAATATTATAGCTCCAAATAAGGTGATAATCAAGTCGATGCAGCTGCTGAGTGGCAACAGAAGGTTAATCTTCAAATAAGATGGCCATGTCATGAGAAGTGTTTCGTGTTGCATAACCATCACGAAAACATGCCTATATAATGTTGACCCCCTTGAACCCCACTTTTATATAGTAAAACTGGGGTTTACAGGGGTATACATTATTTTCTTATTTCTGCTCAAAAACATAGATTGTGGTACTCGTTAGAACCGCCTCGCCGAGGCGGTTCTAACGAGTACCCACAATCTATGTTTTGAGCAGAAATATAAAAAAAAATATCAGAATTTTTATCTGAAAATTTTCAGTTTTTGGTGGTAAAATTTTCAGTATATTTGAATAGGCTTGTTTTCGTAATGTATGCTTGGACATCTATATTATATTATGATCAAGATATATAAAATAAACACTATTCGCTCACAGAAACAATGGGAATATACTGTAGAACGGTCAAAACTCTGACCTGCGCAGAGTATCTGGCCCCGAGGTTATAAAAACTTTTTTTCATGCTCACCTCAGCTGTCACCTCAGCTGAGCATGAAATTTTCCCTGCTAAAATTATGAAAATGCCAACAATAGTTGGTATTTTCATATTTATTAGCAGAGAAATTTTCATGCTCAGCTATGTTTAGCAATAAAGAATTTGCAATTGTTAGTAATTTAAGATTTATTAGCAGGAACAATTTTATGCTCAGCTGGGCTGAGCTGGAAACATCAAGAAAACATACCTATATAATTTTGACCCCCTTAAACCCCACTTTTATATAGTAAAACTGGGGTTTACAGAGGTATACATTATTTTTCTTATTTCTGCTCAAAAACATAGATTGTGGGGACTCGTTAGAACCGCCTCGGCGAGGCGGTTCTAATGAGTACCCACAATCTATGTTTTGAGCAGAAATATGAAAATTATCAGAATTTTTCATCTGAAAATTGTCATATTTTGGTGGTAAAAATTTCAGTATATTTAAATAGGCATGTTTTCGTAATGAAAAGTTTTATAACAGGGGCCTGGGCTATTGTTGTTTACTCAAGACATAATCTCAGATAAAAAAAAAATTTCATGCCATTATATTTTTGTCTGGATTTATCTATAAAAATTGAAAGAGGTGTGCATTCAAAAACGGAGTGTCAGTAATGTAGATCCTGATAAGACGGGTCCGTCGCGTCTATATCTATACTGTTAGCAGTACTATATCTATAATGTTCGCCTGCTCGAATAGCTATTGAAAGAGATGTAAAATACATAACTATTCAACCAGATTTAGACTAATAAACTCACAAGCCACCGTCGAGACAATTTTGGCCTTGAAACGAACATAGCGGTACTCCATCATCACACGTGCAATATACACCATGTAGAAGAAAATGTTGACCATGACTGTATAACCTGCAGATGTAGTAAAATAATCAGCAGCATACGCGTAAAGCTCATTACGTACATTAAGCATGTGCGTAAAATGCGTAAGAAAAATACAGTATAAACTCGATGGCTCGAACACGGATGGCTCGTTTACCGTGGATGATTCGAACCCGTTTTTCGGTCCCTACAAAATCCTTCCAATAGCTCAAGAAAACAAATATTTAGGTTTTTTTTTCTTATTTTATCATGGAATTGTATGTTGTGTATACTCATTAGAATCGCTTCATCGAGGCGATTCTAATGAGTACACTCAACATACAATCATTGTGTAGAAATCGAAAAGATTACCCCAAATTATCGCTATTTGCTTCCTGAACTTCTGCCATGATTAACCCTCAGTGGCTCGAACTACCCATGTCTCGAACGAATTTCCATAGTCCCAAAGATGTTCGAGCCATTGAGGTTTGACTGTATTTACAATAAAGTGATACTACCATAAATATTTTGCTTCTTAACCATAGGGTCTGCTCTTGAAGGAAAGAATTTGATTCCTCAAATGTTTTCCTTTAAGAGTAGCCCATATTCTAGGAGCGATTCTAGGCATCAATATTTTTCCTAGGTGTACATCAAAAATAATTCCGTTCTGGCTGCGCCTCTGAGAAGACCGCATTTGCCTTACCAATTTTGGACAGACATATCTGAGTAAACATTGAAGATCCTGACCAAACCGCTCCCAGATCAAGTCTGCACTTTTTAAAATTCATCGATTCTTTTTAAGACACAGCAGAAGTTAGTCAAAGGTCAGGAGGGGTGAGGGTGTTGTATTTATATATTATAGAGGAAAACGGGAATATTCATCATACAGACTTATTAACCGATTATAGTCTCAATAAACTGGCCAAAACTATATACTGGAAGAGTTAAGAGTCTTATTTCAATTTTAGGCACGTCAAGCTATGTGAATTAGACATTCACAGCAATTACACATGACAACTGAACTTTGCTTCTCTAGCTTTTCCTATCTCATATGATTTAGATTATTATCCCATATTGAAATATGTCTGTTATCTGTAATACAACGAATATGAACGGATCTCTCTCTCTCTCTCTCTCTCTCTCTCTCTCTCTCTCTCTCTCTCTCTCTCTCTCTCTCTCTCTCTCTCTGTATTTGTTAGAAAGATACACCGTTTAAACGTTTATGGTCTGAATTAAAGAAAATTAACTTACTGTGAGTTTACTTGACAGTCTGCAGCTTTACCTGTGAGAAAAAAGTAATGATGACGTTAACACAAGTATACCTTTATGTTTGGGCTTATAAGTTTGGTAGATCTATATTCTACACTTTCAGTATCTATATAAAGAAACCAAAGCTACAATAAATATTTCAACATGTTTAGATAGTGTGACAAAGAATTAAAAACAACACAATTTTTAAACGTTTTTGTATAGAAAAGAAATTCCAGAAATGAAATTATCATCCCATAATCTTCATATAGAACACAAACAGGCACAGACAAACACAAAGGGCTGATAGAAAATGCATCATGAAAACACGAATATATAGTTTTGACCCCCTTAAACCCTACTTTTATATAGTAAAACTGGGGTTTACAGGGGTATACATTATTTTTCTTATTTCTGCTCAAAACATAGGTTGTCGGTACTCGTTAGAACCGCCTCGACGAGGCGGTTCTAACGAGTAACCACAATCTATGTTTTGAGCAGAAATATGAAAAATATCAGAAATTTTTATCTAAAAGTTTTCATTTTTTGGTGGGAAAATTTTCAGTATATTTGAATAGGCATGTTTTCGTAATGGTGTGTTTACTACAGTAAGCGTAGACCAAGCTTTTTGTAAAGGCTAATACTTCAAATTTATATGTATTTCGCGTCATTTTAAGTTGTTGGTAGCTTCAAATTAGGCATTTTTATAATCTAAAATTTAGGGCCTGCACAAATGCGTGGCAAATTTTGGCGTGACGTCATTACCCTAAGGCGTCATCAAAAACAACGTCATGTAACGGTAAAATTGCAGCATCTGAGTAAGCGTGCAATACCAAGTGAATGTGCCGATATCGACTGATACCTGTACGATTGCTTCGTGGATTTTATCAAACATTTGTAACCATTCAATATTTATAGCTACATAATAATAATGACTATTGCTGTCTCTGGTCGGGCTCTTCATTGTCCAATTTGTGATTACTTTTGCTCTGGCTTCGGCATGTTGAATCACGATAGGCCCGACCAGATATATCACAGAAAAAAAAACACAACTACTCACAATGGAACAAGAAAGAAGGCTCAATGCTTTCTGCCTTGTTCCATTGTGAGTATTTGTGTTTTTCTGTTTTGAGCAGAAATATGGAAGCAATCTGAATTTTTTATCTGAAATATTTTAATTTTTGGTGGTAAAATTTTCAGTATATTTGAATAGACATGTTTTCGTAATGAGTTATTATTGTCTTTCTCGGGTAACTTCCTTTGTGAGCTTAGGCCAAAACAAACCTCCGTTGGATGACTTTGATACCTTGTTTCAGGTGACATAAGAAAAAACTGGTTTAGATGTTGTTTGTATCAACGTTTACAGAATTCCTTTAAGCTGTACACAGTAATTATTACCGGCACTTGTTGAAGTACATGTGGATAGAGAATCTCTATATTAATGTCCTTTAAAAAACTGAAACAAAAAGGATTCGAGAGTCTTGAATAATTTTCAGATTATCTTTTAATGATAATATGCTTTTTTCTGTATAATTTTAACCCAATCATTCAATTTCATGTCATTCTTCACTTGTTTGTTATGATCATAAGCTAACCAAGACATTTAAGTTACTGCTTCTATCTAGCTGTTAACAGAATCTGTGTAGCAATATTTAGGGTAGATGGAGCTCTCAATCCCTGGTCGGCAATCCATCTAGGAGTTGGCAACTCCAAACAAAAACCTGCATACCTGGATTTGCCTGTTCCAGTTATGTAAAGTCTGCTTCGGCAGCTGGGGCGGAAGAAATCATAACTATGATTCAACGGCCCAAATGGCGATGCAGCAGCATGTTATGGAGCATGGAGAGCAGGACAAGGCACAAAAGAAGTCATTGTCATCCACTGCATCCGGGCTTAGCTCCAGATGTCCTGACACTGTCTTGCCTCTGGATCCAGCTAGGTCAGGATGAGAGAGTAAGGTTGACTCTGCGCGCCTCTTCCTCACTATAATCCAATTCACAGCGCATGTCATCTTAATCAGCAACACACATTCACAGCAAGCACATATATGCAAACATACAAAATCCCTGTGGCGATGGGCGAGCGGCAAAGCAGCAGGAGAGGAAATACTGGAAGCTGTAACTGCGGACCTGCACACAGGCGGCTTGGTTCTATATGGTCATTTTCCTCAAGAGCGAAGCAGTATGGGGAATTCGGCAGTCGAACTGAGCGGCTGAGCAGACCTTTTTAGGATCGCACTGCTCACCCCCGTAGCATGGGGAAGGGGCTAGAAAAGGTGTCCTAAACAATTGCCTGCTTCAAAACTCCTGGCTGGTTAACCGCGATCAGCGCCGATCAGCGCCTGTTCCAGTTACGTAAAGTCTGCTTCGGCAGCTGGGGTGGAAGAAATCATTACTATGATTCAACGGCCCAAATGGCGATGCAGCAGCATGTTGTGGAGCATGGAGATCATGACAAGGCACAAAAGGTCATGGTCATCCACTGCATCCGGGCTTAGCTCCAGATGTCCTGACACTGTCTTGCCTCTGGATCCAGCTAGGTCAGGATGAGAGAGTGAGGTTGACTCTGCGCGCCTCTCCCTCACTATAATCCAATTCACAGCGCATGTCATCTTTATCAGTAACACACATTCACAGCAAGCACATATATGCAAATCATACAAAATCCCTGTGGCGATGGGCGAGCGGCAAAGCAGCAGGTGAGGAAATACTGGAAGCTGTAGCTTCGGACCTGCACACAGGCGGCTTGGTTCTATATGGTCATTTTCCTTGAGCGAAGCAGTATGGGGAATTCGGCAGTCGAACTGAGCGGCTGAGCAGACCTTTTTAGGATCGCACTGCTCACCCCTGTAGCATGGGGAAGGGGCTAGAAAAGGTGTCCTAAACAATTGCCTGCTTCAAAACTCCTGGCTGGTTAACCGCGGTAAGCAGGAATCCCACTTAGCGGTCGAATAAGAAAAAAGAAGATAAGTTGATACCTCTTACCATCGGCGCTTGGAATGTGCGCACCCTAATTGACAGTTCTGGTTCTGACAGACCTGAGCGAAGAACAGCTCTAGTTGGTAGAGACCTTGACCGATACAAAGTCGAGATTGCAGCTCTGAGTGAGACTCGCCTTGCAGAAGAAGGGCTTTTAAAAGAAGTTGCTTTTAAAAGAAAACATGTAGGTACCTGTTGGTACATGATTGTTTGCTGATTGGTCATTCAGTCGGCCTTTACATGAACCCATGTCACACTTTCTTCTGGAGTGGACGCAAGAAAGAAGAGAGGTGTGAAGCAGGAGTAGGATTCGCCATCAAGTCACACCTCATCAGCAAGCTCTCAGGACTTCCCAAAGGCATAAATAACCGCCTGATGACGCTGAGACTTCCTTTATCTGGCAAGAGGCATGCAACAATTGTAAGTGCCTATGCACTCACAATGACCAACCCAGATGAAGTTAAAGACAAGTTCTATGATGATTTGGATTCTGTAATTTCTGCAGCATCCCGGACAGACAAACTCATCCTCCTCGGGGACTTCAATGCCAGAGTGGGCACAGACCACCAGACCTGGGAAGGAGTGATTCGATCTGAAGGTGTAGGAAGTGTGCAGAGCATGATCTACAGATCACCAACACAGTCTTCCGTCTACCAACTCGCAAAAAGACAACATGGATGCACCCTCGATCCAAACACTGGAATCTCATTGACTATGTCATAGTGCGAAGGACGGACAAACAGGATGTCAGAGTGACTAAAACTATGTGTGGTGCAGACTGTTGGACAGATCACAGGCTTGTTGTCAGCAAACTCAACCTTCGCATTCAGCCTGTACGACGACCACAAGGCAAGAAAGTGCCAAAGAAATTAGATGTCTCCAAGCTGAAACAAGACAGCAAGAGGCAAGCATTCGTCAACGATCTCTGCAGCCGTTTAGATGCACTGGAACACAGTTCAGAAGATGTAGATAAGAGCTGGACAGTCTTCAGAGACACCGTTCTCTCTTCAGCAATGGATTCCCTAGGACCAGTATCTCGCAAACACCAAGATTGGTTCGATGAGAATGACAAAGAAATTCAGGGACTCCTTGAAGAGAAACACCAAAAACCCAAGGCTTACCTCAGAAATACCAGCTCAGCAAGACTGCCTATTCAAAACATATGCAAGCCAGTTCAGACGAGGCTCAGAGACATGCAAGACTCCTGGCTGAGAAAAACGCTGATGAAATCCAGTCCTTTGCTGACAGAAAGGGCATGTAAAAGTTCTTTGATGCATTCAAGACAGTATATGGTCCCCATAGCTCAGGAACCACCCCACTCCTTAGTGCAGATGGAACTAGTCTTCTGACTGACAAAGAAGCTATCTTGAAAAGATGGGCTGAACACTTTGATGTTATCCTTAATCGGCCATCATCTATCAATGATGAAGCTATGAACAGACTACCACAGGTGGAATGTAATCCGCTGCTTGATGAGCTCCCAACCGTCTCTGAAACAGTGAAAGCAATAAAACTCCTGTCATCTGGCAAGGCTCCAGGATCAGATGCAATACCCGCAGAGATCTACAAAGCAGGAGGTCTTCCAGTTGCAGAGAAACTGACAGAGTTATTTCACATTATGTGGAGAAAAGAAGCCATCCCTCAAGAATTCAAGGATGCAACAATTATCCGCCTATCCAAAAGGAAAGGGAATCCTCGTCTATGACAATCATCGAGGCATCTCTTTATTGTCAATTGCTGAGACGATCCTTGCTAGAGTCCTACTGAACCGATTGAATGAACACCTCGAACGGTCAGGGCTTCTACCAGAAAGCCAGTGTGGATTCAGGAAAAACAGAGGAACAATAGACACGATCTTTACAACATGACAGCTTCAAGAAAAATGCCAGGAACAGAATGTGGACATCTACATGACCTTTGTCGACCTCACCAAAGCATTTGACACAGTCAGTCGTGAGGGACTTTGGAAAATTATGGCAATGTTTGGCTGTCCTGCCAAATTCATAGCAATGGTGCGGCAGTTCCATGATGGTATACTTGCAAGGGTCCAAAATGATGGCCAGTTTGTTCAGCATGATGTTTTCTGCCATGTTTACAGATGCTTTCCAGGATGGTGACAATGGTATACCTATTAGGTATCGCTTTGATGGGAAACTTTTCAACCTAAGAAGGTTGCAAGCTAAATCTAAGGTGCAGACAGAGGTGCTAGACGAGTTCCTCTTTGCTGATGACATGGCAAAGGGTGCTCCAACAGAAGAGAAAATGCGAAAAGGTGTGGATCAAGTATCTGATTCATGTGACAACTATGATCTCATAATCAGCATCAAAAAGACTGAGGTAGTATATCAGCCAGCACCTCGAAAGCCTTACAAGGAGCCTACCATCACAGTGAAAGGTCAACAACTGCAAGTGGTAGACAAGTTCACCTACCTTGGAAGCACATTGTCTAGAGCTGTGCACATTGATGATAAAGTCAATGCTAGAATTGCCAAAGGCTACGTGGGAGTATTTGGGACCGAAGTGGAATCAGACTTGACACAAAGCTGAAAGTATATAGATCGGTAGTGCTGCCAACAGTTATACGCATGCGAAACTTGGACAGTTTACCAACGGCATGCCAAAAGACTGAACTACTTCCATACAAGCTGTCTTAGAAAACTTCTAAAGATCAAGTGGCAAGACACGATTCCAGATACAGAAGTCCTGAAAAGGGCAGGGATGCAGAGTGTACATACGCTTCTGAAATTGGCACAGTTAAGATGGATAGGCCATGTTACCAGAATGCCTGATGAACGTTTGCCAAAGAAAATCCTCTATGGAGAACTTCAAGTAGGAAACCTCTCCCATGGTGGTCAGAAGAAGTGATACAAGGACACCCTCAAAGTCTCCCTTTAAGAATTCAACATACCAACAGAGTCATGGGAACAGATTGCACAGGATCGTACAAAGTGGCGAGGCCTCATAAGAAGGGGAGCTGGTGAATACGAAGCAAAAAGAATCAGCGAAGCCGAGCAGAAACGTGCACAGCGGAAAGCCAGAGCTAAGGCATCACCAACAGAGCTTTCTTCCTCAGACCTCTCTTGTTCTATCTGCAACAGGCAGTTTAGAGCTAAGATTGGTCTCATCAGCCATCTTAGAACACACAAATAATAACACATCACACAGCTGATTAGGATTGGTAATTGTCAGTAATGACAGACGAACTATATATGATCATAAGGTGTGCACGTTTAACTGAGAACAAGCTTTGAAATGTTTATATGTGTATACTTAATGTTTTATCAATCCAGACTGGCAGAAATTTTTATTCCGTTATGTACAAAGATGCATGGGCTACCTGTTGGTACATGATTGTTTGCTGATTGGTCATCCAGTCGGCCTTTACATGAACCCATGTCACTTATACTTAGATAGTAACTGTCCACCCAGGCGGTCTGGAATAGATACAGAAAGATACGTTAACTTTATGAAACTGTTTCGGTTTATTGAAATGATATAAACATACCACTGCACGTTAAATTTTGTTGTAGGGAGAGCCAGTTATTATGCACATGACATAAATGTTTAATGAAATAAGTATTTACGTAATAATAACGTTATGCCTTCCGAAAGTGGATAAAGAAAGACGGTAAATGGCCACCAATGATAAACACTTGGGAATTTTGACAAATTCAGTTACTTTGAATCAAGCAATGTAAAATATACATCAGCTATAAAAACAAACGAATACAGAGATAAAACAAGGATTCGTATTTTTATGCATTTTTTATGATAAGCATGAATATTTCTTTCACAATGAGTGTGCAGATTTTTCAGAACCTCATTGAGAGCATAAAATATTTTTGTGAAACTTCGAGTATCAGTACATTTATTCTAATTAATTTTACGGACAATATAACTATAAAACAACAGTGTGGGAAAATCAGTTTGAAATAAAAGTAAAGCTCCATGTAAAAGTGTCAGAAAATCAATCAAGTGTATCCAGTTCTGCAAATTGAAATACCTGAGAAGAACTGTCCTTGATCTCGTACCATGTTTCCCCGTTGCTATGGTAGATACCACCGTTAGAAAGAAAACACTGGCCATTTGCTAAGGTCTGCAATACCGAGCTTGAATCAGAGGCTATAATAAAAATAATATTGGAACTTTAAAACAATCGTAAATACACATACTATTATCTCTTTTGAAGACTGCTTAAGGTCATGAAGTTTTGAATTAATAAATGCTTCCCATACATAGAGTAACTGGGCAACATGATTATTCCAGTGCCCTATCATAAAAGAAACAAAAAAAGTGGTGGCAAATAATGTATTTGAGAAAAATGTCTTGATAAACCATCCGCTTTGATGCAAATACGATAAATATGTTCAAAACTGGTTAAAGGTATTAACGAGGTTAATTATGTTGAAAGATTTTACAGCTGTTATCAAAGGTGCGGCCAATTTGAATATTAACCCTTGTCATGTTGAATAAATTAAGATGCCATGCCCACTACCAATTTTCAGCCAATCAGATTACTTGATTTGGATTGTTTTTGAAAATTCACATACTTAATGGCAAACAGTGCAGATTCAGATCAGTTAGCTTGTTCAGAAGCCAACTGATCTGGATCTACACTGTTTGCAAAGGCAGGGTATATCCGGGCTCAGCAGGAAAAAGGTTTAATCAGATTCTAAACGTTTCAAAATAGCATATTGAAGTAAACTTCTTTCTAACAGAAAACAGTGTGACTTTTAAGGTAAATCAATATATGTCTACAGAAGAAGCTATAAACGTACCTATAGAGATTAAATTCAAAATGATGTTTGTTTTGTTCCCAGCAGACAAATCTGCAAATAATGTTGTTGATATTTGGAAGCTCAATTACATTTATACATGAAATGGAAAACTTAATAACACTTAAACTAAATTCAGACATCAACTGTTGAGGATTCTATTGCAGATGGTTATAAAGTTCATATTGCCAAGTCTGGAGTAAGCATAAACGACAACTTAGACAGGCATCCTCCCCTGTACTCGTGACTATCAAAGCTTCATAACGGACCATATGAAGTTCGTTTTATAGCGAATTATAGCTTATGTACTACTTCGGAGCTTTCTAAAGCAGTAATTTCTTGCCACTTACAATCATAAAAAGCATGCAATAAAGTATTGCGAAAACGTTTATGGAGGATCGGGTAAAAATTCACGTTGGTCAGTTAAGAACACTGGCGAGGTTCTGAACAACCTTAAATTAGATATTTTTCGAGCATCCAGTCTGTCGACATACAATGTCTCTTCACTCTTTACTACTTTGCCATAGAATGATTAAAGATAAACTGTCCGACTGTCTGTTTGAAGTTGTTTCATAATACTGCTGAGAAGTAGTTACGTACGTTTCCATCTGTGTTGATCCATTGATGTGTTTGCCTACGCGGGCCGAACATTTAAATATCATGATTATGGATCGGAATTGGATATCCATAAAAAGAATTTACTTTTGACCGTTCCAGTGCGGTATTTCTTTCGATAGCTTTATTTCTGTTGCACTTCCTCCCTCTTGGTTTTTCATCACGAAAACATGCCTATATAATTTTGACCCCCTTAAACCCCACTTTTATATAGTAAAACTGGGGTTTACAGGGGTATACATTATTTTTCTTATTTCTGCTCAAAAATATAGATTGTGGGTACTCGTTAGAACCGCCTTACCGAGGCGGTTCTAACGAGTTCCCACAATCTATGTTTTGAGCAGAAATATGAAAAATATCAGTTTTTTTATCTGAAAATTTTCAGTATTTGGAGATGAAATTTTCTATATATATTTGAACAGACGTGTTTTCGTAATGAGTTCAATTTTTATTCTGGTTTCGACGTAATGATGTTTTGTGTTATCATTTCATGTATCTGGCTCCTTTCGAAAACTGTGATCATGGCATTGCCTACTTATCTCCACATTTAATTTATGGTGTAATATATAAAATTTCATTAACTATTCAAAATCGCGCTGCCCTTCAATGCAACTTTAAAATGTTTAAAACCTCAATAGCCTTTTTTTTCATCAGAATTTGATCAAAGTTCAGTCAAAATACATAGTTTGTCAACTTTTATATTTCAGGTAGAACTTTTATTTTTGCAAATGCACTTTCTCGTTATAAATGTCGGTTAAACAAAGTGAAACGAGATATAACTTAACTAACATACGGTCCCTCAAAGCCGCAACGTTCTGTTCATTCGTGCACAAGCATACTCCATTACTAAGTGACGTAGAAATGCTAGCCGACGACGTCACGTCCAAACAGAACGTCAAAACACCAATAGCCAGTAACACACTGGAGAACATGACCCTTTCGTTGATGTTTATAAATCACTAAGAGTACTGAAGATCGTAAGACAATTTCACAGATAATATAATTTGAACCGAAACTAGAGAAACTGTATATTTTGAAATGTGCGCTCAGCGAAGACTCAGATCAGACTGCGCATCCGCGCAGTCTGATCAGAGTCTTCGCTGGGCACTCGTTGGACAGCCAAGGGTTCGAAGGTTTCTTCGGGCGGATCGAGAACACTCTAATCAGACTGCGAGAATGCACAGGCTGATCAAAGTCTTCGCAAAGCGAACATATCAGAAGGTACATTTTCGAACATTTCGGCTCTGATAAGACCAGTACATGGCACTATTTGGATATAAATTATGTCAAAATTGGTGTCTTATCGTATTTGCTCTAAATGGTCAGAGAGTTGTGTGTAAGCAAGCAGTGCAGAAGACCAAATCAAGCTGTTCTTAAGCAGTAGCTTAAACATGGTTTACACAAAATAATATTCAGTCAGCTAAGTTTACACCAGTACAAGGGAAGTCAAGTAGACTTTGATCCCTGAACCCATTCCGATATATATATATATATATATATATATATATATATATATATATATATATATATATATATATATATATATATATATATATATATATGTGTGTGTGTGTGTGTGTGTGTGTGCGTCTGTGTGTGTCTCTGTGTGTGTTAATCATTAACAGTGCAAATAATTTGTTTACCTGAGGCCTTTCGGCTTTTGCCTTCTTCAAAGGTTTTCTATTTTTAAAAATGACATAAAAATGTAAAATTTACAAATAAAAGTTGCATAAGTTGAATAACAGATCATGCCCTTTTCGGACCCATGTTATCTGGCCCGCTGCGACTTGATAACTGATTGTGTTTAGATATATATGGACAGCCTCCATTTTTAAAACATATTTTGAATTTCTCCTGAACCGAAAGGTCAAATGACTCGAAACTTTATACGAACTATCGGTGTGACTTGTAGATCAAAAATAGCTATAAGCGTTCCCGTTAGAAATCCAACATGGCCGCCACCGTCGCCATGTTGGAAATGTATTTGGAACGTCTACTCCTGAAAGGCCAATTGACGCGAAACTTAAGGAAGTATCGCGGTAACTGTCGATTAAAAAAAATATATAGGTAATTCAAAATGGCCGTCATCTTGAATATCTATTTTGAACTCCATCGCCTGAATAAAAATGCTAATTGACTTGAAAATATGTAGGAAGTATTGGGGCGACTTGTGCATAAAAAAAAGCTAAAATCATTTAGATCAGAAATCCAAGATGACTGCCATCTTGCAAGTCTATTTGGCTGCGGTTAATGATTGTGGCACTCCCTGAGTTTTCTCTTACCTTTTTTTTTTTACATGCACTGTATACTTTTCCGCGTAGTTCTTGAACGCCCTCGAATATTTTCTAGCACGTGAGTACACGCGCGCGCGCGCGTTTGTGTGTGAGTGTGTTGCGTAATCCTGAAACACTAGTGCCAGTTTACAGTCTGTATGCAAAAATGAAAAAAAAATCGAATAGGGGAGTCGGGGACAAACTGGTACATGCGGGGAGTGTCATTAAATAGTTTTTCATCAAACTCAATATACTCGTACCAATCGTCTCGGAAGTCATCAAAGGTCTTAAGTTAAAAAGTGGCGTGAATGTTCAAAAATGATAATGTTATTGAATGATTTAGACTTTTCATTAAAATATAACGCCGATGACAAGAAAACAACCTTCAGTACGCCGAGGACTGGTTCAACATAAACAATGTCGCATCCAAGAAACAGATTAGCATTGTCGTTTTGCGTCGCGGTAAAGATCCCCATCTAAATCACAATAGAAGCAGTTTTGGTAGCTCTAGTAGGTACAATCCAAAAGAATATAACAAGATAAGTCCGTTTTCAGTCTGAAAATAGTTCTGATCACTTGGTTTCTTAGTATATAACGTGTTTAATAAAGTCTTGAGCCGCGATCAGAAAGCAAAATTCCGAGGCTTGTTATAGCATTTGTTTACGTGCCTCCGCGGTTATGACTAACATAAAGAGAAGGAATAGTATAAAAAAAATGGGTTTTCATTACTAATCAACGAGGATTCATACAAAAGTACTTTCATACAGAATAAATGTTATTTCGATATAGCCAAAAGGAAATTAAAGTCAAAGTCACAAAAAAAAAAACAAAAAAAAAAAAAAAAAACAAAAAAAAAAAAAAAAAAACGCAAACCGGCTCATTGCCGGCAAACCCCACATTTTATTTTTTTTTCTAACAAAATTTAAATTTCAAAGTGCCGGCGTGACCTTGAAAATAAAGTCAAGGTCACCAAAATCTAATAAAACCAGCAATTGGTTAAAGAGATAGTGTGCACACAAACTTTTTACTTCATTAACAAGGCTCACTTTTTGAGTATTTATAATGTAGTGATCTTGAAAATAAGGTCAAGGTCATCAAATCTAATCACTTCTTTCCCTCGTCGTGATGATATATCTGTGCTAGTTTGGTCAAATTTCAGCCATTCGCTAAAGAAATAATGTGCACACAAACTTTT
The DNA here is from genome assembly GCA_964016985.1 of Anodontia alba. Classification (NCBI taxonomy): domain Eukaryota; kingdom Metazoa; phylum Mollusca; class Bivalvia; order Lucinida; family Lucinidae; genus Anodontia; species Anodontia alba. The sequence continues at coordinate 60,525,615 of OZ024828.1, forward strand.
TACTTTATTAACAAGGCTCACTTTTTTTAGTATTAATAGTGTAGTGACCTTGAAAATAAGGCCAAGGTCACCAAAATCTAATCACTTCTTTGCCCGATTCTTATAATGGATCTGTGCTAGTTCGGTCTATTTCCAGCCATTGGTTAAAGAGATATTGTGCACACAAACTTTTTACTTCATTAACAAGGCTCCTTTTTATGTATTTATAATGGGGTGACCTTGAAAATAAAGCCAAGGACACCAAAATCTAACCACTTCGTTCCCTCATCCTGATAATGTATCTGTGCTAGTTTGGTCAAATTCTATCCATCGGTTAAAGAGATAATGTGCACACAATTTTTTTACTGTATTAAGAAGGCTCGCTTTTTTGAGTATTTATAGTGTAGTGACCTTGAAAATAAGACCAAGGTCACCAAAATTTAATAATTTCTTTGCCCCATCCTTATGATGTATCTGTGCTAGTTCAGTCAAATTCCAGCTACTGGTTAAAGATATATTGTGCAAACAAACTTATTACTTTATTAACAAGGCTCCTGTTAAGTTTTTATAATGTAGTGACCTTGAAAATAAGGTCAAGGTCACCCAAATCTAATCACTTCTTTCCCCCATACTGATGATGTATCTGTGCTAGTTTGGTCAATTTCTATCCATTGGTTAAAGAGATAATGTGCACACAAACATTTTACTGTATTAAGAAGGCTCGCTTTTTTGAGTATTTATAGTGTAGTGACTTGAAAATAAGGTCAAGGTCACTAAAATCTAATCACTTCTTTGCTCCATCCTTATGATGTATCTGTGCTAGTTCGGTCAAATTCCAGCCATTGGTTGAAGAGATATTGTGCACACAAACTTTTTACTTCATTAACAAGGATCCCTTAGGCTCCTTTTTGAGTATTTATAATGTAGTGACCTTGAAAATAAGGTCAAGGTCACCAAAATCTAATCACTTCTTCCCCCCATCCTGATAATGTACCTGTGCTAGTTTGGTCAAATTCCAGCCATTGGTTAAAGAGATAGTGTGCACACAAACTTTTTTCTACCTTTTTTCTGCATTAAGAAAAAGATTACAAAGGACAATAACTCCAAGATATTTGGCCCCTAGCCCTTACTTTCTCTTATGTAGGTACATCTTATTGATATCAATGTGTCTGCAGAAATTGATAAATATCCATCACTGCGTTTTCAAGATATTAGGAAAAAACCAACGTCGCGGACGGACACACGGATGGACGGACGGACATTCTAACATTTTGGGTTTAGGGGCTACCTCAATGTTAAATTTCCATAGAGGTTTTGGGGCTACTCAAATTTGGTTTATGGGCTAGCTAATGTATTTTAAACGGAATAAACCTCAAAATACCTCATAATTATGTCCAAAATAGCCCAAAAGTAGCCCCTAAACCTTGTATGTTCGCCCGGACGGACAGACGGACGGACGGACAACGTGAAAACAGTATACCCCCCCCCCCCCGCCCCCCGCGCACAAACAAAGTTTGCAGGGGGTATAATAACTATTTGAACTGTCAAACATACCTACATAGAACTCTGATCAGCATTTGTTAGCAAGTTATAAATATCCTACCTTCGATAACATGCGCCGAAACAAGGCAAGCGGGAAAGCATCCGAGATCAGAAAACGGTATGATACATGAGGAGCTACGTTCAGTAAAACAGAACACTCGTCTCATATGACCTCAGAGAGTAGCAGTTATTCTCGTTAACCTGACTTGAAGTTAAGTCCAATATTTCAATCCTTATCAATTTTATTTCGGGTCGATAAAGGAAGCACAGAAAACAATTATGATAATTATGTTTGATATTCGCTGTTCAAACATCGTATTTCACATTGCATAAAGATAAGCTCAGTCATATCTAAACGAGAGCCTCCTACATGGGTATCAAATCATTATTGCATATACAGTCGACTCTCGTTATCTCGAATTCCAAGGGACTCTCTGAAATACTTCGAGATATCCGTAGTTCGACATATCAGGTTTGCAGAATTGAGGAAAAAATAATTTGATTAACCACATTTAACAAACTGAAAGGTAATTGGACTTTTGAAGTTAGAGATATATTGAAAATATTGTGGAAAAGAGGAGAAATTGCTCCTTAGGAGCAATTTCTCCTCTTTTCTACAATATTTTCCATCTGTTGTTAGGTTTTCATGTATAGGCAGGGACCAGATTTTCACTTCGAGATAAGCGGTTATTCGAGATAAGCGAGGTCGAGATAACGAGAGTCAACTGTACATGTACTATTTATGTGGAATATTCACGTTCTGATTAGAACTAATGCTTTATATCTCACAACAAGAATCTGTTTCATTTTAGACCTTTAATTTTTGGTTGATTTTATATACAAATGTAAATGCAATTATTTTTTTAGGAATTAGTTGGAGAATTTCCCGTGATGAAGATAAACAAATAGTATATAAAATAAATGTAATATAAACAAATATATATACGGAGCGCCCTATGTGAAAACGTGTCTTCGGGCATATGTGGACAGCAAAGGCCCAGATCAGCCTGCGCATCCGTGCAGTCTGATCAGGGACTTTGCTTTCCGCAAACAGTCATTAGCCACCATAGAATGTTTGAATGGAGAGCAAACGCCCGGAGGAAACTTCGCGCATGTGCAAGATGTTGCAAATCCGCACATTTTGCACATGCTCGATATTATTTAGTATATATCCTAATCCTCGCCCTCAGCTTCCATATCATAAACCATATATAGTCGAACCTCGATAGCTCGAACACCGATGGCTCGTTTACCATGGCTAATTCGAAGTCTTTTTCGAGGCCCTACGAAGTTTTTACGATAGCTCAAGAAAACAAGTATTTAGGGAATTTTTTCTTATTTTATCGTGAAATTGTTTGTTGTGTGTACTCATTAGAATCGCCTCATCGAGGCGATTCTAATGAGTACACTCAACATACAATTATTGTGTAGAAAATCGAAAAAAAAAAACACCCTAAATTATCGCCATTTGCTTCCTGACTTGGCACCATAATTAACCCTCAGTGGCTCGAACCACCCATGTCTCGAACAATTTTCTATGGTCCCAAAGATGTTCGAGCCATCGAAGTTCGACTGTATTTGTTTGGTCCGTGTGGAGGTCTTCTAACTCATCTAAGAATCATTACAGGCAACAAATAAACCACAGATAAAGCCTATAATGAAGCAAAGATGAGGACTCAACAGAAACAATGTATTGACGCACTTGCTGATCCCTGAGTTGTCAAACAACACCACTGGAATACTGGAGCAAAAGAAAACCACCACTTGAATCCCGGTGAGCCGAGAAACAGACATAAAAAGTTCCGGCCTAGACCAGCTAATGTGGCTAAAAACTACAATAAGACCTGTGTAACCAGCAAAGACTATTAGCCTGCACAATTACACAGTAGAAGGTGCATGCGATCAGCGAGGACTCTGAACAGACTAGGAGGATTCACAGGCTGATCTGGGTCTTCGCTGGTCGCACAAATCTCATTGTACGTTTCGTCATGCGCTGGCTCATTTAGCTTTCAAAGAATACAATAGAAAAAGAAATCGCCAAAGTATTCTCCGGAACCGTGCGGCCTATAACCTGGACATAACAAACATGAAGACTCCCAGTAAAGGTCGTATTCTAGGAACATAGTCCTCTCATGTCACTGGATCAATTGTACTTACATGAAATAACAACACAAAACAGCACATGGTCGAAAACAGAACGAATAAACGAAGAGAGAGCGAACCACCGGCGAGGAACCACAACAGAGTTTCCGCACGGTCAATGGTAAAACCGTTACGTGGTTTAAAATTAACCCTTTTCAGCCCTAGAGACCAAACCAGATACATGTGCAAACAGTGTAGATTCTGATGAGACGAGCCGTCTCATCAGGATCTACACTATTTGCCTTTCTGGTGTTTTGATTGATAACCCTTTTTGCAACAATGGACAGGTCCATAATCAATGATGGAAAAGTCCATTCCATAAACCCAGGTTGGAAATGGTTAAACCCTCGTTTTAATGCTTATACAGAATCGAAAATATGTTGGTTGGTCCGCCGCCTCACCAGGGTCTACACTGTTTGCCTTTCATCAAGCGGTTTTTAGAAAGAATATGTAGTAAAAACAGACTTGCTCGAATTCTGGGATATGTATGATAAGGAGTTAAGATGACCGGATACTTAGGCCGCGTTCACACTACATACTTAATCCGAATCAAACTGATCCGGATCAAGTCTCTAGTGTGAACGCGGCCTTAGGCTAAAATACAGTATACAACATCCAATCTCTATACAGTCAACCCTCTTTATACCGACACTCGATACAACGACAAAATTCGTTATAATGACAATTTGACTGTCACGAAATCTTCGCTTAAGAGGTAACATTTAATCACAAATTATGCAAGAATATTGTACATGTATTTAATACTTTAGAGAAATATATGCTTTGGATATTTGTTAGAATCGCCTCAATGAGGCGATTCTAACAAATATCCAAAACATATGTTCTATGAGGAAATAAGAACATGACAAGACCTTTCTTATATATCAATCTGCTCATTAAGTATTCTGTACAACGGCAAATTCATTTTAATGACAACGTCTTTGGGAACAAATGTTGATGTAACGAGGGTTCTCTGTATCAATAGTAAGAGCGAATAAACAGTGACATCCACAATCAATAAATATAGCTAAACGACTAGCCAAGCGACGAACTCCCTTTTCCCCAAGTGGGGCGACTAGAAAGGTAAGCAAGGCACGTTCCATTCATCACAATGGAATGTTTACTTGTACGTTTTAAGTGCTGCAACCGCTTGCCAGGAGAACTCCGTCTCATTAACCCTTGTCCTGCTGAACCCGGATAATCACTGCATTTGCAAACAGTGTAGATCCAAATCAGTTGGCTTCTGAAGAAGCCAACTGATCTGGCTGTACACTGTTTGCCATTAAGTATGTGACTATATAGTAAGAATCTGGATCAAGTGATCTGATTGGCTGAAAATTAGAAGTAGGCGTGGCATCTTAATTGATTCAGCAGGACAAGGGTAAATCATGTAAATAAAGTAATCCGGGTCACAATTACGGGGCACAGCCTTCCACAGACACTTAAGAAGATATGAGGAACAAACAAAAATATACATCACGAAAACATACCTATATAATTTTGACCCCCTTAAACCCCACGTTTATATAGTAAAACTGGGGTTTACAGGGGTGTACATTATTTTGTGGGTACCGCAATCTATGTTTTGAGCATAAATATGAAAAAATATCAGAATTATTACTTGAAAATTTTCAGTTTGTTGGAGGTGAAATTTTCTATATATTTCAATAGGCGTGTTTTCGTAATGAGGTGATGCCACGATCGCAAAGCACCGCCTTCCCAAGGCACCGAAAAGAGGAGAGACGATGAAAGAATAGGTAAGAGAAAAGTCCAAGGAGTCCCACAGTCACAAACCGCAGCCCTTCCCAGACACCAAGAAGAAGAGGAAACCGACAAAACCAAACAAGCACAAACCGAACAAACGTACGAAAAGCATTAAGATTAGCTCTCTCTTCCCCAAGCGAGGCAGTCGCAATGCTAAAAGGACTGAAAAACACAAGAACAAAATAACACTAGGCAAAACTAAAACAAAATCGCCTCGTAGAATATACCACAAAGCAACAAAGAATAAGACTTACACCGGGACCACCGCTTTAGAACGGTCAGTAGAATAAACCACCGGGGGTTTAAAACATTTTTACAGCTAGCCAACTTCACCCTGGGTCCCGAGGCTACCCTTAATACAGAAATACATAAAAAAATCAGATCGCAAGACACAAAATCTTCTGATCTCAGTTAATATTTTTATCACAGTTTCTATACACATAACTTTCGGTTGAGAATTACTACAATCTTAAGGAAGTTGTAAATGTCCTATTGCTGTATATGTCCTTAGCTCGTACCTTGAGTTCTGTTCCACCGAAACTCATTGATACTTCTACAGTAGGGCGTCTATTTTTCTCTTTAGGGTTTGGCTTGGAAAAAGAAATGTCTAGTTTTCCAATGAACTTGCAACCGTCATCAGTCGTGTGGATGGGGTTGGGTTTATTCGAGGTAAAGATGTAGATAGCCGAATCTGTCTCTTGTTCATCTACTGGCCAGTACTCCCTCAAAGATACCCATTCCCCAAGTTTTACCTCCTGACCTTTCGTTACATGCTTTCTAAAGACGTTATTTGCATAATCCTTGCCGTCTTTCTGAAATTTATGCTCTTTCTGGTGATATTTTTGACTGTATTCCATCACGATTGCAACACCATATGTCTGGCGCATAATTCTAGATGTAATAATTTCTTCGTTCTGACCGAATAATACAGCACCATTCAGAACAGCAAGCTCAGTACTCAAAGGACGGACAACCGGAATTCCACGTTCTTTGAGGCCAGCTCTGATGCTCTTAACTACCAAAGTGGATTCTGCAAACCCTCCAACAAGAAGCATACAATTTATGGGCACTCCAATATTCTCTTTTTCCTTAAATGCCCAGTCAACATACTTTAACATTTCATCAATCACCTCACTGAACAACTCTCTTACAGTAATTGCAGAAAATGAAAGACGTCCAGCTACGAATTTGACACTTTCGGCGATGCCTTCTTTCTTTTTCAAAATTTCCACGATATTTGCCTTCTCTTTCTTTTCCCAAATATCTTTCAAAGTTGGTGGTAATTTGATTACGAATCTGTCGTCGGCTCCTTCTTCATTCACATGCTTAACCTCTCGTTTTCGGCACTCAAACTCCATCCTTAGTTCATATTCGTCCATGAGGCACGTTTCCGCCCATTCGCTCAGAACATGTTCGCCAACAACGTCTTTTAGCAGCAACATAAACTTCTCATCAACCTATCAGTAGACACAAAGAGTCAGGAAATGTCAAAATCGTATTTAAACCTTGCATCTGTATTACAGATATGTGTATGCAATTACATGTAATACTGATTTGTGACAAATAGTCAAGAAATGGCAGTGTTTGATATATCTTTTTCTTAGTTTTCCTTGTAGTGACCTATTCAAATTTAGTGTAGAAAATAAACCAATGAAACGCAATCACAAGAAGTTTATGGTAGTTTACAAAAGAATGGTGCCAATAAAATCAATTAAAAGCACCGGTGGGGTTTACTACTGTCCTTTCTTAGGCAATGGTTATCGTGTTGTTATCTGTAGGCTGTGGGGCCCTTGCTCCTGTTTGACTTCTAGCATTGTGGGCACCCGCTATACGGCTGTCTACTTTGCTTTGTTTTGTTTTCGTGTGACATGTTTCCTTATTCAGGTCCTCATGTTGCTGTCTGGCATCTGGTAAAATCGTAGGAAAAGAAAGTTGGTTGCTTTACTTTTAAAATAAGTGTTATAACGTGTAGTTTGTTCAGTTCTCTTCTTGGTTCATATTAGACTATGTTTATAATTGTCGCTCTCCCTTACCTTTACTACATTACGAAAACACTCCTATTCAAATATATTGAAAATTTTACGACCAAAAAAGGAAAATTTTTAGATAAAAAAATTCTAATATTTTTCATATTTCTGCTCAAAACATAGATTGTGGGTACTCGTTAGAACCGCCTCAGCGAGGCAGTTCTAACGAGTACCCACAATCTATGCTTTGAGCAGAAATATGAAAAATAATGTATACCCCTGTAAACCCCAGTTTTACTATATAAAAGTGGGGTTTAAGGGGGTCAAAATTATATAGGCGTGTTTCCGTGATGTATTTGATGTACAGAATACATCCCATCAAGAGGAAGAATAAACAAACCACAATGGCCATTCCACACATTAAAAACTAACGAAATGCAAAGCAGCTTGCTTCTTCTTTCCAACCAGGCACTAGGTACTAATGCCAGACAGGACCCATTAGATACAGCGTTAAGACAATAAAACAGGACAAAACATGCAAAAAAAAAAAAAAAATAAATAAATAAATAAAAAAAATAAATAAAAAAAAAAATAAAATAAAATAAAAAAATCAGCGAGCAGGCACAGGGTCTCATAAGGAACACAGTCTGAACCGCCGCCTTAAAGCGGTCAGTAGTAAACCTACAGGGATTTAAATCGATTTTACTGGTACCAAGTCTTCAATCGAGGTTCCAATGTTTTGAAAACTGCAAAATACGTATTCGCCCTAATTATCGCACTGTGCGCTGAAGTTTTTTTTTAAGTCACTAGAAAAAAAAAAAAAAAAAAAAAAAAAAACAGTAGTAAAATAATACGGGTATACACTTTGAAGACTGATCAGCAGAGAACTTCATGAAGGGCGTATTTAATGATACTTACACAATATATTTCTTTCTTTATAAAAGCATATATTGTTGGTACTCATTTAAAATGCCTCGACTTGTCGATTCACAAATCGAGGTAAGTCATATGAGTAAACAATATATGCTTTTATAAAGAAGAAGACACATGGCCTGTAATCTGATGACTACGAAATTTCTTGACTATGCCCTTATAGGGGTATGTGCGGTAACTAGATCGAATACGGTAATTGTTCGGATCACATAGAAGCTCGATAATCCAATCAGTGATATGTAACAGTAAACCAAGCAAACCAAATAAAATCACTATGATGCAATGGGCTGACGGCGGTAGAGAGAACCATAAGTTAACCCATTTACGCCGATTGGACTCTTCTATCTCAACAAAGATTATAACATCCCAGCTAGCATTTTACGTAAATCTACATCGGGTCGTCATCGGCCCGTCAGCTACCCTGACGGGCCGATGACGGCCCGATATAGATTTACGTAGAATGCTGACTGGGATATGGGCTGCGTTTAGAAAGTGCAAGTTAATCGCGAATGTTTTACCCTATGTTCCTGCTCCTGTTCACGATCGTCATTTTGATAGGGATCCAAGACAAAAAATTCGCTATCAATTTGCACTTCTGAACGCAATTTAGGCATTAAGCCTCTAAGGAAATGTTAAGGCCGGCATCGTCATAAGTTTGCGACCCGGTACATCGTCGTGCAATTAACGATAAAAAACACATCTGTCGACCATGATTCGGTTAACAGCTAAGCGTGCAGTCCGCTTGTACAATCTTTGCATACTTTAGAATATACTAGCGAAATCGAATACTCAGATTAGACTGCCCGTATGCAGAGGTCGGTTTACATATGCCTGAACACTTAGTCCTCTGGGTAAAATTTTCTTACACTTTTCCAGAAAACAGACTTAGGACTGCATGAAAATTGTCTCCAATGGAGATAATTTGCATGAAATCTCAAATCCTGTTTTTTTTGAAAAAAAAAAAAATAAATAAATATCTATCTTCAATTTGTCGTCTGCTGAATTTGACCATTGAGTTGTAAAGGTTAAAGCCCCTAATATGGCTCGATCTAATCATTGTTGATGTAAGATTTTACTTACCCTCATGCCTCCCCAGGCTCCTCCACCTGACCCAAATATTTGTTTCATGTTACCATCAGCTTCTATTTGCACCGTTGTGATGTCCACTGTACCACCTAGAATGTATCGATTGTTACTTTTATCTACATTAAGACAAAGGGACGGATGCAAGTGCTTACAACTGCGTTAGCATACATATATGAAACATATAACAGTTAGCCATATCAGTAGATAAAATGCTTTGTCAACCAAATTATTACTTTTATTCTTATTTCTGCTTGAAAATATGTTCTGGGTATTCATTACAAGCGTCTCGGCGATTCGCTTCTAATGAGTACTAACAATATACAGTAAAACCTCAATGGCTCGAACATCTTTGGGACCATGTAAATTTACTCGAGACATGGGTAGTTCGAGCCAGTGAGGGTTAATCATGGCGCCAGGTCAGGAAGCAAATCGATGAGGCGATTGTAATGAGTACACACAACATACAATTTCATGATAAATAAAAAAAAAATCCTAAATATTTTTTTTTTTTGAACTATCAAAAGAATTTCGTAGGGACTCGAATTAGCCATGGTAAACGAGGCATCCGGGTTCGAGCTATTGAGGTTCGACTGTATTTGCGTGCAGAAAGAAGAAAGCATAAAACTGAGAAAGTCCTCTTATCTAGAACTATATAAGCTATGATATTTTCACTATATTATACAGAGAAATGAGGAAAATTCTGTCATAGAGCACACTAACCCTGGTCTTACTGAAGCATGTTTTTGCAAACGGTGTGGATGCAGATGAGTTGGCTTCGGGAGAACCAACTGACCTGGATCTGCATTATTTTGTCCTTTAGTATGTGAATTTGTATCAACAACCTGGATCAAGTAATCTTAGAAGTGGGCGTGGCATATTAATTTATTCAGCATGACAAGGGTTAAGCAGATTTATTCAGTACAAAATATATTAGATATACAATAAATAACTTGAAATGGGGCTCTAAAAATGTCAAACATTTGCCTAGTACTGTAGACCCCTGCATATCCTATTTTCAGTATATATTATAGGGCAATATTACACATACTGCAGTGGTAACATACTTATTATTATATAGCAGTGTCTTCCCAGTTCAGCCTGTGCAAGTATGCCAGGGGCGGATCGAGGATGATTTCTGAGGGGGGTCGATTTGATCAACTTACTATACTTATTCTACGTATTCGGTCAGACAGGCCTGAGCTAACAGTGTAGACCCAGATCAGACGCAGCAGAATGCGGCGTCTGATCAGGATTTACACTGTTTGCCACTCATCCAGCGGTATACACATATTCATAGGTAGTAAAATGGACGTGTTGAGTGTTTATTAACAATGTCGCCAAATAGTAAATGGCCCCTTTCATGTAGCAAAACTTACAAAATTGCATAGTTACAATATCATCAGTATAAAGATACGTTTCTGAAAATGTCCGGGTGGATGGGTGGTGCGAAGGTGTCATGTATCTTTTGTCACCCGGGGCGTCCAGCTGATATTGGCTGATAGTTGGGCAAGGCCTGCTATCCTTGTAGCAGGTAAGGGTAGGGAGGTGATGTTTTTATTTCTTCTGTTTCTTCACTTTCATTCCTGTTTCTCTTTCTTCCCTGTCCCTCCCTTTCATCTCTTCTGCTATCTCTTCTGTCTATTTTCTCCCTTTCTCTGGGAGACGACACAAAATGACCCACAAGGGTTGACGTGTCGTTAAACCCCAACTCAATTAATTCTGAAAATGTCCATACCTCCCATATCAACGACCATAACGTTTGATTCAGGCTCGGCTACATATTTAAGTTTTCCCATATCTCCCTCAATCTGGAGTTGATCACGCGGCAATTGACTGCAGAATATAGCCGCACATTCTGGTTCGAGGGCTATTGATAGGCTAGTGCCCTTTAATCCGGCCTAGAAAAGAAAACAGCCAATCAAGAACAGCAACCGATGAAGAACCACGATGTAGGTTGATTCCTTTTGACAAGACAACAAATTACAACTCTGTACACAAAGATATAACTTTAACCCTTCTCTTGCTGAACACGACATGCCCTGTCTTAGCAAACAGTGTAGATCCAGATCAGCTGGCTTCTGAAGAAGCCAACTGATCTGGATCTGCACTGTTTATTATCAAATTTGTAAATTTCTGTCAAAAACCCCGATTAAATAATCTGATTGGCTGGAAATTAGAAGTGGGCGTGGCATCTTAATTTATTCAGCAAGGCAAGGGTTAACATAAGGTACTTTTTGGCTCCTTTGTAGTGAAACGGTACAAAATCTACCACGTTTATCCTGCCCCCTTTAAATTTTATCCAAAATATTTTTGGTCTTAAAACAGTGGCGAGAAGTGTTTGCTGCTTAATTTATATCTTTGTGGAGATTTTCTGATTTGTTAGCTCACCTGAGCACAGGGTGCTCCAGGTGAGCTATTGTGAGCGCTTTGTGCTCATTGTCCGTCTGTCCATCGTCAACACTTTCTTCAAATGACATCTCCTAAACCACTCAACCGATTTCAGAATAAATTCATAGTTATAGCCCTGTATCAAAATTGCTCCACTGAAGAAGATTTTCACAAGTGCAAAAAAAAATAAATAAAAATAAAAACAGGAAAAAAATAAACGGCATATTCTCCCAAGTCAATAATTCAATTTCAAAATAAATTCACAGACATGTTTCTCTCTTGGCCCTGTATCAAAACTGCTAAATGGTTTTGATTTTAAATGGTTCAGATTTCAATAGAATGTTATATAGTGAACCTCGAAACAACGACAGCGTTAGTTCCCAAAGATGTTGCCATTAAAATGAATTTGCTGTAGTAAAGAATTCTTAATGAGTATAATGATATGCTACAAATACCATATTTAAATTACTTTCTTTTTAAACCATACGTTTTGAATATTTGTTAGAATCGCCTCGGTGAGGCGATTCTAACAAATATCCAAAACATATGTTGCTTGAAGAATTGAATAATAATGTTCCTGCATAATTTCTAATTAACTGCCACCTTTTGAGAGAGGGTTTCCATGCTAGTCAAATTGTCAGTATAACGAATTTTGTCGTTGTATCGAGTGTCGGTATAATGAGGATTGACTGTAGAAATGTTTCTTCTATGGCCCTGTAATAAATTACTAAAACGAGTTTTGCTCCGTTGAACAAGATGTCCGCCAGAGGTAAATCTAGTAAAAAACGTCTTCAACAACACCTCCTCTCATGCCAATTGCTCGATTTCAAAAAAAGTTATTAAAATGTTCCTAAAACAATATCCTACAAACATTCCTAGAATGGTTCTGCTCCACTGGATATTGGCCGAAAGAGCTAAAAATAGAAATAAATCTTTTCAGTCGCCCGTTATCAAAGTGCATAACTATTACAATTATAGAAGTATAAGACAACTGCCATAGTCTTGCATTGAATCATCATCAAAGTGATTACGCTCGTATTTCCCATGTAATGCACCATGGCTCAGATGAGCGATTCAGGTCTGTCATGGACCTCTTGTTTTAATGCAATAAACTCTAGTTTTTCAAACCCACTTATTAATAGGATATAGTTAGCGAACTTACCTACATTTTGCCTGATAGATTGTGGTACTGTATGCTCCGAGAAGTGACATTGGTACTTCTGAAGAGCTCGACTACCAAAGTCAAGCACTTCGCAGTGTGCACATGACGTTTGTATAACGTCGCATTAACGTCGAGTTAATGTCGCTGCAACGTCATGGCGTTGCATTGACGTTAACTCGACGTCATTACGTTTATATAACGCCGCGTTAACATCGATGCAAGTCAGGACGGACGTTGCATCAACGTTAACGTGACGTTGTATAAATCTCATGTGCCCACTGTGTTGGAACTTATTCCGATAACATACCTTTTCAGCAGCAGCTCTGGTCACCTGTTTTGCGGGGTCACTCCAAATTGCGGGCACTGTTATCACCCATTTCGTTTCTGTCTCAGGATAGGGCACGCCACTGTCCTCGAGGTATTTAATCGCTTGGTCTTTCATAAATTTTATTGATATTGAGAGGACATCCAAGGCAGGTAAGTGTTTGCCGAAATGGTCTTCGATTGGTGTATCATTTTTGAGTTCCTGTAAATTGAGAGAGGTCGGGTTCATTAATTAATTAGTCTAAGAAAAGAATGCCAATTATATTTATGTTGTATTGGTAACACAACGTGGTCTGTATTTAAATTGAGAAGATGGTTCATGCACAATTGTTGGCATAACATACGCTCATTTTTCTTAAATGTTTCTTCTCAAACGGTCTGACGTATGGCAACGTGTAAAATAAAAAGTGTTTTTGCGTAATGTGTTTTTTTATTATAATGGAACTGGTGCATTACGCTGCCCAGCGGGTACGCAACTTTGAGACAACGTCGCATCAAGGTCGATACAACGTCATCGATGTTGATGCGACGTTGAATAAACGCCATGTGCCCGCTATACAATTTGCATGTACAATACAAACAATTTATTAGTATAAAACATCAATACAATGTTCACAAACCCAATGAAGTATGGACTAAAGTGTTCGAAATTTCCATCACGAAAACATGCCTATATAATTTTGACCCCCCTGAACCCCACTTTTATATAGAAAAACTGGGGTTTACAGGGGTATACTTTATTTTTTTTATTTTTGCACAAAACATAGATTGTGAGTACTCGTTAGAACCGCCTCACCTATGTTTTGAGCAGAAATATGAAAAAAATATCAGATTTTTTGTCTAAAAATTTTCTGTTTTTGGAGGTGAAAGTTTCAATATATTTGAATAGGCGTGTTTTCGTAATGAGGACATTTTACCGTACATTTAAAACTAACTGCGCTGCAATGACAGAAAATGTATCTTTGGACGTACACCCAGTGAAGATTTAGATGAGTCTGCGCATTCGGGCAGTTTGATCAGATTCTTCACTTGGCGCATTTTAGACAGCCAAGGATGCAAAGTTACTTCATGCCGACAAGAAAGATTCTGATCACACTGCGCGGATGCGCAGGCTGATTTAAGTCTTCGTTGGGCGGACATGTCAAAAGGTACGTTTCCTCAGGTAGTTTAAGAGTTTCCAGAATAAAATGGGTTAAAGTCTTAATACGAGTGTGACTTATACATGCCAACGAAAGACCGAAGCTTTATAAATATTTTTGAATATTTATACACCAATTTATCATGATACAATGTTTAAGTTTGTTTGTGTTACGGTTTTACGGCCCAAACAACCCAATGGGGTCATGTCGAGCGCGGTCAGTTTACCTAACCACACGTTTACTGGGCAGGCATAGTCCTCTAAGCGGTTAACCAGTATTGTGCACATTCTTTCGACAGTAGCTGGCTTCATTATAAACGTTCTAATGACATTAAATCCACCACAGATGGCACATGACGTTTATACAACGTCGCCTCACCGTCGATGCAACTTCATATATCCATTACGAAAACACGCCTATTCATATATATTGAAAATTTCACCACCAAAAACTGAAAGTTTTTCAGATAAAAATTCTGATATTTTTCATATTTCTACTCAAAACATAGATTGTGGGTACTCGTTAGAACCGCCTCGGCGAGGCGGTTCTAACGAGTACCCACAATCTATGTTTTGAACAGAAATAAGAAAAAATAAAGTCCCCCCCCCCCTGTAAACCCCAGTTTTACTTTATAAAAGTGGGGTTTAAGGGGGTCAAAATTATATAGGCTTGTTTTCGTGATGCGTTCTAATGACATTAAATCTACCACAAAGGGCACATGACGTTTATACAACGTCGCCTCACCGTCGATGCAACTTCATATATCGACGTTATATAACGCCGCTGGGACGTATTTAGGAAGGGGCGAAGAAAACATACACAATAATTTTTCCCCACCTTATGCACTCTTCGTGATTTTGTCATAAATCCGAACAAATATAGACGCAGCTATGTGCATATCACCATATTGATGACGTAGTTTCTTGGTCCTGAAAATGTGTCTGGTGGCGCCTCTGATGAGTACTCACAACATATGTTTTTGTGAAGA
The DNA here is from genome assembly GCA_964016985.1 of Anodontia alba. Taxonomy (NCBI): domain Eukaryota; kingdom Metazoa; phylum Mollusca; class Bivalvia; order Lucinida; family Lucinidae; genus Anodontia; species Anodontia alba. The sequence continues at coordinate 60,541,029 of OZ024828.1, forward strand.
AATACGAAAACCTTAAATAGTTTGGCTAAAAATTTGGCCAGTATAGAGCTATGGCTAAAAAATGCATGTGTGAATACCGTATTCGATCTAATTACCGCAATGTGTACTTATGTTTTTTCAAAATTGTTAAAAAACATTTTGTCACGAAAATAGTCACCTAATAAGGCACGCGTTACAGAAAAAAAAAAAAAAAAAAAAAAAATTATGACAAGATTATTTTAAGATGCTTCCGCGGTATTTTTTCAGATTAATTTCTAGAAGCATATTTTTATGGTACTCATTTGTCGAGGCAATTCGGATGAGTGCCAACAACATATGATTTTAGAAGGAGATAGATAAAAGCGGACGGGCTGTAATCTAAAGACTTAGAAATTACTTGAATGTGCGCTTATCGGGGTATGTGAGGTAATTACATCGAATTCGGTAGATGTGTCAATGTAATGTAACCATGTTACAGCACCAATAACCGTCTTTGGCAGCTCATTTGGATGCGCCGTCCGACTGGAGACCAGGAGGTCGCGAGTTCAACCCCCGCCGAGGTCGGCAACATTCTTACTTGGAGATTGATCATGAAATATTTTCTACGGTCATTCTCTCCCTTCCGCTGATTCAAGAAGGGCAGTTGTCAGTTAATGGCGAAAAAATGTGCACAATACTGGTTAATCTCTTTAGAGGACTAAGTCTGCCCAGTAAACGTGTGGTTAGGTAAACTGACCGCGCTCGACATGACCCCATTGGGTTGACTGGGCCGTAAAACCTCAACACAAACAAATACAGCACCAATCTTAAAATGTCCACGCGTACGCTACCTCTCGGTGATAAAGGAACATCTTGAAATGTTTGAAGAAGAACCAATTTTCCGGTTTCCCATCATTCAACTCAAGCTCACTGAATTTCTTCTCCGCTTCGTAGCCGAAACATGACAGTTTTCCATTCGGGTTTAAGAGCAAACACGTTAGAGTTTTGTATGTGCAGAAACCGCCTGTATTACAGAAATAGAGTGGTATTAAAAGAGTATGTATATTTAACGATTGGCATTCTAGACAAAAAAATCAGCAGACGACATTTTAATATATATGTTTTCTAACCCCATCTCCACAACCCATCAAAACCCCCACCCCCAGAAAATGGGCTTTAAATTGCTCCAAAGGAGTGGTGTTGAAAAATATGTATATTTACAAAATGTAACACTAGGCATGCTGGGTAAAAAAATTCAGCAGACGACATTCTGAAATACACATTTTCCCGCAGTTTCTCTTGACCCTTTCAACCCGGAGATTGAAACAAATACTTATTCAAACAGTGTAGATCCTGATGAGACGGCACGTAAGGAGCCGTCTTATCAGGATCTACACTGCTATTCGATTCTAGATTTGCAACAATGGACGTGTCCGAATTCGACGGCGGAAGAGTCCACTGCAAAAACTCTGGAATGAAAGAGTTCAATTAAACCATGTGGAGTTGACTATAATATTATGTGTCACAAAATTACTACCTGAGTGGCAAACTGTAGACCCTGATTAGAGTGCCCCGAGCGGTCTGAAGTAGTTCTAACTGTAGGCTCAGAGCATAGTATCCAAACAAAGATCATCACGAAAACATGCCTATATAATTTTGACCCCCTTAAATCCAACTTTTATATAGTAAAACTCGGGTTTACAGGGGTACATAGATTGTGGGTACAAAAACATAGATTGTGGGTACTTGTTAGGCGGTTCTAACGAGTACCCACAATCTATGTTTTGAGCAAAAATAAGAAAAATATAAAAAATTTTATCTGAAAATTTTCATTTTTGGTGGTAAAAATTTAAATATAATATGAACAGGCATGTTTTCGTAATGTGAGCCGGGACACAGCATTTCCTACGATATTGCATATGCGCCCAGCGAAGACCCAGGTCAGCCTCTGTCCACCTGAAGACGCTTTGGCTCCTACGCTTTCCTGAGAGTGCCTTGCAAATGCTCTGAAAAGACTGCACAGGCTAATCTGAGTCTTCGCTGGGCGCACTTGCAGACTTGGAAATATTGTGCACCAGCTCATAAACGTTTTATTACCTACCACAAGGCCACTTGGTGTTGCAATGTATCTGGAGTCGATCGGTTTCATAATCTGACCTCCACTGGAAGGCGTAGCCAGACGCATAGGTTCCAAAATCAATTGCTATCACCAAGCGAGGAACAGCGGACACACATGGAGCTGTCATCTACATGAATAGAAAAAAAAGAAAGAAAATAATTTCAAAGAAAAACCGCGGCATGGACTAAATATATACTGTTGACTCTCATTAAAACTCTCAAAAAAAAAACAAACAAAAACAAAAAAAAAAAAAAAACAAAAAAAAAAAAAACGACAACAACAACAACAACAACAACAACAAAAAAAAAAAACAATCTTAGTTCAGTTTGCTGTATGTTCATTTCATTTCAATTGCTTTAACCTCAAACTATTGTTATCTCAAATTTCCATTCCCTTAAACTTTGACGTATGCGGTGGGCCAAGGGGATACTTCAGCCAAAGATCAAGACATGCGGCCTTGCTAAGGGGTCGAGCATGCGCATTGAAAGATTGAATCGACGGAAAGTCCAAAGGGCTTTATTCTCGCGGCCTGGCTCATAAACATGTATTTGAAAATTGTGCGTAACATACAGAGCTTCGGTTCGTGTCTTGCGCGCACGCACGCACGCACGCACGCACGCACGCACACACGCACACACAATTTATATGAGCCGCGTCGCCAGAAAAAAAAAGTTCTTCGGACTTTCCGTCGAATCAATCTTTAAGTGCGCATGCTCGGCCCCTTAGCAAGGCCGCATGTCTTGTTCTTTGGCATGCAGTGAAACATAGTGCACAAAACAGATCTTTTTTAGTACGGCATTTTACCAAAAAAAGCTAACTTCATACGTATTATTGTAGATACTTCGACCAATAAAGGGATCAAACATGGTTTTCCATGCATTAAAGTTCGCCAGGTCCCGAGGGAGGTGTTGAAAACCGAGGCCGAAGGCCGCGGTTTTCAACACCTCCCTAAGGACCTGGCGAATGTTAATGCATTGAAAACCCCTGTTCGATCGCTATTATTGCATAAAAACTGAAAACATTTGCTACATTTTTGCGTTATTTCTAGCATTATTTTGTTTCGCCTTTTCACAGATGTCTCGCGGAAGTAATTTCTACGGACTATGCTCGTTCTAGGGCCGGGCAGTACACATCTCGTAACGGCAGCAAATCTGTGGCCCCGGTACGAGCATATTGAAAGTTGCGTAGCTGTGCATTAACAGCACATGACCTGCCTTGTTAATACACGGCTTTTTGCCGGTTAATGCACGGCTGTTAATAACGTGCGACACTGCTTTTTATGCAATAATTATGCTTGAATAATCAGTGCTATTGAATATCAACACGGATGATCGAAGAGTCTGACTATCCATTGAGTTCCAGAAGTCCGATTTATCCATATGGCAGTTAATTAGTGGAATATGTGAATATTCTGAATTTCATAAAACCCTAGTTAGTTCTGCAAGATTCCGTAAAACTAGTTATTGACAAAAATAGGTGTATTTATCATCGTTATGACGTAGGTTCCCAGTAAGCATTCTTTATAAATCTATAGCGGACCGTTACCGGCCCGTCAGGGTAGCTGACGGGCCGATAACGGCCCGCTATAGAGTTATAAGAATGCTTGCTGGGTTGTCAGTGATGCACTACTTGATAGTAAATTTCAAGAAAGTTTATCCACTCAACCAGTTTTACATGTTTGTCTGTCTCGGGTATGATTTACAATCTTTAAATGCATCTGTACATTGTATTTGATTATGACATGTAAAATAATACGAACACACTTATACAGGTTAATTTGATACACATATCTTACAAAGAAAAAAAATATAAATGCATATGCATAACACAATCCATGTGCCTTGGGTGACTGGTAACTTAAAAAGAGAGCCATAATGGCCCTGTATCCGCTCATCTGAGTAATGTGGGATCTGCACAGCCCAAACAGGAACAATTCCAAAATGGATTGGTTGTCCTTTTAACTAGTTTTCTGTCATATACTGGGAACACAGAGCGGACCCCTAAAGTCCTGTATCGCTCACATGAGACTTTTTGGACGCATTTGTATATAGTGGGGCTAGATTGCTTTTTTCAGCAATTTTTCAGCCTTATTACATGGCTAATTAACCAATGCGTTTCTGATTTTGTATCAACAGGATTTATCTTTCTAACAAACTAGCTACTTTTACAAGGTAGGTTTTACCCTAGCAGTGGAAGGCGAATGGATGTTTCATTTCTCGCTCTCTTTTTTTCTGAGCGAATCTAGGGGTAATCAAATGCTCTCTTGGCTAGATTGGTGTAATTATTGTCCATTTACTGGTAGTCATGTTCTCTATTCTATTCAAGATGACCTGAAGTCACAAGGAGTCACTCATGAGACATCCGTGTAAAATTTCATTAAATCTATCGGGCACCATCTACGGAGAAGACGTTTAAATTTTGCACTAAACATGCATATTGTCAAAATAATTCGTCCATTGCCCGCCAGAATTTTCGACCAATCAGCTTGAGCTGAAGGAGTCTGATAGTGACCCAAGAAAGATCCCTGGAATATATCATTAAAATCTGTCAAGCACATTCTATGGAGAATATGAATTTGAAGTTTAAGCTATAGCCATAAATAAGGAGAAACTGTCTCACCCACAGGCGGCCACGTTTTCTCAGCCGATCAACATTGTAGAAATCTTACAGAGAGTCACTCAATGATCATCTCTGGAATATATCATTAAAATCTGTCAAGCACATTCTATGGAGAATATTTTTTTTAAATTTAAGCTATAGCCATAAATGAGGCAAAACTGTCCCACCCACTGGCGGCTACGTTTTTCTGCCGATCAACAGTAGTTGTAGAAATCTTGCAGAGAATCGCCCAAAGAACATCTCTGGAAAATTTTATTGTAATCTATCAATTACCTTTCATGGAGAAGATTTTTGAAATTTGCGATATAAGCATATATAAGGCAAACAAAACACACACACGCACACACACACACACACACACACACACAGAGAGAGAGAGAGAGAGAGAGAGAGAGAGAGAGAGAGAGAGAGAGAGAGAGAGAGAGAGAACAAAAAAACAAAAAACAAAAACAAAAAAAAACAACAAAAAAACACCCACTTGCGGCCAAATTTTTAATCGATCAACATGAGTCGATGGAGTCTGTTAAAAAATCGCTCAAAGAACATCCTTGTAAAAATCATTTGAAATCCACAAGGAAGATTCTAAGAAGAAGATTTTTGAAGTTTGTACTATAGTCTTATATCGGCCAGAAATACCCCGCCTATTCGCGGTCATGTTTTTAACCGATCAACATGAGTCAAAAGAATCTGATAGAAAGTCACCAAAGAAGCATCCCTGTAAAATTTCATTGAAATCCCTTGAATAGATTCTGAGAAGTATAAATTTTTTAAATTTGCACAATAGCCATATAGAGCAAAAACGCCTACCCACTGGCGGCCGTGTTTTTCAACGGATCAACATGAGTTGAAGGAGTCTGATAGAGAGTCACCCAAAGAACATCCCTGTAAAATGTCATTCCTTGAAACAGATTGTGAGAAGAAGATTTTCGAATTTTGCAATATAGCCATATAAGACAAAAACACCCTGCTCACCGGCGCCCATATTTTTCAATGGAAAAACATGAGTTTAAGGAATCTGATAGCGAATTACCTAAGAAACACCCCTGTAAAGTCTCATTGAAATTTCTTGATCAGATTCTGAGAAAATGATTTTTAAAGTTGTTTTTTTTTTCCATTCCGTTGCCATGGCAACCGGACTTCTGCATTGATCCAAAAGTTTTGAAGGAATATAAGAGAGGGTGGTGTGAGGATGCTTTCCGTGAAGTGTCACCAAAATCAGATCAATGTTTTCAGAGGAGAAGATTTATAAGTGAAATCTTTGACATAAAAACGCACGACGGACGATGGACATCAGGCGATTGCAGTGGCTCACTATGCCAGAGCACTTTGTGCTCAAGTTAATTAAAAATCTACATAATAGCAACAACAAGAGCTACAAGGAATTTATTATGACAGGTATACAGGAAACAACGATAATACAGATTAATTAAGTTATATAAAAGTATAAATAAATAAGTACAGTCAAACCTGTCTTAAGCAATTATCTGTATTTAAAAGCCATCTGTCTTAAGCAATCCCATTACGAAAACACGCCTATTCAAACATATTGAAAAATTCACAACCAAAAACTGAAAAAGTTTTTCAGATAAAAAATCTGATATTTTTCATATTTCTGCTCAAAACATAGATTGTGGGTACTCGTTAGAACAGCCTCGCCGAGGCGGTTCTAACAAGTACCCATAATCTATGTTTTTTAGCAGAATTAAGAAAAATATTGTATACCCCTGTAAACTACAATTTTTACTAAATAAAAGAGGGGTTTAATGGGATCAAAATTATATAGGTATGTTTCTTAAAATCCCATTGAAGGAAAATAAGCGTATTTTTTACCTTTTTAAACAAGAACCTGTCTATAGCAACCAAGGTTTGGTTTCCCCTATAATAGGTGCATGCTTAACACAGGTTTGACTGTATAATAAATAAAATATAGTTTCTTGACAATTTCAGTATATTCTACATATGCTTATAATCATTTTATTTATTTATTTATTTTATTTTTTTTTCCAGATGTAAATTAGATAGTTTTCTTATCAAACTACTTTCGTTTTCAAAAGTCTTATTTAACCCTTAAAGCGCCAATCACAACTCCTGTCGTCTGCTTTGTCTTCTGCCAGTTACTTTAAAACTCATTTCTGCAAACAGTGTGGACCCAAATCAGACTGATCCTTTAGGAGCAGTTTGATCTGGGTCCACACTGTTTGCCTGTATGCAAAAATAGGTTTGAAAAGTTTGCAAGAATATTCAGCAGACGACATAAACAGATGACATTTTCAGAAGCAGGTTTTCTTGGCGCTTTAAGGGTTCAAGAAAAGCAAATCAAATAAACTGAACTGAAAATCGAACATTGACCATATATGCGTAAGTTACTATCAGAATTATACCTTTCAAATCATTTTTCAAAATTTATACTGTTTAAATTTTCATAATCACGATAATGTTAAACATCTCATGTATACGATATTCTTAATTCCACTACTTTCGAAAGTCTTATACAAAAGCAAATAAATTGAGCTGAGAGTAGAGTATTGACTTCCATATAATCGTTATAAGTTACTATTAGAGTTATACCCTTCAAATAGTTTAACCCTTTTCCTGCTAAAAAAATTAAGATGCCATGCCCACTTCTAATTTTCAGCCAATCATATTACTTGATCCAAATTGTTGCTATTAATTCACATACTTAATGACAAACAGTACAGATCCTGATCAGTTGACTTCTTCAGAAGGCAACAGATCTGAATCTACACTGTTTGCAAAGGCAGGGCATATCCGGGTCCAGCAGGACAAGGGTTAATGTTTCATAATTTTAAACACTTATTGTTATTTTCAGATGTTAGTTAAGTATTTTCTTAATTCAGCTAATTTCGTTTTCGAAAATCGAATAGCGTAGTAAGTTACTATCAGAATTTGATTGCACAAAACTAAAACGCTTTTTTCTGTCTAAAACTCATGTGATCTTTGATCATAGAAACTTCCTGGATATGTAAAGGACCTTCTAACGGGGTTTAGACGACTCTTTACATGATTCCTTTTACATTAACTTGGTACTCGGGAATGTAATTTATCTAGTTGTAAATAATAATAATATGGAATTATTTATGTTTAACATATGATACATATTTTTTTATATGCAAATATGTATGTTAAAATAGTGTCTCTTTTGCCTAAAGAGCCAGGATCTCAAATAATTTAAAGTTTAACCTTAAATGTATTTTATTTGTATATTTGAAGTGTGACACTTAAATAAACTATTTCTTATTTACGTACTTATTTATTTACCTTTCAAATCATTTTTCCCAAGTATTGTTTAATGTTTCATAGTTTTCCTATGCAATTTTAAGCGACCAGACTTGAAATTACCAACACGGTTTTAAATTACACCAAATAACCAGATTAGGACATCAATACACGCATATGGGCGATCAATAATGTCTGAGGCTCATGGAAATTACGTTAAAAAACATATGATGCGCAATGCACGAAAAAGGTCCGTATGCAATTTGAGGACAACGCGGGCCCTGATCAGCCTGCGCGAATGCGCAGGCTGATCAGGGCCTTCGTTGTCCGCTTACAGAATAATGGATAACGTAGTATATACAGACGAAAAGAGAATGCTCACCAGTGTGTCCAAAGTTAACCAAACTGAACAAACTAGGCGGCGTAAAACATGGGGAATCAGTCTGAATTAACCACTTATAGACTTCCAGACCAGCTTTTTAACGACTTTTGATACGAATGCTTTCCACAGCCCTTATGAATGAAAAATCGAAACAGTCATACGGGACACATTATCCTATGGTTTGATATTGGACACACAATACACAATGATAATTTAAACGGATTGGTAATTTGAAAATCTACCATGCGCCGTAAATATCCTTGTGCTGGTATGGACGACACCTGTCTGATCTGCTGCACTCTGACACAGACAGTCGGTGTTCATGTCTTTTTTTAGTAAAAGAATATTATGACGCCGACAATTATGACGCCGACACCACTATAAACAAGAACTCAGTCGGCTTTGAAAATGATTAAAGACAGATTTGATTGGCAGATTTGTGAAAACTAATGCTATAAAGTGTATCTTTGATTACATGTCTGTTGGTTTCAATGCACAATCCCACAATAAGACGGACAATGCGTGAGTGAATGTTTCGAACAAATAACGTTTAGAGACTAATAAAAGTCAGAAAGGATTCTCTTTGGAAACAAAGAACACACAAAATCACGAAAATCGGAGACTCGGTTTGACTGAGTGTGCGATGCTGCATACGCCGGCTTTAGCGATATTCGATTTTCAAAATAACCAGGATGGGCTCAATGATCCCAAAGGAAATAAAATATAACCTGCATTATGATGATGTATGGGGTGACTTTTTACGGCCGCCATACGGTACCACGCCAGCTACAGTAGAGTAAAATAAAAGTCAAAAAGGATTGCCTTTGAAAACAAAGAACACACGAAAATCGGAGAGACTTCTGTTTTATTTGGATGCATTCACCCTGGGAGAGACAAATACATCTATTTTATGTCTGGGGATTAGAAAATTATTATTACGTTGTAACCGTTTACAGCACGACTGGCCTAGCCATTGTTATCCAGGGCCCACTTGTTCAAAGCGTCGTTAGCTAACGAGCTCGTTAAGGGTCATTTCGTTAACTGTTTTAGCGAATTCAATATACAATATTCTGATATTTTTTGCTGAAAAAATGTGAGTAGCTTTTGCACTGCAAAAGCTACTCACATTTTTTCAGCAAAAAATTTCAGCATATTTGCGTATCACTTGATGTAAATTTTAACGAATCGTTAACTAACGACGTCGTTAGTTTTGAACAACTGGGCTCGTTAAGCTAACGACGCTTTGAACAACTGGGCCCTGATATGACATACTTGTAGCACACTTGGTATTTTGATTTTGAGGATATTTTCTCCTACCTTAGATTATTAGTAATAACTGATATGAATAGGCATTATTTACGAGATTACAAATCATCGACTATGGAAACATAGCCATGAGTTACCGACCGTTCTAAAGCGGTGATACTGGTGTTATAGACACCTGATAAGATAGCGATCATCTCCCCAACCCTAGGAAATTTAGCAGGCATGTCCTATCGTTAAGAGAAATGCCTAATGTGTAAATTAAAAGTTGCTTGCATCCTGTATCTGGTGGTCTATGTGTGTAATATTTTGTTACGTACGTTACCCCGTCTAAATTCAATGAAAGATAAACCAAAGTTTGTAACCTAAGAAGAAGTATTTATCTTACTCGAATGTAATAAATATGTCTAGTATATCAGTTAAAACAGGCAATCGTGGATGGCAAATCTCATTTTCCCAGAATGTAACGGACGTTACCGACTAAAGATTTTCTCCCCACCAAAAAACGCAAATTACTCGACATCGTCAGATTTTAAGCCTTCCCTGGACAGTATTTAAAGTCCAATTTTATTGCAACTGATAGTTGTTCATTTTATTTTTTTTCAGATAAAATATTTTTTTTTTTATGATTCTTTTTGCTTTAGTGAAGCCTTAATAGGCTGTTAAACAAGATAACGCTTACTTATAATCAACAAAGAGAAGATGTTTCGTAACAGAACTGTTCATAAATCCAGCATAGCCATTTGGTTTTGTGTTTAATTCTTGCCGCCGTTCCGACACTTTGCTGACGTCAGCCTCCGTTTTCACGACATCAGACGGTGTAACGTCGTTTTTTCTCGCGTCAACAAAGTAAGAGATGCATATAAACGTCAGCGTTACAGTCAGAACTGTTGGCGGGATTTCTTTATTTGATGGCGGAAAGTTGGAAGAATTTGAAGGATACAATCACTTTTTCATCGTTTTCTGTGTGAGAATCGAAATAGATCAGCTTTTGTGCGTCACTGAATTTGTTGAATAATAAATCACAGTTTGTCGGTCAGTGCGCTCGTGATTTGATCTACTTTACAACTTACCTCCAAAGAGTGATTTATTACTCAACAAATCACTTCTAGAGCTAATCTATTTTTTTAATTAATGTTATGAAAATATCTTCTGTTTGTTGTTTATAACTGGGTGTTAAGTTGATTAACAGTATATCACGGTCACACAGTGATCAGTATATCACGGTGTGGCCTTAGAATCTGATGATGCCAAGTAATTTTGCAAAGTTTAGAGAAAATCTTTATTCCATTACATCCGTTTCATTCTGTGAGGCTGAGGTTTGCCATCAAAGACTGACTGTTTTAGGTGACAATCCTACAATATGACGGGCTTTCAGAACATATGCATATTTATTACATTTAAGAAAGATAACAGTTTCGTATTAGGTAATAAACTTAGACTCTTCTTTCATTGAATTCAGTGCTGGGTAGCGTCCATAACAGACTGTTACACACATAGGCAACCAGGGCCAAGTTGTTCAAAGCTAACGACGTCGTTAGTTAACGATTCGTTAAAATTTAAATCGAGTGATACGCGAATATGCTGAAATTTTTTGCTGAAAAAATGTGAGTAGCTTTTGCAGTGCAAAAGCTACTCACATTTTTTCAGCAAAAAATATCAGAATATTGTATACTGAATCCGCTAAAACAGTTAACGAAATGACCCTTAACGAGCTCGTTAAGCTAACGACGCTTTGAACAACTGGGCCCAGGTACAAAATGCAAACACATTTTATTTTTACACATTAGGCATTCCTCATGAAGATAGGTCATGTCTGCAAAACTCCCTAGGGTTGGAGAGGTGTTTGCCATCTTGCCAGGAGTCCATAACACTAGAACCACCGCTTTAGAACGGCCGTTCGCTCATGATGGTCAAGTTTCCATAGATTCGATGTTGTTGTTTTTTTTGTTGTTGCTGTTTTTCAGTTTTGTTGTTGTTTTTTCTCGTATGTAATGCCTATTTATATCAGTTACTACTCAGTATCTAAGGTCGGAGAAAATGTTCTCAAAACCAAGTGTGTGACAAGTATTCATATCGGAATAATAATGGCTAGGTCAGTCATGTGCTGTAAATGGTTACAACGTAATAATAATTTCCTAGATACGGAATCCGTGTAGTCGTCGCTCCCAGCGTGACTGTATTTATATATTGCTACAGAAGTCCTCTCTAAAAGTTATTTGTTCGAAACATTCACTCACAAATTGCCCGTCATATTGTAGGATTGTACACTAAAACCAAAACACATGTATACAAAGATACACATTACTTTTCTCAGATCTAATCAATCAAGTCCGTCTTTAATCACTTTCAAAGCCCACTGAATTCTTGTTTATTTGGTGTTGGCGCCATAACTTGGAGCTCCTAACAGTATTATACTAAAACACATGAGCACCGACTACTGTCGACTATCTCTGTAAGAGTGCAGCAGATCAGACAGGGGTTGTCCATACCAGCACCAGGCTTTTTAGGGTAACTAGAAATCAATGTCCAGTAGCTGCTTTTTACCGTATTTAGATCTGTTAAGGTATGACAGGAGCTAGATCAGATTTTCTTCAACGAAGAGAAAACTTTCCTGTGTAAATTATGTGCACGTGATGATCAAAATTAAATGACTGTGACGTAGGTTGTCCACCCTGAGCTGCACCTGTGTAAATTATGTGCACGTTATGATCAAAATTAAATGACTGTGTCCACCCTGAGCTGCACCTTGGCTGTCCGCAATTTGAGTAAGGACCTTTTTCCCCACATGTTTTTGGGCATATGTGGACAGCGAAGGTCCAGATCAGCCCGCACATCCGTGGTGTCCGCTAACAGAATCATTGGATACTGTATAACGTATGAATGGAGCGCAAAGGCTCACATGATACTTTGCGCATGCGCAGGATGATTAAATCTCCACATTTTGCGCATGTTTTCGCTTGACGTGGATCATTAAGAACTTTGTTCAGATTTCACACTGAAAATAAATAATATCTGCCCAGTTTTGACTGAATGAGATATTTTTGTCGCATGGTATTCTGAGCCAGAACGAGCCCTTATTTTGTCATGACCGATCTTAAACATTTTAATTCATGTGGAGTAAATACAATTATTTACTGAAAATGACAACAAAATTCAATGTATATTTCATTTAACAATTTTAGCGGCTGTTGCATTTCACGATTTTCTTTTATCTTTTTTTTCCATTCGCGCTACATATGGGGCGGAAATGACACGTTTATTACTTTAAGCATATCATAAAGTCGTAGTGTTTTCATGTTATATCAGACAAAGAGTGTTCAAATAAACCTTTAAAGTACTAATCAAACTGCACCAGACGACACTTTCAAATGTTAAATTTTAATTTTCAGAGAAAATAAAACTGGGCATTTCATGTGAATTGTATGCTATGAAATGTCAAACTTTATTTTCTCTAAAACAAACAAACAAAAAAATCGACTTTAGAATGTCGTCTGCTGCAAATTTGATTATCTAAACAGGGTTTAAATTTTTCTTATTGTTTTCAAGCAGTTTATGGTGTTCTAGGATATATCCATACGCATTTTTATCGTCCCTTGTGTTATTATCAGCCTATTTTCTACATATATAACACGACATATAATGTTTCAATCGAACGATAACTTAGGACGCCATTTTTATGTTTTGTTTTAATCTATTGTACACCTAAAATACTGTACATGACGCTTTATTTTTATCCTGAATATTTCACCAAAAGGTAGTATTACGAAAACACGCATATTCAAATATATAGAAAATTTCACCTCCAAAAACTGAAAATTTTCAGATGAAAAACGCTGATATTTTTCATATTCCTGTTAAAAAACATAGATTGTGGGTACTCGTTAGAACCGCCTTGGCGAGGCGGTTCTAACGAGTACCCACAATCTATGTTTTTGAGTAGAAATAAGAAAACTAATGTCTACCCCTGTAAACCCCAGTTTTACTATATAAAAGTGGGGTTTAAGGGGGTCAAAATTATATAGGCATGTTTTCATGATGGTAAATTACATTAGTCTGGGATTGTCTTGTAATAAATGACTTTTGGTACCATACCGAAATGTTTTGTTTTATGCGGCGTTTGACCAGACAAATTGTAATAATTATTAATGTTTAGTCTTGTGATACTTACAACTGGAATACTTTGTGACAAAGAAAGAATTAAAGCGGAAAGGATACTATTTCAGGAGAGGTAACTCTTATACAAATTGTTTTGCCTCGTCTACTCTAAAAGAAAATCATACCTCTCAAGGCCCGTTTTTAAGAGCATTTCTACTCTGAAGGAGAGAATTTGCTCCAGGGGAATCTGCTTGCAAGCGCCTCACACACACACACACACACACACACACACACACACAGAGAGAGAGAGAGAGAGAGAGAGAGAGAGAGAGAGAGAGAGAGAGAGAGAGGAGCGATTGATTTTTTTTCCCTTTCAGAATAGACCTCTTTTCAAGAGGAACTTGATGTGCACGGATATAAACAGGAAGTTACAAAGTCTCTCCCATTTGAATTATGGCGAGTGTACGTCTGCATTGTGATACCTGAATTTAGGTACGACTGATTTTATAATACACTAATTCACTATTAAAATACCTGACAACTGTCTTGTCTGACAGTTGTGTTTGAATTTAGTTAGAATATTCACGGCGTTCTGTAGTTTCAAAAATGTACCTCTTAGTTCTACATGAAGAACGGAAAACGAAAGTCAAACTAGAGTCCCTCAACAAAGATGAATTTATATGTATTTAGGTGCAATCTCAAAGATTTGTTTCGTTTTTCGCGACATTATTATATTTTCAGAAATTACCCTGTGACTGGAATGTATATCGGCCCCACTGGTCAAGTAAACAAGGATGATAAAACGAAAGTGAAAGTGGGGTTTTCCAACAGAATGAACTGAAGACAAGACACGATGTCTTTGAAAGATTTCATTCTAGTATTTCCGGAGTTTAACTTTGCAGATACAGGTATGTGTGGGCCGCGTCAAGCGAAGACATGCCTTCGAGCATACGTAAAATGTGCGGATTCACATCTTTCTGCGCATGCGCAAGGGGTCATCTGGGTCTTTGCTCTCCATTAAAACATTAGGACAGCGAAGGCCCAGATCAGACTGCGCGGAAGCGCAGTCTCCGCTGATCTGGGCCTTCGCGCATGCCCCAAATGCGCATTTCGCTTGACGCTGATGTTACATCTTACCAATTACCACTGCACAGACTATGAGCGAACATATACATGTATCATAAAAATCAAAATTAACCTTTACCACTGGAGATCTGAAAAAAAAATTCAGCAGACGATAAATTGATAAATTGGTGATATTTTTGGGTCCCAGTCAATTCGTACTCAAGTCAACTCGTTCTCATTTTGTCAATTCATACTCATCGATTTGGTCAATTCGTACTCATTTGGTGAATTCGTACTCGCTGTTTGGTGAATTCGTACTCATTTTGATCAATTCGTCCTTATTTTGGTCAACTCGTACTCATGTTTTTTTGGTCAATTCGTACTCATTTTAGGACCTCTATTTGGGGACGCAAACAAACGAAAGCAAAATAAAATATACTTAACGCCATTAAAACGCAAAATTAGGAGCATTTAAAAATGTTTGAGTTAGAGGTTTTCGGTCAGACACGATTCTTAGTTATTTGGTTATATTCAGGTACATGGCTTAAATTGGACTTGTTTTGCAGAAGTAATGGCGTCAAGAAAATTAAAATTTTGCATATCTCGGCTGTATGGACGGACCGAATTCACCTGTCGCGTTAACCTTTATATTTACTATTCACACGGATGCGTCCACTTTACAATCGCGCATCTATATAGGTGATACGTGTTGACACAGTAAGTCTAAACTTATAAATATTACATTCAAACAATCAAAGCGACAGCTCACTTACGTCGGCTTATAAAAATGTTGAAAATAAACACCACAATCTTTAATTTACACTGTTTTATTATTGTTTCAATAACAATTTGTTCATATAACAAATAAAATACTAATCAGATAACATAATACAATGAATACAAAAGTTAACTAGATATCGCCAGCTAGTCATTTTTTTAAATCTATATATGACCAATATCAGCCGATAATGGTGCTATAGTTTTAAGAAGATTGCTATCTGGGTTATACGTAGATGCTGAAGTAATCAAAATTTTCCTTGTTCACGATAACCAGACTATTCTTATATATATATAGCTAGCATGAAATCTATATCGGTCCGATATCGGCCCAACAGCAATTCAGTCCTGTTGGACCGATAACGGTCAAATAAAGATTTAAAAAAATGCTGTCTAGGTTGCATATACAAAATTTAGTACGCTATAGACGCCACATTAATCAAACTTTGCGCAGTTCACGATAAACAGACTATTTCCACTTAGCATTAAATCTATATCTGACCGATATCGGCCCAACAGCAATCCTGTCGGGTAGATAAAGGTCCCATATAAAGTTTAGAATAATGCTATCTGGGTTACAGATACAATATTTAGCTCATTATAGAACCAAAGTAGAATCAGAGAAGTATTTTGGACAAAATTATTAGGTTAATTCCGTTTAAAATACAGTGATGAAGGGTCCGTCCGTCCATCTATCCATTCAATTCACGATTAAGAAGTGAAGAAAAAAAAACATTAATAAAAGTACATTATATATTTTGTATAAAGACGATTTTAGTCCATCTAAGCATACAATAAGCATTTCGTAATGAGAGTTTTCAGACTGTTAACATATACTCGTACTTTCAATGCGAATTGTAAATAATATACAAATATGTCCTACAGGCCACCAGTTTTAAGCAATCACCTGTCTGAAAAGGCCACTATTTCAGATCCCATTTAATGCAACGTAGCTGGAATTTACATGCATTAAGCAAGCAGTTTTCGGTTTTCCCATAGAAGCTTGTCTAACACAAGTTTGTCTATAGTTCACATGACAACTGCTGATCACTACCAGAAATATTCGGGATTAACTGACAAAAAGACAAAATTACATTTTTATTAGAGGGGATGAAAGACCACCTGCTGTTATTATAAACTGCAGAACGAGAATTTGTATCGACATTGAAATTGCAGTTAAACACACACACACACACACACACACACACATTAAAGCTTTCACAACTTTCTTATCTTTAAATCTTGTCAATTATCCACCATTGAATAGCGGCGATCAATTAAATGCAATCAAATTGGTCCAAACTGTTACATTCCTAATAGTTTACAAATTATGCAGTAGAAGATCGCCGCAATAATCCATTGTATTTATTTAAATACATGTACTTTTGGTACATTTCTGTGCACAAGATAATTATGTGACGCAGTTAAAAGAAAACAAAATTAATTGGTATTTAAGGGAAGTAAATGTTTACTGTTTTTCTTTCTTTCATCCTTCATTATTAAATGCTTAAAGATCGAATTTCTCATTTCTTTATTTTCCGTTATATTTGGAAGTTTTTCTTACTTGATTTTCTTCGGAATAAGTCGATTTTAATGTGAGATTAAAGGAAAACAACTTTAATTGCCAATTAATGAAAATAACTACTTGTTTATTACTTTCTTTCATTTTTCTTAGCTTATATTCTTAAAAGTTAATTTATTCGAATTTCTCAATTCTTAATTTTCCGTTATATTTGGAAGTTTTTTTCTTTCTTGATTTTTTTTTCGGAATAAATCGATTTTAATGTGAGATCAAAGGAAAACAACTTTAATTGGCAATTAACGAAAATGACTACTTGTTTAATAACTTATGTTTTGTTTTTTATGTTATATTTTTTATGTTAAATTTTGAAGTTTTTCTTTCTTTCTTTCTTTCTTTCTTTCAAAGATTAAAACATAGAAAAATGAATTGATGCGAATTTCTCATGTAATATTTCTTTTCCGTTAATTAGGATGTTTTCTGTTTGTTTTTCTTTCTATATTTCCTTCGTACTTAGTCAATTTTAGTGTGAGAACGAATTGACCAAAATGAGAACTAATTGACCAAAATGAGTACGAATTGACCAAATGAGTACAAATTGACCAAAGAAAAATTCTATGAGTACGAACTGACCGAAAAATGAGTACGTTGACCAAAATGAGAACGAATTGACTTGAGTACGAATTGACTTAAGAACGAATTGACTTTGTACCATATTTTCCCAATTTTTCTCACAAAACAGGCTTTGGGAGACAATTTGCATGAAATGTAAAGAAAATGTATTTTGCAATTATCGATTATGGAATAGATTTAAATAGTTAAAAAGACAAGACACCGGTTACACGCCTGGGAATCGGTCAACTTGTACGCCGTCGGAGTACTTTTGAACAATAAACTGACCTGTTTCGGTAGACAAGTTGACTGTCTGTAAACAAACACCAGATGCAAAGGTTATTACGTTTACCGTAAGTTTATGTTTTCATTTAACTTTTTGTCGAAAATCGGAAAATGTTACCTGCTATGGCAATAAATGGAGATAATCCTGACACGAGGATCATAGAAAAAAGTGGAAGATTTCTACAGATATCCAATTTGGCGTAAAAAAAAATCATGGCTTGAATATGCCTTACTGTGATTCAAACTGTCCATGAAAGGCAATTAAACCTTAACTCTACTTCCGGGAAGAAAAAAGAAAAAAAATGGTCAGAGCGATTTCTGCTGAAAGTATATATCGTTGTATGTTACTTTTACTTGATCATATTCTCTACCGTAGAGCTCACTTCGCGCGTCGTGAGTTGTGCTCGCTAATATAAAAATAGGCTTAGCGTAAGTGCGAGCACAGCACAGACACAGCACAGAACAGACCTATATCTGCACTCTTCAAAAGCCCTTCACAGCATCATTAAAGAATAATTTATCAGTATATAAAAATATTATGTAATCAATAATAAATAATAAAAATAATCAGCAAAATATGTTCGTGGCACTTATTGACACTCGTTTGGTCATTCGTGACGCTTATTAGTGAGACCCATAATCCTCCAACTTCCGGTGACAACTTCCGGGAAGAAAAAACGGAAGAAAATTGGTCAGAGCGATTACTGCTGAAAGTATATATCGTTGTATGTTACTTTTCCTTGATCATATTCTCTACCGTGGAGCTCACTTCATTCGCGACGCGCTTATTAACATGAAAATAGGCTTAGTCTAAATGCGAGCACAGCACAGACCTATCTGTAGTCTCTTCAAAAGTTCTTCACAGCATTATTAAAAAATGAATATCAGTATATAAAATATATATGTAAATCAAAAATAATAATAAAAATAATCAGCAAAATATGTTCGTTACACGTATTGACACTCGTTTCTTGTCACTTCGTGATGCTTATTAGTGAGATCCACCCCAAACAATTCTGCCAACTTCCGGTAACAACTTCCGGGAAGAAAAAGGGAGAAAATTGGTCAGAGGGATTTCTACTGAAAGTATATGTCGTTGTATGTTACTTTTCCTTGATCATATTCCCTACCGTAAAGCGCGTCGCGAACTGTGCTTGCTAATATGAAAAATAGGCTTAGCCTATATGCGAGCGCACCACAGACCTATCTGTAGTCTCTTCAAAAGTCCTTCATAGCATATGTAAATCAATTATAAATAATAACGCGCTTTGCGCGTCGCGAGCTGTGCTCGCTATTATTTTAGGAATTTCATTTCTCTTTTGTTCTTTTTTGTTTTTTGTTTTTTTTTCTTTTCTTTTCATCCTTTATCGTTATTACATTTTGAAACAGATGAACATTTCAAACAATACAACTGATTCAGTGAAACGCCTCTTATTCACTCGCTATGTCGGTGCTACTGTCCTCTTCAACTGCACGTCTCAGTGCTGCTGTCATCAGAACCAGTCACGTACATGCAGATCACAACACGTTCACCTTGCCGCCCAGTGTCAAGATCTGTGGCTTTAATCTGATCTACATTATCATCTTCTCTACATGGTCGCAGGCCTCGAATCGCAGGCTCGCCTCCATTGGCGGTTCTAACGAGTACCTACAATCTATGTTTAGAGCAGAAATATTAAAAATATCAGGGTTTTTATCTGAAAATTATCAGTGTTGGGGGGTGAAATTTTCTATATACAGTCGACTCTCGTTATCTCGAATTCCAAGGGACTCTCTGAAAAACTTCGAGATATCCGTAGTTCGACATATCAGATTTGCAGAATTGAGGAAAAACTAATTTGATTAACCACATTTAACAAATATATGTGTAATTGGACTTTTGAAGTTAGAGATATATTGAAAATATTGTGGAAAAGAGGAGAAATTGCTCCTTAGGAGCAATTTCTTCTCTTTTCCACAATATTTTTTACATGTTGTTAGTTTTTCATGTTTAGACAGGGACCAGATTTTCACTTCGAGATAAGCGGTTATTCGAGATAAGCGAGTTCGAGATAACGGGAGTCAACTGTATTCAAATAGGTGTGTTTTCATAATGCAGCCATAGGAAGCAGATTCTCTCTGTTAAAGTAGATCCTTTTTCATGATGAAAAAATATTTTATAGAGTTGCCTCGCCCTCCCTCGCTGAAAGTGCATTACATTATGTTTTTACACCTATTTAATTATGTATTAGAGAAACTGATACAATATTACTATAATATGAATTTAATAGGTGCTTCCTACACGCCTACTAAACGAATGAATGCGTAACCACCGGTTAAGAACGTAAAACAATTAGATCGACATCCGGTTAGGGATAAGATTACTCAAAAAGGTAAACAAACTTTGCATTTTCTGTGTTTCATGAGCGATATAAACGTTTTGAGGAAATTATTTAAAAAAACGGGGAATTACATTCAACTGCTCATTGATATTGGCGTCTGTGGAGTAAATCTCAGGTCACCTACTTCATGCATATTGGCTGAATTATTTTTTTATGCGTGCTGAAGGTTTACCGAAAGGCATAGAAAACACGTAGTAATTCGTGTTTTTTTTTTTTTTTTTTTGTTTTTTTGTTTTTTTGTTTGTTTTTTTTTTTTTTTTTTTTTTTTTTTTTTTTTGTCATTTATTTAATTTTGCGCTTTGCTAGAACTTATCATCACGCACACACGATAGACACATGTGGTTATTTGTGCTATGGATATTTTGGTTGTTAATGCAGAATTGTCGAAAAATCGCCACGGGAAGGGTCGAAAATGTCTGGTTACGTATAACATCTATATAAATAATAACAAAACTTGCAACTATAAAGCGGGTCTGATTTCACTTCCACGTCTCCAGGAACACACGAAGCTTGTTCTACGGAACCATTATTAGCAAACCTGATAAGCAGTGCACTGTTGATTCGGAGATAGCGGTATTTAATGCAAACATTTTCAATCTCCAGAATCATAGTGTATAATGACTTTGTTTGTGTTTTCACACCAATTCAATGGCCCTGCAATTGTCTGAAATAAAATTTAACAGGATTTGGATTTTTTTTCCGGGAAGAAGTGCTGATCTGCATATATTTGCTGGTTAAGCATTAGATTGTCTGGTTAAGGATTCGATGACCAAAGTAAACACACCGTTTGTTCCCTTTGTAAATGCCAGCGATTTACTTCAATAACAGATGGTCTACCTATGTTGTGCAAGTTGTCGTGAAATCATCAGATGCAGAAAGTTATGGTGGAAAAAAAAAAAAGGTTTTCTGGACAAGTCATTTGAATACTGGATTTCAAGCTTATTTGACCGAATGGAGCATCAATTCATATATCAGAGGTCATTATTTGCTTCTATAGAAAACAAAAAGGCCAGTTTGCGTTTCATAATGGCGCATAACCTTATAACATTTTTCTATGAATAAGCATTGGAGAACCCGGTTAAGCATTAGAAACTCGATGAATGTGTAGAAATGCCGCAAAGTAAAGTACAAATGGTGATATATTTGCAAGATCACAGCAAGCCTGTTTGACAAGTCTAGCTTGTTCTGACATTTTGGCATGTGATGAAGATGCTAGATTTGAAGTCCAAGGGTTTTTCGTTCGATCGCCGGTCAGGGCAATCGACGGGAATACTTTCTTAGCAGGTCTAAGTCACTCCATACTATACTTGAAAACAAATTATTTGTATCGCTGTCTGTAAAAGTGACGGTTTATTTAACCTCAGATATTGTAATTCGTTTGATCTGTGCATATTATGATTATTTTGTACCGAGTTCAGGCTTACTGTTATTCGTTGCCTATTACATATAGTTGATGAGCTAGAAGGCTTTCAAGCAAAGTCAACAACTAATGAAGAAATGTTTTATCCATTAATGTCCACTGTGCGTTTGTTTTGGGTTCCCGCAATTGCAATGTTGTTATATGCTTTATTTTAATCTATATTCGTCTTACCAGATTATTGTTGGAGGACAGAACTAAGACGGTATCGTGTTGTTGTTTTTTTCGAATCACATTTGACGTTTCAATGACCTCATTATCCAGGGGCGGGGATGGAATTATCTGAATTTGCCGGCTACATAGGCTGGAGGCTAGCATTTTAGTATTCTCGCCACCTAAAAACAGGATTGCCCTCCCATACCCCAAATACCCTGTGTATCCGCAAACCCCCACAAAAAGTTTATGCTTTTGCTTACCCCCAAAATATTACCAATGTTTATCTTTAGCCTACCTCTAAGATATTAACAATGTTTATCTTCACTTCTGTTTTTTTGTTTATTTCACCTTTTTAGTAATCTAGTGCCCATCGTATCTTAAAACAAGATTGCACCCCATAAATACCCGGTGAATTTTGGATTTCCAAGAAAAAAACTACAATTTGGAGGTAAGAGCCATTTAAAAATATTTTTGGATCACTTCTAAAACTGACTATGTTTAGGGACTACCATAAATTCTTGTTTTGAAGTGTTGTTAGAATCTTCAAAAAACTCATATCAGAAGCTATTTCACTCAGTTTAATGACGATATTTTGCTGTGTAACGGTTTAGTGCCATTGTAGTAAAACAGAATTACTGTAACGGTTCAAAGCATATTACAAATACTATCAGTATAAAGGTGAATAATCTAAACCAGAAATAGGAATATCTGTGGTAAGCTAAAGCGTACAACTTTTCTTATGGGGGTTTTGCGAGTCACCGGGTATTTATGGGGTGCAATCATGGTTTTAGATGAGTGAACACTAAACCCGTTTCAAAGCATATTACGAATACTATCACTAAATAGGTGTAACTAAACCAGAAGTGAAGATTAAAATTGGTAATATCTTAGAGGTAAGCTAAAGGTTAACATTGATAATATTTGGGGGTAAGCTAAAGCATAAAACTTTTTGTGGCGGTTTGCGGATACACCGGGTATTTTGGGTGGGGGAGGGCAATCTTGTTTTTAGGTGGTGTGAACACTAAAGGCTAGCCTCCAGCCTATGTAGTCGGCAAATTCAGATAATCCCATCCCCGCCCCGTGGATAATGAGGTCATTAAAATTTCAAATGTGATTCGAAACAAAAAGCAACAACAACAAAAAAAATCAAAGAGCAGATATCGTCTTAGTTCTGCCCTCCAACAACAATCTGGAAAGACGAAAATAGATAAAAAAAAAAAAAAAAAAAAAAAAAAAAAAACATATGTATGCCTGAACTCGGTACAAAATTACCATAATATGCATAGATCAAATGAATTATAACATCTGAGGCTAAATAAACCGCCACTTTTACAGACAGCGATACAAATAATCAAGAGTAGTATAGGCTGTCGCTATCAAGTGTATTATAGAGTGACTTAGACCTGCTAAGAAAGTATTCCCGTCGATTGCCCTGACCGGCGATCGAACCAGAAACCCTTGGACCTCAAATCTAGCATCTTCATCACATGCCAAAATGTCAGAACAAGCTAGACCTGTCAAACAAGCTCGCTGTGATATTGCCAATATATTATCATCTGTACTTCACTTTGCCGCATTTCTACACATTCATCGAGTTTCTAATGCTTAGACGGGTTCTCCAATGCTTATTCATAGAAAATTATATAAGGTTATGCGCCATTATGAAACGCAAACTGGCCTTTTTGTTTTCTATAGAAGCAAATAATGACCTCTGATATATGAATTGATGCTCCATTCGGTCAAATAAGCTTGAAATCCAGTATTTCAATGACCTTGTCCAGAAAAACTTTTTTTTTTATCATGACTTTCTGCATCTGATGATTTCACGACAACTTACACATCATAGGTAGACCATCTGTTATTAAAGTAAATCGCTGGCATTTACAAAGGGAACAAACGGTGTGTTTTTCTCCTTTGGATCATCGAATCCTTTACCAGACAATCTAATGCTTAACTAGTAAATATATGCAGATCCGCACTTCTTCCCAGAAAACAAAATTCAAAACCTGTTAAATTTCATTTCAGACAATTGCAGGGCCACTGAATTGGTGTGAAAACACAAACAAAGTCATTATACACTATGATTCTGGAGATTGAAGATGTTTGCATTAAATACTATATTATCTCCGAATCAACAGTGCACTGCTTATCAGGTTTGCTAAGAATGGTTCCGTAGAACAAGCTTCATGTGTTCCTGGAGACGTGGAGGTGAAATCAGACCCGCTTTATAGCTGCAAGTTTTGTTATTATTTCTATAGATCTTATGCGTAACCAGCCATTTTCGACCCTTCCCGTGGCGATTTTTCGACAATGCTGCATTAACAACCAAAATATCCATAACACAAATAACCACATGTGTCTATCGTGTGTGCGTGATGATATGTTGAACTTGTAGCAAAGCCCAAAATTAAATAAAGGACAAAAAAAAAAAAAAAAAAAAAAAAAAAAAACACCGCGAATTACTACGTGTTTTCTATGCCTTTCGGTACATCTTCAGCACGCGGAAAATAATCCAGCCAATATGCGTGAAGTAGGTGGTCTGAGATTTACTCCATAGACGCCAATATCAATGGATAGTTGAATGTAATTCCCCGTTTTTTAAATAATTTCCTCGAAACGTTTATATCGCTCATGAAACACAGAAAATGCAAAGTGTGTTTACCTTTTTGAGTAATCTTATTCAGCTAATTATTTCACGTTCTTAATCGGGGGTTACGCATTCATTCGTTCGATAGGCGTGACCTATATCCATGCGTCCAAATTATCATCACATGCTTCATAGGTGGGTTGGCCAGATCTAACTGAATTTGATTTCAGACCACGCTTGACTTCTTATCCACTGCATGAATTGCAATATGACGTCCAAATCAACAATATTTCAGTAGTTCAGAGACATTGCCTCCAAATTTGGGACTTTTACCCGACCCGATCACATGAGCTGGTCCTGCTTTGTTAGTTTCAGCTCTGCCACGGAGGTTTTAGGCAGCCCATCTATTTCGCGGGTCCCGATGGGCGGAGGCCATGCTTTCCGAATACCGAAAACTAATGTATGCCGATGACAGGTACAACGACAATATACTATTGTTCGCTTACTTGTGTTGAAGTTTTTTTAAGAGTATCACGTGAAGAGAGCGTAAAGTCTATGTGTTATCTAAAAATCTGCATCAAAGTGTACCTTATGCACAAAACGAATCATGCTTAGCTTGTAAACAGACGGAGAATGGATAGAAATAAAATTCGAAGTGGAGACAAAATACAAAATGGCGCGATCGCAAATTTTGTAGGCTGACGTCATAAGTTGTGATTCAATCCCTTGCATTTGGAATACTTGGCGTTATTGGCTGTTTTGTTGCTATTATCGGCACTGGTCACATAGGTAGTCTATAGTAGTGCGTCTGCACGCCGAACCGCTCCGCGGTTCGGTGATTCCCGTTGGACGCACTTATAATAGTTCACATGCTCTGTTCTCTTTCATCTCTGAGTTTCTGAAGTGGACACTTCTGTTCTTGAATTTTGATATATCCACAGAGGTTTCAGTCTAAAATAAAAAACAGAATGGCAAATAGTGTAGTTCCTGATGTGACGGCTCGTTACAAGCCGTCGCATCTGGATCTACACTGTTTACACAGGTATCTGGTTTCACGAGTTATAGATCTTTCATAGTAATCGGCTGTGCTGATTTCACTCAGGGAGACGGAAATAATCTTGGCGACAAGCTGTCTTGTTTTACATTTTCATGTTTTGACTTTTTTTTCAGATACAGATTTTCCATGTAAAATGAATCCTGAGGAGACGACAGATGATTTCCAGAACGATTTGAGGTGAATGGCATTCGATGTTTATGCTTGTGTTTGTGTTTAAGTTACTTGGGTCATGTCAAGCATGGTCAGTTTACCTAACCACACTTTTACAAGGCAGGCTTGCCAGCCTCGGTGGCTTAGTTGGATTCGCCGTCGCGGGTTCAACCCTCGCCGAGGTCGGGAACATTTTTTCGTGGAGATTGATCATGAAATATTTTCTACGGCCATTCTCTCCCTTCCGCTGATTCAAGAAGGGCAGTTGTCAGTTTCTGGCGAAAGAATGTGCACAGTACTGGTTAACCGCTTAGAGGACTAAGCCTGCCCAGTAAACGTGTGGTTAGGTAAACTGATCGCGCTAGACATGACCCCACTGAATTGACTGGGCCGTAAAATCTCAACACAAACAAAACAAAAACAAAACTAGGCAGGCTTAGTCCTCTAAGCGGTTAACTAGAACATGTATTTTGCACATTATTTCGCCAGAAACTGACAACTACCCTTCTTGAATCAGCGGAAGGGAGAGAATGACCGTACAAAAAATAATTCATGATTAATCTCCACGAGAGAATGTTATTTATGCTACGTATGAGGCAATGTACAGGGGCGGATCCAGGATGATTTCTGATTTGATCAAATTAGCGCACTTTACAAAAAGACAGACCTGAGCAAACAGTATAGACCTAGATCAGACGCCGCTGAACGGGGCGTCTGATCAGGCTCAACACTATTTGCCAGTCATGCAGCAAATTTCACACATTCTTTGAACGTAAAATTGACTTGTTGAAGAGAAGCGTAATATAAAAAGTAAGGGTTGTGAATGTTTGGGGTAAACATGGTATCCCAAATTTATCAAATTTATCCAAAATTTTGCATGGAATGAAATTTTGAGTCGGTTGGGTTCGGCTGAGCCCCACGAGCCCCTCTGAATCCGCCGCCGATGTACAACAAGTCAGCCGCAACGTCAGAAAACTTATCTTCGGACTTGTGCACTTAGCAAACATTCAGGTCAGCCTCAGTATGCAAAGTTTCTTCATATTACAAAAACATGCCTATATAATTTTGACCCCCTGAAACCCCACTTTTATATAGTATAACTGGGGTTTACAGGGGTATACATTATTTTTCTTATTTCTGCTCAAAAACATAGATTGTGGGTACTCGTTAGAACCGCCTCATTGAGGCGGTTCTAACGTGTACCCACAATCTGTGTTTTGAGCAGAAATGTGAAAAATATCAAAATTTTTTGTCTGAAAATTTTCATTTTTTGGTGGTAAAATTTTCAGTATATTTGGATAGGCATGTTTTCGTAATGATGCGGACAATGAAGACATAATTAGGCTGCGCGGATACGCAGGCTGATTTGAGTCTCCTTTGGGCGCACATGTCAGAAGGTGTGTTTTCTCATGTTAAGGCTCAAATAATTCTGGCTTTTTTTTTTACCGAATTCTACTTATCTCGGCTCAGCGCAGCGGTTCTAACGAGTACCGACAATCTATGTTTTGAGCAGAAATATGAAAACTATCTGAATTTTTATCGGAAAACATGCAGTTTTTGGATGGTGAAATTTTCAATATATTTGAATAGGCGTGTTTTTGTAATAGTTCTAAAATGTAAATATGGAGACACACAGGGAAGCCCTTAATCGAAGGCACTGGACAAGGCTTTAACTGCATCACAAAATAAACTTCACCGAAAACAGAACGAACGAACGAAGAAAAAACGCAACATAAATAACGCCTTTTCTACAATAATGGCAAAGGATTGGAGGATTTAATCTTGTTAAAACAATCTATGTTTTTGAGCAGAAATAAGAAAAATAATGTGTACCCCTGTAAACCCCAGTTTTACTATATAAAAGTGGGGTTTAATGGGGTCAGAATTATACAGGTACATGTATGTTTTCGTGATTGAAGGTTTAAGCTGATTTTAGCGGTAAAAATATTCTCCCTTCAAATGATAACTTTGCTTCGCTCTTTAACAGCATGGTGGCGAGTTATGCCTTACCCTGAATGACGACTGTTTCCTCAATCTATTTCAGAAAACTGGCACCTATCTGTAATGTCAGGTTTATTGTGGTCTAGCCTGTGGTTTTCTCTTGCTCTGGTTTCAGATTGTCATTGAGTCCTCTGATTTGTTTTATTACAGTTTTGTGATTACAGTATAACCTCAATGGCTCGAACACGGATGGCTCGTTTCCCGAGGCTAATTCGAACTCGTTTTTGAGTTCTAACGAAATTCTTCTGATAGCTCAAGAAAACAAATATTTAAGGAAATTTTCTTATTTTATCGTGAAATTGTATGTTGTGTGTACTCAGTAGATTCGCCTCATCGAGGCGATTCTAATGAGTACACTCAACATACAATCAATGTATAGAAAATCGAAAAGATTTCCCTAAATTATCGCTATCTGCTTCCTGAACTGGTGCCATGATTAACCCTCAGTGGCTCGAACTACTCATGTCTCGAACGAATTTCCATGGTCCCAAAGATGTTCGAGCCATTGAGGTTCGACTGTAATTCTCTTCAACAAGTCAAATTTACTACTGAATGTGTGTAAAAATGCTTGGTGAGTCGCAAATAATGTAATCCCTGGTCAGACGCAGCGTTCTGTGGCGTCTGATCTGGGTATTCACTGTTTGAATAGGCCTGTCTGTTCGAATACACAGAGCAAGTAAGGTAATTTGATCAAGCCGATCCCTTCCCTCCTCAGAAATCATCTTGGATGCCCCTGATACGATATTTGTAATTTGTAGCTGCATCAGAATTAAATGAGAGGTTGCGATCATGTAAAACTAGTTTAATAAAGCCCTTGCCACCCCACCACACCCCACCCCACCATCTCTCTCTTAATTGTTCCTGCTGGCCGTTCCAAGACGAATCTTCTGTTGTATTTCTTCTTTGTTTGTAGTTGTTGCAGCTAAGCCCTTGTTTGCTTGTGTTGAGGTTTTACGGACTAGTCAACCCAATGGGGTCATGTCGAGTGCGGTCAGTTTACCTAACCCCTCTCTTACTGGGCATGCTCAGTCCTCTAAGCGGTTAACCAGTAGTATGCACGTTTCGCCAGAAACTGACAACTGCCTTGCTTGAATCAGCGGAAGGGAGAGAATTGCCGTAGAAAATATTTCATGATCAATTTTTTTCAGGAAAGAATGTTGCCGACCCTGCGTGGGTCGAACCCGCAGCCTGTCTGAACCACCCAGGCCGATGTGCCTTGTTATTGTTTGATAGTTGTCTCGGGAAGACTGTGCTAGTTTGGCCATTCCTGGCTCCAAGGTTATAAAACTTTTTCATGCTCAACTCAGCGAGCATGAAATTTGTCCTGCTAATAAATCTCCAATTATAACTATTGCAAATTCTTTCTTGCTGAACGTAGCTGCGCATGAAAGTTTCTCTGCTGATAAATATGAAAATGCCAACATTTTCTTATTTATTAGCAGAGATAATTTCATGGTCAGTTGAGTTGAGCATGAAAAAAGTTTTATAACCTCGAGGCCTGGGTAGCTTATTTATACGTATTGTTTGGATGCACTTTTTGTAATCTTACTTTTCCTTAACCTTTACCACTCCCTGGGATAATTCAGCAGACGATAAATTGGTGATATTTTTATTACTTTTCCAAGAAAACAGGATTTGACACTTCATGCAATTTTTTCCATTGTAGACAGTTTGCATGAAATGTCAAACCTGTTCTCTAGCTAAAATAAGAAAATATTTCAAAATATAGTCTGCTGAAAATTTTGCCCAGAATGCTAAGGGTTAAAATACATCCTCATGTCTTTCAGAGAGAAATCAAGACCATCTTCATTAAACGAAATGGGTGCTGTTGCCGGATGTATAGGAGTACGTATTAACACTTAACAGTTACCCTGACGGACCGATAACGGTCCGCTATAGATTTATGTAGAATGCTTACCGGGTTGTAGGGTGCTTCAGTGCATAGAAGAAAGCGCTTTGGAGAAATTATTAAGCGGTCGTTATAGGGAGGTAGCTGTTGCAGAGATGGCCGTAAGCAACAGTTTCCGGTCATTACGTTAACAGGCGAACGTAACATGAATACTATACGTCTACGCCAAAGCTCCAGATGAGGCATTTTAACTATAGATATTGGTATTTTGTTCTTATTTCTTCACAAAAAGAGATGTTATGAGAACTCATTAGAAGTGCCTCGCATGGAGCTACAAAATATGTATCTTGATAACCCTTGATTATTATGCACATTAGGACACTTTTATGTAGTAAAATATTGCTTAAAGTAATCAAGCTGGTTAAAAGAAAAAAAAAAAGCTGGAAAAGCTGGTTAAAAAATAAAATTCTAAAACCCTGCCAAACAATGTAGACCCCACAGCTGCCTTTTCTATGAAATAATATTATGGGCAACATAAATATATATTACATGCCCTTATTAAGTAATGCTACCACCAACTCAGCTGCCGTCTATGCTGAACAAGCTGTGACAAAAGACTGTGGTGGTCAAAGTCAGCCAGGACATGACGGGTGGCCAGCGTCTATCATTACAGAGAAAAAGAATGGCTACATTGCTGCTATCAGCTTTCTGTTCTAACCAAAGATTACTATCAAATGAGGAAATATATGTAAGATTCGGACATCTGCCCTTTTATGAATGATTTGTTGAATATTTGAAGCAGTATTTTTTTATAGTTTTTTTATTTTTTACTTTGATTTAGGCGATGCCACACTAAGTCAGGTTTACTAGTATATGTAAACTGTAACTTCCCAGCTCAGTCTACCTGTTCGTGCAGCCTCAGCAGTCTATGTTCTTAAAAGAACAAATCGGCCCTGTACAAGGCACTGGCGAACATCAAAGACTGTGAGAATATGCGAATTGGTCAGAGCCTACCCTGCTTACATATGGTATAATAATCATTCTGTAGGAAGCTGCCCAGTTGGCACGGAGTATATACAACGTCGCATTAACGTCGATGCGTTGCATCGATGTTAATGCGACGTTGTGTAAACTTCAGGTGTCCAACGAAACGTTGTATCGACGTTAATGCGACTTTGTAAAGAGTCCTGTGCCCGCTCGGTGTTTGCACATTCCCGCTGTCCGAAACTAATATCTCTTTACCAGACATCACAATAACATACCTTTATAATTTTGAACCCCTTAAACCCCACTTTTATATAGTAAAACTGGGGTTCACAAGGGTCAACATTATTTTCTTATTTCTGCTCAAAACATAGATTGTGGGTACTCGTTAGAACCGCCTCGGCGAGGCGGTTCTAACGAATACCACAATCTATGTTTTTATCTGAAACGCAGTTTTTGGTGGTGAAATTTTCAATATATTTGAGTAGGCATGTTTTCGTAATAGTTCTAAAATGCAAATATGGAGACACACAGGAAAGCCCTTAATCGAAGGCACTGGACAAGGCTTTAACTGCATCACAAAAACAACACTTCATCGAAAACAGAACGAACGAAGGAAACAAAAACTGCAAAAGAAATAACGCCTTGGTACAATACTGTCAAAGCATTGGCGGATTTAAACTTGGTTTTACTGGCGCCAAACTTCGCCATTAATCCTGGCACAGTCTCAGCTACACATAACTGTTCCGTCCTTGTAGGGGCTTCTTAAGTCATTAGTGGATCAACCTAGAGAAACATATAAATTAACTTATTACATCATAATAACACAAAGATGAGGATTCGCCCACAAACTGGAAGTCAGAGCAAATGAAAATTATTAGTAAAACCTACAATGATTACCAGTCACCTTGCCGAAAAGTTCTGGACGGGGAGGCAAATAGTGTATACTCTGATCGAAGGCCGCGTTCTGTGGCGTCTGATCTCCGTCTACACTATTTGCTCAGGCCGGTCTGTCCAGTATATAATCTCCATAATTTGTTCGATCCTGTTTCATCTATTTTTTAATCTTGGAAGCACTACATGTACATTAGTCTAATTTTATTCATGACAAGTCGAGTTAAATGCATTTAATTCTGAAGGTTTTCCGTGAGTTTCTACTATTCATATTTCCTTTTTTATTTCAGACAGATTACAAAAAGAACCCGATAGACAAGGTAAGTCACATTTCTAATGAATACTCTCAAGATACATTTATTGTATAGAAAATCGGGAAGATTTCCTTAAATTATCGCTGTTTGCTTCCTGGCCTGGCGCCATTCTTAACCCTCAGTGGCCCGAACTACCCATATATCGAACAAAGTCCCATGGTCCCAAAGCTGTTCGAGCCAATGAAGTTCGACATTATTTATTTTCATTGCAGTTAGTACCGTATGTCGGTCGTAAAACGTCTCCTTGTACTTCACAATAGTGTAAATCTGCCAACGCACGACAAAATCTACAATAAGACATGTGCGACCAGCAAAGACTCAGATCAGTTTATACATCCACCCACTTTAAGGGTTCTGGTTTATTCCCCTTTGATGGCCTGGAGGCTGTAGAAGGCACATGCTATCAGCGAAGACTCTGATCAGACTGCGCGAATGCGCAGGCTGATCTGAGTCTTCGCTGGTCACACAAGTCTTATTATAGGATTTGTCGTGTGTTGGCTTATATTGTTTGTTCACTTTAACCATTGGACCCATTCCTGATTTTTTTTTAAATGTTATATGTGTGTCACTGATGAGGCATAAAACCAGTTTGGTCCAAACACCTTAGTCATGAGTACTCGTCTTTGTTTATAATAGTAATTAATTTGATTTTTGTGTTTTCGCTTTGATGTATTGACTGAGTTGGGAGCCTTTATGCGAACCGAATTTTTATGTGTTTCTGTATTAAGAGTAGCATCGGGATCCAGGGTGAAGTTAGCTAGCTGTAAAAGTGCTTTAAACCCCCCATCCCCCACCCCCCGGTGGTTTACTCTACTGACCGTTCTAAGGCGGTGGTCCTGGTGTTAGTCTTACTCTTTGTTGCTTTGTGGTTTATTCTACAAGGCGATTTGTTGTATGTCTTTCCGTGTGTCATTTTGTTCTTGTGTTTTTCAGTCCTTTTAGTATTGCGATTACCTCGCTTGGGGAAGAGAGAGCTAATCTTAGTGCTTTTCGTACGTACGTTTGATTTGTGCTTGTTTGGATTTGTCGGTTTCCTCTTCCTCTTGGTGTCTGGGAAGGGCTGCAGTTTGTGATTGTGGCACTCCCTGGACATTTCTCTTACCTTTTTTTAGTCACTTCAACTGTATGTGTTCATTGCTCTCAAGGGTCGTTCGTTTAGGAATTTGTTGATTGAGCCATTCTGGGGGAAAACCACATTTTCCTGTATCCAAAAGAGACTATACAGACCAGTAAGTTTTGCAATCGTCTGGTATTACAGTAGGTTTAGTAGCCGTCTGCTGATTAAATGACCATGGGTTCGCCGACACTCCAAATTGATTGATATATGCATGTATAAAGTTGGATTAAAGTATTTCTGCAGTATCTGATATCGGATTGACAGTTTTACGTGACTTAGTTTTTATAAATTTAAAAGTATTGCTGGGAATGCAATTTTCAGAAGAATTTTAAAGATATCACCCGTTTTAAAAGGGCGGGACTACTTAGATATTATGCGACAGACAGCATGCTTAGTTATTAACCCAATCGTGGTAATAGTTGTGTTGTCCTCTTTATATGCGCCATATTCCTAAAAAAGATATTTTGATCCAAGAAAGGTTTAATAAATTGATTTATAGTATTAATACTATCATAAAATGTGGCATCTGACAGCATGTAAAATTTCAATTATTCTCTCCTTTTTGAACTGTATCAAAAATGAAATGATTTTTATCATATATCTGAAGTAATGTTCGCAACATTAAATCAGAGATACGATAAAAATCATTTCATCCAGAAACAGGAGACTAACTGAAACTTTACAGGCTGCCAGGGGCCACATTTTATGATTGTATTAATACCATATGTTAATTTATTAAACCTTTCTTGGATAATAAAATGTCAATTTTTGCGGAATATGGAGCCTTTAAATGCACGACGGTGGGTCGGGTCTCAGACTCTATGACAGTGCCGACCATAACCTTTCATGAAAATGTTGATGCCTGAAGTAGTCTTTTTTCGAGCCCTCTGTGATTCAACAAATGGTGTTTTTAGCTTTAGTTGCCAGTCATTACGAAAACATGCCTATTCAAATATATTGAAAATTTCGCCACCAAAAACAGGAAGTTTTCAGATAAAAATTCTGATATTTTTCACATTTCTGCTCAAAACATAGATTGTGGGTACTTGTTAGAATCGCCTCAGTGTTTTAAGTCAGATTTTAAGCAGAAATAAGAAAAATAATGTGTACCCCTGTAAACCCCCAGTTTTACTATATAAAAGTGGGGTTTAAGGGGGTCAAAATTATATAGGTATGTTTTCGTGA
This sequence comes from Anodontia alba, assembly GCA_964016985.1. NCBI lineage: Eukaryota > Metazoa > Mollusca > Bivalvia > Lucinida > Lucinidae > Anodontia > Anodontia alba. Next base: position 60,575,055 of record OZ024828.1, read on the forward strand.
TGGCTTTAGGTGATTGCTACGAGCCATTAGCCTTGTTTTTTTTTTCTATTTTGGTTTTACGGCCCTTTCAAGAATATTTCACTTATATCGAGCCGATTGTTCATCAAAGGTGTGCGAAAACCGGAGAACTCGGGGGAAAAAACCACCTGACCATCCGTAAGCAGAACTTGGCGGTGAGAAACCTAATGAATTAAGAGTCAGCTCTCTTATCCACTAGGCTACTACGGGGGCCCGCTCTGTGACGATTCATTGATTGAGTATACGAGCCGATCTATCATTCTTGGCACAGTTGTTCAAAGCATCGTTAGCTTAACAAGCTCGTTAGTGGTCAAAATGTTAACCGTTCTAGTAAGTGCAATTCTAATTTACATGTACTTTTGCTAAGTGCAAAAGCTACTCACATTTTTTAGCAAAACTATTAGCCTATATTGCCATATTTTATTATCAAAAATTTTAACGATACGTTTACTAACGACATTGTTAGTTTTGAACAACTGGGCCCTGTATTTTTACAATATTTGAACCTATGGTGAAGATTTGGTGCCAGAAAAATCGATGTAGTATCCCAAACCCCGGTAGTTTTTACCACTGTCCATTCTAAGGCAGTGGGTCTGGCAGTTGTTCATTGTGTGGATTTTTGACTGCTCGCTGCATGACTTTTTTCATGTTTGTCTTATTCGTTGTGTTGTGTTTAGAGGATTCTGTCTAGCACTATTATTACCTCCTTGGAAAGAAGGAGCTGTTTGCTTTGCTTTTTCTTTGGTCTTCGGCTTATGTACTGTCTGTCCTGGTTTTGTAATAGTGTCGGGTCTTCCACGTAGTCAAACATCGCGGTCACCCCTCCAGGTACTAATTGCAATGTACGATGCTTAACTTCAAGAAAGAACCAACCACACCACCAACGTCGCAAAGGAGGCAGCTTCCACAGCAATGACGTAGAAGTGATCAATACACCTAATCCGTTATATTTTCTCCCTCTTTTGACTTTGCCCCAAAGTCATTAACTTTGCCCACCATGCAGACCCGACGAGGGTGTCAATGCAACGCTGTCAGGGAAATATATCCCTGCTACCGGGGTTCAGAAATGATGGTGGTGTCATCTCCCATCCCACCGCTGGGTCTATCACGAAGTTTACTGTTAATCGTTGCTTAACGTCGTAAAAGAGCCAACCATTCTACCAACGTCGCCATAAAAGCCGGCTTCTACAGCAAGGCTGTAGAAGTGATCTAAGTACAGTTGACTCTCGCTATCTCGACCTCTCTTATCTCGAATAATCGCTTATCTCGAAGTGAAAATCTGGTCCCTGCCTAAACATGAAAATCTAACAACAGGTAAAAATATTGTGGAAAAATGGAGAAATTGCTCCTAAGGAGCAATTTCTCCTCTTTTCCATAATATTTTCAATATATCTCTAATTTCAAGAGTCCATTTACACATATATTTGTTAAATGTGGTTAATCGAATTAGTTTTTCCTCAATTCTGCAAATCTGATATGTTGAGAGACGGATATCTCGAAGTATTTCAGAGAGTCCCTTGGAATTCGAGATAAAGAGAGTCGAATGTACCTAAACCGTTACACTTTGTTTTGCTTTTCCTTTTGGTGTCGTTGGTGGGCTAAGATCTGTGATTGTGGATATTCCTGGACAACTTCTATACAACTTCTATATTATTTTAGTCTAGATTGGTCTAGTTTGGCACTAAAGCCAATAAAATGCTAACTTGCAAAAAAAAAAAAAAAAAAAAAAAATGGTTTAAACCAGATTGTCCGTTCTAGTTTCGACGCTGACGTTTAATGATGACTGTCTGAGTCATTCGACCCTTATCCGATGCCTTGGGAGAGTAGTGTTCTGTGATTATCGCCTTTCAAGGGTATTTCCCGAACGGGCTCCTGACATTTGCACATTATCGCATTAAACCATTACAAAAACATGCCTATTCAAATACTGACAATTTTACAAGCAAAAAATGAAAATTTTCAGATGAAAAATTTCTGATATTTTTCATATTTCTGCTCAAAACATAGATTGTGGTACTCGTTAGAACCGCCTCGACGAGGCGGTTCTAACGACTACCCACAATCTATGTTTTGAGCAGAAATAAGAAAGTTCTAACGAGTACCCACAATCTTTTGAGCAGAAATAAGAAAAAATAGTGTATACCCCTGTAAACTCAGTTTTACTAATAATAGTATATAAAAGTGTGGTTTATGCAGGCCAAAATTAAATAGGCATGTTCGTGCTGCAACATCATGACGTCGCATCGACGTTAATACAACGTTGCCTCAACGTTGCCTTTCATAGTATTCTCTGAGGGAAACTGCTTTGTTCTGTCTGTTTAATCTAGCTGTATTTTAACAGGTTGATGTAGAAGTGGCTACAAATATAATTGACAGTCAGCGAAAAGAAATCGAAAGGCTGCAAAAAGAAAACGAATGTCTGCAAAAAGAAAACGAACAGCTAAAAGACACTGTGAAAAATTTGCTGGACGATAAAATTAGACTTCAACAGTTTAGGTCAGAGCTTGACCTGGAAAATAAGAAATTAAAAGAAAAGTACGTATATTATACAGCAACGATACCTAAGCAATGTCAAGTTAGAAGATAAGTGAAGGTCAATGAATCGTATCACGACAAACGATCTTAAAGCGGGCCTTTGGGAATATAAAACGAAACAAAATATCAAAATAACTGGATCGGGGGTATTTAATAATCTGAATGGGGCTCCTTTAGAAAAACAGAACAAAACAAAAATGAAACATAGCTGGACTTTTCTCTTACCCTTTTTTCGTTTTATTGAATAATCCGTATGAAAATCCTTTGAAAATACAGAAAAGAATGAAAGATAGAAATTAGCAGACTCTGCTGATAGTCTATTCATGAGGGATTAAGAAAAATTGCAACTTCTCTCGCGCCCCCTTGCAGTGCCTTCATGAGTATTGATGCACTTCAGGGGAGGCAACTCTGAAAAGGGGTCTACCTTAATAGCAAAGTGTTTTAGATTCTTTTTTTTTTTTTTTTTTTTTTTTTTTTTTAGAAGGGGGCAAATATTTCCCTCTTAAAGTAGATCCCTTTACAGAAGCGGAAGCATATGCAGGAAAGCAAATTTATAGAACTTTTTCATGCTCAACTCAGCTGAGCATGAAATTTTCTCTGCTAATAGATATGAAAATGCCAACAATAGTTGGCATTTTCATATTTATTAGCAGAGAAATTTTCATGCTCAGCTATGTTTAGCAAGAAAGAAATTGCAATTAATAGTATTTTGAGATTTATTAGCAGGAAAAAAATCATGCTCAGCTGAGTTGAGCATGAACAAGTTTTATAACCTCGGGGCCAGGCCCTGAGGTTATGAAACTTTTTCATGCTCAACTCAGCTGAGCATGAAATTTTGTCTGCTAATAAATACGAAAATGCTAAAAAAAAAACGTTGGCATTTTCATATTTATTAGCAGAGAAATTTTAATGCTCAGCTATGTTTAGCAAGAAAAAAATAGCAATTGTTAGTATTTTGAGATTTATTAGCAGGAAAAATTTCACGTTCAGCTGAGTTGAGCATGAAAAATGTTTTATAACCCTGGGGCCAGGCCCTGAGGTTATGAAACCTTTTTGTGCTCAACTCAGCTGAGCATGAAAATTTCTCTGCTAATAAATATGAAAATGCCAACAATACGAGTAGTTGGCATTTTCATATTTATTAGCAGATAAATTTTCATGCTCAGCTATGTTTAGCAAGAAAGAAATTGCAATTGTTAGTATTTTGAGATTTATTAGCAGGAAATATTTCATGCTCAGCTGAGTTGAGCATGAATAAAGTTTTATAACCTTGGGGTCAGTCCCCTAAAGTGGAACTTTATTTTCACATACACAATGTTTGAACTCGATTATCCCAAAGAACCGACACTTTTAACACTATCATCACTGTATCGAAAGTACGGGCGACGTTTTACGACCTGCAAACGGACATCTACGAATTGCGCATGTCCAGGGCTGTAGAGTCTAAAAAGCGTTTTACATATGCTCCGACTAGTCTATGCATGAACAGTCGGATGTCTAAGACTCTTAGATAGCACCGACACCAGCTACTAGGCAATCTTTAGTAAGTATCACATACTTCAGCAAATGTCGTATTAACGTCGATGCAACGTCATGGCGTTAATGCGATGTTGTATAATGTCATGTACCCGCTGAGAATGTTTTGGAATTATCACCAAATGAGAGTGTCTAAGTGTGTAGTCATATAATTCAAAAAGCCACCGGTTTTTACAAAGGTTGGTTTTTAAATGTTAAATAAAAATCTAAAAGGTGGCCTTTGGAAACAAAGAATGCACAAAAGAACGCTAATCGGAGACTCGGTTTTATTAAAGGCACATTTGTTGGCTCAAACATGCGTACACTGTCTGTTTCCTGACTATTTCTAAATGAACTACTGTAGGCAGTGTTTTACTATACAAGGTTCGAACTATTCCTTACAAATCATTACGTAAACATGCCTATTCAAACAAACTGAAAAATTTACCACCCAAGAAATGAAAATTTTCAGATAAAAATTCTGATATTTTTTATATTTCTGCTCAAAACATAGATTGTGGGTACTCGTTAGAACCGCCTCGCTGAGGCGGTTCTAACGAGTACCACAATCTTTGCTTTTGAGCAGAAATAAGAAAAATAATGCATACCCCTGTAAACCCCAGTTTATACTATATAAAAGTGGGGTTTAAGGGGGTCAAAATTACTGTTTAGTGTTTTCGTGATGTACTACTGCTAAAATGACAGATGAGGTGAAAAGTAAGCAGGAATTATATATTATTGTATGTGTCTGTATAAAAATCAGGAAATTAGTATTTTCTACGTTGTCACTTGCTCTTAGATATATTATTATTCCGGGAACTCATTACTTTAAAAAGGCCACAAAATCTAGTGTATAGAATGTAAATTCCGAAAGATTCTTAACCAACATTTTCTCTACTTATATTACGCTTTTATTATTTCAGAGTGCTTCGAGATACAACAGTGTTGACTGCTATTGTTAAGTCGCAGTCCATCATTTTGACTAACCATGCAAATGAAAATATATGAAGATAAAACAAGTATATTTAGCAAAATGCTTGTAGTATGTTGTTCAATGTACTAGACAATTAAGGCAATGTAGCTTTTTAAAATGGTTTTGCTGAAATAAAATAAAACTAGTGGAAGTATAACAACGTAATTCTTATTAAAATATTGACCTATGACCTTTTAAAAAGTAGTAAAGCACGCCTTCCCCATTTTCCTTAAAATCAAATTTAAAGATTCAGCCTGATAAGTTCCTGAATTTTCATTACGAAAACACGCCTATTCAAATATACAGAAAATTTCATCTCCAAAAACTGAAAATTTTCAGATAAAAAACTCAGATACAGGGTTCGAACTATTCCTTACAAATCATTACGGAAACATGACTATTCAAACATACTGAAAAATTTACCACCAAAAAAAATGAAAATGTTCAGATAAAAATTCTGATATTTTTTATATTTCTGCTCAAAACATAGATTGTGGGTATTCGTTAGAACAGCCTCGCCGAAGCGGTTCTAACGAGTACCACAATCTATGTTTTGAGCAGAAATAAGAAAAATAATGTATATCCCGGTAAACCCCAGTTTTACTATATTAAAGTGGGGTTTAAGGAAGTCAAAATGATATGGGTATGTTTTCGTGATGTATTGTTTCAGCTCGGATAATCTTACACTCAAGATGGCTAACCTATCTAACAAAGATCCTAGATTCGTAAACGTCAGCGATAAGACGTCAAGGATACAGCTGGGCAAGATGTCTGAATCTATATATGCGAATGAATGGTTCAAAGCTTATGAAGCACTTACCAGCACTAAAGCAAGTGAACTTAAAATATTGAAGATTCTTTCGGAAGTTATTCATGTAAGTAATGGGTAGAGAAAAGTAATACACTTGTACGTAGTACGAAATTAGTAAAGAAGATGTACAGGCAAAAATGACCAATTTCTAAATAAGGCCGATCTTGACATCACGAAAACACACCTATGTAATTTTTACCCCCTTAAACCCCACTTTTATATAGTAAAACTGGGGTTTACAGGGGTATGTACTATTTTTCTTATTTCTGCTCAAAAACATAGATTGTGGGTACTCGTTAGAACCGCCTCGGCGAGGCGGTTCTAACGAGTACCCACAATCTGTTTTGAGCAGAAATAAGAAAAATATCAGAATTTTTTATCTGAAAATTTTCATTTTTTGGTGGTAAAATTATCAGTATATTTGAATAGGCATGTTTTCGTAATGAGAAGCAGCTACCCTGTATTTACGCCTCAGACTCTGACCAGCTAACCCAATCACGCTGTCCTGTCGGGGTGTTTTTGTCATTTACAAAGTATCTTTGCTAAAAGAGCATGTGCTGTCTATTTTCTCCCTGTCATTTCATATCATTCAACCTCTATCGTGTGCCTGGAGACAGCTGTTTTTCCTTATTGTTCACTTTCCCAGACATCTCCATATTTGTTTCATCACCTTTAACCCATTTATGCTTAGCGCTCTAGAAAATGGACATCGACAAACATTTTTGACAGATAAGATGCTGCTAAACGCGGCATCTCAGAGTCTACACTGTTTGCATTAAATACAGGAATTTCTATAAAACATGGTATTACATGTAATTAAGACTAACCAGAGAGCCCTACTGTCGGAACTGGACCGGTCCAAAGAGTTTAAGCACATAACGAAAACACGCCTATTCAAAATATAAAAAAAATCACCTCCAAAAACTGAAAATTTTCAGATTAAAAAACTCTGATATTTTCATATTTCTGGTCAAACATAGATTATGGGTACTCGTTAGAACCGCCTCGGCGAGGCGGTTCTAACGAGTACCCATAATCTATATTTTTGAGCAGAAATAAGAAAAATAATGTATACCCCTGTAAACCCCAGTTTTACTATATAAAAGTGGGGTTTGAAGGGGTCAATATTATATAGGCATGTTTTCGTGATGAGAAGAGTGCAACCGGCATAAATGGGTGAAAGTAATTTATGAACCTCTGTATGTAATGCCATTTTAAAAGATTTTGCTATAGAAAGATTTAGGTTTTAATAGCTTTCGGTTATTGCAGTATGTCGGATGTTCCTAGATGAAATATTTTGTGCACTTTTTCCCCATTTTTGTTGACATAGCAGCGAGGCCAGTCAATCAAGATCCTCTAATTACTGCTTTCTGTTGATATATCAAGATTCGTTAGGCTGTATTCTTTGCTTTTCGTAATCGCAATAGCGATTTTTATAGACTACGAACGAAAGTACCCGCTGGAAAATTAAAGAAACAATTAAATAAGAATACGCTGTCATTCTGTTATGTCACCTCAAATGAAACAGAACGCATAAACGAAGAGGACTTGGAGTATTCATTCCGTCTTTGACAGTTCAACAGCAAAACTGTCCTTGAGTTTGGGAGCAAGTTAAGCCTTGTCAGTACATTTAGCGTATTTACCCTAAACATCTGAACAGTTTATCTCCTAATAAGACTGCTCCTAAAATTTATCAATAAATTCTAAAAGCAATGACCCTTCAGAGCTATACACATACACACTTGAAATGGACATAGCTGAAGTTGTCGAAGCTGTCTTGGCCCGACTAACTATTTTCGACCAATTGACCCTTTCAAGCCTGGTTTTATAAAATGGACTCTTCCATCTCCGAATTTGGTTACATCCATTGTTGCAAATACGGGTTTTAGTACAAAGAATCAGTAACACAATAACGAAAAGTGCAGATCCTGATAATACGTACCGTCTCATCTGGATCTGCACTGTTTGCAAATGTATTGGTTTGCAGGGATGAAAGGGTAAAGTCTCATTATTGACCCTTTTATGAGTTTTTAAAAATCCCGGAAGATGTCCAGTCATCACAAAAAAAAACTGAAAAAAAAAAACAAAAAAAAAAAAAAACAGTCGACTCTCGTTATCTCGAATTCCAATGGACTCTCTGAAATACTTTGAGATATCCGAACATCGACATATCAGATTTGCGGAATTTAGGAAAAATGAATCGAACAGCAACATTTAACAAATGTATATGTAATTCGACTCCTGAAGTTAGAGATATATTGAAAATATTGCGGAAAATTTTCCACAATATTTTGTTACCCGTTGTTAGATTTTCATGTTTAAGCAGGGACCAGATTATTGCTTCGAGATAAGCGGTTATTCGAGATAAGCGAGTTCGAGATAACGAGAGTCAACTGTATGAACTACACAAATCCAGATGACTGGCGGATGATACGAGATATGTAAAACTGATGGTTGACTGGCAAAACGTGTACTCTTGTAAGGTGCCAGGTTCTGGCTCTACTCTGTTTGTTCAAGTTTAACTGTCCGTATACATAGGGCTGATAGGATATATCTAAACATCCCTCAAAGAACAGAAATTAAATTAATGTTTTCTTATTAAACACTTGGTTTTCAAAATGTGATGTTAACTTTTCAGAGATAATTCGGGAAACCCTTGAGGCAAAGAAGGAGATGTAAGATCTCTCATCGGTCTCCCAGCTGTTTTTTTTTTTTTTTTTTTTTTTTTTTTTTTTTTTTGTTTTTTTTGTTTCTTTTGTGTGTGTGTGTGTGTGTGATTTTTTAACTTCACCTCCAGTCTGCACAAACACTTTATCTTTTATCATGCCTCAGTATTCCACTTTTTATCCCTTACAATCTTTGTTTTTACCCTTTTACTGACAGTGCAACGGCACATAATACTCGAAAGAGGATGCTGCAGTATGAAGAGATAGATAGATAGAGTTCTTTACAAATATGATAGTCCTCTTTGTTGAGACTCAATGGATCAAATTATGCATAGTATAAAGCAAATGTTTTGTATAATTGTAGACTTGCCATCGCCATTGTGTCCGTAAGTCTGAACAAACTTTGCGTCAGTTCCTTTTTCTGGAAGATGAAAAACCTTTACCAAGTGATGACGAGGTAAGTAGTTTTCCTTCGAAATTACTGGTCCGTGAAAATTACTTCGGCATCTCATCTACGGTCTTTATTATCTATGTGGTCATTGCTCTCAAGGGTCATTAATCTTATTGTGTACACCCTAATAGACAATGTAAGCACATATGCCAATCGTTTAATATCACTTCCAATAAATGTACCATATCATGACGGTGTTCGGGGTGTAGCAGAAGTTTTATGATTTCTCTCGCAGTACTGTTTCTCTGACATGCAACACACCTATCGTAGCCCAGCAGGCACGCCACGTTGAGAAAACGTCGAAACGCTGATGTTCGGCCCACATAAGGTCCTTTACTTTCAACTGCTAATCAGGATACTTCAGCCTAAGGTGCTTTTTATGCCCTCACACCAACACCACCACCCCCACTTCGAAGTTGGAGTGTCATATTGCTTTTAGATCGTTCTTCTGTTCGTCCATTAATTCATCACACTTAGCTTAGGATGGAAAATAAACTGATCCGTATTTTTCCTCTTCTCCGTTGGACTTCTAGTTCCGGAGTTTATGTTCGTTTGACGACACAATGGGACATAATAAAATTTATGAGCAAGGTGTCTCGTATTTTTAGTTAGAGCCCTGAGACTTGGTGAGCCTATTCGGGATTATGAGTAGATCACAATTTCAACTTATGAAAAACAATCAGATTATTTTTTTTAGTTATGCCCCTTTCCAGCTTTGGCAAAAGGTATCGACAACGGGATAGTTGGGAGCGTGGTGTTTTACAAACGCATTTCTAGTTCAGCCAAAATGTATTAAATGCTTTCTAGTTTCCCTCCTAAAGCATATGTTGAAGGAACTCATCAGAAGCGCTTTGGCAAGACAATTCTAATGGATACACGCGACATATATTTTCGTTGATAAATAAATGAAATAGTTACCTGATATACGCCCACTTATTTTGAGCTGTGATTTCTGACTTTTAACGTTCTTTTTACTGCTGACTTGCTACTTCTGACTGATACATTTCTACTTTTGAATAATTACGAGGGGTAATCACTATGTATCGTAACAAACTTAATTTCTCAGAAATAGCTTCATTACGTGTCACTGGCTATTATGATTTAAAGGGACGGGTACACGAGTTTATCTTCATTTTTGTAAAGGAAAAAAGGTAAAATAAAAGTCCAGGGAGTGCCACAATCACAAGCCGCAGCCTTTCCCAGACACCAAGAGGAAGAGGAAGAGGAAACAGACAAAACCAAACAAGCGGAAATTGAACAAACGTACCAAAAGCACTAAGATTAGCCCTCTCTTCCCCAAGCGAGGTAATCGCAATGCTAAAAAGACTGAAAAACACAAGAACAAAATAACACAATTCAAGACTTAAAACAAATCGCCTCGTAGAGTGGACCACCGCCTTAGAACGGTCAGTAGAATAAATCATCGTGGGTAGGGGTGGGGTGTGTGGGAAGGGGGGGGGGGTTAAGCACTTTTACAGCTAGCCAACTTCACCCTGGGTCCCGATGCTACTCTTAGTACAGAAATACATAAAATTTGGTTCACATAAAGGCTCCCAACACAGTCAATGCATCAAAGCGAAAACATAAAAATCAAAGTAATCATTGTGATAAACAACGACTCGTAGCTAATTCTATTGTGCGCCAGAGTAAATGAAAACCAATAGTTGAATCACGGCGGGCCAAAAACAGGTAAGAGAAAAGTCCAGGGAGTGCCAAAGCCAAAGACATATCGTCAAGCCCCAACCCACTGATTAAAGTTTTACGAAGAGGCTGTCATTGAGTCTGAGGCCAGAACCGCCGTCGTGCAATTTACTCTTTCAAGCATAGCCATCAACAATGATTGGGTTGATAACTAGGCATGCAGTCTGCCGCATAATATTCAACCAATTCTTTTATAACGGTTAATTAGTTTTCTAAATTGCTCCGAAAAGTTAGATTTTTCAACAATTTGTCTAAATCTGTACAGTAAGTCACCGTAAAATTCTGGTTCCGATATACCTTGTTGCAGAAGTGCTTTCAGACCGACGTTATATGTTTCTACCAAGGCACTGTGTCTGCGGTAAAATTTCGAAACGCATTACGAAGTTAATAATAATGATAGCTCTGCCTAAGAAGTTGGGCAGTAAGGGCAAGTTTGGCAGTTACGGTAGTTTAAGTCACTAAGATTTAAAGAAGCTCTGGCATATCTAATAACTTGAGGTATGTATACCACATATAAGGTAGGTACGCCGGGGGACATCGCCATCCAAAAAAAGGGAAATTCACTATATCAAAATCAAAATCGTTCCGTTTATCATAAATTTTGGGGGAAACTGTACCATTAGATATACATAGATTCAAATCCAAAAAAGATGCCTCAGTATCGGAAGAATTGTCTTTATTTAATTGGAGCTCAGTAAGGCATATGCGATCCACCATTTGGTCACAGTAAATATTATCAATATTTAATAAATCAACAAGGTATCTTGAAGTGGAATTGAAGGCCTCAATAATGTCAGCCTGATTTTCCCACTTTATGACTTCCTGTTTGCTTTGCTGCAAAACAATTGATTGTGTTGGGGTTTAACGACACGTAACCATTGTGGGTCATTTTGTGTCGTCTCCAAGAGAAAGGGAGAAAGAGATAGAAGAGATAGTAGATGAGATGAAAGAGAGGGACAGGAAAGAAAGAGAACAAGAATGAAATTGAAGAAACAGAAGAAATAAAAAAAATTATCCCCCTCTACCCTTACCTACTACAAGGATCGCAAGCCTTGCCCAACTGTAAGCCAATCAATTGTACGCCCAAGTGACGTTAGATACACGACTCCTTCGCCACACCCGACCACCCCCAACTGCTGCAAAACAAGTCCTTCTTAAAAGGGGTCTACTCCTAAAGGAAACTATTTGCTTCCAAAGGGTCTACTTTTAAAAGGGATCTACTCCAAAAGGAAAGAATTGCTCCCTTTTCAGAAGGGAAATAAAACAATTTCGAACGAATTAACTCCCTTGAAATTATATTTTCCCCTTTAATCAACAACTATTTGCCTGAATATATTATTAAAACACATATTACTTATTCACACGCCTTAAGAAAATACAGCCTCAATTTGATACACTCTGACTATTGTAGTGTCGACTCCGGCTGCACTAGAACAGTGCAAAGATTCATAACAATCACTCAAAAAATGTTTACAACAGGACTTTACTAATGAGTGCGTTAAGCGTGTTGTAAATCTGGTTGATAAAATAATGCAACTCGCAGATAAGTTGCAAATATTTTATACGTATTAGTTTTTCTTTCGATCAATTAGACCTCAATAAAAATCAACGGATTACTGATTCCAATGATTATTACTATTTGTCGTTCCGTGGTTGTACAGTCGAAGGCTCAGGATGATAAAGGATCCACTTCAGAACCATAGTCGGTCGTCAACATTTTGCACGATAGATACTCCATTTCTTCGAATCTACATAAAACTTGCACAGATAGTTATCTCAATAAAATCTAGGTCAATTTCATAACTGTGTAAGAGGGAGTCAAAACTAGATCATGAGGTTAAAACAAAATTTTATATAACCATCAGAGACCACAATTTATGTGATCATAAAACTTGCTCAGAATGTCATTTCCAAAACTGTGTCATATAGGTCACTATGCAAACATGTAAGTGAAGATACCCAGGAAATGCCACAATCACGAAGCACAGCCCTCCAAGGGCACCAAAGGAAGGAGAGATGAGGAACAAATAAAGGCACCACAAAACGCCAGATATAAAATCACAGACGCACAGACAAAGACGAACTGCAAAAGAGGAATCGCCTGAGGACGGTCAGCAGGAAAACTACTAGCCTAAGGGAGCTTCAACTAGTTTTACTCACCCTCACCTTGCCCTTAATTCTGATGCAGTTCCAAAATACAAATATATGTTCGGTCCGTACAGGGGTCATCTACCTCATTTGTGAAATAGCACAGTGAAACTAGTAAAATAATCAAAGGACTGATAGTCCTAAGAGTCTGCTAGCTTGTAAAGTATTGTGGAGTGCTGTGTATCTTCTATGCAAACACAATACATGCAAAGAAGATAGGTGGCATTCCAATGCTGCCAATACTACACCATAAGATGGAGCTCTATGGAATATATCAAGCATCTGGGCATTGTACTTCCTGAAAAGAAGACTTAAAAACTCTATTAAATATACGTCAAGCGAAGATTGCATATGGGTTGAATGAGAAAGTCATAGCGAGTGCTGTCTCTAAATCAAGGAAAGGATACTCCACTGAGGATATGATATATATATATTTTTTTCACTTTCCAGTGATAATGCTGGTTGTCAAGTGGAAAAAAAAGATGGCAAATCACATGGCTCTAAATAGTCATGATGTGTCTTGGAATTCTTATTTGCATACTTGTATAATTTATCTCCTGCAAACAGAATTTCATTCATGTTGTTCACATTCCACATGTTGGTACAGATCCTTTTCTGTACAGCTTTCACCAAAAATACTAAACAACATGGTACGCATTGACGCCCTCTTGATTCAGGACTAAATATCTCATCTCCTTGATGGATTCTTCCTTGCAATAATACAAATGCATTTTCTTGTAGATTTATATGATTTGATGGACCTGGATTTTGCTCTATATCCATATTTTCACACTTGCTTACAACAAGTGGCTTCATCCAATATTAAATTTACATTCAGACACAAGGCTTTGTGAGAAAATTTACTATTCCTTGAAAAACAACCAACATGAACACTCTGTACTATATGCTTTCACTATCAGTTTCTCAAAATCAGTCAGATGGAAATGCATTCTACTTGTTTTAATGTATAAATAAGAATGGGTCTTTACTGAGGCATCTGTGTGAAACAGATATGCATAAATAATCTAACCAAGTACTGAAAAACTAAATACAATTATTTCTCTTCTGTTTTGTTTCTTTCTTCACAAAAAAAATCCATTTTATTATCTGCATATATAGGCCAATGCAGTGATTGGAGTAATGAACCTCTTTATTTTCCAATGAAGTTTATCACCTGATTATTCCAAATGAGTGTATCTCCAGCAGCAATTTCCAATTTCTAGAATTATTAAAATTCAACCCTAGATATGCTCCAGTTCATACAAATTCAACACCTGATGTAGCTCCACGATTATTCTAGTACAATTTTATAAATTTACTCTATCAACTTATTATTAAGACAAGAGCAGATTAAATAAATTTGAAATGGCTATGTTCAATCCAGATTAGCGTTAATAACTGATTGTCATTTGCTAGTGCTTCACCTAAGCATCAACAGATTAGCCCGACCAGCTATGCCTACCCTTTTCAAGAGATTTTCAGATGTCCAAAAAAAGAAGGGTCATAAAGCTATAAATGGGCCAGGTGTGAATAAAGTTATTTCATGTAGAAGGAATGAATTAAGTGCCTGATTTCATGCTATATTTAATATCGAATAAGTAGATTCTGATTATGTAAACACTGGTACCTTTCTTTTCGTTCAGCTTCCGTTACTAAGCACAACATCAAAGATGGCGAGCGGTCCTACTAATCACCCCATGGCACCCCATGACAGCCCACGGCATCAAACTATATGGATATTTATCATAAAATATGATATAGATGGACAAGTATACTTTTGCAATACTCGTCTTCATCTTAATAAACAGAGATTTATATTGATTATGATGACTTGTGTTTGATTTATAATATTATGTCTAAAACTCTCGTAATTTTTTCGCCCCATGACATCAAAATATATGTATATATACCATAAAATATGTGTTTTAGACGACAAGTAAAAGTTTTGTAATACTTGTCTCTATCTAAATAAACAGAGTATTTATACTGATGACTTGTGTTTGAACTTGAATATAAAATGTAATTTTAAGTTAAAACTTTTTGATAGACTATCAACTTACACCATTGGTCTCTTTGCTATATTTTAGCGTCAGTTTGAATCTTGGTGTTTAGGCGCCCCGAGATAATCGCTTGAAGTAAGGTAAATGTCTTAAACTATCACAAAAACAAATTTGGATACATAAAACTAATACCCTGGTGTAATTTCAGAATTCAGTTAATAAATACAATGAAATAATTTAGTGCCGTGGGGTGCCTTGGGATATCGTGGGGTGCCATGGGGTGATTAGTAGGACCCCGTGCCGAATTAACGCCTTGACAAAAGTAGTGCGTGTATTACTACACCGA
The DNA here is from genome assembly GCA_964016985.1 of Anodontia alba. Lineage (NCBI taxonomy): Eukaryota > Metazoa > Mollusca > Bivalvia > Lucinida > Lucinidae > Anodontia > Anodontia alba. The sequence continues at coordinate 60,590,219 of OZ024828.1, forward strand.
ATTTTGAAGTCTATATTTCAAATTGCATTATCTAAATCGATTTCAGTTACAGTTATGTTAGCGAAATAAAAAAGCCATACAAAATTCCGCTGCTTCACATTCAGTTCACCGTAATAGTGCCGAATTGCGTCTGATTAAGAAGTAGTGCGCGTATAAATATACGCATAAATAGCTGTGATGAGAATCCGCTCGTAAAACCCCATGCGATTGCAAAGAGCCTGCTAGCTGTCGCTAGCAGACTCAAAAACCACTGTGATAAAAAAAACAAGCAAATTTAACATTCTACATAAATCTATAGCGGGCCGTTATCGGCCCGTCAGGGTAGCTGACGGGCCTGTAACGGCCCGCTATAGATTTATAAAGAATGCTAGCTTGGAAGGGCTCAGTGGCGATCTGAAGCCAGAAAACACCATAAACAAGACCACGATGAGCCAGACCGCATGCATTTATAGTAAGGCACCGACCGTCTGAAACAGATTAAAGAGAGGTCCGTCATTTAGTCTGAGGACCGACCCACCGTCGTGCAATAAAACTGGGCAGTAAAACTATCAACCATAACTGGGTTAACAACCATGCATGCAGTTTACCGCAGAATATCCATGTTATAACCTATCTTTTTTTTAGAAAATGTGTTACAACGGTTACAAGAACATTGTGTACATGTTATAGACTTTACTTCTTATGTGATCTTGATAAAACCTGCTTGGAATTTTTTGCAAAATAAAATCGTGGTCTCGTTTGGAATTCGGTTATTGGTGTCAGAATCTAGGTCATTAGATCAAATCTTAGAAACATTTTGTGTACAGTTGTCTGATCGGGTCTTCATACGGTTTCTCAGGTTTTTTTATCTCAATAAAATCTAGATCATTAAAAATCTAAAATGTTGCCTTTGGAAACAAAGAACATACAAAAAAAAGACAACTGGAGACTAGATTTTATTAAGGCTTGTCATATAAATCTATGTACTTTGCGAGAATTTGTGCCATATATGTTAATAACTAACCACGAGGGCTAATCTTAGAGGCATTCGTGTTCACATTAAATGTCTTACTTTTGACATGATCCTTATAAAAATATTGCAGTTGCTTGTCTAATAGAAACCTGGGTCAGTTTCGAAACTGTGTCCCAATTAGATAAAAAGTAGGTCACTAGGTCAAATCTTGGAAAAAAAGTTTTGTACACGTTAGAAGCCCATTTTGTTTGATCTTTATAAAACAATCAGAATGTTTATCTTAATAAAATCTAGATCAAGTTAGAATGTAGGTCATATCAAATCAAAATTCAACCCCACTAGATCAAATCTGTGAGGTCTTATATTTTACACGATCTTCATAATAATTGCTCATAATGTTTGGCTCAATAACATCAAGGTCGCGTTTGAAACCGGGTCACATGGGATCAGAACCTAAGACAGCTGCTTTAGATCGAAGAAAACTCGTGTATAAATATTAAAAGTGACATCTTTGGACAATAATTGCTCAGAATGTTAATGTTATTAAATGACACCTCTGTTTTGATAAGTAGCTGTACCAACATTGGAATAAATTACTACATGGTACTGCAAATATGCATTTGGTATTTCATTTGGTATTTCATTCTGGTGGTCGAGTCGAGGCTCGTTTGTCTCTTGCTTTTATCGTCTTTTTGTTTGCAGAGAAAATAGCTTCACATTTCAGGTGAATCATCTGCTGGGCAGACGACACGTGAAATAGTATGCCTTATTTTTTAACAGAACATAATTTCAAACTATTTTCTGCTGCTAGTTGTGTTTGGCAATTTAAGGTTTAATCAAACGCCAACGGAATATGAGGCCAGATGTCCACAGAAACCAAGCACAGCTTGTTTTCCAAATCTATCTATCTATCTATCTATCAAATAAAAATTCCTTTCGGTAGCAACGGCTGCAAGAAGAATACTATCATTATTTGCAATATTGTACAGTAAAACTTCAACGACTCGAACCCCGATGGCTCGTTTACCTTAGCTGATTCAAATCAAAGGGAAGGCAATTATCAGGGATCGATACAATTACCTAATATCTTCTGTCCAAGACACCAAAGGGAAGGACGCACTTAAAGCAACGGCACTACAATCAAAACACTACATGCAGAAAGCCAAAAGGACAGTTTCTTCACCCCGCCCCCCCACCCCCCCCCCCCACCCCCCAATAAAAAATAGCCAAACGGCTTTCCAAAATAAAACATTCACCAGGACATGCAAAGACATACAAACATGACAGAAATAGTAAACCACAACAGAAACACCGCCGCTTAAATCGATTTTACGTGACCACAACCCTCGCCTTCAGTTCTGCCGTGGTATACACGAGACATTTGTTCAGTTCGCATGAAGTGTTTCTAACTCATCAGTGCAACATCTCTGAGAACATAAAAATCAAACAAATACAGAGATGAAACAACTATGAGGACTCGACAGCAAGAAATAACTGAAATGCTGAAGCAAAAGAAAACCAACGGTTGGACTCCGGTGGGCCCGACCAGAGCCAGAGCATCAGGCACCAACCGACTTACTTTAAAATGTTTAGGCCGGAGCCGTCATAGAATGAGGCCGGACCCTCCGGTGTGCAACCAAAGAGGGAAGCCAAGTTACTAACCATGATTGGGTTAAATATAAAGGAGTAGAACATATAAGAATATCAGCACCATACCGAAGTACCTAGCGACGTTTTATACAGTCCAAATTTAACAGCCTCCAATGCAGTCACAATATAATGGAGCCAGCAAATGAGAAAAGGGTAATCACATAGGCAATCAGCAAATGCTCAGGCGAGCCTGTGCATACGGGCAGTCTCGCCAGAGCTTTTGCTGATCGCAGACATCCCAGCTAGCATTCTTTATAAATCTATAGCGGGCCGTTTATCGGCCAGTCAGCCTGACGGGCCGATAACGGCCCGCTATAGATTTATAAAGAATACTTTCTGGGATGTATGAATGGAGAGCAAATGGCCGGATGAGACCTTGCACAAGCGCAGGATGATGTGAATCCGCACATATTGGCTATGCTCGAAGCATTTTTTTCGCTTGGCGCGGCCCATATATTGTTGCTTCTATACTAGATTTAAATGAACTTTTAACCTTTGTCACGCTGAATAAATTAAGATGCGACGCCCACTTCTAATTTTCAGCCAGTCAGATTATTTGATCCAGGTTGTTGAGATAAAATCCACATACTTAATGGCAAACAGTGTAGATCTAGATCAGAAACCAACTGATCTGGATCTATACTGTTTGCTAAGACAGGGCATGCCGTGTTCAGCAAGCGAAGGGTTTAAACAACTTCTTTAGGCATCCTAGTCAGCTTATTACTACCTACAACGTTTTGTTACCCCCAACCTCGCATCTGAAAATCGATACCAACTGCAAGAGCTCTACCGACCGTTCTAAGGCGGTGGTCCCGGTGTTAGTCTTACTCTTTGTTGCTTTGTGGTTTATTCTACGAGGTGATTTGTTGTATGTCTTTCCGTGTATCATTTTGTACTTGTGTTTTTCAGTCCTTTTAGTATTGCGATTACCTCGCTTGGGGAAGAGAGAGCTAATCTTAGTGCTTTTCGTACGTTTGTTCGGTTTGTGCTTGTTTAGATTTGTCGGTTTCCTCTTCCTCTTGGGGTCTGGGAAGGGCTGCGGTTTGTGATTGTGGCACTCTCTGGACTTTTCTCTTACCTTTTTTTCAGATTATATTTTTATTTCATAGTGCAGATTATATTGCCATAGTGTAGATTATATTTTTTTTATTTCCGTTGGGATCACTGAGCCCATTGTGGTATCTGTGAAAGTGGAGGTCTGCTCATGTATACGCTAGAGGGCGTAAGCAGTGTTGCAAACATCATTACTGCTTATAAAGAGTCTCAATAAAACCGAGACTCCCATTTTCTATCTGTATCTTGCTCTTTGTTTCCAAAGGCAATCTTTTAGATTTTTTCCACAGTCATTAAGCTATAAGATAACCATAACTGGTGAATTTTCACATCTAAAACATGAACCTTCATTATCTGAAGGTGTGATCACGTGACATATTTGACGTTCCGTAAGCTATTGCTTTCACTCTCGGACTCGGCTCGTTACCACCTTGACATGTGGAAACATGGCAATGTTACCAGCAGGAAGAGATTATTTTCAGCGATCACTGAGCCAATTGTGGTTATTTGGAAAAATCGTTTTCGGCTTATGCCGATGCTAGTGGGGGTATATGCAGCCCTGCTAATTACAATGCTGTCATATCATTACGAAAACACGCTTATTCAAATATGTTGAAAACTTTACAACCAAAAAAGGAAAATTTTCAGATAAAAAATTCTAGTATTTTTCATATTTCTGCTCAAAACATAGATTGTGGGTATTCGCTAGAACCGCCTCAATCTATGATTTTTTTAGCAAAATAAGAAAAATAATGTATACCCCTGTAAACCCCAGTTTTACTATATAAAAATGGGGTTTAAGGGGGTCAAAATTATTTAGGTATGTTTTCGTGTTGTGAAAGAGTCTCAGTGAATCCGAGATTCTTTTCGTCGTTATGAGTTTTTTTTTTTTTTTTTTTTTTTTTTTTTTTTTTTTTTTTTTTTTGCAAGGGCAACCTTAATAGAATTCAGAAGACGTGTTCTTCTGGGTTTCTGACATCATCTGAATATTGCTTTTTATATTATATGAATGATTATCTGAAAGTCAAATTACCGCTTGTTATTTTTTTCTTTGTATTTATTTTAAGTGCCAGTCTAAAATGAATTGCATTAACTCGTTCTACGAATGAATTCTTACAATTTTGTTGCAGAATATTTGGCATAAATGTATCTGATGAACTCGATTATACCGCCCAAAACATATTTCACATCTGTGACCAGCCTTAACAAGGATCAATATAATTTTCTTTTTTTCCAATGCAGATTAAACAGTTGTACGAGATCCGAAGGTCTATATGCCATGAGCCAGGTCGACGAAATCTTGTAGTACAAGTATGTATTAAAGATAAGTAACAAAGAGCAAACCCGTATGCTTATTGTATAAAATTAAACGGAAACTCGTGATTAAAATGAAATTCACATTTAACTAATTTTATACTGTTACGATGATAACTTATCTGAATATATCTTTAACTCGCATAACTTTTAAAAGGAAAAAAAATGTAGTGAAACACTACAGAACATTTAACATTAATTACCACAATGAAAGTACCGCCTAGGAACGGTCAGTAATTAATACTGGGGGACTTAAGCTACCTTTACGGGATCCCAAGTAAAAAAAAGAACTAAGGACCAACCCTCGCCTTAAACTTTTCATGATGTAAAAACATACTTGTTCAGTCCGCGTGGAGGTCTTCGATTGATCCATGAACCAATTCGGACAACAAACTCCAGATAAAGCCTATGAAATTATTTTTATTCTTCATCCTCAATTGATCAAATTTGCACCCAAAAGCATGGTCCGCCAAGATCTTTTTTTTTTTAGATATATTCTTTACAAAACGTGTTTAATGATCAAATTTGCACCCAAAAGCATGGTCCGTCAAGATCCTACTTTCTTTCCCTTTAAATAAACTGTTCTACGAACTTGTATGTGGCAAAACTTTCCTTAATGTACCTTTGTATTTCGACAAGAGCCAACACTGAATAGACATCTCAGAATTTGTACTTATCGTACCTAGGAATTGACGTCTTTCGCAGCTTGTATTGGGACTAACTGTTTCATCACGAAAACATGCCTACATACTACTGAGCCCCCTTGAACCCTACTTTTATATTGTAAAACTGGGGTTTACGTGGGGTATACATTATTTTTTCTTATATCTGCTCAAAAACATAGATTATAGGTACTCGATAGAACCGCCTCGCCGAGGCGGTTTTATCGAGTACCAACAATCTATGTTTTGAGCAGATCATAAACATAGATTGTGGGTGCCTCGCTAAGGCGGTTCTAACGAGTTCCCACAACCTGTTTTGAGCAGAAATATGAAAAATATTAGAGTTTTTATCCGAAAATTTTCAGTTTTTGGAGGTGAAATTTTCTATATATTTGAACAGGCACGTTTTCGTAATGTTAACCTTTACCACTCTCTGGGCTAATTCAGCAGTCAACAAATTGATAATATTTTTCTTACCTTTTCCAGAAACCGTGCAAATTGCTTCCGATGGAAATGTCAAATCTGTTTTCTGGGGAAAATTGGGAAAAATATTTCAGTATGTCGTCTGCTGAAAATTTTACCCATAGTGCTAAGCGTTACGTCTCCGCAAAATTTTCAACGAATACAAAGAAAAATATCACACCTCAGTCAGACTAAAAGTTCAATATTATGCCACTCTTCTCCGAAAAATAAAAGCATGACAATATCGTCTACTTTGATTTTTATTTAGGAACTCTCGTCGAAGGTTTTGAAAGACGTAAACCTGGAAGATAAGACACTTGCTTCTTCGACACAAGAAAAGCTCACCCATTATGTATCGCGCTGTGTCGAGTTGTGCTGGCTTGCAGTCACCTCATCTCCAACCCTGCATTTCGAGTTTGAAACGAAAGGCATGATGTACAAGGCTATCCAATCAAAGTTTCAGAAGTACAGTGCAAGTGAATCCGTCACTTGTAACACCAAAAGTGTCCTTGGAAGTGTGGCCATGGTTTTATGGCCAGCAATACTTACAGATGACAAGAAGTTCGTGTATCATAAAGGCGCAGTATTGGTTTATGATACATATACTGTTGACTCTCGTTGTCTCGACCTCGCTATTCTCGAATAACCGCTTATCTCGAAGTGAAAATATTGTCCCTGCTTAAACATGAAAATCTAACAACAGGAAAAAAATTATTGTGGAAAAGAGGAGAAATTGCTTCTCAGGAGCAATTTCTCCTCTTTTCCACAATACGACTCGTATATATTTGTTAAATGTGGTTGTACGAATTATTTTTCCTCAATTCTGCAAATCTGATATGTCTAGGTACAGCTATCTCGAAGTTTCAGAGAGTCCCTTGGAATTCGAGATAACGAGAGTCGAATGTAGTACAAAATAATTATGTTCTTATGTTCCGTAATAGCAATTACGTTAACACGCCTGTGTAACATTTATACTTCTAAAGGCTCAATATTCCTCAAAAATAGACATTTTATTATCCAAGAAAGGTTTAAAAAAATTAATACAATCATAGATATGGCTTCGAACAGCCTGTAAAATTTCAGTTAGTCTCGCGTTTTTGAACTGGATAAAAAATGAAATGATTTTTATCATATTTCTGAATAAACGTTGCCAACATTAATTCAGAGATACGATAAAAAATCAGTTCATTTTTGATCCAGTTAAAAAATGCGAGAGGCTCAAGATAAGGCAGTGTTTTCAACAAAAACATGGTCTTTCTCAACAAAAATGTCGGAAAATGTCCCTTCGAATAAGGACGCCCAGCGTTGATTCAGGTCAGCCTGCGCATTCGCATTCTGATCAGGTTCTTCACTGGACGCATTTTGGATAGCCAAGGATGCAAAGTTTCTTCATGCTCACAACAAAGACTCTGAGCAGACTGCGTAGATGCACAGGCCGATTTGAGTCTTCGTTTAGCGCACATGTCAGTAGGTATCATCACGAGAATATGCCTATATAATGTTGACCCCCTTGAACCCTACTTTTATACAGTAAAACTGGAGTTTACAGGGGTATATATTATTTTCTTATTTCTGCTCAAAAACATAGATTGTGGGTACTCGTTAGAACCGCCTTGTCGAGGCGGTTCTAACAAGTACCCACAATCTATGTTTTGAGCAGAAGTTTGAAAAATATCAGAATTTTTATCTGAAAATTTTCAGTTTTTGGTGGTAAAATTTTCAATATATTTGAATAGGCGTGTTTTCGTAATGTGTTTTCTCAGATTGCGGTTTATTTGTTTACAAATGCAATCCTTTTTTACTTTTATATTATCCCATTGAAGACTGCAGACACCTAAACGGGTAACTGGCAAACAGTGCAGAATGCGGCGTCTGATCAGGGTCTCCACTGTTTGCAAATAGTTCAACCTTTTTTTCCTTAGGAATATCTACATCATATCGCCTGACATACCTAGAATCGAAATGGACTCATCCAATATATAGTAAGGGAAAGTTTATTCAGTCTTTTATGGCTAATAAGATGCGCCTAGCATATCACCTGGAGTTAATTTCTATGTACAATGGAAACATTGATCATTACTAGCTAGTCTGGCCCCGAAAACGACATTCTTTCAAAATGATTACACGAACTGCAAAGTGAGAAAAGGTACCTTCTGATGTGCACTCACATCCACATAGTCAGATCAGCGTCTTCGTTGTGCTCATGAAGAAACTATAAACTAGGTAATGGAGCTATGAACATAAAGTGAGAAGTATGAACTAAGAAGTAGGAACTACGAACTATCAGGTCTGAAACTTTGAAGAAATCTTGAAGTGTTAGGTGTGAAGTATGAGATATGAAGAATGAACTGTGAAGTATTAACGGTGAATGTGAAGTATGGGTCATGGACTTTGAAGTTTAAAATGCGAAGTATGAACTTTGAAATGTGAAGTACCCACCGATGTTTTATGTGCGTAAGAATTCTGGACTGCGTTCAAATGTACAAATTACTCGCGACGCACGTTTTGCCCTGGATCCCTGGTCCTGTTGGTGCCCATCATCGAGTACTGTGAGTCAGAGCAAGCCGTTCGCGATCACTTTGCACTTAAGAACACAGCCCTCTCAGTAAGCATTCTTTATAATTATATAGCGGACCGTTATCGGCCCGTCAGGGTAGCTGACGGGCCGATAACAGCCCGCTATAGATTTATAAAGAATGCTAGCTGGGCTGGTGTACCACCGTCTCTTCTGTGTAGCAGTTGATTCAGGTGTACAACTTGCAACTGTGTTTAGAGGTTACACAGAAGTTGCAGGTGTCCTATTAACACGAACTGCAATTACCTTAAATATAGAAGATGCATTAATCCTTTCCTCCCAGAGTTTCTTAAATGGACTCTTCAGTTCTTGAATTTGAACATGTTCTCTGATGAAAGCTTATGATAAAAAATAACAGAGTGGCAAACAGTGTAAATCCTGATGAGACGGCCCGAAACCGTCATCTGCATTTCATTGTTTGCACAGGTATCGATTTTGATCTGCGGAGCTGAAAGGGTTATCTCCTTGTCCTACATATAGTTAATTATTTGGTCATTTAATATTAATTATATGTTTGTTAAATGCAACGGCTTAAAAGCTAATTTTAGCCGGTAAAGTACATCTTACCTTATCTCATCTCATCTCGCCTCACGTCAGAGTAGAGGCACAGTCGAAATTCAGCTCTTCGGTGTTCAAGATTGTAATAATTTTATTCCACACCGTTCTGTAGAACTCAGAACGAGAATCAGGTCTGATTTTAAGGGAATAGACAGTATAGAGAGATAGTAAGGAGCACTTACACATTTACGTATGTTTCATCCTCATTTGCAAGGCGCATAGAATCCCTTCACTCTCCTATTTATGTTCTTTAATGAAGAAGTCCAGGAAAGCCACAACCAACGATCGCGGTCTCTCTCCGATACTGAAAGGCAGAGCGAACGAATTGGAACAGCCGCATCCAGAACATATATGAGTGAACGACTAAGCAAAGGGCCAATCCCCTCTTGTCTAAATGTAGTAATCCTTATTCTTTATGAGACAGAACAATCACAAGAAAAAAGCACCAAAGGATGAAACAAAATTAACTCAGTAGCCAGAGGCCATAAGTTATACAAAGAAATAATGTCAGAAGCCACACCCTAGAACGATTAGCGGTTTGCAAACACCGGGGGTTAAAACCAGGTACCAGTTTTACAGGAAACTAATCATCAGTAGGTTCCGACATTATTTAGATGGCATAGAATTATTCGATTTGCGTAGGGGCACCCTACTATAGGTGTACCGTCACAGAAAAGAAACCAAGTAAATTACATTAAAGTAACTGCGATGAAACAAAAATGAGGTTCATAACAAAAGGTATATACACTAACACTCAGAGCAAAAGAAACCCATTGGCTGATCCAGAGCGAAAGAAACACATTTGGTTGAGCCACGGAGTGTCAGATCAGGGACATAGTGTCAGGCACCTACTTTGGTAAATTTTAGGTCGGGACCGTCAGAGAGCTCGAAATGCGACTCGCTGTGGTGTAATTTAAGAGGAAAGTATAACTAGATAAGTATGATTGGTCAGTAATAAGGCATGCAGTGAGAGTATCTTTACATTGCTGGAGCACGGGTGGTAATCTAGGGAACTAGCTCGAAAATGTGTCAATGGAATAGGTTCCCTCGCCATATCAGGGAACTTTCGAGCCAGTACTCTCGACAGGAAAACAGTAAACAGAGGTATGTCTCGAAGAATTTTATCACTAATTCTTTCTTTATTAGCGATTTATGAAAAAGTCGGGCATTGCTATCGTGTGTAGATATAATTCAACTTTATTCTCCTTTAGAATTTGCTGTAGAAATAAGATTTCTCTTATGATCTATCACGACAGAAAATATGGTCGACGGAACTAGCTCCTTATCGATGGAACTAGCTGTTTGTCGAGGGAACTAGCTCGGACAGTAATTTTGTCATTATTCGCCAGCTATGTTTTCTACGCCAGTATTTTTCAGCATATTTATTATGTTTCATGTTTGATTTCACCAGGAATTGTGCTTCAGGAGGAGGGGTCTCAAGGTTGTAGATTTGACGGAAAATGAAACGGCGTGGGCCCAAATCTCTGTGTTGACAAAGTTTCAATTCCGTGTTCAAAAGTTGTGGCAAAATTATAGTTTAGCCCTGCACATTTCTATGGCAAATTCTATAGTAGAACAAAGTTAAATCAGGCGTAAAAAATACATGTGTTTCCACTAACATGCTGAAAAAACAATTGGTCGGTAGGTAGGAGATACTTTATTTTATTTTCCTATTTTTTTTCTCCAGAAAAGAACAGGGTATGAAAATATGAAAGTACAGTTATTTCTTTGAGGGTCGGTGCTTTTCTTTTTTGTTTTGCATTTTTACTGATACAAAAAAGCAGAGTCGGGGTGTTTGAAACAGGGTCTGTCGGGTTAGTGGAAACACAGCTATTTTTTTTTTCGCCTCATATCTACACACTATCGCATTGTCCGATTTTTCATAAATCGCTAATAAAGAAATAATTAGTGATAAAATTCTTCAATACATACCTTTGTTTACCGTTTTCCTGTCGAGGGTACTCGCTCGAATGTTTCCTGATGTGACGAGGGAACAAATTCCATTATCGCATTTTCGAGCTAATTCCCTAAATTACCGGCCGAGTGGAGAGGCTTAGAAGAATCCAGAAAGATCTCATTAGATCGTTAATATGCTAATGAGCAAAGATCAGACACTTGATGGCTTCAGCTTTCCTATACTTTCATGGAACTATGGCAATCTGCTTTCTATAGGACTGGGATGCCGTTTTATGCTTACAATTTACATTACAGTCGAACCTGCCGGCCTCGGTGGCTCAGTTGGATGCGCCGTCCGACTGGAGACCAGGAGGTCGCGGGTTCAACCCCCGCCGAGGTCGGCAACATTCTTTCGTGGAGATTGATCATGAAATATTTTCTACGGTCATTCTCTCCCTTCCGCTGAGTCAAGAAGGGCAGTTGTCAGTTTCTGGCGAAAAAATGTGCACAATACTGGTTAACCGCTTAGAGGACTAAGCCTGCCCAGTAAATGTGTGGTCAGGTAAACTGACCGCGCTCGACATGACCCCATTGGGTTGACTGGTCCGTAAAACCTCAACACAAACAAACAAACATACAGTCGAAACTCAATAGCTCGAACACCAAAGGCTCGTTTACCATGGCTAATTCGAACTCGTTTTTGAGTCCCTACGAAATTCTTCCGACCGCTCAAGAAAATAAAATTTTCTTATTTTATCATTAATTTGTATGTTGTGTACTCATTAGAATCGCTTCATCGAGGCGATTCTAATGAGTACACTCAACATATCATTATTGTCTAGAATGTCGAAAAACATCCCTAGATTATCGCCATTTGCTTCCTGACCTGGCGTCATGATTAACCATCAGTGGCTCGAACTACCTATATCTCGAACAAATTTCCATGGCCCCAAAGAGGTTCGAGTTATTGAGGTTCGACTGTATTGTGGTACATGTAAACCCCCCTTTACACAAGTTTATCAGCGTCTTCTTGCGAGATGCAATGTGTTCAGTCTGCGGAAAAATATAAATAAAGTTACCGTGGAAAGGATAAAGTCTTCCTGGGACACCAAAAGAAAAGAAGGAACAAGACACAACGTCGTAGTTGCAATAATCGACATAGAAACAGAGAAGAAGTGCAACAGAACAGAAGCCTTTGAACGGTCCGTAGAAAAAACTATTGATGATGTGGCGTAGTGGGGTTGGTTGAGGTGGGGTGTTTTACTGTAGCTCAATTTTGGAAATCAGAATGATTTAATTTTGCTAGCATTCGACAATATGAATCAAATAAAGAACCTGAATATCCGCATACTATTTTCAAGCTGTCTTTTGACACAGCCTATACCCAGCTAGCATTCTACGTAAATCTACATCGGGCCGTCATCGGCCCGTCAGCTACCCTGACGGGCCGATGACGGCCCGATATAGATTTACGTAGAATGCTGACTGGGTATGTGGAGCTATGCGAATAAAATATCTGTATGCTTGTTCGTAACAAAAAGTGTACGGAAATGCTTACTGGGCTGATATCAAACATTCGTTCCATTATGGGCATTTGGTTCGGACACGGAAGTGATTCAGTTGTTGACTCACAATGTATAATTGACTTTATGCGTGTTGTTTAGAAGTAAAACCTGACTAGATATACGACTGAATAGAATAATACATGTATTTCAAGTATTAGAGCACGTACATATATAGAAGTTGTTCTCCATTCGCGTGCACTTTTTTTCGGCACACTGCACTTATGTAGATATTCTAAAAGATTTCAGTTGCAGCCCTTTATCAAAGTTTATGGGATATAAATTAATTTTGACAATTTCACTTTTAAAGTGGGTGGATGCATTAGTACTACTAAGCGCAATTTATAGCTTTGCTGGGACAGCGTGATGAAAAACTGATATTCTTATAACTATATACTTATTTTAGTTTTGATGAGGTAAGCCTAAAACGCGATGTGAAATTAACTGTAAGTATTTTTAATGTGAGCAAGGGTTTAGACGAGATATCATTTAGACCGCTCTAATTCACCCTTTGCATTTTAGAATTTAGCCGATTTAGCCAAGATGTGCATATAAAGAACCTAAGACTAATATGAAATAAATAGGTGTTACCTATGAAACGAGCTTAAGCATTTTGTGCATTTTTTCTTTTTCGTTTTTCACCAGGTATGCAAAGTCGCGGACCAGACAAAACCTATTTAAATACTACTAATTTCAGAATTGTTTAGACTTTTAACATTTGAAACATTTTAAAGTTGACAATTGGTTGTCAAAACCAACACTTTACATCATTGATTGGATGTAAATATCCATTTCAGGCGTTACATAAACCCACCAGAATCAGATTCACATGTCAAACAGTGACCACAAGAAAGGAAATGAACCCAAATATTGCTCACTTATTTGATAAACCTGTCATTCAAACTTCAGGATCTCTTCTTTCTTGACAAAGTAATGCTAAAAAAGTCAGAAGCTGTGTGTCATTTAATACAAACAACTTATCACCTATTATGTCTAAGGGGGATTTCTTCTAGATGCAGTGTTATAAAGAAAGTCTAATGAATTCTGAAATTAGTAGTAGGTCCGAGACAAAGTGCACAACATCGAACAATTTAACCAGAGTTTCCTAAGAAACATCGCTCTACTGTTTTTTTTTTTTTTTTTACATATTTAAAAATTGAGGCAAGTGAAAAGAGGTTGATTTGATACTAAATATAGCTATATTACCCAGTCTGAATCACCTAAAATCTGCCAACCGTGATATCCAAATTTGAAGCCTTCAGGGTACAATGGAAGCATGTCCTAAAAACACCACAAATTTGATAGGCGTTTACAAAATGGCATGCAACCAGTGCATCCGTGTCGATCGGTCTGCCTTGGCTTGTGGGCTTGGGGTTGGAGCGTAGTACTCTCCACGGCGTCGTTACTGCTATCAATTATGCCATACAATGTATCTCGGTTTCTAGGTATGGATGCTCATGATGTTTATCAATAACACGAGCTACGACACAATTTGACAAGCAAGTCATTGTGCAGCATGTGTGTACAGATGAAAGTCGCTAAAGTACGAACGATCAGCAGATCGCCAGTCAGCTGAAATCACCGCATACCTTTATCATGTTGTCAGTGATATATTCTTCTCTATGCATAATTCCTGTTATGTGCTGTAGGAATGTAATCCATTTTTTTACAGCAACACCTTAGTATTTACCCTCAAATATACGAAAATGTTGTTTTATTGCGAGAGAAATCTCAAATTAAAGATGGCGGCTAAACGCAGATCAGTCTTGCAGTCATCCGTGTCAATGACGTAAAAATGTGTCCTTCTAGTTCATTGGCTATACGATTCTTTACAGCCAATGAGATCGTTTGCGGCGGCTGACTGGCTTTCCATGTTTGCAGCGGAGCGTATCTGATCATCATTTTTTTCGGAAACCAGGCCAATGGCTCCGGCCTTATTAGCGTTGGTTTTCGGGTTCAACATTAAGCCGATACACTCCGCTGTAGATATGGGAAACCAGTCAACCGCCGCATGCGAACTCTTCTGCATAGTATGTGAGAGACTCACGATACTTTTAGTACGAGCTTAAGCTTCGCCACCTGCTTCGCAGGTCGCTTAAGCTCGTTATTAAAATAAGCTTTAACAGTTATTGTGTGCAAAGCGTAGACCAGGCTTTTTGTGAAAGCTTATACTTATGAAATTAATAATAATTGACATATTATTAAATTATTTGATCTAACATGAAGTCTCGTCAACGAGAATAACGGCTACTCTCTAATTTATGGTCACAAAAGACGGGTTTACAATAACCCAGTAACAAAAGATGCAAAATAGTGGGGAAAAATGCTCTCGCGAGTCATTTGCTTTGTTGAACGTACAGGAAGTCAATATTAGAGCCACACTGTCAGAAAACATACCTTCAATTAAATGCGCCCAGCGCAGATTCAGATCAGCCTGCGCATTCGCGCTTCCTGATCAGTTTCTTCACTGGACGCATTTTCAATGGCCAAGGAAGCAAAGCTTCTTCATGCAGTCAATGAAGACAAGATAAGCCTGCACCGATGCACAGGCTGATTTGAGTCTTCCTTATGCGCACATATCAGAAGGTACGTTTCTTACGTTTCGGCTCATTTCTCTCTCACTGTAAACTGATGATGAAAACCATCTATGCTCAAATCATCAGTATGTTTACATCAAACTACTGTACAGCAGCTTGATGTAAAGATAGTGATGATATCAGCATAGATGATATTCATCATCAGAGAAAAATAACGAGTGAAGTCAAATATACCTGAATAAGGGATGATAAAGAATAATGCATCTCCTATGGGAAGGTCATCTTAATTTTATTACATTTTAGAAATTCAGATTAGAAATAGTATAAGGTTAATTTTATAACAGTATTGCAGTACAAACTAGCACCCAGACGAAAATATCATCATCAGAACTGCGACACTAATTGCAGAGCATATGATACTCTGGCACCGTGAGTCCATCGGCAGTGAAAGCGTCCCACTGATAATAAAATAAACATAACTACATCTGCTTCAATATAGATTGTATGCATTTCTGAATAACATTCTTTAGCGGCGCTAAACCTCAAAAACAAACAAACAAAAAAAAAAAAAAAAAACACAAAAAAAACAACAAAACATTTAAGTGCAGATGGACAATTATACCAAATGTAGTATGCACAGAGGTGCACATGTCTGAATTTATTTTTGTCAATGGAATTTATTCCCAAACTCTGGACGTAATTTGTTGAAGCGCAGACAGTGGCACTGTCCATCCCCACCAAACACACATCAGCTGCAATGATCTGCGAAACACAGTAGTCGCAGATATCAGACAGGAGCTGCCTACAACAGTAAACAAAACAAGCAGTCCTAACTCTTGAAGCAAGACAGTCTGCCAGATGTTCATTATTCGTCTATGTTTGGCTCTCAGTGGTTCAGTTAAAACTTAGTCAGATTTGTGGACAATTATTCTAGGGTCTTATAAAATAAACATGTCCTTCTCAATAACAAATGCACCACTTATAAACAAAAGAAAAGAAATGGGTCAATAAGATTAATCATAGCCCGAAGGTATCATTCGCTCAGCAATCCATGTTTCAGTGCTGGTGATGTTACACGGAGGCACCGAAACATAAAACAACAACTGAACGAACAAACGAAGAGTTACTGCAACAGAACAGAAATGCCGCCTTGGAACACACACACACACACACACACACACACACACACACACACACACACACACACCTTTTGGTTCATTATAAACTCTTGCGGTGCAAAATTTCAGACGACATTTGTCGTCTGTTTTTCGTTGTTTTTCTTTTACAAACTCTCGCTTGGAAAGAAGTTTATATGTAAAGTTGAAAAACTGAATGTCAAACCGCGTAGATCCTGATGAGACAGCTCATTCTCATCTGGATCTATGCTGTTTGCAAATGCCTATTAGTTTCGCCTGTGGCAGTGAAAGAGTTAAAGGAATGATGGTGCCGTTGATTCAAAAGTACTTTGACATCATACAATAATGAAACTGCATGTGTTTATTAAGTCCGCAAGACTTCAGTCATTAATTGCATCCGTATTTAGTACAGAGTAATATACCAACATACAATTTGATCTATGTTTTATGTGCGTGAGAACAAAAGGCTAGATCATCTCACATTTCTAAGAAAACAAAAACAAACTAAACTCAAGAGTTTAACATAAACATATAATATGAAATAAAACAACCCGGTTCAAAATACACTAAAATTACCATTTGAAAACGTTTCCCCTCAACATAACCGGATTTTAGACTGCAAATATAATAGGGAATGATCTTATTTGCATATTGAACTATAAATAAATTTGTCTGTCCGAAAGTTTAATCGTTATTTTATGTATTGCAGACGACAAATGTGAGAATTTTCATTATCGTCCTCACGCTTTTGAACCAGAAATGAAAACCTTCATGAACCGTTACAAGTTTGGGACAAATAAATGACGTATTATTTACCCGAGAAAAAACGTTTGCTTTTGTTAAAATAATAAAAATCAAAATATTTATCCCCTTAGCGATGTTTCTTGTATCATGTAACCGTATGTAGTCATCTCGACTGAAGGATTACCGCACATATGCTTGACTTAAAGTTTTTAATTTCATACTTTAAGAAACTTGTAATCTGTGCTGAGCAGTTCAAAGTTTCTATATAAAATTATCACCAGTTAATAAAAACATACCTTCATTATCTACATTAGTGTATTTCGGAAGCCTTAGCGAATCCCATTAATTAAATATGAAGATATCAAGGAATGGCCAAAATCACACATTCCTCCCAATGCCTTGGATAAGGTTTAAATTGTTAGCTGTTAATGTGCTTTAAACCCCGCGGTCGTTGACTCTTCTGACCGTCCTAAGGCGGTGGTCGCGGCGTTAGCCTTACTCTTTGTTGCTTTGTGGTTAATTCTACGAGGCGATTTGTTTTATGTCTTACCTTGTGTTATTTTGTTCTTGTGTTTCTCAGTCCTTTTAGCATTGCGATTACCTCACTTGGGGAATAGTGAGCTAATCTTGGTGTTTTTCGTACGTTTGTTCGATTTGTGCTTGTTTTGTTTTGTCTGTTGCCTCTTCCTCTTGGTGTCTGGGAAGGGCTGCGGTTTGTGATTGTGGCACTCCTTGAACTTTTCTCTTACCTTTTTTTTTAATTATATGAAATGACTATATAAAATAGCACTTCGTCGAAAACAGAACAAACAAACGAAATAAGAACGAACAGGAACTCCAACGGAAAAAACTACTTTTCGTCTCCCTGAGAAATGGATGAAAGGGACTGAATAGCTAGAACACGAGAGGAAAGAGAGATTTAGAAGAGGATGAGGTAAAACGCAAATAGCAGCAATACTAACAAGCCCCCGCACTTTCCCTACCTACTAGAAATACAGCAGACCCTTACCACCACACTACCACCCAGTCATTTGTGGAGGTAAACCAATTAACATAAGCATTAATTAATCCTTCTCATACGTTGCCTGTTTATACAATCAATGGTATCAAATAATACCCCTCTCTTTAGCGATAGGGATGTTGTAAACGACTCTGTCTGTCCGTCCGTCACGCTATCTCCTTAACCGCTGAGTAGAATTAAACCAAACTTGCTAAATGACTGCCCTCGTGGTGAGGGTGTGCGAGAACAACATTATTTTTACGTTCGTCTGTCCCTCTGGTACGCTATTCTCATTTTTGGAGCTGAAAGAAACATGCTGAGGAAATGGAAATAAACAGATGGATAACCAAAATGTCAATCAATCAACCAGTCAATCAATCAATCAACTTAAGGTTCAGAACAATTATCTTCGAATTTAATTTGGGTGGAATATATGAAGCTGAACTTTTGTCATCAGATCGGTTTTCGAATGCAGAATTAATAGTGTATTGCAATAATTTTCGCGACCTGCTTCCAATGCGCATAAGCTACACTGAAAGTAAATTGTTTCATCAGAACGTTGTAGACAATGAACTAACATCCAAATGCGTACATACTTATAAAAGGCATGCAGTATGTATCTCGGTTAAGTATTGAACAGCCCTTGAATTATACGGTACAATGACTTCATTGATAATCGCCTGGAGCACGTCTTCTGTCTGCATTATTTACATCATAATGGTATATGAGTGACAGGTTCGGACATAAGAAAAAAAAAATGCTGAATGGTGTAAACTTAAGATTTTTTTATCTAATTGAAAGAAAATGTATAAATGGTAGGAAGCTGGAACCTTTGCAGAAGTTTGCTCAGGTCCTCCTGGACAACTTTCTCGCTGGACATAATTTTCCGAAAGAACAAATAAAAAAGTTATCGCCAAAAATCAAGCGAAAAAAAAAAATAGAGTTTTTTGAGTAATGATGTCCACGCAGAGCCACATTTACAGACCACAGCCTACTAATGACAGCAAAAGGAAAAGCAAACAAACTACAACGTGCAACATACAACATACACACGTTACAAACCATCGAAAACCATTCGACCGACTCCCTTTTTCCCAACGAGGTATCACAATGCCATGCAGGACTCATCAAACACAATCAGGCAACAAACAGGACAAAACACCAAAGAATGCTCCTCAGCGGGCAGCCACAAGCTCCCAGTTACTGCGCTTATCATTAACGGGCTACATTAAGCGTAGGGCTAACAAAAAGCGGCGCCACAGAACGCTAATCTTTGTTTCATCACTGTGTTGAAAGTTTATCTATATGTTTGTTTTTCTTTGTCGAGTTACTGATTGGTTAGGGAACCACTACGCAGAACAAGTAATTATTTCATGGCCTAAATAATAATGGGTTATGGGTAATAGTTATTATTTAAGAGGATTGGTTCTTGTGTCCTTTGTGTTCAACTTGCTGTGGTTACACTAAGCATCGATCAAAACGATCGAATTAAAGGAATAGCAGATACTTTTGATGCACATAAGCTACACTGAAAGTAAGTCAATTACTTGTGTAGACAATCAAACTGGACCAAAATAAAAACACAGATCGCTTTGACATACAGGCGTTCGGTTTTCTACCTATGTCTTAAGATAGATTATTACTCCAAATATGATATAGCCTTCCGGATACAAGGCAAAGTCAATCGACCATGACGGTCATTCCGACTATTATGTTCTTAATAGCCAAACTGATAAGTTGAGGAATATCCATCTAATAGTGTTTTTTTTTCTTCTTATATAAAGGCAAAAGGGTTAGAGAAAAATCCAGGGAGTGCCACAATCACAAGCTGCAACCCTTCCCAGACTTCAAGAGGAAGAGGCAACAGACAAAACCAAACAAACGCAAATCGAACAAACGTACGAAAAGCACTAAGATTAGCTCTCTTTTCTCCAAGCGAGGTAATCGCAATGCTAAAAGGACTGAAAAACACAAGAACAAAATAACACAAGGCAAGACAAATCGTCTCGTAGAATGAACCACAAAGCAACAAAGAGTAAGACTAACACCGGGACCACCGCCTTAGAACGGTCAGTAGAATAAACCACGTAGGGGAGGGGGCGGGGCGGTTAAAACACTTCTTCAGCTAGCCAACTTCACCCTGGGTCCCGCTGCTACTCTTAATACAGAAATACATAAAAATGTCAGTTCGCATAAAGGCTCCGCACACAGTCAATGCATCAAAGAGGAAAGAAAAATCAAATTAATCACTATAATAAACAAAGACGAGTTCTCGTGGCTAATTCTACAGTGTGCCAGAATAAATGAAAACCAACAGTTGAACCACGGCGGGCCAAGCCAAAGACATATCGTCAAGCCCCAACCCACTGGTTAAAGCTTTATGAAGAGGCCGTCATTGAGTCTGAGGCCGGAACTGCCGTCGTGCAATTAAAGAGTAATCAACAATGATTGGATTGATAACTAGGCATGCAGACTGTGGCATAATATCGAGGCAATTGCCAATTCTTTTATAACGGTTAATTAGTTTTCTGAACTGCTCAGAAAGATTTTCCAAATTTTTTTTCTAAATCTGTACACACAGTTACCGTAAAATTCTGGTTCCTATATATCTTGTTGCAGAAGTGTTTTCAGACCGACGTTATATTTTTCTACCAAGACACTGTGTCTGCGATAAAATTTCGAAAACGCCTTACGAAGTTTAAAATAACGATAGTCCTACCTAAGACGTTTGGCATTGAGGGCTTTATTACGGCAGTTAAAGTCACTAAGATTTCACGAAGCTCAAGCGAATGTAATAAGTTGAGATATGTATACCCCATATGAGGTTCGCCGGGAGACATCGCCATCCAGAAAAGGGAAATAGACTATATCAAAATCAAAATCGTCCCGGTTATTAAACTGGAACATAAAACGCAGATCTATTTGACAGACGAAATTTTTGATGTCTTTATTAATTTCGCTCAAAACTATTACAGCAAGCACATGCATAATGGACATCGATCATAATGGACATCGATCAGATAGTCTGCAAGGTCACTGTAGAATGCACTGTCATCAATGTGTAATGGATAGTGTGGTTCTTATAGGAACACTTTTTAATAATAAAGGAATTTGAAAAACATGAAGCGAGCAAGTGAAACAACGAAGTCCGAAACTAGCTTTAATTGGTATTGCACAATGTATTGGCAACACAAACACTTGTCATCTGTAAACTAGGCGTTGCAGTTGCGCCGATTACTGTTCACGGGTAACAGTAAGCGTTATTACAACACTAAGTGTTTACGGATTACACTAAGCGTAGAATTAACACTAAGTGGGTTTACAGGGCTCCAGTACAAACTGACTGTCATAAAAACACTAGTACAACCACAGGGAGTCCGACCACAGACAAAGTTATGCACACAGTTAATTCTGACCTTTTTCTACATTATCTCACAATCTGTTTCTGTAGGAAAAGAAACTGATGTCATGTAACGTATGTTGCTTCCTAATGTGCTTAACTGTTAAGGCTTCCATACATGGTGTAGCAGTCCTGTATTGAATAGATATTCCTATAGTGGACACAGTCGTCTACGTACAGATTATATAGATCCGGAAGATCATTTATGAAAATTAGAAACAGGAATGATCACGGGAGGAGCCTTGAGATCTCCGGAGAAACTTGAGACTGGTTCTGAGGCTGGGTCTGGGGCTTGGCCAACTAAACCTACGCTTTCAGAGTGCGCTCGTCTACATGTGTGGATCCTTTGATATTATCCAGAAGATCATTTATGAAAATTACCCCGGGAGGAGCCTTGAGATCTCCGGATAAAACTGGGACTGGGTCTGAGGTTTTCCCAATTAAAACTATTATTTCAGAGAGCGCAAATAGTCATGCCCTGGTCCATATATGAGTGGATCTACTAATCTCATAGTATTCCAATTTGTATAATATCCTCGTGTGTGGTACTTTGTCAAAGGTCTTTAAGGAGCTCATATGTCTTTTTTGTCCACGATTTATAACTCAATCTAGGTTAATAATAGTATCGTGGACAAACTGGACCAACTATTATTATTATTATTATTATTATTACTATTACTATTATAACTGACAATTATATGCTCCAGGGTTTTGCAATAGTATTCAGATGCATGTAAGCGACACAAATCTATAATTTGCAGGATTATAGTTTCACTTCATTTTTTTTCTTTTTCGGTAACTACACTACGATTGGCTTGCCCCAGTCATCTGGTACAGAACCTCTAGCAAATTATTCACTTAAGACGAGAGTCAGTACAGGTTATGTCTCAGAGTTATATACCTGGCATGAGACACTTTCTAGATTCCTTATGAATATTAAGTTTACGAGGGGCGTTCATTTAATGGTGTCATTGGGGTTCTACAGGGCTCGTTATTAATCCCATTCACATTTCGTTTACTTCAACCTTTCGAAGTATTCTCCTTTGACGGAAACACACTTTTCAAGTCTCGAAATCGTTTCTGTAAAGGCAGAGCAGTAGGCCTTTTAGGTATATCCTGAAGACACTGGTAAATTGCACTACCAAGTGCACTTCGGGATTCATAACGACGACCAGAAAGGGCTTTCTTTAGTAAAGCAAACAGGAAAAAAATCGCAGGGACTAAGGTCTGGCGAATAAGGTGGCTGAGAGAGCTGAACTACCCTTTATTCTTTGAAGATGTATTGTCATGGATAATACACAGACCTCTTAAATAGGTTGCAGGTCTACGTTCTTCATAGTGTGCCTAAACCAACTTGAACTTTCAATAACTTTTAAAAGACCGAACGGATTAGATCGAAATTTCATCCTATTATAGAAAATAACTCAATCGTGAAATCACCGCAGTTTCCATGTGCTCAGCCACGCGGTATGGTTGGCCATTAGTGACACAATTAAATGATTGCCCCTTGTATCCAACAGTTTGGTAGTCCCGTTGTGGTCAAATGTGATATCCTCCATGGTGGAGAATGTACTATAATCTTTTTATAGTGTTATGTCAATTCCTGTCTAATATTGATCTTGATCACACAGGCGCTTTACGTACTGTATGGAAACAGGTAAATCCCTATATTATCATACGCATTTTGTAAACTTTTATATCACCATATCTTAAAAAGTATTGCAGATTTATCACACATTTGAAAAGAGATATAATTGAAGGAATTGCCAAGATTTTAAGCACTTTGTAATAAGCGCCTGGGTGTGTTTTCACCTTGTAGATAAGTGCAGCTCTTCACCTGGAAACAACATTTGGTCCCAGTGCAAGACAAGTCACACTAAAGAAGAGAATCATTTAGATGTGGTTCACTTCTCCTTCGCGGGACCTCTTTCACGTGTAAAAGACGACTGAAATTATTTATTACAGATATCAGCCTAACCAACAGAATTATTTTTAACTCACCTGAGCCATAGGCTCAGGATGAGCTATTGTGATCACTCTCCGTCCGTCGTCCGTCTGTCCGTCCATCCGTTCACACATTTGAACGACTTCTCCTCTGAAACCCCTGGGCCAAATTTTTTCAAACTTTATGTGGAGCCTTGTGTTTAAGGGGGATTGAATATTTGTAAAAATGGTCACGGTTCGTAAATCAAGATGCCCGCCATGCCGCGATATAGCTCCCATAGACTTATAATGGGAAATTTTTTTAAAAATCTTCTTCTCTGAAACCATGAGGCCCATGAGGTATATTTTGTATGTAGCAATGTTTATGGTCCCCTACATAAATCCTGCCAATCAAGCCCCTGTGATCCAAACTGGCCACGCCCCTGGGGGTCGTGAACTCCCATAGTCTTATAATGGGATAAACTTTAAAAAAACTTTAGCTCTGAAACCATGAGGTCCAGAGCTTATATATTTAGTGTGTAGCAATGTTTAGTGGTCCCCTACATAAATCCTGCCAATCAAGCCCCTGGTGCCCAAACTGGCCATACCCCGGGGGGGGTCATTTCCTCCCATAGACTTTTACTGGGAAAAGTTAAAAAAAACATCTTCTTCTCTGAAACCATGAGGCCCACTGCTTACATATTTAGTATGTAGCAATGTTTAGCGGTCACCTACATAAATCTTGCCAATCAAGCTGGCCACGGCCCGGGGATCATTAGCACTCATAAACTTATAATGGGAAAAAAAAATTAAAAAATCTTCCTTCTCTGAAACCATGCGGCCCGCAGCTTCCATATGTAGTCTGTAGCAATGTTTAGTGGTCCCCTACATAAATCCTGCCAATCAAGCCCTGGTGCCCAAACTGGCCACACTCCAGGGATCATATGCTTATATAGAGCTATACAGCTAAAGAACCTTCAAAAATCTTCTTCTCTGAAACCATGAGGCCGAGAGCTAATAGATTAAGTATGAAGTGATGTTAAGTGGTCTCCAACATTAATCCTGCCAACCATGCCCCTGGGGTCCAACTTGGCCACATTCCGGGGGTTATTAGCTCCCATAGACTGATAATGGGAAAAACTTTAAAAAATCTTCCTCTCTGAAATCATGAGGCCCAGAGTTTATATATTTCATCTGTAGCAATATTTAGTAGTCCCCTACCTGCCAATCAAGCCCCTGGGGCCGAAACTGGCCACGCGCCGAGGGTCATTAGCTCCCATAAACTTATAATAAGAGAGCTTAAAAAATCTTCTTCCCTAAAACCATGAGGCCCACAGCTTATATATTTTGTATGTAGCAATGTTTAGTGGTCCCTACATAAATCCTGCAAATTAAGCCCCTGGGGTCCAAATTGGCCACGCCCCAGTGGGTTGAGAACTCCCATAGACTTATAATGGGAAAAACTTAAAAAAAAATCTTGTTCTCTGAAACATGAGGTCCAGTGCTTATATATTTAGTATGTAGCAATGTTTAGTGGTCCCCTACATAAATCTTGCCAACCAAGCTCCTGGTAACCAAACTGGCCACACCCCGGGGGTCATTAGCTCCCAAAGACTTATAATGGGGAAAACTTAAAAAATCTTCTCTGAAACCATGAGACCCAAAGCTTACATATTTAGTATGTAGCAATGTTTAGTGGTCCCTTACAAAAATTCTGCCATTCAAATCCCTTGGGCCCAAACTGGCCATGCCCCTGGGGTCATTAGCTCCCATAGATTTATAATGGGAAAACCTTAAAAATCGTCTTCTCTGAAACCATGAGGCCCTGAGCTTGTGCTTGTTTGGATTTGTCGGTTTTCTCTTCCTCTCGGTGTCTGGGAAGGGCTGCGGTTTGTGATTGTGGCACTCCCTGGACTTTTCTCTTACCTTTTTTTCTCATATATTTAGTGTATAGCAATGTTTAGTGGTCCCCTACATAAATCCTGCCAGTCAAGCCAATGGGGTCCAGACGGGCCAAGCCCCGAGGGTTATTAGCTCCCATAGACTTATAATGGGAAAAACTTAAAATATCTTCTTCTCTAAAACCATGAGGCCCACAGCTTATATATTATAATGTTTAGTGGTCCCCTACATAAATCCTGCCAGTCAAGCCACTGGGGTCCAAACTGGCCACGCCCCGGGGGTCATTAGCTTCCACAGACTTGTAATGGGAAAAATCTTCTTCTCTGAAACCATGAGGCCCACAGATTGTATATTTAGTATGTAGCAATGTTTAGTGGTCCCCTACATAAATCCTGCCAATTAAGCCCCTGGTGCCCAAACTGGCCACGCCCTGGGGGTCATTAGCTCGCATAGACTTATAATGGGAAAAACTTAAAAAATCTTCTTCTCTGAAAACATAAGACCCAGAACTTATACATGTAGTATGTACCAATGTTTAGTGGTTCCCTACACAAGTCCTGCCAATTAAGCCCCTGGGGCCCAAACTGGCCACGCCCCGGGGGTCATTAGCTCCCATAGATTTATAATGGAAAAAACGTAAAAAAATCTTCTTCTCTGAACCATGAGGCTCACAACTTACATATTTAGTATGTAGCAATGTTTAGTGGTCCCCAACATAAATCCTGCCAGTCAAGCCCCTGGGGCCCAAACTGGCCACGCCCCGGAGGTAATTAGCTCCCATAGACTTATATTGGGAAAAACTTAAAAAAATCTTCTTCTCTGAAACCATGAGGACCACAGCTTATATATTTAGTATGTAGCAACGTGTAGTGGTCCCTACATAAATCCTGCCAATTAAGCCCCTGGGGGAGGTTAACTCAGGTGAGTGTTGTGGCCCATGGGCCTCTTGTTTAAATTCCATTTTCTCTCAAGGAGGTTATCCCAAATACCTAATTTTAGTGACTTATGATCTGTTTTTTCATCTATTAGGGCAAATATATTGGAAATATTCTTCCGACAAGCAGCTCTTACTTCTTTCTACATGTGTGCTCTTAGTCGTTTATAGTGGTCCTAAATGTTTTGTATATGTGTGGATCCTCTAATCCCATAGTGTTCCAATTTGTATAATATCCTCGTGTGTGGTTCCATGTCAAAGGTCTTAGCAAGGAGCGCATGTCTGTTTTTGTCCACGATTAAAAGCTCAGTCCAGGTTGCATATAGTATCGTGGACAAGCTGGACCAACTGGGTTTTAACAAGAAAAAAAAGTAAGAGAAAAGTCCAGGGAGTGCCACAATCACAAACCGCAGCCCTTCCCAGACACCAAGAGGAAGAGGAAACCGAAAAAAAACAAAAACAAAAAAAAAACAAGCACAAATCAAACAAACGTACGAAATGCACTAAGATTAGCTCTCTCTTCCCCAAGCGAGGTAGGCGCAATGCTAAAAGGACTGAAAAACACAAGAAGAAAATAACACAAGGTAAGAAATAAAACAAATCGCCTAGTACTAGTAGAATAAACCACAAAGCAACAAAGAGTAAGACTAACACCGGGACCACCGCCTTAAAACGGTCAGTAGAGTAATCTTTTACAACTAGCCAATTTCACCCTGGGTCCCGATGCTACTCTTAATATAGAAATACATAAAAATTCGGTTCGCATAAAAACCAAACTCAGTCAATGCATCAAAGCGAAAACATAAAAATCAACTATAATAAACAAAGACGTGTACTCATGCCTAGTTCTACTGTATATCAGAGTAAATGAAAACCAATAGTTGAACCACGGCGGGCCAAGCCAAAGACATATCGTCAAGCCCCAACCCACTGGCTAAAATTTTACGAAGATGCCGTCATTGAGTCTGAGGCCCGAACCGCCATCGTGCAATTAAAGAGTGAAGCATAGCCATCAATAATAATTGGGTTGACAACTAGGCATGCAGTCTGTCGCATAATATCCAGGCAATTGCCAATTCTTGTATAACGATTAATAAGTTTTCTGAATTGCTCCGAAAAGTTAGATTTTTCTACAGTTTTTCTAAATCTGTACACTAAGTCTCCGTAAAATCCTTGTTCCGATTTGACTGCAGAAACCATGCTAACATTCCGCAACAATGCTGTCAAAGGCTAAGTGTTTTATTTATTATTTATTTATTTATTACTGACAATTATTTATGCTCCAGGGTTTTGCAATAGTATTCAGATGCATGTGAGCGACACAGGTTTATAATTTGCTGGATTATGATTTCACTTCTTTTTTTCTTTTTTGAAGACCGTAACTACACTATGATTGGCTTGTCCCAGTCATCTGGTACAGAACCCCTAGCAAGTTATTCACTGAAGACGAGAGTCAGTACAGATGAGGTCTCAGAGTTATATACCTGGCATGAGAAACTTCCGGTCCAGATTCCTTATGAATATTAAGTTTATCCAACAGTTTGGTGATCCAGTTGTGGTCAAATGTTATAGTCTCCATGGTGGAGAAAGTACTATATTCTATTAAATAGTGTTATGTCGCTTCCTGTACAATATTGACATTTTCAGCATTTTCAGCATTTATTTGAGATACGACTTTCTCTAGATAAATGAACAAGAGGCCCACGGGCCACGGGTCGCTCACCTGAGTGACATAGCCACTGCAGATGTGCAGATGTTATGCAACATTTTTCCAATCCTGTCATCGCAACCAATGAAAAGATCATTATTTAAGCAGTTCTTAATTTTGAAGAAGAATATATATGGCATGACAGTCAATGGAGCGTGATCGTTTGAACAAACTCTCAATCACATTTCAACAGTAGGATCAATGTGAAATTTGGTGGCAAATGACTAAGTGGTTTCGGAAGAATCATGATTTTATACATGTAAACGGCTCAGTGGCAGGGAAATATAATAAACATAAACAAGATGGCAGCCATCTTAGATTTCCTATCAGAATGATTTTAGCTACTGTTGATCTACAAGTCACCACGATACTTCCGATGAACTTTGAGTCAACTGCCCTTTCGTTTCAGGAGAAAAAGTTCAAAACAGATTTTCAAGATAGATGTCATGGCCGCAATTTGGGATTTTCTATCGCAACGATGCTTCCTACCAAGTTTCGAGTCAACTGACCTTTCAGTTCAGCAGAAGAAGGGAAAAATAGATTTTCAAGATGGCCACCATCTTGGATTTCCGTTGGAACAATTTTAGCTATTTTTATATTTACAAGTCATCCAAATGCTTCCTACCAATTTTCAAATCAACTGGCCCTTTGGTCCATGGCGGCCATCTTGGATTTCCGATCAAAACAATTAAAGCTATTTTAGATCTACAAGTCACCCCAATGCTTCCTACCAAGTTTCGAGTCAAATGGCCTTTGAGTTCAGGAGAAGAAGCGAAAAATAGATTTTCAAGATGGCTGTCATGGCGGCCATCTTGGATTTCTGATAGGGACGATTTTAACTATTTTTGATCTACAGGTCACCCTGATGCTTTCTACCTAGTTTAAAGTCAATAAGCCTTTCGGTTCAGGAGAAGAATTGAAAAATAGATTTTCAAGATGGCTGCCATGGTGGCCATCTTGGATTTCCAATGGGAACGATTTTAGCCATTTTTGATCTATAAGTCACCCCGATGCATCCTACCAAGTTTCAAAACAATTGGCTTTTGGGTTTAGGAGATCTTGGATTTCTGATCAGCAGGATTTTAGCTATTTTTGATCTACAAGTCACTCTGATACTTCTTACCAAGTTTGGAGTCAATTGGCCTTTCGGCTCAGGAAAAGAAGTACAAATTGGATTTTTAAGATGGCAGCCATCTTGGATTTCCAATCGAAACGATTTTAGCTATTTTTGATCTACAAGTCACCCTGATGCTTCCTGCCAAGTATCGAGTCAATTTGCTCAGGGGCGTAGGTGGAGTAGGCTTTTAAAGCAGTTGTTGACTTTGCAAACTGGACGACGCACGACGGATGACAGACATTGACTGACCACAATAGCTCACCATGAGCACTTCGTGCTCAGGTGAGCTAAAAATTTGAGTAAATTTGGCTCAGTGATTCAGAGGAGAAGTCGTCTGAAATTCTCGACAATTTTCCCATACAAATGTTATGGGGCTCATACAAATGCATAGGGAAGCAAACTTGACCTTGCCATAAAAAGGTCAAATGTCAATGTATGACAATCTTTTAAGCATCTTTGGTAGATCTCCTGCCCCCGATGATTTGTGCTCAGATTCAGCCCCAAGTCATCCTCGGTTCTGGAGAAGAAGATTTTTAAAGGCTTTTACCATATATGGGCATGGTGGCCATCTTGGTCAATGAACCGCAACCATTTTTAGCAATCTTTCGTTCCTCCGACCTAAGAAGTCTCAATATGAAATTTGAACAAATTTGGCTCAGTGTCTTCAGAGGAGAAGTCTTTTAATATTCTCAACGATTTTCCTATTCAAATGTATGGGGCTCATACAAATGCATAGGGAAGCAAACTTGACCTTGCCGTAAAAAGGTCAAATGTCAATACACGCCAATTCTTTTAGCAACTTTGGTAGACCTCTCGTCCCCGATAATTTGTGCAAAGATTCAGCCCCAAGGCTTTCTCAGTTTTAGAGAAGAAGATTTTTAAAGGTTTTTACCATATATGGGCATGGCAGCCATCTTGGTCAAAGGACCGCGACAATTTTAGCAGTCTTTTGTTTCCCCACCCAAAGGTGGCTCCGTATGAAATTTGAGCAAAATTGCCTCAGAGGCTTCAGAGGAGAAGTCGTTTGAAATTCTCAACAATTTACCTATTCAAATGTATGGAGCTCATACAAATGCATAGGGAAACGAACTTGCCCTTGTTGTAAAAAAAGTCAAACGTCAACGTACGTCAATTATTTTAGCAATTTTGGTAGACCTCTCGTCCCCGATGATTTGTGCAAAGATTCAGCCCCAAGGCATCCTCGGTTCTGGAGAAGAAGATTTTTAAAGGTTTTTACCATATATGGGCTTGGTGGCCATTTTGGTCAATGAACCGCGACCATTTTAGCAATCTTTCATTCCCCTGACCTAAGAAGGCTCATTATGAAATTTGAGCAAAATTGACTCAGTGCCTTCAGAGGAGAAGTCCTTTGAAACCATTTTTAGCAATCTTTCGTTCCTCCGACCTAAGAAGTCTCAATATGAAATTTGAGCAAATTTAGCTTAGTGTCTTCAGAGGAGAAGTCCTTTAATATTCTCAACGATTTTCCTATTCAAATGTATGGGGCTCATACAAATGCATAGGGAAGCAAACTTGGCCTTGTCGTAAAAAGGTCAAATCTCAACGTACGACAATTCTTGTAGCAACTTTGGTAGACCTCTCGTCCCCGATGATTTGTGCAAAGATTCAGCCCCAATTAAGACGTTCTCGATTCCGACTAGAAGATTTTAAAGGTTTTTACCATATATGGGCATGGCGGCCATCTTGGTCAACGAACCGTGACAATTTTAGCAATCTTTTGTTTCCCCACCCAAAGGTGGCGCCATATGAAATTTGAGCAAAATTGCCTCAGAGGCTTCAGAGGAGGTCGTTTGAAATTCTCAACAATTTTCCCATTCAAATGTATGGGGCTCATACAAATGCATAGGGAAGCGAACTTGACCGTGCCGTGAAAAGGTCAAACGTCAACGTACGATAATTATTTTAGCAACTTTGGTAGACCTCCCGTTCCTGACGATTTGTGCAAAGATTCAGCCCCAAGGCATCCTCGGTCCTGGAGAAGATTTTAAAAGATATATGGGCATGGCGGCCATCTTGGTCAACGGACCGCGACCATTTTAGCAATCTTTCGTTCCCCCACCCAAAGGAGGCTCCATATGAAATTTGAGCAAAATTGGCCCAGCGGCTTCAGAGGAGAAGTCGTTTCAAAATGTTAACGGACGGACGAACGGACGAAAAGTGATCACAATAGCTCATCCTGAGCACAGCTCAGGATGAGCTAAAAATTTAGACAAAATCACACATTTGAAGTGAGAAATAATTGATGTAAATGTCAAGATTTTAAGCACTTTGTAATAAGCGCCTGGCAGTGTTTTCACCTTGTAGATTTAAGTGCAGCTCAGCTCTTCACCTGGAAACATTATTTGGCCCCATCACAAGACAAGCCATCGATATTACTAAACAAGAGAATCATTTGGATGTGGTTCACTCCCCCCTACCCCAACCCCCGCGTGGGTGGTGGTGGTGGGGGTGGGGGCTGGGGGACTTACTATCAAAAAGTGTATGGGTGTGCTGCCAGGAGCCGGGAACCCCTACCCTTTTCCTGACACGATTCAGACCCCTTTCCAGACAAAAGTAAGACGAACATGTACTCCATTGTAGACAAAAAATATATGCTCATTTGCTTAGTCACATAACTTAACAAGGATTTACTTACATATCATCAATATTAAGTACAAAAAGAATCACACAATACCAAGCTTAACTAACAATTTTCAAACAACAGTTTCCTCTATGGGAAGTCATTTAAATATGCCCCGAATTTGCCTCATAAGCCTAGAGTCCTTTAACTGCTTTCTAAGTCCGTTTGCATGGATTTTTTCTCCTTAACAGAGCCATCTTTCAGTCCTGCTCTTCTTTTTTCTTTGAAAATTGTAACTTTTTCTTTGTTTATGGGGCCATTTTTAGACAAACAACACAACATCGGAAGTAAAACTCCAGGCTAAGGTAGTTTACAACCCCCTTTCCAGACAGACATGAACCCCTTTCCAGACAAGTTTATTTGAATCCCTTCCAGATTTTTTACAATAAAACACACCTCCGTTTCAGATATATTCTGAAAATAAGACCTCTATTGCCAGCACATCCCTATCCATGCTTATATAGTGAGTGCGCCCCCTCACTTGTCTCTTTCGCGGTATCTCTTTCACGTGTGTAAGACGACGACTGAAATTATTTATTACAGATATCAGCCTAACCAGTAGCATCATTTTTATTTAAATTCCATTTCCTCTAAAAATAAAGTCTAGGAGGTTATCCTAAATACGCCTTTTTTCAGTGATTTGTGGGCTGGCTTTTTATCTGTTAGGGTAAATATATTAGAAATATGTTTCCGATAAGCAGCTCTCACTTCTTTCTACACGTGTGCTCTGAGCCGTTTATAGTGGTCCTTCATGTCATGATCATTAGACTTCCGAGCACGAAATGGAAGTTATCACACTTTTTAATTAGTCTTTCGATTGGCGTGTCAATTTATGACATGTTTTAACTTTTTTTCTGATCATTTTAGATGGTATACTAGTCTTTCTCTCCACTATTGATAAACAAAAAAAAAAAGCATTTTTGAATTTGACACACATGTCATTGGCTAACATCTGACTGTAGTCTTCAGAGAAAAAAATGTCCTTGCCATTATGACAGAATAAATAACACAGTAATATTCTGACAGAATAGTTATAGCGCAAGACGAGTCACTGCGGCTTTCCATGGTACTTTTTCTGTTCTATTCTATGCTATCATTTCTATGCTATCATAATATGGAGTCGGGTTTTATACGAGTGCGGATTATGGTTACAGCTTTTATCGATCTACGGTACTTCCTGATTGCTCAATATTCCGGGAATTGATAAACAAACAAAATGGACAAGAGACTAAAGTCATGACATTTGATGATAAGAATGAAGACCTACCGTATAATTATTTTAATTTTTTTAGGAGTTTGCTTATGTTTGGCAGAAAATGTTCGGAACTGTACTGTCAAGGTAAGTAAGTGGTCATACACTTGATTAATCAAGAATAATCAGTGATAATTGGTTGGTAAATGTTTATTTTTACTATTAATATTTAATCATCTTCAATGGCTCGATCACTTTCGATCATTATTGTCATTGGATGGCGTGGGTAAATTTAGTGACTAAAAAAAGAGCCGCATGGGCTACTTTAACTATCTACAAACAGCAATTGAATATATCATTTTCAGAAGGGTGGCACAAAAATCCTAAAACCTAAAAAATTCTGATTTTACTCAAAACTTCTGTCACCACGAAGTCCTGTTAGATTTAATACAAAATGTAAATAAAATTGTTTTTCATATATTTGTTTTAGATAAAACATTGAGAAATATCACACTTAAAAAAACATTCATGTTTCTCTAGAAAGTTATAAGAAAATAGGCACCGGTCAGTTTCCTCCTTACAAAGGTTTAGGTTCAGGTTAAACAGAAAAAAATATGATTACTTAGTGATTATTATATTTGCTAGTGCAGAATACATTTGAATACCTACATGTAGATAAGATGGCACAGAGTATAGCATCTTGTGGGGGTCTACACAGGGTGTTATACTTCCCTAGTGAATGAATGTCCTTTAAAATTGATGTGTCGCCGTTGAAATATTCTGATTCTGACTTTCCAGGCCAGAACTTTTAAATCAAAATAGATTAATGACAAATAAATGAGCCCCATCCACAAACCATTATATATGAGAGTGATACTTGGGTTTGTTGACTGCAGACATTTTGGAGCTACAATTTACTTACTTACAATGTAATTAACGCTTTTCAAACTGGAAAAAAATTACTAGACAACATTTTTGAAATATTTTTTTAGTTTTTATATA
The DNA here is from genome assembly GCA_964016985.1 of Anodontia alba. Taxonomy (NCBI): domain Eukaryota; kingdom Metazoa; phylum Mollusca; class Bivalvia; order Lucinida; family Lucinidae; genus Anodontia; species Anodontia alba. Next base: position 60,624,139 of record OZ024828.1, read on the forward strand.
AATAGGCTTTGTCATTTCATACAAATTGTCCCCTTCGGAGAATAGGAAAAATAACAAAAAAAAAATAAAAAAATCATAAGTGTGTCTTCTGCTGAATTTGGCCAGGGAGTGGTAATGCACCTGTCTTTTCATGTTAGATTAAAAATTAGTTATAATTATCAAATTAATTATATTGTGTTGGAGGAGACAAACCTGAGCAAACAGTGTAGACCAAGATCAAATGCTGCATAATGTGTCTGATAACAACTAGTTGACACTGTTTGCCACTCATCTAGCAGTTTTTAACCATGTCAAAAAGTAGTAAAATGGACGTTCAAATTTTAGAACAAGTATCGCTCTAGATAAGACACCTTTTTCAACCAAAAAGTACTGGTATTTTTCTAATTTGGTCCATGAAAACATGTTTTAAGTACTCATATTACAAGGGCCTCAGTGAGGCACTTCTAATGAGTATATATAGCCACTACATATGTTTTCATGGACTAAATAAGAACTATATTATGTTGCTACCCCTCTGATCTGGAACTTTGTCTCAATATTCAATGTATAGGGTAAATGTGATATTTCTATCTTTATTACAGGAACATCTGCCATGCAAGCTATATATGAATGTGCCAGGTAAGATAGTAATTACATACCATATTCACCTGAAGTATTGGGACAGACAGGCCTGAGCAAACAGAGTAGATCCAGATCAGATGCCACAGAATGTTGCATCTGATCAGGGTCTATACTGTTTGCCACTCATCTAGCACTGTTTTAGACACATCAACAGGTATTAAATTTTAAATTTTAGGAGACGTGTGATAAGGAGTTAAGGCGTCTTAATACTTAGGGTAAATACGGTCGATTACTGAACATAGCTCCATTCATAGCTCCAGATAAAAGATAGTATCAAGAAAATACTGTCTTATTTCTTCACACAAACATATGTTGTGGGTACTTATTAGTGCTTCCCATTAATACATATGTTTTTGTGGAGATAAAAAAAAAATATCCGTGCTTTTTGGTTGAAAAAAAAGCACCTTATCTGGAAGCTCTACATATAGGGCACAAAAGGAACGCAGTTTTCCAGGATGGCACATTTCTTTTCACCGAAGCATAGTAACAAACGAAACAATAGGAATATATATGCCAGAAGTAAAATGAAATATAACAAGCTCTAATAAATATTTCTTCAACTCAATTTCTGCTGAGTTGCCACACAGAACCTGTCTTACATTGTTGAGTGTTTTAGTGTATAACTAATTTTTTAATTACTTCATTTTGGCAAAACAAAATGTGCCATCCTGGATAACTGCATTCCTTTTGTAATCTATCTAAAACTGTATGTCGATTTTATGAAGTAAATGCCGCAAATTGTACTTTTTTTTTTTTTTTTTTTTCACCTGTACTGGAAAGGGTATTATATAAGAATATTATATTCCAGGACATGATTACATGTACATTTGTAGCTCTAATGATGATGATAGTCAGAAAACTGCATGATACTGTCAGTTATCATTTGAAAAGATAAATCGTTAAAGAAAAACAATACAGATTTTTCTCCCTTCTCTTGCTAAACACGACATGCCCTGTCTTAGCAAACAGTATAGAAGCCAACTGATCTGGATCTGCACTGTTTGTCATTAAATATGTGAATTTCTATCAAAAACCTTGATCAAGTAACCTGATTGGCTGGAAATTAGAAGTGGGCATGGCATCTTAATTTATTCAGCATGACAAGGGTTAAGGGGAATGGAAATACATAAAGGGGAGGCAATTCTTTCAAAATGGTTTTATCTCCCTTCTGAAAAGGGGTCAAGTCTCTGAAATAGAAAAAAAAAACAATGGAGCAAAAGTAGTAAGAAGATCCCTTTTCAGAAGGGGCTTTGAGTGCAGGATGAAAAACTGGAAATCACAAAAGTTGTCTCCCCTGTAAAAATGGCAGAAAAAAACAACAAACTAGCAAGTGTATCCAGTCCCATTAAGGAGTAGCGGTGAACAGAATAAAATAAATTTGAAACTGTATAGGCATTCACTGTGTGCACATAAACATACCATATTTACCGTAAGTATTGGTACATTTACCCTATGTATTGGGACATCTTAACTCCTTACCATACTTGTCCTAAAATTTGAAAAAGTCCATTTTACTACCTGCTGATGTGTCTGAAATAGTGTTGAATGAGTAGCAAACAGTGTAGACCCTGATCAGAAGCTGCATACACTGTTTGCTCAGGCCTGTCTGTCTGAATATTTAGGTTTATTTTGGTAGATTGCACAGCCAATGGCACTCCATCACAAAATCTCCATGTTCTGTGCTAATGTTGCTAATAGCATGATGGACAGCTGGACAGACTTGCTCTGGCACACCCTTACCACGAGGGGAATGGTTTAGGACATATAGCGTGATGGACAAATGGACAGAGGGTGACCTTTTGACCTCACCTGAAGGTCACATGGGGCAGAGTGAAAAATAATGTTGCTCTCACACTCCCTTACCACGTGGCAAAGTCATGTGTCAAGTTTGGTTAAGTTCCGCCAAGTTGTTTAGGAGGAGATAGTGTGATCATCAGAATGGACAGAGGCTTTTACAATATCCCCATCACTAAAGCATGGGGATAAGAAAATACCATGCTAGTTTTTGAAGTATATTTAACTGACAGGTACCTTTGTAGCTTATGAATTCAGTGTGGTTAGTTGTTTGAACAGACACTGTGGTTGGTTATCTGAACAGACACTGTGGTTGGTTGTCTGAACAGACACTGCAGTTGGTTGTCTGAACAGACACTGGTTGGTTTTCTGAACAGACACTGGTTGGTTGTCTGAACAGATACTGTGGCTGGTTGTCAGAACAGACACTTTCTTTGGTTGTCTGAACAGACACTGGTTGGTTGTCTGAACAGACCCTGTGGTTGGTTGTCTGAACAGACACTGGTTGGTTGTCTGAACAGATACTGTTGTGGTTGTCTGAACAGACACTGGTTGGTTGTCTGAACAGACACTGTAGTTGGTTGTCTGAACAGACACTGTGGTTTGTTGTCTGAACAGATACTGTGGTTGTTTGCCTGAACAAACACTGTGTTTGGTTGTCTGAACAAACACAGGTTGGTTGTCTGAACAGACACTGTGGTGGTTGTCTGAACAGACACTGGTTGGTTGTCTGAACAGACACTGGTTGGTTGTCTGAACAGACACTGTGGTTGGTTTTCTGAACAAACACTGTGGTTGGTTGCCTGAATAGACACTGTGGTGGTTGTCTGAACAGACACTGGTTGGTTGTCTGAACAGACACTGGTTGGTTGTCTGAATAGACACTGTGGTTGGTTGTCTGAACAGACACTGTAGTTGGTTGTCTGAACAGACACTGTAGTTGGTTGTCTGAACAGATACTGTGGTTGTTTGTCCAAACAAACACTTTGGTAGGTTGTCCGAACAGACGCTATGGTCGGTTGTCTGAACAGACACTGTGGCTGGTTGTCTAAACAGATGCAGCCAAAACTACATTACTCTAGATAAACACATTTTATAGACAAAAATGATGTTTTTTCTTATTTCTCAGTGAAAACATATGTTGTGGTACACATTAGAAGCAGAAATGATAGAAATGTTTAGCTGAATCCTCTCTTATCTGGAGTTATAGACAGTAATGATCCAATATTATTGTCTTGCCATGGTATCACCCGAAAGAAATCTTGAATTCCCAAAGCTAGATCAGTATGCTAAATTACACAAACCACGTCATTTAAAAAAAATGGACAGTGCTTTAGACAATGCATAGCTTTTATAGCTGTCTTTATATCTCAAACAAATCAATCATCATTTAGTCTTTCTCTCAGCTGGGCTCCACAGTGCAGTTGGCAGCTCATCTGAATGCAGATTTAGGATCACATTCAAATTCCAGCTGAGTCCCATACCTTCCGTGGACGTTGAGCATGAAATCATTCCTGCAGTCATTCCCTTAGCTCATCTGAATGGTCTGATTCAAGAGGGGCAGTTATGTGCACAAATATTGGTTAACCAATTACAGAACTGAGCCTGTCCAGGAAAAGCATGAAAAGGTTGACTAACCAACTCAACAAGACCCGTAACTCTTGTCCTGCTGAACCTGGATATGCCCTGTCTTTGCAAACATTGGAGATCCAGATCAGTTGGCTTCTGAAGAAGCCAACTGATCTGGATCTGCAATGTTTGTCATTAAGTATGCAAATTTGTGTCCACAACCTGGATCAAGCAATCTGATTGGCTTAAAAATTAGAAATGGATGTGGCATTTTAATTTATTCAGCCTGACAAGGGTTAACAGTCTTAACCTTGCCATAAAACTCCCACTCCAACTCAGATTTTTTTTTCACAACAGACAGCTAAAAACCTGATCAGACTGCACAGACATACTGGCTAGTATGGGCCATCAGTGTTCAGTGTAGATTAAGGTCCCATTTCATGGCACATTTATATACATGTACCATACTTACCTAAAGTAGTCGGACACCCCAATTCCTCACCATACTTGTCCTATAAAACTTGAACAACTCCATTACACACAAGCTGATGTGTGTATGTAACTTCACTCCTGGATAAATGTCAAGTAGTGTAGATCCATATTAGATGCCGCAAAATGCGGCATCTGATATGGGTCTACACTACTTGACGCCTATCCAGAAGTAAAGTTATATACACAGAATGCGGCATCTGATCTGGGTCAACACTGTTTGCTGAGGCCTGCCCGTCCAAATACTTTGGGTATATATGGTAGTCACTTGCTACAGACCTACTGCTTTCTTTGAACAGTGTGTAAACAGAGTTATCAGTATGCCATATGTTAATGGAAAACACTGTGACCTGAGCTGTCCACATTTATTATAACTCAAGATAAGATGTTTACTTTTTCCCATCAAAGTCTTGACATTTTGTTTCTTAATATAAAAAAATATAAATGAGCCACAGTTTCAATGTCAGAAAATTTCAGACATGTTAGACCACCAAAGAACTTCATATTAGTTTGCTTATTTACGCAGTCTGATCAAAACCTTTATTGGGTGCATTTTGGATAGCCAAGGATGCAAAATTTCTTCATGTCGACAATAGAAACTGATCCGTCTGAGTGGATGTGCATGCTGAATTGAGTCTTTATTGGGTGCTTATGTCCACGGGTGTGTTTTCTGAAATTGTGGTCCAAATACAGTCAAACCTGTCATAGAGTCCACCTGTATTAAGCAATCACCTGCCTTTAAAGGCCACTATATCAGACCCCATTAAAGGCAAAGAAGTGGAAATTTACCTGTATTAAGAAAGCACCTGTCTTAAGCAACCAGTTTTTGGCTTTCCCATAGGTGCTTGCTTAACACAGGTTTCACTGTGTATATATATATATATATATATATATACACAGTGAAACCTGTGTTATGGTATAATCTAAATACCACTTAAAAAAAATGAATGTGGTATTTAGATTATACCATATTTACCCTAAATATTGGGGCACCCTATCAGCTTACCATACTTGTTATAAAATTTGAAATAGTCCATGATCTACTAACTCTTGATGTGTCTAAAATATTGCTGTATGTATGGCAAACAGTGTAGACCCTGATCAGATACCACATACTGTCTTGCCTGATGAACCTGATCTGAGTTAACACTGTTTGCCCCATTACTTAGGGTTATTACAGAATTACTTTCTCACCTGTAACAAACATTCCTTGAAAGCGCTGTGGTGCAGTGGTAAAGCGTCGGACTCGAGATCGAGAGGTGCCAGGTTCGATCCCCACTAACAACAAGTGTTGTTTCCTTGACCAAGAGACTTTATCCACATTGTTTAGTACTGGTTTCTATCCAGGAAAAAAGAGGGCCACATGGAAGATTAGTACTAGATTACTAAATGTGTTACCCTCTATAAATAAAGTCGATTATTATTATTATTATTATTATTATTATGAAATTGAGTAAAACCTGTCTGACTGGCACTAATTTTATAGTCGCATTGCTTGATGAACATACAACAGTCTTGAGAGTCTTGAGATTTCTTGCTATGCTTCTTTTTCCTTCTTTCTTTATTATGCCTCCAACTGAGCAGGGCGTATTGCTTTGGACCTATCTGTCTGTCCATCCCTTACACTTGCATGTGGTTAGGAATGGTTAGACCTAGGATCCTGAAATTACAATGTATATATATAGCATCAGCATGAAAAATAAGTGCACCCATATTTTTTTTTTTTTTTTTTTTTTTTTGTTTGGGGGGTGGGGGGATAATGGGGGTGGGGGGGTTCTGTAGATGTGTATGTGGCTTTGGCATTATGGTCATAGGGGGTGACTGGGTGAGACAGAGGTGTCATGAATCTTACCATATTCGACCTAATTACCGCACATACTCTTATAAGCCCACAATAAATTAGCATTATCTAAAACTCAGTATACATTCTAGTCTGGGCATGGCCAGTGTGTATTTTGCAGTCTTGATATAACATGGCTTGTACATGTACCGTATTCGACCTAATTACCGCACATGCTCCTATAAGTGCACAGTAAAGCAATTAAGTAGCCTTTAGATTACAGTCAGTGTACTTTTATCTACTTCTTTATAAAAACATATGTTGTGGGAACTCATTTGAATTGCCTCGACAAGTCGAGGCAATTCAAACGAGTGCCCACAACATATGTTTTTATAAAGAAAATCAGAAAATAATATTGCAAAAGCATCATTTAATACGCTCCTCATTAAATCCTCTGCTGATATTTCTTTAACAAAAGCCTTTATTAGGTTGATATTTCACTACGAGTTTGCCTAGTAATTTTGAAAAATCGAAGCGCACAGTGCAGTAATTAGGTCGAATACGGTATATCACTGGAGCGTCCAACTGATATTGGCTTACTGTTGGGCAAGGCCTGCTATCCTTGTAGCAGGTAAAGGAGAGGCGCAATATTATTATCTTTATACCTTCAGTTTCTTCACTTTCATTCTTTTCTTTTCTGGCGAAAGAATGTGCACAATACTGGTTAACCGTTTAAAGGAGTCTTAAAGCCTGCCCAGTAAATGTTTGGTTAGGTAAACTGACTGTGCTCAACATGACCCCATTGGGTTGACTGGGCGGTAAAACCTCAACACAAACAAACAAAACTTTCATTCATTTTCCTTTCTCCCCTGTCCTTCTCTTTCATCTCCTCTACTATCTCTTGTATCTTTTTTCTCCCTTTCTCTGGCATGTCTGGGAATCGACACAAAATGACCCACAAGGGTTCAGGTGTCATTAAACCCTAACTCTGTCAATCATTATGGTCATAACTGCTGTTTTAACCATAAGAAGTCAGACAGACAGGCCTGAGCAAACAGTGTAGACCCATATTAACTGTTGCAGCATGTGCTATCTGATCAGGGACTTGTAACAGTCACCTTTCATCCAGCAGTTTTAAAGCACATCAATAGGTACTAACATTACGAAAACATGCCAATTCAAACATACTGCAAATTTTATCACCAAAAAATGAAAATTTTCAGATAAAAAATTCTGATATTTTTCATGTTTCTGATCAAAACATAGATTGTGGGTACCCGTTAGAACTGCCTCGCTGAGGCGGTTCTAACGAGTACCCACGATCTATGTTTTTGAGCAGAAATAAGAAAAATAATGTATACCCCTGTAAACCCCAGTTTTACTGTATAAAAGTGGGGTTTATGGGGGTCAAAATTATATAGGCATGTTTTCGTGATGATTAAATTTATTCAAATTTCAGGACAAGTATGGTAAGGAGTTAAAGTGTCCATATATTTAGGTCTAATATGAGATCAGATTTATGGCATTGTGCTTTATCAACACATCCTTGAGGAATTGCTTGGTCATTTCAGTTCATTTTTGGCATTTTAACCTTCCTGGATTGTAGTCAGCGCTTAGCACTCTGATTAAATAATTTCAGCAGATGACATATTGAAATATTTTTCTTATTTTTCCCGTAAAACCAGTTTTGACATTTCATGCCAATTGTCTCCAGTGGAGACAATATTGGCATGAAATGTCAAATCCTGTTTTCTTGGAAAAATGAGAATAATAATCATCAGTTTGTCGTCTGCTTAATTAGCACATGGGGTGGTAAAGGTTAAGTTCCACTGAGCTTATTGGCTACCATGATAACCTGAAGTCATAGCTCCAGATAAGGCAAATTTTTTTTCAGTTGAAAAGTACTGATTTTTTTTTTTTGTTTATTTCTTGACAAAAATATATGTTGTGGAGATGAGTACAGTGCCCACAGCATATGTTTTTGTTATTATTTGAATACCACCTATCATCTGGAGCTATGCTAAAGATTGGGATGTATAGGCCAGAGCTTACAATGTTGACTCTGATGTATCACGAAAACACGCCTATATAATTTTGACCCCCTTAAACCCCACTTTTATATAGTAAAACTCGAGTTTACAGGAGTATACATTATTTTTCTTATTTCTGCTTGAAAACATAGATTGTGGGTACTCGTTAAAACTGCCTCAGCGAGGCAGTTTTAACAAGTACCCACAATCTATGTTTTGAGCAGAAATAAGAAAAATGTCAGAATTTTTATCTGAAAAATTTCATTTTTTTGGTGGTGAAATTTTCAGTATATTTGAATAGGCATGTTTTCATAATGGGCATAGAATGTGGCAGCTGATCAGGGTCTACATTGTTTGCCACTCTCATCCAGAAATTTTTAGACACATCAACAAGTAGTAAAATTGAGTTTTTCAAATTTTAGGACAAGTACTGCAAGCAATTAAAGGTGTCCCAATATTTAGGGAAAACAGAAAACAGCATATTTAAGTGGATGGGTGGGTGGTGGCAAAATTATAGGGCCTGCTGTTAATGCAGCAGGAGGGGGAAGAGAGCATAATTATTAGTATTTCTTACATTTTGGGATTGACTCATTCACATTTCCCTTTAACCCTTCTCTTATTCTGCCTTTCCTCTTCTCTACCAGGTCTCTAAGTTTTCTGTGAGATGATACAAAATGATCCACAAGGGGTTGATGTGTCATTTAAGAAATACTCAAACAGATGAAATAAACCGTATGATACCAGTAGAAGGCTGATGTTCTGTTCTGTTTAATACTTGGCATCCTGCAGGACCCAGTTGTTCAAAACTAACAATTTCGTTAGTTAATGATTTGTTAAAACTTTGATCATTAAATATAGCATATATGCTAATATGCTGAAAAAATGTGAGTAGCTTTTGCAGTGCAAAAGCTGCTCACAGTTTTTCAGCAAAAAATATCAGAAAATTATTGTATATTGAATCTGCTAAAACAGTTAACAAAATGACCCTTAACAAGCTCGTTAAGCTAAAGACGGTTTGAACAACTAGGCCCTGTTACTCGTCTGCTTATATTTTTACTTAGCATGCAAAGCTCTGAGGACACTGATATTTTAAATATGTGGCCCCCCAAAGAAGTATTAGATTCTCAGACACCGCCACATCTGTCCAAAAGGTCCCGCATATATGATTTTTTTCAGTGGTAAGTTTTTTTCTTGCCCCACGAAAATATGTGACAGTGGATTTTACACGCTTATCTGAGAATCATTTCTAACCAAAATGCTATCTAGACCACAAACAAATGGCATTCTTACTTACTTGCTAAGAAAATCAGTAAATTACGATCAGTTTATGTTGTTTGAGACTTTAAACTTGCAGATACAAATGTTGATAGATTTTAGATACTTCCGGTAGCCATTTTGTTAAAACATGCCTTTTTTTTATTGCACGACCAGTAGAAAAGTTGATCAATATGACTGATTGAAAGGTTGATTTTTAAAGAGCGTCCTATAGTCACTGTATGAGTTTGTCTGTCCATCTGTCTATGGTCAATTAGAGAAAATGGCCATAGCGTTTAAATCATTTGGAATTATATTTTGATAATTTTTGACATAGTGATAGATTTGGACAAGATCTATAGCCAGTGAACTTTTTCATTCCTCTGGAACCTCTATAACACAGTTAATTGATGCACAGTTTCAGATATAAAATGGTTTTAAGAATTAATGAACCCCCAAAATATTGTATCCAAACAGAAATGTATAGATTATATAGAAAAAATGACCATTTATGGTCATTTTTTTCTGTATGAATCTGAAATGTATATTATATAGAAAAAATGATCTATACATTTCAGTTTGGATACAACACAACTGCTTAAGCTAACATATGGTCTTTGCTTTTGATCTAAGCAACAGTGTTATAAAGAGGTTGAGTGTAGCTCTAGTATCTGGGCCCAGTTGTTCAAAACTAACGATGTGGTTAGTTAACATAATTTTATGGTTAAAACTTTGATCATTAAATATGACATATATGCTAACGTTAGTTAACGTATCGTTAAAACTTTGATCATTAAATATGACATATATGCTAAAGCTACTCACATTTTTTTCAGCAAAAATACCTGTGAATTAGATGTTGTACTTACTAGAACAAATAACATTTTGACCACTGACGAGCTAGTTAAGCTAACAATGCTTTGAACAACTGGGCCCAGATAAGTTTATTTGTTCCGCCAGCTACCAATAAATACACAATATCTTGTGAACCAGTAGTTGGATTCTTACCAAATTTTCATGGGTATGAATTGGGACAGAACAAAGAACTGATTGTTACTGTAATTTGGTGACCTTGACCTAAGTTTGAGGACATGGCGGAAGAAAAACTGAAAATTCACAGTGGGAGGGGAGGGGGGACATCTGTTTTCTCAGAAAACACTGTTACAAGATTTTATACCCTGCCACACAATAGTGGCAGTCCAGTATAATAATATACCCTCCAGTGTCTGTCTGTCCATCTGCTCTTCGTTTCCGGGCAAATTAATTAAAGGGGCATAACTTGGAAACTGAGAAAAGGGGAACAATCCTTCTTGTATGTGACACATCGTCCTGACCTAATACATATTCCTATAAAATTGTGATATTCTGAACTGTTACTGTATTATGGAGTGTACAAGAATGTTTGGAAAAATTAATCAGAGGGGCATAACTTGGAAACTAAGAAAGGGGGAACAATCTTTCTTGTGCATATTCCTATAAAGTTGCATGAAGATATCCCTAACGGTTACTGAGTTATGGGGTGTACAAGAATGTTCTGAAAAAAATAAAGGGACATAACTTAGAAACTAAGAAAGGGGGAACAATCTTTTTGTGCACGACACGTTGTCCTGAACTAATACATATTCCTATAAAATTGCATGAAGATATTCTGAACTATTACTGAATGATGGAGCATACAAGAATGGAAAAATTAATCAAATGGGCATAACTCGGAAAATAAGAAAGGGGGACCAATCATTCTTGTGTGAGACACATCGTTTTGACCTAATACATATTCCTATAAAGTTGCATGAAGATATCCCTAATGGTTACTGAGTTATGTGGCGTACAAGAATGTTCTGAAAAAATTAATCAGAGGGGCATAACTTAGAAACTAAGAAAGGGGGAACAATCATTCTTGTGCGTGACACGTTGTCCTGACCTAATACAATGATTTATTCCTATCAAATTGCATGAAGCTATTCTGAACGGTTACTGAATTATGCCCCTATGATTTCTTATTTTCTCAGTTTTTTCCAGAATTCTTGTACACGGCAAAACATTACCTCAGTAACCATCAGGATATCTTCATACAACTTTACAGGAATATGTATTTGGTCAGGATGATGTATACGCACAAGAATGATTGTTCCCCCTTTATTAGTTTCTAAGTTATGCCCCTTTAATTAATTTTTCATTCTTGTGCACAACACATTGTCCTGACCTAATACATAGTCCTATAAAATTTCATGAAGATATCCTGAACGGTTACTGAATTATGGAGTGTACAAGAATGTTTACAGACGGACGGACGGCGCCGTGCCGACTGTCTTTTTCAAAATGGGCATATAAAAATCCGATGATGATGATGAGAATCCCAATTTTTGGTAGAGATTTCACTTGTAACACAGCCATCTTCTCTACATGATTTGTTACCCTGCAGTGGCAGGGTATCATGCAGTGTCTGTGATGCTTTTATTTCTTATTAGGGCTCGGCATCACGAAAACATGCCTATATAATGTTGACCCCCTTAAACCCCACTTTTATATAGTAAAAGTGGGGTTTACAGGGGTATACATTATTTTTCTTATTTCTGCTCAAAACATAGATTGTGGGTACTCGTTAGAACCGACTCGGCGAGGCAGTTCTAACGAGTACCTACAATCTATGTTTTTGAGCAGAAATAAGAAAAATATCAGAATTTTTATCTGAAAATTTTCAATTTTCAAATTTTCAGTATACTTGAATAGGCTTGTTTTCATAATGGTAATATGCATGTGCCCTATAGTAATTATTCTGTCCATACATCTGCAATTTTTTCTCAAGACCATATCTCCTGTACAGTATAATATAGGCTGATCAGATTTGATGTGTTGGTACATCTCTCACACCTCATGCCACTATATTTTGTCATTTGACCTACATTGTAGGAAAAACTTCTCCAGTGCAAACTTCTGTACCTTTTGATGTATATAGGCTCCGAATTTAATCTATGGGTATATTTTGTGAAGTTGATATTTTGCAGCTGTGACCTTTATTTTGACAATTGACCCACTTTATAGTAAATAAGTTCACTTTAATGAAGTTAATGTGTTGCATTTCTTGCATATACCATTTCTAGGTCACATTGACCTTTAAAATCTGACCTTTGACCTACATTATAGAGCAAAGTTGTGCAAATCCTCTTTACTGTTCCTTGCGAAAACTTTAAGAACAGTTCAAGAAAAATTCACATATTTTTCAAGAACAAAGTTCTTGAACTGTATTTGAAGTGTTCTTGAAATGGCCACAAACAATTAAAATTAAGCTCAGTTTAAGAAATGTTAAACTAGACAAATTTTAGGAACATTTTGTTCCTAAATTGTTTTTGAAAACAGTTCTTGAACAATTCAATAACTTGATATCAAGAACAGTTCATAAACTTTAAATGAATTACAAAATATCTGTTCTTAACCTGTTCTCAAACTCAAGAACTCCTATCCTTAAAAAGGTTAAAACTGGTCTTGGACTTTTCTTGCACTGTTCTAGAACCAATGTTGCACAGTTCTAGAACTGTTCCTTTTCTGTTCTAGAACCACTCTTTCACAGTTCTTTAACAATTATTCAAGAAAATGCAGATTTTTTGAAAGAATCATTCAAGAAATGTTCATGAAAACTCATGGAATAGAAATTATAGAGAAGGATGGTAAGAGATATTTCCTCTTTCTTTCAATGACAGAGTTATCTGTCAGTGTTCTTGAATTCAAACAAGCTTAAAATCACTAAACCCCTATCCCCATTTGATGATTAACCAAACCATTGTTTTGGAAAAGTTTGTTTCATGTCAATTCACCCATTCAGAACATATACTGAAGACAAATTACATTTCTTTTATTCTTAAGTGGGTGGGGTATGCATGTTTTAACAACAGAAAAGGAGTAGATGAACCTAGGTCATTTAACTGTTTAAATACATTACATTTTTCAATTTTGCTTGTTATTCTGCTGTCCAACACTAATTATACTTACAAGGACTGTGAAACAGCTAAACTAAAAGACTTCTTTGTGATGTCTATATAATCTATCTTCTGCAAACAGCCTTGAAAGAAAGCTCCCAGAATGCTACTGTAGACATGTGACCACCTTTATGTATTCTTAAAATGATCTTTTTTTTCTAATAAAGATTTAAGAACAGTTTAAGAGAATTTTGTTGTGATTAAAGTGTTCTTAACATCTTCTTCCTTTGTGAAAGGATTCAAGTACAGTTTTAGAAAAAGTATTCTTTTGTTCTTGAAAGGAGTACTGTTTAACAACATTTGTTCTGATAAAAGTGTTCTTTAACATGTTCATCCTTTGTTCTTGAAAGGATTTAAGAACAGTTCAGGAACATTTGTTCTGATTAAGCTTACTTAAAATGTTTTTCATTTGTACTAGAAAGGATTCAAGACCAAGGAAAGAATGTTTTTTTCTAACTGAAAGTTCTGGAATTGTTCTATATTTGTTCTTGCACTTCTAAAGAATATTTCCAGACATTTTAAAATTCTTAAAATGTTCTTCATCAGTACTTGTACATGTTCTGGAACACTTCAAGAACATTTGTTCTTGAACACAATAAATGAACAGTTTATGGACTGTTCTTAATGTTCCAGAACTGTTCAAGAATGGTTCCTTAATAGAACAAAATTTTGCATGGGGTTTGGCCTTGGGTCACCAAATTTTGTGTACATTAAATACATTTAGTGAAGTTAATGTGTTGCGTACCATTAGTAGGTCACTGTGACCTATATTTTGACATTGGACAAATATTATATGGAGAAGTGCACAATTAATTCCTCTTCTGATTGACCAAATATTATATCAAGAAGTGCACAACTCCTATACTGATTGACTAAAATAGTCTGTTTATATCAACTTTGCAAATCACAAATGAGCTGGTCACAGCATTTCCTACAAGATAGCATGTATGCCCATGCAGTAAAGACTCAAGTCAGCCTGCTTATCTGCCCAGTCTGATCCGAGTCTTCGTCCACAAGATGGTCTTTAGTTGCCTATGGAACACAAAGTGAAGACTATTCAGACTGCCTAGATGTGCAGGCTGATCTGAGCCTTTGCTGAGCGCACATGCAATCTTGTAGGAATTGCTGTGCCCTCCAGCTCAAATAAATAATACCTTAGAAATTATTGTAGGTTAATTTAAAACATATCATAAGACACAGGTTTTGTTTAGAGAAAAGTCAGTGACAAGTGTTTACTTAACCTTTACCACCCTTTGGGCAAATTCAGCAGTTGGCAAATTGATGATATTTTTTAATATTTTTAATAGAAAACTAAATCTGACATTTCATGCAAATTGTCTCCATTGGAGACAATTTGCATGAAATGTCTGATCTTGTTTCCTGTGAAAAATAAGAAAAATACATGTATTTCAAAATATCATCTGCTGAAAATTTTACCCAGAGTGCTAAGCTTTCAAAAATATATTTTATCTTCAGTCATTTCTTTTTTTTATCAAATTTGACCCAATGATTTGAGGTCAGTACTGTTTGCAGTTATGGACCTAATGGGCTATATCAGTAATATTTTAGTAGTAAAGGAAATACTGTGTTTACCTGAAATATTTCAACACCTTAATGCTTAGCATACTGGGTAAAAAAATAAGCAAAGAGCAATTAACCCCATACCAGACCTTGAACAACAAGACCCCATCTGCCAAATATTGTATGACATGTATCCTCTTCTCCTCCCTCCCATAAAGGGTTTGAAATCAAATGGGAAAAATTTTGTCCTCTTCCTTGACCTCTCTCCTCCATGCCCCATACTGCCTTGGGTTATTAGCCCCATACAGGCACACAGCTTTGGTCTTTAAACCCATTTGGGGTGGAATTATTTCCATGTAAAGAGTTCAATGTTCATTTATATGTATGTACATGCTTATAATTACCAATACCATAATCCTGAAATGACTAAAATTCCCTGTTTGATATGACACAACCTTTCCATCCCCCACACCCGCACCCCTCAAAAGTCATTATAATTTTCCTTATTTCTGCATGAAAACATATGTTGTGTATACTCGTTAGAAGTGCCTTGCTGAGGCACTTCTAACGAGTACCACAACATATGTTTTTGTGGAGAAATGAGAAAAATATTTTCCTGATATCTCTCTTATCTAGAACTATACAAAGAATTAACCCTTGCCTTGCTGAATAAATGAAGAGGCCACGCCCACTTCTAATTTTCAGCCAATCAGATTACTTGATCTGGATTTTTGATAGAAATTCACATATTTAATGACAAACAGTGCAGATCCAGATTGGTTGGCTTCTTCAGAAGCCAACTGATCTGGATCTTCACTGTTTGCTAAGACAGGGCATGTCGTGTTCAGCAAGAGAGGGGTTAAATTGCTCTACTTCATTGACAGTAGGTCAGAACTAAGAGTCAGTGCTTTACAAGGAAGTTTTTGGAGTAAACAAAATAAGTCTTTATTCTAGTCACGACAGGGTTGAATGGAATTATATGAACCAGGATGTGCTATTGTTACTTCAGATATTGAGATAGTTATGAATGACGTTATTTCATAGCTCCAGATATAAATGTGCTTTTTTAAGCCCAAAATTACTGATATATTTCTAATTTCTCCACAAAAAGTATATGCTGTGAATACCTCTTTAAACCACCTCACCAAGGCACTTCTAATGAGTACCCACAACATATGTTTTCATGAGTAAATAAGAGCTATATTTACCTGATTTCCCCTCTTATCTTGAGCTAAGATAATCTTTACGGTAAACATCCTTAAATTTTGAACACCATATGGTCTGACAAAATGGCATATGCAAACATACCTTATCATATATCCTATTACCTATAATTACATGTATTTCAATTTATTTGGACAGACACGCCTTAAGAAACAGTATATACCCAGATTAGATACCACAAAATGCAATGTCTGATCAAGGTACATTGTATACACTGTTTGCCACTCATCCACCAGGTTTTAGACATTATAATCAGCAGGTGGTAAAAATAGACTTATTCATATCATAAGGCAAGCATGATAAGGAGTTAAGCCTTAAGACGCCAAACACAACAATTGTCGTCTGCTGTGTCTTCTGCCGAATACTTTAAAAGTCATTGTTGCAAACAGTGTGGACCCAGATCAGATTGCTCCTATAGGAGCAGTCTGATCTAGGTCCACACTGTTTGCCTATATGCAAAAAGTATGTTTGAAAAGTTTGCAAGAAGGTGCAGCAGACGACATAAACAGACGCCATTTTCAGATGCAGGTTTTCTTGGCGCTTTAAGGGTTAACCCATATTAGTCTACAAACAGCCACAAAAGGGTTACAAATTGGCATGTTGCAGCACTGTTTGTATTAAATGCAGGAATTTATAAAACTGTAGCAATAAAAAATAACCAGATATCCTGCTATTGCAAGTAGACCTATGGGTTCAAAGAGTTGTAGTATAAGAATCCACAGGGGGGTGGGGGGTAAATGGGTTAAGATGTCCAATATGTTAACATGCCTATGTAAAATATGCTTGTTTATGCCATGGCATTTTCATTATTCAAAAATGGAGAGATTGGTGAAACTTTGGTTATTAGCCCCACTAATATAAACCAATATCTCAGTCAGACTCATCATGCAGGTCTGTCTGGTGATCAAGACATTACGAAAACACGCCTATTCAAATACATTGAAAATTTTACAACTAAAAAAGGAAAATTTTCAAATAAAAAATTCTGATAGTTTTCATATTTCTGCTCGAAACATAGATTGTGGGTACTCGTTAGAACTGCCTTGTTAGGCAGTTCTAACGAGTACCCAAATCTATGTTTTTGAGCAAAAATAAGAAAAAATAATATATACCCCTGTAAACCTCAGTTTTACTATATAAAAGTGGGGTTTAAGGGGGTCAAAATAATATAGGCGTGTTTTCGTGATGAGGTCTTGGATTTGATCCCCGGCGGGTTCGGCAACACTCTTTCGTGGAGGTTGATCATGAAATATTTTCTATGGTCATTCTCTCCCTTCCGTTGGTTCAAGAAGGACAGTTGTCAGTTTCTGGCAAAAGAATGTGCACAAGTACGGTTTAACTGCTCTATGAAGATTTTTTTACTAAGCCTGGCCAGAAAAGGTGTGGTTGGGTGAACTGACTGACTCAACATGACCTTAACAATGTTGACCCAGGGCCACTAAAATGCAGTCCAACCAACTGATACCCAGTCAGCATTCTACGTAAATCTACATCGGGCCGTCATCGGCCCGTCAGGGTAGCTGACGGGCCGATGACGGCCCGATGTAGATTTACGTAGAATGCTAGCTGGGTATAAATTTATGCAGAGCAAATGAAACATAAAAAGTAAACAAATTGAATTAAGCAAATATTCACCATATTGATGTATACCACCATATACACCAATTTTCTCTATCTAATATAGGGGAGCATGGGGTTCATATTCGCATAGACCTTTGAATGTAAAAAATTAACCTTTCCCAGAAAACAGGATTTGACTTCTTCATACAAATTGTCTCCATTGAAGACAATTTGTATGAAATGTCAAAACCTGTTTTCTGGGAAAACATAAGAAAAATATCGCCAATTTGTTGTTTGCTGAATTGCCCAGAAAGTGGTAAACTTTAGGGCAGTTACCATATTTGCTGTAAGTATTTGTATAAACAGGCCTGAGCAAACAGTGTAAGCCCAGATGAGAAGCCAAATCAGGGTCTTCACTGTTTGCCACTCATCCAGCAATTTTTAGACACGACAGTGGGTATTAAATTGTTCAAATTTTAGAACAAGTGTGATAAGGAGTTGAGATGTCTGAATACTTAGGGTAAATACAGTAATTATCCCAACACTGAGGGTAACTACTGTAGGTGTATTTGGTAATAATCATAACTTAACCCTTCTCTTGCTGAACACGACATGCCCTGTTTTAGCAAACAGTGTAGATCCAGATCAGTTGGCTTCTTCAGAAGCCAACTGATCTGGATCTGCACTGATTGTCATTAAATATGTGAATTTCTATCAAAAACCTGGATCAAGTAATCTGATTGGCTGGAAATTAGAAGTGGGCGTGGCATCTTAATTTATTCAGCAAGGCAAGGGTTAAAGTTCAGAGGGCCTGTTAAGGAGGAGTATTTGATGATAATTCTGGGATAATTTTCTCTAGCCCTCCTGAAATAATATATGTTGAGGGTATTCATTGAGGCACTTCTAATGAGTACCCACAATATACGTTTTTGATGTGAAATAAGAAAAATTATCCCAGAATTAGCAACAAAAACTCATCCTAACAAGTGTTCTGTTTAAAGTTGATATGCTTGGTGCAAAGTACTTCAAGTAGTTGAGTGATCAATTTTAGTGTATCCTTTGAGAGGCCTAAGATATAACCTGAGATTAGAGCTTTTAAATTATCAGATCTAAAATTTAGTCATTTTCCGGGTTTACAAGAAAAATAAAACTCAAAACAACTGTGCATGTTTGGAAACAAGAAGTGACAGCCACTTTTTCAGTATTAAGCTTTACCATTCCCTGGGCAAATTAGCAGACGACAGTTTGATATTTTTTTCTTATTTTTCTCATAAATAAACCGTGACATTCCATGCACATTGTCTCCTTAGTAGACAATTTGCATGAAATGCCTCAGTCTGTTTTCTAGGAAAAATAAGAAAAATATTTCAAAATGTCATCTGCTGAAATTTTTGCCCAGCATGCGAAGAGTTGAACCAAAGTGCAGTAAAGTGAACTGAATGTTTATAAGGAAGTTTTTAAGATCTTTTCATTATTCTTAAAAGAAAAAAAAAGTCAGTCAATTATGAAGAAACAAACAAGAGTTACTCAAAAAAAAAAAATTATGGATTCAAATAACAGGAAAATCCAGATAAGTATTTTTTTTATTTCTCCACAAAAACATATGATGCAGTTTTCATTAGAGGTGCCTCATTGAGGCACTTCTAATGAATAGATCTACCACAACATATGTTTTTGTGGAGAAATAAGAAAAATATCTGTATTGCTGAAAACCAGCCTTATCTGGAACTGTGCAAGCAAACAAAAAGGAAACAACTATGTGACTGGAGGTGTGGCATTTTACAAGTTTATCAGCTTACCTATATTAACCCTTGACCTGCTGAATAAATTAAGATGCCACACCCACTTCTAATTTTCAGCCAGTCAGATTACTTGATCCTGGTTGTTGATACAAATTCAAATAGAGAAAGGCAAACAGTGCAGATCCAGATCAGTTGGCTTCTTCAGAAGCCAACTGATCTTGATCTTCACTGTTTGCAAAGGCAGAACATATCTGGGTTCAGCGGGACAAGGGTTAAGAACAAAAACCTACGTCATCAACATGGCGATCTGTACATTGCTGCAACTGTAAGGTATGTTTGGATTTATGGCAAAATCACAAAGAGAGCATAATCCAGCAAAAATTACTCTGTGCACCAAACATGATCACTTTAGTAATTTATTTTACTAAAAATGCAAACTCCATCCAGTCGGATTATTTGATCTGGTTTGTTGCTATAAATTCACATACTTAATGGCAAACAGTGCAGATCCAGATCAGTTGGCTTCTTCAGAAGCCAACTGATCTGGATCTACACTGTTTGCAAAGGCAGGATATATCCGGGTTCAGCAGGACAAGGGTTAAATTATTATTATTGAATATCAATATGGGTTAAAATTGAAGTGTCTGAATAGTGAGAGGGTGAACAGGGGAGGCGGGGATAAGGGGGCCGGGGACGGGGAAAAAGGGGGTGGGGAACGGGGATAAGGGGGGGCGGGGGAGGGGGGAAGAGGGGGCGGGGAGCAGGGGAAGATGGGGTGGGGGTACGGAAATATTGGGGGCGGGTGTTATACGAAAATTTGTTGTATTTTACTGATTTTACTCTATTTTTATGTACTTCAATGCAATAACTGGGTATCAGAAGTATCTAATAGACGTATTGAAGTAAATTCAGGTATATTAACAATTAATCCGGCGTTGACTTCACTTCACCGACAAGGAGTGTTCCGCTAAGCATGGTTTACATTGACTTCGTTTACGTCCGATTTCGGTTTATCTCTAGTTGATTACTTCCCTTTGATTCCGAAAGTTCACAAAATAGCCGTTGTTTTGGTGGCAATCCACACTTTTAGAAATAATTATCCTTCTGCCGTAGACAATCGTTTTATTTGCTCATAGTTAGATATGGACTTTTGCGCTGTTCAAAAAAAAAAAAAAAAAAAAAAAAAAAAGAAAGAAAGAAAAAAGAAAAATAAAAAAAAAATCTTCAAGATCCAACATGAATTTTCTAATAGGTGTTCCAAACATGGAATATATACGTTGCCCGGTGGGGTAGTTGGATGAGGCAAAAGTGTCGTGTGTCTTACGTCACCGGGCGTCCAACTGATATTTGCTTACAGTTGGGCAAGGCCTGCTATCCTTGCAGAAGGTAAAGGTAGAGGGGGAATGTTTTTATTTCTTCTGTTTCTTCACTTTCATTTCTTTTCTTTTCTCCACTGTCCCTCTCTTTTTTCTCCTCTACTGTCTCCTATCTCTCTTCTTCCTTTTTCTGGGAGACGACACAAAATGACCCACAAGGGTTGACTCAATCAAATCAATCACACGTTGCCCGGTGACAAAACAGGCACCATTCATAGGCTTATGGACCAATAGACATTCCGTGTCCGTGGTCGTGAATAGTCTGTATTAATTGCAAAATATATACAGTAACTGCTAATTGGTCCGTGAGTAGTGCGTGGTCCGTGAATAGTCCATAATTACATAGTCCGTAAATGGTGCATCCACATCGGTCCGCAATCAGATCCTCTGTGAAAAGTCCTTGGTCCGTGAATGGTCAGTTATGGTCCGAAAATTGGTCCGTAAATGGTCCGTAGCAGCAATAACATGGTCAGTTAATTGAAAACTACAAAATAACTAAATGATAAATCATAATTTTAATTGATTGTCTCTTATGACCTGTAATCTAAACACTCGATTTTTTTTTTTTTTTTTTTATAATTTGACTTATCGTACTGAGTGTGTGATATTTTGTCACCTTAGATGAAACCGTTTTTGGCGTTTTGAACATGTGAACATAAAGCCAGAATTCGGCATGCGGCAGATACAAAACAGTGGAATTCCGGTCACTTTAAGCAAAGTGAATAAGTGAACTCAGGAACTGATACAGTCAAATCCACATCTAACCCCCAACACCAAAGGTAAAGACAGACAAATACAATTAAGCAACTACAAAATGAACAGATGGCAAGCAGAGCTGGCAACTTTTTTCCCAAAAGGTGGCAACTCTGTTACCCAAAATTATAAACTGAATTATCTTCATAAACATATATAATTGTTTCAAGTAAAACATTAGAAAGTGAAACACTACATAACATTTAACAAAAAGTCCCACAATGAAAGTACCGCCTCGGAATGATCAGTAATGAATTACTCGGGGGCTCGCGTGTATCTGTGTGTGTGTGTGTGCGGGTGGGGGGGGGGAGGAGGTGGGGGGGGGCTTAAGTTATCTTTTACAGGATCCCAACCCTCGCTCTCAGCTTCCATAGGGGTAAAAATGTAAAAACATACATATTTGTTTGGTCCGTTTGGAGGTCTTCTAACTCGTCCATTAATCATTACGGGCAATAAACAAATCACAGATAATGTCTATAATGAAGCACAACTGATAATAAACTGTTATGTTTTGATTCTCAAATCCTTTGACAAGATGATCTCTAATTTTAGAGACAGTATATGTTATGCCACTAGGATCAATTCCATTGAGGATGCTGACTATATTTGCAATGGTGTAAAACCACAGTCATTTGTATTCGTTTGTTTGTGTTGAGGTTTTACGGCCCAGTCAACCCAATGCGGTCATGTTGAGCGCGGTCAGTTTACCTAACCACACATTTACTGGGCAGGCTTAGTCCTCTAAGCGGTTAACCAGTATTGTGCACATTCTCTCGCCAGAAACTGACAATTGCCCTTCTTGAATCAGCGGAAGGGAGAGAATGACCGTAGAAAATATTTCATGATCAATCTCCAGGAAAGAATGTTGCCGACCTCGGCGGGGGTTGAACCCGCAACCTCCTGGTCTCCAATCGGACGGCGCATCCAACTGAGCCACTGGGGCCAGCTGTATTCGTTTGTACAGAGCATTTAAGGTGTCTAACAAAGATTTTCTGCATAGGGCTAAACATCTTGTTTGCAATTGTCATTTCAGCGACTCTTGAAATGTTACTACCGCCTGCACTATCATACAAGTTGACAACATCATGGTCGCAGTTAAATTTCGAGAAACAAATCCAGTGCAGACCTACATCATTAGAATGGGTATCAAAAATCTGTACTATTGGATTACTTCAGCGTACATGTAAATATCTATGCCAATGTAAAGTCACGTTATCTATAAGGTCACATTATTCCGATTTTGATATTACTTCTAGTTTTTCATATATCATAAGTGGCGTTCGTAATTTAAATGACGGCCCGTGCTTTGTCAAGTCCGTAAATAATAGGGTCCGTGGTTTGTCAAGTCCGTGAATTGTAGGTCCGTATCCGTGAATAATTTGTCCGTATTTTGTCATGCAGTCCGTGTGTTGTCAAAAGGTCGGTAAGTCCATGAGTCCGTGTCCGTAAGTGGTCCGTGTTTTGTCAACCACCACACACGTTCGACATTTAACTCTCAACTTTTAAGAAAACCACGAAAAAGATTATTGTTCTCACGGACCCCTAAGTGTGGGATCATGCTTATCAAAAATATGAAAAGAAGATGCAGATTTACATGGTATTCTTGAGTTTTGATTTCAGTAATTAATACAACTGTTTTTGTGCCAATGTGGATCAGTTAAAGCCCGGACCTAGGCCCATCACATTTTGTTCTTGACCAGTTTAGGACCGGATCAAGGCCCACCACCTTGTGATACCTGTTTTCCATGGCTCATATGCAGGCCCTTACGCAGACTTTTGAAATGGAGGGTGCAAATCTTTAGCTATTCTGTAAAGGGGTGCAAATGCTAAGGAAATCCGATTTTGGGGCAAAAATTAGGTGTGTAGTTTGGGGTCAAAATCTACATGAATGTATATTGCATAGTCATCTTTGAATTTAATTATAGCGTTGGGGATATTAGAAATTCGGATTTAGGGGAGGGAATAATTTGCTCGGGGGAGGGAAGTGGGGGTAAGGGGGGAGGGAAGTGGGTGAAAGGGGGGAGGGAAGTGGGGGAAAAGGGGGAGGGAAGTGGGGGTAAGGGGGGAGGGAAGTGGGGAATGCCTACCCCCCTGTCCACCCCCTCAATAGTCATTGCATTTCAGAATCCTGATTTTTCCAAAGATGGTCCATATGACAGAGAATTCAGTGCGCTAAAATAAGTATTCTGAGTTTCATAAGCCCAAATTAGTTAGGCAAAATTCTGTGAAAATAGTTACTGATGAAAATATGTCTTCCATCATTAATATGATGTAGGTTGTAAGGGGTGCTATTTGAAAGAAGAGGAAGCAGGCCTGACATTAAAGCATTGGCATCAGCATTTGCATTAATTATAATTTGTATTAACTTGGAACCCGTGTTAAAGTTTTATACTATTAAAGTTATTGAGAACATTTGAGCCACAACTTGAATAAACATACCTTCTGACTTGTGCATGCAATGAAGACTCAAACCAGCTAGTTCATCTGCAAAGTCTGATCAGATTCTCTGCTGCCCACATGAAGAAACTTTGCCATCTTGGCCATAGGTCTAGATAAGCGTGGGTATCAGGAAAATATTTTTCTTATTTCTCCATGAAAACATATGTTGTGGGTACTCATTAGAAGTGCCTCATCGAGGCATATGTTTTTGTGGAGAAATAAGAAATATATCAATACTTTTGGGTTGAAAAAAGCGCCTTATCAAGATCTATGTTGGTTATCCAAAATGTGTCCAGTGAAGATTCTGATCAGACTGCATGAAAGAACTTCAGAATGAGCACACATGTCCAAAGGTATGACCTGATGTTGGGGGTCGCATACACAGTGGAGATTTACAACCTCTCTACAAAACAACACCTTTGGAAACACCAAAAGTGGCTGTTAAAAGGAGGTGGTTGTTGGAGGGAGAGTCAGTATATAGCAGGGGTGAGGAATTATCAAGTTTTATTACTTGTCCACAGACAAATAAATGGTCGAAATCCACTTGTCCAACCAAGATTTACTTGCCCGAAAATAGTCATTTTTTCTTATTTCTCTACGAAAACATATGTTGTTGGTACTCATTAGAAGTGCCCCAGTGAGGCAGTTCTAATGAGTACCCACAATATATGTTTTCTTAGAGTAATAAGAAAAGTATATATCATATAATCTTGATACTCTCTCTAGCCAGAGCTATGAATTACTTGTCCTAGGACAAGTAAATTGAAATTTCTTATTTGTCCTCAGGGAAATGGAACAGGTTGGACAAGTCAGGGCATGGTATTTCCACAGCTCAGTATAGAGTATTACATAAGTCTAGATAAGAGAGGGTATCAGGCAAATAATTTTCTTATTTCTTGATGAAAACATATGTTGTGGTTACTCATTAGAAGCCCCTGGGTGAGGCACTTCTTATGAGTACCCACAACATTTGTTTTTGTCGAGAAATTAGAAAAATATAGATACTTTTTGGTTGAAAAAAATGCCTTATCAAGAACTATGAGTAAAATGACAGATTGGGGAATCAGAAAAAAATGACTGTTATAAGAAAGTGGCTGTTGTTGATAGGTGATCATTTGCATTCGGAAAACACGCCTATTCAAATATATAGAAAATTTCACCTCCAAAAAAGGAAAATTTTCAGATAAAAAATTCTGATATTTTTCATATTCCTGCTCAAAACATAGATTGTGGGTACTAGTTAGAACTGCCTGGGTGAGGTGGTTCTAATAAGTATCCACAATATATGTTTTTTGCAAAATAAGAAAAATAATGTATACCCCTGTAAACCCCAGTTTTATTATATAAAAGTGGGTTTAAAATAAAAATTATATAGGCATGTTTTCGTGATGGTGGAGGTTTCACTGTAGTTTATATTTGGCATGATGGTGTAGATACTGGTTTAAAGTTTTGTGCAGTTTCGATTAAATGGCGAGGTTTCACTGTAGTTTATATTTGGCATGATGGTGTAGAATCTTATTGGTTTAAAGTTTTGTGCAGTTTCGATTAAATAGCGAGGTTTCACTGTAGTTTACATTTGGCATGATGGTGTAGATATTGGTTTAAAGTTTTGTGCAGTTTCGATTAAATGGCGAGGTTTCACTGTAGTTTATATTTGGCATGATGGTGTAGATATTGGTTTAAAGTTTTGTGCAGTTTCGATTAAATGGCGTGGTTTCACTGTAGTTTATATTTGGCATGATGCTGTAGATATTGGTTTAAAGTTTTGTACAGTTTCGATTAAATGGCGAGGTTTCACTGTAGTTTATATTTGGCATGATGGTGTAGATACTGGTTTAAAGTTTTGTGCAGTTTCGATGAAATTCCTTGCCATGATGTAGAGGTCATGCCATGATGTAGAGATCATGATCACATTGAGTTGTCATACTAATTTCCATGTTAATGCTTAGTAATTGCTGGGTAAAATTTTCAGCAGACGACATTCTGAAATATTGTTTTTTATTGTCACCAGAAATGAGGCTTTGACATTTCGTGCAAATTGACTCCTTTGAAAACAATTTGCAGGCTTTCAAGGGGGCCCTACTTTTCCCTACTTTTTTGTGTGCTCCTACTTTTCCCTACTTTTTTCTGAAAATGCCCTACTATCCTTTCTTTTTAGTCTAAAAATGTTTGAAGTGACAAAAAGTTGTCGTTTAACTCCTCGCTTGCTTCATTTGCTAGGAGTTTGTAAAAATCAGGGCCCAGTTGTTCAAAGCTAACGACGTCATTAGTTAACGATTCGTTAAAATTTACATTGAGTGATACGCAAATATGCTGAAATTTTTTGCTGAAAAAATGTGAGTTTGCAATGCAAAAGCTACTCACATTTTTTCAGCAAAAAATATCAGAATATTGTGTATTGAATCCGCTAAAACAGTTAACGAAATGACCCTTAACGAGCTTGTTAAGCTAACGACACTTTGAACAACCGGACCCTGATCAA
This sequence comes from Anodontia alba, assembly GCA_964016985.1. Classification (NCBI taxonomy): domain Eukaryota; kingdom Metazoa; phylum Mollusca; class Bivalvia; order Lucinida; family Lucinidae; genus Anodontia; species Anodontia alba. The sequence continues at coordinate 60,650,747 of OZ024828.1, forward strand.
CTTAATCTAAGTAGCCGTGATGCAAAAATTTATAAAATTGTATCATCTTGCAGCAGACAACATTCGCATTTTTTTTTTTTTTTTTTTAATTTTTCAGAGAAAATAAGACATGACATTTTGTGTGACTCACATGAAATGTTAAGTCTAATTTCTCTGAAAAATAAAACAAATCAGAATGTTGCCTGTTTCAGGATTAAGTGTTAATGCATCTTTTGTAGACTGCAGCCCACCTGCTCTCCATGACAGATTTCCAGACCTGTATCTTAACCATAGTTGGAGGCCAAGCGGGTCCTCCTGGCTGGAGCCTAATATAACAGATGCACTTTATATGAACTACGGACCATTCCCAAAGGGAGTCTTCACCTTCAGACCACCTCATGATGGTAAGTTATTGCTATCCTAGCAAACACAAGATGTTTAGTCTGTTGAACATCACATGAATTTTGATGCAATGTCATGACATTGCATTGAGGTTAACCCATTTATAAAAAGGACTCTTGGGCATTCACTCTTTGGACGGGTCCATTTCCAGTATAAGGGGTGTCTAGTTATTTTTATTTTTACCATGTTTTATAGAAATTCCTGTATTAAATTCAAACAGTGTAGACCCTGGTTCTGCAGTGTCTGATTAGCCAATGTCCCTTATGAGACGCTAGGCTTAAATGGGTTTACCCTTAAAGCGCCAATCACAACAATTGTCGTCTGCTTTGTCTTCTGCCAGTTACTTTAAAAGTCATTGTTGCAAACAGTGTGGACCCAGATCAGACTGCTCCTTTAGGAGCAGTCTGATCTGGGTCCACACTGTTTACCTGTATGCAAAATGTAAGTTTGAAAAGTTTGCAAGAAGATGCAGCAGACGACATAAGCAGACGACATTTTCAGATACAGATTTTCTTGCTGCTTTAAGGGTTAATGCAATAGTGTATAAACAGTGTATAAAGGTCATGGAGTTAACTGTCGATGACCACACAGGTTTTGAAGCTGTGGTAAAGACGGGGTATCCAAATAATATTTTTCTGATTTCTTCATGAAATATCTTGTGGATACTCATTAACCCTTGTCATGATGAATAAATTAAGATGCCACGCCTACTTTTAATTTTCAGCCAATCAGATTACTTAATCCAGATTAGTGATATAAATTCACATACTTAATGGCAAACAGTGCAGATCCAGATCAGTTGGCTTCTTCAGAAGCCAACTGATCTGGAACTACAATGTTTGCAAAGGCAGGGCATATCCAGGTTCAGCAGAACAAGGGTTCAGAGCATGTCAAATGAAACACTTCTAATGAATACCCACAACATATGTTTTGTGGAGAAAAAAGAAAAATATGAAGAATTTTTATTGAAAAATGTGTCTTATCTGGAGCTATATATTGGAGCAGAAAGGCTTGAGCCAATAGTGTATAGATCAGGCGTTGCAGAATGATATGTCTAGTCAGTATCTACACTGCTTGCTGTATCACTGGTTAATAAAAATGGAGATATCAAACTTAAAATTAGGACAGATATGGTAAGGAATTAAGGATGCCCAAATATTAACCCTTAAACTACCAATCACAACAATTGCCGTCTGCTTTGTCATCTACTTGTGATTTTAAAACTTGTGTTTGCAAACAGTGTGACTCAGATCAGACTGCTCCTCTAGGAGCAGTCTGATCAGGGTCCACACTGTTTGCCAGTATGCAAAAATAGGTTTGAAAAGTTTGCAAGAATATTCAGCAGACGACATAAACAGACGACATTTTCAGATGCAAGTTTTCTTGGCATTTTAACCCTTAAAACGCCAAGAAAATCTGCATCTGAAAATGTCGTCTGTTTTTGTCGTCTGCTGAATATTCTTGCAAACTTTTTCAAACCTATATTTGCATACAGGCAAACAGTGTGGAACCAGATCAGACTGCTCCTAAAGGAGCAGTTTGATCTGGGTCCACACTGTTTGCAGAAATAACTTTTAAAGTAACCGGCAGAAGACAAAGCAGACGACAATAGTTGTGACTGGCGCTTAAAGGGTTAAGGGTTAAGAGTTATTCTTACCTGATACTTGTCCTGAAATTTGAAAAAAGTTTATTTTACTACCCGTTGATGTGTCTGAAAAAGTGCTTAATAACTGGCAAACAGCCAAAAACTTGGATCATATGCCACATTTGGCAGTGTCTGATCTGGGTCTACACTGTTTGCTCAGGCCTCTCTGTCCCAATATTTAGGATTATTGCAGTAACCCTTAAAGTGCCAAGCAAAACTTGCAGCAGATGACATTGCGATTTTTTGTATGCCCCTGCCATTTTCAATGTGGGGATGGGGCATGTAGTATCACCGCAGTCCGTACCCGTACATACATACAAACAATGGTTTCCATTCATTATCTTTTGAAATGAGTAGTTTATTAGATTCATATTTTATACACAGGTATATTATCATAAAATATAGGTCAAGTTCGATTTAGGGTAAAATCCACCAACTATTATGGGGGTTATGGCCCTTTTTCAACTTCATTGTCCTGTCCGTATGTAGGAAAATGGTTTCCGTTCAATATCTTTTGAAAAGATTAGTGTATTGAATTCATATTTTATACACAGGTATATAATCATAAAATATAGGTCAAGTTTGATTTAGCATAAAATCTGCCTATTGTTATGGGAGTTATGGTTCTTTTTTAACTTCATTTGTTTGCAAAATGCTTGTTTCCGGGTGAAGATTGCCCCTAGGTGGGGGCATCTGTGTCGTATTGATACGTTTCTTATTTCAGACAAAATAAATCAACATTTCCTGTGAATTGTTGGCCTGGCTGTGTTTACAGAGCAAATAAGACAGCATTTCATGTGAATCATCTGCTTCACATGAAATGTCAAGACTTATTTTCTTTCAAGAAATAAAAAAAAAAGATACAAAATGTTGTCTGCTGCAGTGTGATTCATGCATTAAAGGTATCTTAACCACTTTCTGGGCTAATACAGCAGACAACAAATTCATGATATTTTTTGTTATTTCCCCCAGAAAACAAGTTTTGACATTTCATGCAGATTGTCTCCATTGGGGACAATTTGTCTCCATTGGAGACAATTTGCATGAAATGTCAAAACCTGTTTTCTGGAAAAATATTTCAGTATGTTGACAGATGAAAAATTTGCCCGAAATGCTATATATGTTAATATAGGATTATTATGTTCTGTTACAGGAAGTATCTCATTTTTGAAAGGCTTTGAAATTCAGGTATATAGACCTGATAGAACAGAGCCAAAATGCCACATCTATGATCTCTCCAATGCCACATGGAAGGAAGGGACTGAAGACTTTGAGGTAATACTGCACTTTGATAGCTCCAGATAAGAATGGATATCATCACGAAACCATACCTATATAATTTTGACCCCCTTAAACCCCACTTTTATATAGTAAAACTGGGGTTTACAGGGGTATATATTATTTTTCTTATTTCTGCTCAAAACATAGATTGTGGGTACTCGTTAGAACTGCCTCAGTGAGGCGGTTCTAACGAGTACCCACAATCTATGTTTTGAGCAGAAATATGAAAAATATTTGAATTTTTTATCTGAAAATTTGCCAGTTTTTGGTTGTAAAATTTTCAATATATTTGAATAGGCGTGTTTTCGTAATGATTGCACTTTGATAGCTCCAGATAAGAATGGGTATCCACATATTTTTTCTTATTTATCCATGAAAATATATATTGTGGATTAGAAGGACCTCGCTGCCAAGGCGCTTCTAATGAGTATTTGCAATGTATGGTTTCATAGAGAAATAAGAAAAATATCAGTATTTTTTGGTTGAAAAAGTGCCTAATATCTGAAGCTATAGCTTTATACTTTTGTGGTCTCTATAATGAGGAATCATACTGGCATGCTGAGGTATCCCCTGCGGGGAACTGCAAAAAGGCATGTTTACTGCATTAGTCCAAGACTGATAATACTTCAGGTTTTATCATAAGGACGTGTTAGATTGGTACATTTGATTTGTGTAATATCATATATTTCTAGTTGTCAAAATTTTATTTTTTTGTTTTCCTACAAAAGAAGGACTGTTAATAACAAATAATGCAATTCTTATTTTTTGTCATAAAATAATTTGAAAGAAGGCCTAGCATGCTGGGTAAAAGGTTTAGCAGATGTCATTCTTATCATACAGTCGACTCTCGTTATCTCGAATTCCAAGGGACCCTATAAAATACTTCGAGATATCCGTATCTCGACATATCAGATTTGCAGAATTGAGAAAAAAATAATTCGAACAACCACATTTTACAAATATATAACCTATCGGACTCTTGAAGTTAGAGATATATTGAAAATATTGTGGAAAAGAGGAGAAATTGCTCCTTAGGAGCAATTTCTCCTCTTTTCCACAATATTTTTTTACCTGTTGTTAGATTTTCATGTTAAGGCAGGGACCAGATTTTCACTTCGAGATAAGCCATTATTCGAGATAAGCGAGGTCGAGATAACGAGAGTCAACTGTATATCATAATCAGATTTTTGATTAATGTGCAGGTACAAGGACAACATCCACTTCATTGGGCCCCCTTCCAGATAGCTGGCTTGCAGCATGCATGGGAATGGGAGATCTCACACCAGATCTCCACATATTTCTATCCTGAGGTTTGATAGCCGAGAGCTAAAACTTTCTGCAATCCCTCTCTGTCAGCTGCTTCCATGTCATCTTGGGCCTTCCAGGCCCACGCTTTCCCTCAACCTGTATGTGAAAGGCTCTCTTGACTGCACCATTATTCATGTCCATACCAATGGAGCCTTCTCTCCTTCAGAATGAGGTCCAGATCCTCAATGCCAAGCCGTGCAAGTAGCTCATTGGACCTGGTTGTGACAACGTCTCAAGTTGCAGCCTGACGTTGCAGATCTGTCTGATCATTGCCCGTCACTCCGCTGCAGACGTTGGAGGTTTGGTTTTATTATGCATATTGTTTTTTGGTTGTTTATCTGTCTGTTTGTCCATCCATCCATTCATTACACTTTTCTTGTGAGCAAGATACAGTCAACTCTCATTGGCTCGAACTTCACGGGACCTGATGAAAAAGTTTGAGTCATCAGTTGTTCGAGACAATCAAACCATGGCATCATAGGTATGAGGAAGCCAACTGTTTGCCCTAATGTGCTTGGAAGGCATATGTATATATGATTATTCTATAGTAAAAAATAATTTGCGCGTACTTCAGTTTGCATTGTTGCTGTTTGTTTTAGAATTGGCAATGGTTTTGTGGAATTAAAACATGGATAAATAATTAAGAATGGCATGCCCCCAAATTTTTCATTGTTCGCATGAGCCTTCTCTGGGCTTACCAAAGAGCAACCGCTAACCAAAGAGCAATAAGCAAAGATTCAGACCTAGCTAGTCTGATGCACAGGCTGATCTGAGTCGATGCTTGTTGCACACTGACTCTTATTATAGATCCTACCATACACATCATATAGGTCCACTGGACAGTACTCAATGTTGACATTAATGACGAGTATGTCCAAACAACTAATCATCACAAAAACATGCCTATATAATTTTGACCCCCTTAAACCCCACTTTTATATAGTAAAATTAGGGTTTACAGGGGTATACATTATTATCTTATTTCTGCTTAAAAACATAGATTGTGGGCACTCATTAGAACTGCCTTGCTGAGGCAGTTCTAATGTATAACCACAATCCATATTTTCAGCAGAAATATGAAAAATATCAGAATTTTTATCTGAAAATTTTCTTTTTTTTGGTGGTAAAATTTTCTATATATTTGAATAGGTGTGTTTTCATAATGACTAAAGAAACTTCTTTGACTAATCTTCCATAATACTACATATTCTGGGTGGCCTTTTATCTTATAAGTCAATGATCCAAGATGGTGTTAAGATCAAAGGTTGACCACTGTGTGTCAAACTCAACTGGACATGCATGTAATATCATAATCGTCCTTATTTAAACTGACACCCACCTTCAGAGCCACCTAAAAAGACTCTGTGCAACCACCTCTGGTTTCTTTTCACAATATGGTGTTGCGCAAGTGGAGATAAGCAGCCTATAATGGTGGAGTTTAGGTATTGATTGTGTTGATCATAATTACCTGGATGAACTGGAAAATTAAAGTATTAATTTATCAGTGGCCTATCAATGATTTTCATTAATTGAGAGACTGGTGGCATCATTCATTTTTCTTTTCTTCTCACGGTCATGATCCCAGGTCGAGATAAGCAGTTGTAAAAACTGTGAAAAATATATCTATTTAGTAACCACTTAAAAGTAGTTCAACTTACCCGATGCTGAACTATAATAAATACGAGGGGAGTTCAATAAGTTCGTAGAACTCGGGGTTTAACTCACAGATTGGAAGATGGTTTCAACATTATATGTCAACATAATCCCCCTTTACTTCAATGCATTTGGCCCACTTTTCTTTTAAGCAGTCTATGCCTTTGAAATAATAGTCGTCTATTTGGTCCTCAAACCAAGCCTCTGTAGCAGCCTTGAGCTCGACATTGTCCCAATATCTCATTCCACACAAGTGGGACTTCAAATTTTGAAACAGATAATAATCACTTGGGGCCAGGTCTGGACTGTGTGGTGGGTGATTTACCTGCTCGAACTTGCAATCATGAATAGTCGCATGTGCAACTCTGGACTTGTGCACAGGGGCATTATCATGCAAAAGAAGGACACAGCAGCTAGCTTTTCCCTTCGTTTTTTTCTTTATAGCAACCCTTAATTGTTTAATGACATTGGCATAGTATTCTCCTGTAATTGAAGTACCTGAGCAGGCTTGTAATCTATCAATATTATCCCTTTGCAGTCCCAAAACACTGTGGCCATTACTTTGCTGGCTGATGGTTGGGTACGAAATTTCTTAGGTGGGGGTGAGCCAGGGGCGCTTCCATTGCATGGACTCTTTTTTAGTATCTGGGTCCCAATGGTGAAGCCAAGTTGCATGTCCTGTTACAAGACGAGTGTGAAAGTCTTCTGGATTGGCATGTACACTTCCAGAAGTTCTTGACTTGACTCCACCCTTTGCTAACGATCTTGCATGTTCAGGTTTCTGGGTACCCACCTGGCAGATACTTTTGATATTCCTAAATGCAGTGCTTGCACTAACTGTCAAAATCAGGAAGTCCCAGGACTTCCTAGCTCCAATATCTGGAAGTCCTGGTGATCAAATTTTTTTACTCACTTTCAGAAATTCAACCTCAATATTCTTAAACTCTCATAGAGTCTCTTAAACTCTCATTTATGGAGTAAAACTGTCACTGTTATGCTACATAAATTCATTCTAAATTTTTGTTATAAATGACTAAATATCTTTAAAAAGATGGGAGTCCCAGACTTCCTGGCATTGATTTTGGAAGTCCCAGGGCAATTTTTGGGAATCTCTGACTCCCAGACTTCCCTTAATGCAAGCCCTGTAAATGTTCATGGATTATAGTGTAAACACTTCCATTAGAAATACCACATTCTGAAGCAAGTTCGGCAACTTTGATTCGGCTATTGTTTAGCACAAGTGTCTCGACACGGTCGATCATCTCCTGGCTGATGACATCAGCAGGGCGACCTGGCCTTGGGTCATCTTCTAAGGAGTCTCGCTCATGTTTAAATTCTGCTGACCACTTTGCCACTGTGGAATACTTTGGGCTACTATCACCATACACATCAGCCATGCGCCGATGGATTTCTTTGGCCTTTGCACCCTCCTTAGTGAGGAACTTTATGACTGCTCTGAACTCAATATTCTGACTTTCTATTTTTGCCTATGGGTATAGGTTTTCAAACAAAAAGTAAGAGCAAAAAATGTACGTGTTGACTGAATGGCTGTTATCATTTAACTGCACAAAAATGAAAAAAGAAGTCTTGAATTATATAGATAAATACTGAGTTCTACGAACTTATTGAACTTCCCTTTGTATATCTAAGGAAAATAATTAAAACTTAGAAATCAGTTCAACATAAGTGATAGGATAGAGATAAGCAAGGTCGAGATAATGAGAGTCAACTGTATCTTGATATTAACTATTTGACCTATGGCCTTGAAACTGGATTAGCTTTCTAGGACTTGGGAGTAGATCACCTGACTAATTTTTGAAAAGATTGGATTGATTTTTGGGAGTTACCTCTTTAATTTTATCATTTTGTAGGGACAAATGTGTAGTTGGGGACATAGTGTTTTACAAACACGTATCTAGTTTACAGGGTAAACATAGTATATTTGCAGTATGCTTTATCCAGTCTTGATACCATTATTATATGGACGGTGCCAAGTGAAAAGTTGTCTTTGAGCTTACGCAAAATGCACAGATTCATCCAGTGCATGGGAAAAGTCTCATCTGGGCCCAATTGTTCAAAACTAACGATGTCATTAGTTAACATATCGTTACAACTTTGATCATTAAATATGGCATATACTCTAATATTTTTGCTAAAAAAAATGTGAGTAGCTTTTGCATTTGCAAAAGCTACTCACATTTTTTCTGCAAAAATACCTGTGAATTAGATATTGTACTTACTAGAACAGTTAAAATTCTGACCACTAACGAGCTCGTTAAGCTAATGATGCTTTGAACAACTGGACCCTGGATATTAGCTCTCCATTGATACATTATATAGTGTCCAATGATTTTGTTAGTGGAAAGCAAAGGCCCTAGTGGAAAGCAAAAGCCCTGATCAGACTGGGCAGATGTTCAGGCTGATCTAGGCCTTCTCTGTCCGCATATACTCGAAGACTTGTTTTTGCATGGCACAGCCCATATTATATTGTCTTGTATTTCAGACTGTCTTCTCACTAATTCTGCATCCAATGGAACCAAATAAAGAATATTTTTTGTACCTATACTCACTTCCAAAGCAGCCTGCAGAATATGAACAAATCTCTGGTCTGAGGGTGAATACATTTGGGGCTTCGTCTCCAGGTACGTAATAACAAAATAAAACCAAGTGCTTTGGTCAACCCGTAGTCTTTTCATCCTTGAGTTTCTGGAATGGACTCTTCAATTTTTGAATTTCACCAGGACACAGCCATTGCCGCAAATAGGAATTATCAACATGAAAACAGGCCTATATACCGTAGTTTTGACTCCCTTAAACCCCATTTTATACAGTAAAACTGGGGTATACATTAATTTTCTTATTTCTGCTCAAAAACATAGATTATGGGTACTCTTTAGAACCACCTCACTGAGGCAGTTCTAACACATACCCACAATCTATGTTTTGAGCAGAAATATGAAAACTACCACAATTTTTCATCTGAAAGTTTTCAGTTTTTCGTGGTAAAATTCTCATATTTGAATAGGCGTATTTTCGTAATGAATTAATCAGTCAAAATCTACAACCGAAAAGCAAACAGTTAAGATCTTGATGACATAGCTCGTAATGATCAGGATCTACACTATTTGCATAAGTATTTGTTTTGGTCTGTAGGGTTGAAAGGGTTAAAATGCCAATCACAACTGCAGCAAACATTTAAAATTATTTTTTTTATTATTTTCTATAGAAAAAATATGGATTGACATTTCATGTGAATCAACTGTCTAAGCTAGACAGATTGCTCACATGAAATGTTAGATGGTATTTTCTCTGAAAAATGATAAAAGATAACAAAATGTCATCAGAAAAATTTAGCAGACTACAATTAAGTTGTTAGATTATTTTTGGAGCAAAAATAATCTCATATCAGTTTTGGTACACATTCTTGAAAGGACAGAGTTTATCGCTCATTGATGTTATTAGGTGAAAATTTTTTCAGTTTATTCATAAAATGGTGAATGTTTCATTTTCAGGATGCACTTGAAATGTTCCAGAATGAACCATTTTAACATGTTACTACTATAAAACTGTCATTTTCATTTTCTTTTCTTTTAAAAGCTTTATACGAGTAATAAAGCATGTTTAGAGAATCAGATGCTGAAATTCTGAGTGTAAGAAGCATTGGTATAGAATTATTGTTCCACTGGACCAACATACAAATATTCTGTTTTTAATAACCTATACAGAATGACCTTTGATTCCCTACTTCTGGATAGTTATGAAAACATGCCTATTCGCATATATTGAACATTTTACCACAAAAAGCTGAAAGTTTTCAGATAAAAATTCTGATATTTTTCATATTTCTGCTCAAAACATCAATTGTCAGTATTCATTAGAACCACCTCAGCGAGGCAGTTCTAACGATTACCCACAGTCTATGTTTTTGAGCAGAATTAAGAAAAATAATATATATCCCTGTAAACCCCAGTTTTACTGTATAAAAGTGGGGTTTAAGGGGGTCAGAATTATATAGGCTTGTTTTTGTGATACACTTATATAAAGCAAGCAAGTAATGTAATCCTCATATTTAGAGTGATAGTGTATGTTTTTAGTCCATGTATCTGGAGCTTAGTTGTATGTTTTTACAGTTGTATGATTGTAAAGTTACTTTTTTTTTTTCAGAGCAAAGTCCCTTAAAGTGGCGAGCATCAATAAGTTACTCAGTAAATACACCAAAACAAGAAGTTTTTGTATCATTTTTACAACCTGAAAAGAAGTATGGTTTCACAGAATTTGAGGTCACCTTGAAAAATCTCTCCGCTGGTTCAAGACAAGTAGTATATACAAGCCAGGTAAGAACATGGCTGTATGTCCATTCATGGAGCTGCCTGAAATGAAAAAGAGGCTTAACACTTAGCATGCTGGGTAAAACTTTCAGCAGATGGTATTTTGAAATATTTTTTCTTATATTTCCCAGAAAGTAGGCTTTGACATTGCATGCAAATTGTCTCCTGAGGAGACAATTTGCATGAAATGTCAAAGCCTTTTTTCTGGAAAATATAAGAAAAATAGTATCAGTTGACAATTGACAAGAAATTTCAGCAGAAGACAGTTTGGAATATTTTTCTTATTTTTTTCCACAGAGGAGACAATTTTCATAAACTGTCAAAGCTTGTTTTCAGGCAATATAAGAACAATATTATCATTTTGTTGTCTGTTTAATTAGCCCAGAGAATGGTAAAGGTTAATGCACACTGACCTATAACACTCTCTGGGCAAATTTAGCAGACAGCAAAATTTTACCTAGAAAGTGTGGTTTGCTCTAAATCAAATTTGAAAACATATTGTCTAGGAAAAATAAGAAAAGTATTTCAAACTGTCATCTACTGAAATTTCTACCCAGCATACTAAATGTTAAAGTGAACAGTAAAATATGTGCATTTGCAGTCTGCTCAGGGCCGATGTTTTTTGCCTTTAGATTCTGCTATACAGTGGTGGGTTTTCATTAGAAGTGCATCTATGAGGTGCTTCTAATAAGTATCCACATGTTTTCAAGGAGAAATAGAACAAATGAGCCAGCTCACAACAAAACCTACAATCAGACTTGTGCAACCAGCAAAGACTCAGATCAGCATGTGCATCCATGCAGTCTGATTAGAGTCTTCCCTGCTAGCATGTGCCTTCTACAGCCTCCGGGCTATCAAATGAGGGATGAACAAGAACCCTTGCCATACTGGATGGATGTACAGGCTGATCTGCGGCTTTGCTGGTCACATAGGTTATATTGTAGGTTTTGTTGTGCAGTGGCTCAAATATCAATACATCAGTGTGGGGAATCCACGTGACCAAATGACTGAGTGCACAGAGTTTGTTACTATTTTTAGCTCCGCATCAGGTAGGAATTTTTAGAATATCTCGATTTTTATCTGGTGGAATTTGTTCAAATAAATTCAAATTATTGCTATTCTGCAATCTGGTCTGATTCCCAAGAACATTCGGAGAATGTTTTTCATCAAAATTCATGTTCATTGTCCCTGTAGCCCAGATTGACAGAAAAAACATTCTTCTAATGTTCTCGAGAATTAGACCAGATCGCAGAATAGCGCTTACACCACCAGAAAGAGCTTGATTTTCCACTTACTCTGCGCTTTATTTGAACAAATTCTATTTGGTATGAATAGAGATATTCTAAAAAATCCTACCTTATGCAGAGCTAAAAATAGTAACAAACCCTGCTTACCTAGTCATTTGGTCACGTGGATTCCCCACACTGTACATTGTCATTGAGAAAATGCCATATCTAGAGCAATGCACTAGAAGTATTCATTCCACACATGGGCCATATCAAGCAAAAAGGTGTCTTCCAGCATGCACACATCATGAAAACATGCCTTTGTTTCTTATGTATGCTCAAAAACATAGATTGTGGGTACTCGTTAGAACTGCCTCATCTTGATGAGGCAGTTCTAACGAGTAGCCACAATCTATGTTTTGAGCAGAGATATGAAAAATTTCAGAATTTTTTTATCTGAAAATTTTCATTTTCTGGTGGTAAAATTTTCAGTATATTTGAATAGGCATGTTTTCATTATGAAGGCACAGTCCTGTTCATCCTACGCATGTGCAAAGTCTCATGCAGGCTTTTCTTCTACATTGATACATTCTGTAGTGTCAGATGATTCTGTTAGAGGACATTGAAGGCTCTGATCAAACTGTCACAACAATTGTCATCTGCTTTGTCATCTGCTTGTGATTTTAAAAGTCATTTTTGCAAACAGTGTGGAACAGCTGAGACTGCTCCATCTGGGTCCACATGTTTGCCTGTTTGCAAAAATAGGTTTGAAAAGTTTGCAAGAATATTCAGCAGACAACATAAACAGACGACATTTTCAGATGCAGGTTTTCTTGGCATTTTAAGGGTTAACGGGACTTGATACACTAATGGTCCATTTTCTTACATTTTTTCCATGGGAGACAAATTTTGTGTCTTCCCCTTTGCCTTCCTGCACAACAAGCCCCTTTTGTAAGGTATTTAGAGGGATGGTCCACCCCGACCCTCTAGATACCATTGGACAGGGAGAATAAACTGGTTACCATTGAGTAACTAAAAATCCTTTCTGAAAGGGGTCTACTCCAAAAGGAAAAAAAAATTGCTTCCAAAGGGAGCAAATTCTTTCCTTTTAGAGTAGAGTCCTTTTCAGAAGGGAGGTAAAAATAATTTTGAGAGGAGTTGTATCCCATTCCTCTTGATCCCTTATTGGATAATTGATAAATTAATGCATAGAAATATTGAGAAAAATGCAGAAGAAATTCATTTCTAAGAAGTTTTGTAATGTAAATGGATATTTAAAAGATAGTTCTTGTTAATTTTGTGCCAAAATGTTTCTTGTGGGTACTCATGCAAATGGCCTCTTTGAGGCAGTTCTAGTGAGTATTCACCATTTATGTGTTGGTGCAAAAGCAGCAAAAAATGTCCTAAATTAGCTCTTAGTTTTTGGGTTGATTGTTTACAATCAAGCCATAGTATAGAAATGTCAAAATCTCCTTATAGAGGTAGTTGTCCACTTGATTATCATTCACCAATGTAATCAAACCATGTGTTATATGAAATCCAGGCTATGGTTTTTTATAGCCGCACTATTCTTGTCGCTGTGACATCTGAGAGCTGTTGATAGAAGGTGATAGATCTGTAAAACCTGGACTGGGGCATTTAGGACATTGGCAAACAGTGCAGACCCAGATCAGATGCTGCAGAACTTGACGTCAAATCAGCAGGGTTGCCATGGTCAGGGAACTATCTGGAAAATGAAAATTTTTCCAGGTCAGGGAAAAGTCAGGGAAGTTTGGTTTGTCAGGAAAATTGGCAAAAATTGGAAAAAGTCAGGGATAAGTCAGGGAATTTCAAAATTTTGTCAAAACTGAGATGTCTATTGCAGTCTTCTTAAATTTCAGAAACTAGTAAATTTATAGAAGCGTTTTCATTGTTTTATTAAATAATGTTTAAATTCTTGGAATTTCTTTGCATCCCAGATTGTTTGACAAGAATGCTATACTTTAAGTTTCAAGCTGTGTTTGAAGAGAGGACTGAAGAGTGTGCAAGTTGGTCAGTAATTAATGAAATAAAAGTGCTGTCTTGGAAGATTTGGTGGCTGAGAACAGCTGTCGAAAAAGTCTGGAAAATGGTGAAAAGTCATGGAAAAGTCAGGGAAGTTTGAAATAGAAAATGAGTGGCAACCCTCATCAGGGCTATCCTGTTTGCTTAAATTACAGGAGGTTAAGGGTTAAATGAAACAGTCTTGTCTCCATTCAGGACCATTTTCTTGGCCTGCACTCAGAGACAACTGACTCACGGTGTTGTCAGTATTTTGATTATTTTCTGCAGCTATGAATTTCACATTACGAAAACACACCTATTCAAATATATAGAAAATTTCATCTCCAAAAAATGAAAATTTTCAGATAAAAATTCTGATATTGTTCATATTTTTGCTCAAAACATTGAGGCAGTTCTAATGAGTACCCACAATCTATGTTTTGGAGCAGAAAGAAGAAAAATAATGTATACCCCTGTAAACCCCAGTTTACTATATAAAAGTGGGGTTTAAGGGGGTCAAAATTATATAGGCATGTTTTTCGTGATGATGTGTTTCCTGTATTTTTCAGTACAACCATACGTTCACAGATGTTGAAAATGGTGTTTATGAGATATGGGTAAGTTTGGAAATCTATTTTTGACATCTATCTATCTATCTTCGAATACTGCTTACGCCCTCGCGAGCATTTTTAGCAGGTCTGCGCGTCGTGTTATGAAAAAGAAAAAGTAAAAGCATGATAGTGAGTCTATGTCAAGATGATAGGTTAAAATCTAGATCGACAAGGAGGTTGAGACATAAAAACAAATGACTTGGACGGATCAACCATAGGGGGTGGGATATGGGGTTAGGGCTAAAAACAATAAAATCAGGTTAAAAGCAAGCACATGTATGTTTAGGGTTTGGGGAACTGCAACTTTTCAATTTCTGCCTTGAATGAATCAAGACTTGGAGAAGTTACAGCTGTCTCTGGGAGGGTATTCCACTGAACAATGGCCAGTGGAAAGAAGGAGTACTTATAGGAGTCCTTGCCTGTGTGGATCTGACGAAATGTCATGGAATGGCAATATTTGGATATCCTATGAGTACGGGGCTGAATGTAGTCAGGAAGTGGGACGGCCACGAGGCCATTGACTACTTTATAAAAGAGGCAGAGACGGGCATTTACCACTCTCTGGGCTAATTCAGCAGATGACATCTCAATGATACTTTCATAAAAGTATTTTCCTCGGAAAACACATTTTGACATTTCACTCAAATTGACTCCTTGGTATGCAAATTGTCTCCCAAGGAAACAACTGCATGAAATGTCAAATCCTAAGGAGACATTCTGCATGAAATGTCAAATCCTCTTTCCTGGAAAAATAAAATAAAAAAGATACTTCAAAATGTCATGTGCTAAAATATTTACCCCGCATGCTAAGTATAATGATAATTGTAGGTCATTGACAGATTTAAGAAGTGAAAAAAATGGCGTTTTTGGCTGCTTTAAAAGAGATCATCCCCCACTCTCTCTCTCTCTCTCTCTCTCTCTCTCGTGGCAAGTCATTTGAAACCCTAAATCAGAGCTCTAGATAAGTAAATTTTTAAATGAAAACACTTCTGATGTTGTTCAAATTCTGCATTAAAACATATTTTGTGAGTATTCATTAGAAGTGCATTAAGTAAAATATTTAAATGGATACCCTCTTATCTAGAGCTGAGTCAGTATTCAGATTTGTTTTGCAAGTTAGGATTTCCTACTTTATAAACAATAGGGACTCTAAAACACGTTATTTCATAGAAAGGACCCCATCCCAGAGTTCCCAGATTAAAGTCATGAAATTAGAAGCAGAAAAATGATTATTTGACGGAAATTACACCCCTGTAGTTGAGTACTGGAAGTGGCAGTACTTTAAAAAAGAGCCAACCTTGTGGTATATGGACACAGTAAAAGCCCAAAACAGACTCCATAACCTGACCATGCTTTTGCCATATAATATCTAAATAGTCAATACTGTGCTTGAACAGTAAAGGTTCCAATGGGATCCAGTGCAGGACTTATTGCCCGGGCTGGTTGGGACCTTGACTATTCACATTAGGTAGGTTTTCTTCAGATTGAACAATATTTAACGCATACTATGCTGTGTTAAAAAATTTCACCAGACAACAGTTTGAGGTATTTTTCTTATATTTCCCAGAAAATAGGGTCTGACATTTCTGCTACTTGTCTCCAAAGAGGAGACAATTTGCATGAAATGTCAGACTCTATTTTCTGGAGAAAATAAGAAAAATACCATCAATTGTTATGCGCTAAAATTTCTCAGCAAGTGATGAAAGTTCATTGGTTTCTAATATTTCTGTCACTTGACAGATTGCTATCTTGATATTAAAGTGTTGATTAAAGTTTTATTGTCACGATTTAAAGTGTCATTTTATTTACAAGTACCACTTCTTCTGAGTGATTCATTACAAAAAGTATATGAACCATAAGAAACAAAAACAAGTACAGTCAAACCTGTCTATTACGAAAACATGCATCACGAAAACATGCCTATATAATTTTGACCCCCTTAAACCCCACTTTTATATAGTAAAACTGGGGTTTACAGGGGTAAAAATTATTTTTCTTATTTCTGCTGAGAAACAGATTGTGGGTACTCATTAGAACTGCCTCTGCAAGGTGGTTCTAACAAGTACCCACAATCTATGTTTTGAGCAGAAATATGAAAAATATCAGATTTTTTCATATCGAGAACATGTCTTATCTAAAAAATCTTTCCTTTTCCTTCCCCTAACCATGAAATTAAAGTACGGTTTATAACCCTAAATTGTCTAAGAAAGCGTTGCTGCTCTTGCAGCGCACAGCATGAGGTACATAGAGCAGGTAAGGGACTACTTTTTCTATTAAGACTGGTTCCCTACTCCAAGTATCTGTGTCTGAGTTTTCCATGACTACCATTATCAGTTATCAATTATATATAGTAGGCCTACAATAATCTTTTGTTTCTGCAGGAAATAAAATATAGTCAACAACTGTTTCTTAATCATTAAAATTTGCAAGAGAAAAACATGCAATAGGGAAAGTTGATAAGTAATATTTTTATCTGCATGTTTGTTTCTTGATCATCCCCCATCCCCAACCCCCCCACCCCCACCCCCCTCAGACACACACCAGCACCAACACACACACACACACACACACACATCCCTATAAAGCTGTGCAATTTCATCGCTCACATTCAGAGAACCGGACATACGACAAATGTTCTAAAATTTAGAACAAAATTTTATAATTATTGTTCTTGCTGTTCGAAATTTTAGGAATCATGATTTGCGAAAAAATTTACTGTTTAAAATTTTAGGACAGCACCACTGACTGCCAAAATTGGCTTTGCTATTGGACGTATCCAGACTTCCGAACGACATAAAAAAAACCACATATGTGACGAAAGGGTTTTTATTTGCTTTATGTGATCGATAAACTTCATTCGAAATTGTTTGAACAATTAAAATAATTACCATTCACTGGTGTTTGTTTTCAATTAAATCCAGTTCTATGTCGAATTAAATTTTCTTACCCCGTACAATTATAAACACAAACAAGTTTATTCAGAAGGCCAGGACAGTGCCACTTTCTAGAGGAATTTTGGTTTAATCCACTGCACAAAGTTAATAAAAGACCGACCGGAAACACACGTTTTTATCCCGTTCGCATCGGGAAAATTCACTGTCAATAGATATATGTTGTCCTCTCCACTTTACCACATGACGCATATGCTGACCAAAATACTTCAAAAGAATACCGAACGGTTGTTCTTGTGTAAGTCACTACATAATATACAAGGTCCCTTTCCACAAAAGTGAAGTACGTTGGTCAGTATTTACGTGACGTTGTGTATTGTGTCAGCCGTAACCATCAATGTGAAAAGCGCAGGCTATTGGACTTCCACCGATCCGCATACTTAATGTAATGGACTTTTTTTTTTGTTTGTTTTGGAAGTGCAGAGTTCACACTGCTGCGGATGTAATGCATTCTGTTGGCGATATGTGTAAACCCAGACCAGACTGTGCAGATTGGTCTAAGGTGGTCTCAAATGCCGTAAGGTCGTTTCTCACAATTATTCAAAAGGGCTCATATACACGACCAGTGCGGACCAAACCAGATCAGCTTGCGCATCCACGCAGCCTGATCTTTTGATCAGATCAGAGATTTTCGCTCTGCACCAAACTGAACTATGTCAAACCTGTGAATTGCTATTACTGTTTTGAGTAATGTTTCCTTCCTATATTAAAAATAAAATATGCACTGCCGTTTAGAAAATGGTGCTGGAACAGATGATTCACTTGATATGTCATCAATATAATCCCTTCATTAGATCATATCCAGAGAAAATGTCCCTTTGTGTATATGTGAAATTCAGATCGCAGTTTCGTGCAGAATGGCGTCCACTCAGTTCGCTGATAAGGTCATTGGTATAATGTACTGTCCCGGCATACTGTAATACATGAATCGCAGTCTCCAGCTAATGCACAGACTGATCAGATTTGTAAAATATGAATAGGTTCATTTTTGCTTGTTGAGACCATTATCTTTCAAATACCATGCACAATGCACATCATGACAATTAAGTGGTCAGTCGGCAAATAATTTGCTCAAGGGCTTTCATGAAGGTGTTATATTTCCCACTAAGAAAACCACTCAAAGTTGTAAACCTTTAACACGTTTTATTTTAATATTAGAAGACGATGTGCTGGAGGGGTGCACGACATTTCGTCGAATGACATTTCGTTGATATGACGTTGCGTTGAATGCGACATTTGGTTGCTGTGACGTTTTGTCGAGAAAAATTGTCTGGTACGACATTCAGTCGGAAATGTCAACCAAGTTTTTTTTTATTGAAATGCACTTAAGAAGTTAATCTACTGTTACGCGTCATTGTTCTCAACTCGATTATTTTATAAATATGCGGCTAACGATCCTGAACTGTCAAGGTGCAGTAAAGATTATAACGGTATAGAATTTACTTAGAATTTAGCATCGTTTATCGAATGAAATATAACAGGGTAAGTAGAATTCAATTTTGTGAAAAATGACTGAATTAATTCAGCATTCCTAACGGTTCATTCATGTACATTGACGCACAATACTGTTGTTGAAGACTACGACAATCGCCCTCTTCTGGATTACCTACGTGGGATTGCATACAATATAAACTATTGATAAACTTGACAGTTAACTACATAATGAAATAAATTCATTATGTACCGAGATACACGTATTTTCTTTAAATTCCATGTAAAACAGACAAGGCCGACGTCCGACTTTAATTCCGGCTTTTATACTCTGTAACGTACACTCAGATAACGCTCAGATACAAAATATGTAAATAAAGTATCTAATTTTCGGAAATATCATGGTTTGGGCCTTTTCGGCCAAATTTAGACCAGTTCGACGAATTCAACGAAATTTAGACGAAATGTTGTGTTCGACCAAATGTCGTTGGCTACTAAACGCCGTATCGACGAAATGTCGCATTCGACAAGATGTCGTATCGACGAAATGTAATTCGATGAAATGTCATGGAAGCGTGCTGGAGTAATGGCAGATTGTATCGAGTGAAACAAATGTGTGGACTAATAGCAATTATTCAGATCAGTATGTGTGAATGTATATGCTAATCTAAAGTTTCGCATTTATAGCATTTAAATATTAGAAGACGAAATATTAGAAGATTAAATGCGAAAATCTAGATCACCCGGTGATCCGCGCATTCTGACCTGGTTCGTAGCTGTTCAATCGTACATTGTTTTATTTGATACGATTTGCCATTACACATGGCACATCGCCGGAGTAACAGCAGATCGTATCGAAAAAAAAATGTAGAGACGAACAGTAACGAACCGGATTTAATGCGCGGATGCACATGCTTATCTAGAACATCACATTTTATAGCACTCGGTATTCAAATATTAGAATATGATGTGCCTGAGTGACGGCAGATCATATTGAATGAAACATTGTATGGACGAGCAGCAACGAACAATATCAGAATGTGCGGATGCACATGCTAATCTAGAATGGCCGACTTCCTTTCCCCATTCAGCAAAGTTCACCAGTAATCCGGGGTCGGAGAGCACTTATACGAATATGCCCGAGTTTTCTGGATTCCTATGTGAAAAGCCCCATTTTTCTGACATCCTGGTATATGCACATATTTTTCGCTCAGATATTTTTCGAGGCTGCTTATCCTCTTGGTATTACATGAATTGACCGTGATACTTGTGTAACAACCAGCAAAAAATGGGTACAAAAAATCAAAGGGCAGTATATGAATAGGTCAACATTTTGAATGATCAAGTATGTGAATGAGTCCGTTTTTTCAAAGGTTTTGAAATACTGGTTTGCACACCCGTACCAAAATTACCCCTTAGTTACCTCCCCCCCCCTCCAACCCCCAAGATTAGAAGTATGGCAGTTCAGTTCAGTTTTCAGATTTTTAACGCTACCAGGCAACTGAGTCACATAGAGGCAGCGCGGTTTTAGGCGCGAGCTTTAGACCAAAATAATAGTATCAATACTCGACCACATGTTTACAAGTCAATTAGATAAAACCCAATTAATCATCTGATCTCCATTTAGAATTATATTAGATTTGTAAATTTACTTTTTACAGTTCATAATTTGAGGCTTGGAATAAATAATAATTAGAAATCTGCGGGACTATATTTGACTATAGCGGATGGAGTGATTCGGCTTAGTAACAATTGTTTTTCCTAACTGGTTCCCGTCTCGGCATTATTTTCTTTACGGAAAAAAATCATTAATATCGCACGTAGAAAACAGATTAAAACATCGATTTCAATTAAAATTTTGCGTAGATATTGAATTTGAAATTTAAATTAATGTATTTTGAATATTAAAAAAGTTTGATTTTTTAACTCTATTCGTTAATTATGGGAATAAGAGATAACAACTGGTCACTGCCAGAAAATTGCGCAATCAACTGATAACGCAAGGCAGATCCTAATATTTTTACAGCCGCATAATTTGCACCGTCTGAACCCGACTTTCCTTCCAGTTCAGGCACAGTGAAAGGTTATTCGGGGTCCAAAAAGATAAGACGTGTTCTCGATATGTATCTGATTTTTTTTTCATTTTTTGATGGTAAAATTTTCAATATATTTGAATAGGCATGTTTTCGTAATGCTTATTCAAATATAGAAAATTTCACCTCCAAAAAACTGAAAATTTTCAGATGAAACATTCTGATAATTTTCATATTTCTGCTCAAAACATAGATTGTGATTACTCATTAGAACTGCCTCACCGAGGCGGTTCTAACCAGTACCCATATTCTAAGTATTCAAGCAAAAATAAGAAAAATAATAATAATAATAATAATGGTCTTTATTTTCAGAGGGTTACACATTTAGCAACAATACAGGCTAATCTTCCATGAGGCCCTCTATTATTTACATTATATACAACGAAAAGAAAATGCATAGGCTAGAAACACACATACACACACACACTAATAAGAGAGATGATCAAGTTTGAATATACACCGTGAGCTGATGTAGAGTTGCCTTATTCCACTGAAACAAGACATATCTGACACCAGTCACTAGAAAAAAAAAAAAAAAAAAAAATGCAGTAATATCCCCAGAAAACAGTCTTGCCGAAAGCGAAACACAAGTCCTGAAACCAGGTTACATGGATATGTACAAAATAATACACACATATACAGGGTCTAAATATATATATATATATATATATATATATATATATATATATATACACATATATATATACATATATATATATATATATATATATATATATATATATATATACTAAGTTTGAATTCCTTTCATCCATTTGATGCAATTTTTATGGAAGCTATCAACAGTTCCTAAGTGTTTTAATTTGTCAGGTAGATTATTAAAATAATGTATACACCTTTAAAACCCCAGTTTTCCTATATAAAAGTGGGGTTTAAGGGGGTCAAAATTATATAGGCATGTTTTTGTGATGCACTTGTATTAAGCAAGCACCTGTTTTGAAATGCCCACCACGAAAACACGCCTATATAATTTTGACCCCCTTAAACCCCACTTTTATATTGTAAAAGTGGGGTTCACAGGGGTATACATTATTTTTCTTATTTCTGCTCAAAAACATAGCTTGTGGGTACTTGTTAGAACTGCCTCACGGAGGCAGTTCTAATGAGTACCCACAATCTATGTTTTGAGCAGAAATATGAAAAATATCAATATTTTTTATCTGAAAATTTTCAATTTTTGGAGGTGAACTTTTATATATATTTGAATAGGCGTGTTTTCGTAATGCACTAGCCAGCCTCAGAGACTCAGTAGGATGCACATTCAACTGTTAATCAGGAGGTCCTGCGGGTTTGATCCTAGCCCATCTGGCTACATTATTTCATGGAGATTGATCATGAAATATTTTCTACAATCATTCTCTTCCTCCTGCTGATTCAAGAAGGTCACTTGTCAGTTTCTGGCGAAAGAATGTGCACAAGTACTGGTTAACAGCTAAGAGGACTAAGCCTGCTCAGGAAAAAATGTGGTTAGGTAAACTGACTTCGCTAATGGGTTGACTGGGCAATAAAACCTCAACAAAAACAAAAAATAGAATGTCACTATTTCAGATCCCATTAAATATAAACATGCATAAATTTATATGTATTAAGCAAGCACCTGTCTTTAGCAACTACTTTTTGACTTTCCCATTGGTAAATTTTCTCAAGATTCAGCACAAGTTTGACTTTACAAGTATTTAATCACATGCATGAAAATTGGACTGAGATGATTCTGTACAGTTGCGCAGACTTTCAAGGATGGCACTGTGTACTGTATTTACCCTAAATATTGGAGCAGACAGGCCTCAGCAAATAATGTAGATCCAGATCAGATGCCCCATTATGTAGCATCTGATCAATGTCTGTACTATTGCCACTCTTCCAGCTGGCATATCAACAAGTTTAAGTTTTAGAAGAAAGCATGGCTTCTTGGCTGTCAGTAGAGTACCTATTAACCCATTGTAGACTGAACGAACTCCCCCACACAATAAGGTATGTCAGGCTTTGTTATTTGCATATTCCTGGAGAAAATTGCCTAAACTATTATGCTATCAGTGGAGACGCTGATCAGACGCCACATTCTGTGGCGTCTGATCTTGGTCTGCACTGTTGCCAGTGACCTTTTAAAGGTCTCCAGACTCTAATGGGTGAAAACGTTGATCAGACTGCTTGCATATGCAGGCTAAACTGAATCCTAAAAGTTCATTTTCTCATGTTAAAACTTGTTTATCAATTTTTAAAGCGATAAACTCAACTGCAGCAGATGACATTTTGATTTTCTTTTCTTTTTTTCTATTTTTGCATTTTTAGACAAAGTAAGGCTTGACATTACATGTAAAGTCTGCCTTGTAGATGACTCACAGGAAATGCCAAGTCATGTTTTGTCTGAAAATAACAATAATAAAAAAAAATAGAATGCCGTCTGCTACAGTTTTGCTTAGCACTTTAACCCTTAATCTGCCAGTCACAACAATTGTTGTCAGCTATGTCATCTGCTTGTGATTTTAAAAGTCATTTTTGCAAACAGTGTGGACCCAGATCAGACTGCTCCTTAAGAGCAGTCTGATCTGGGTCCACACTGTTTGCCTGTATGCAAAAATAGGTTTGAAAAGTTTGCAAGAATATTCAGCAGACGACTTAAACAGACAATATTTTCAGATGCAGGTTTTCTTGGTGCTTTAAGGGTTAAAAGTAAGCTGTCCAGAATTGAGTGACGATCCACTTAGGAATGACAGTGATAAATTAGCAGAAAAATATCAGGAAAGCAATTGAACTTAAATAAATCTTATAAACACTTGTGTTCTAAAAGCGGCAATTGAGCTTAAATAAATCTTATAAACACTTGTGTTCTAGAAGCCTTCACACTGAGTACCTCTTAATACAAACTTTAAATGTCCTAAAATTTCATACACCAAAGTATGTGACAAAATGGCATATGCAAACAGTGCAGACCCAGATCAGACTGCTCCTGAAGGAGCAGTCTGATCAGGTTCTACTCTGTTTGCCTCCCCTCTTAGTATATTAGAAAACAACTGTATAAATAGCAAAATTTAAGTACAAAAAGTATTGAATAAAGTTATTGAAATTGTAGGATATCTACTGCAGATACTTCATCTTTAACCCTTAAACTGCCAATCACAACAGTTGTCGTCTGCTTTCCATCCGCGTGATTTTAAAAGTCATTTTTGCAAACAGTATGGGCCCAGATCAGACTGCTCCTTTAGGAGCAGTCTGATCAGGGTCCACACTGTTTGACTGTATGCAAAACTTTAAATTAGGACAGATATGGTAAGGAATTAAGGATGCCCAAATATTAACCCTTAAACTACCAATAACAACAATTGCCGTCTGCTTTGTCATCTACTTGTGATTTTAAAACTCATGTTTGCAAACAGTGTGACTCAGATCAGACTGCTCTTCTAGGAGCAATCTGATCAGGGTCCACACCGTTTGCCAGTATGCAAAAGTAGATTTGAAAAGTTTGCAAGAATATTCAGCAGAGGACATAAACAGACAACATTTTCAGATGCAGGTTTCCTTGGCGTTTTTAGGGTTAAATCTTGTTAGATTTGCTAAATGTAAAAGTTAACATCTGACAGTCTTTTCTCTAAACAAAATTGGCTTTGCATTGCATTCTAGCCTTTGCATTGCATTCTAGGCTTTCCATTGCATTCTAGGCTTTCCATTGCATTCTAGGCTTTGCATTATATTCTGGAATAAGCTTAATTTAAGTTTTGGAACAAAGGGCATGAGCAAATACATTGTTTTTGTCAAGGTCATCTGCTGACCTGCAGCTGCTTGTACGTCTGTCTGTCACAAAATCCTGTCCTCTCTATAAATTGAAAACTGTTCAAGATATTTTCATGAAACTATATACAAATATAGTCATCATCAGATGGTATGCAGAGTACAAGCACCATATCTGTTTATTTTATTTTTGATGGAGTAATCATTAAGAAAACATGCCTATTTAAATATATTGAAAATTTTAGCACCAAAAAATGAAAACTTCCAGATGAAAAATTATAGCAGTTTTCATATTTCTGCTCAAAACATAGATTGTGGGTACTTGTTAGAACTGCCTCGATGAGGCAATTCTAATGAGTACCACAATCTATGTTTTGAGCAGAAATAAGAAAAATAATGTATACCTCTGTAAACCCCAGTTTTACTTTATAAAAGTGGGGTTTAAGGGGGTCAAAATTATATAGGCATGTTTTTGTGATGACCTTTGCTGAATTTTATAAAGGAATGACATTAAAACTTTGAAGGTATTGTCAAAACACTTCAAATCGAATGTAAATATGAAATATCATCAGACAAACAGGAACTGAAACTCTTTTTCCATTTTTGATGGAGTTTCATCCCTTTGTAGATTTTGCATTTGCGATTTGTGTCCTCTCTGTTAGTTGATAATCATTAAAGATGTTTTCATTTGTATATACAAATATATTTAAGCATCTTCAGATAACATGCAGGGTGCAAGAACCATAACACTATTTTATTTTTAGCTTACCGAGCTATTGTGATAGGCCTCTGTCTGTTATCCGTCCATCCATCGTCAACATTTGCTTTAAACTTCTCCAAAACTGCAGGATAAAAATTTGAAATAATATCACAGAAATATTCTTTGGGCGACCCTCTACTAAAATAGGTTCGGCTCCGCTGAACATCTGTTCCCAGCCCAGTGGCCCAATTTCAAAATAATTTCACAGAAATGTTCCTTAAAGGTGACCCTCTACCAAATTGCTAAAATCGTTCCTCTCCACTGAACAAGATGAATGTAAGAGCTAAAAATAGAAAAACCTTTAAACCACATCTCCTAGGCCAAATGCCCTATTTCAAAATAATTTCACAGAAATTTTACCTTGAATGACCCTCTACCAGATCTGCTAAAATTGTTTCCAATATACAGAACAAGATGGCAGCCACAGCTAAAAATAAAAAACCTTAAAAGGACTTCTCCTTCTAGGCCAGTGCCCCGATTTCAAATTAATTTCACACAAATGCTCCTTGGATAATCCTCTATCAAAATAGCTAAAATGGTTCTGCTCAGCTGAGCAGAAATGGTTCTGCTCAGCTCAGCCGAGCAGCCAGAGCTAAAAACAGAAAAAAATCTTTAAAGGAACTCTCCTCGTAGCCCACTGATTTGCTTAAATGGTTGTGCTCCACTTGTATAGGTTCATGTCCGCAACATAACTAAAACCTCTGAAGCTAGTGTTACAAAATTTCATACAAATACTTAGTCAGATGAGTTTAGAGAATGAGAGAAGAAAATCTACAGTCAACCCTCATTATACCGACACTCAACACAATGACATTTGTTATACTGACAGTTTGACTTGGACAGAAACCCTCTCTCAAGAGGTGACAGTTGATAAGAAATTGTGCAGGAACATTGTTATTCAATACTTCAAGAAACATATGGTTTTGATATTTGTTAGAATTGCCTCACCAAGGCAATTCTAACAAATATCCAAAACATACATCCTATGAAAAAAATAACAATAAAACATGGCTTTTGTTGCATATCATTCTGGGCCTAGTTGTTCAAAGCGTCTTTAGCTTAACGAGCTGGTCAAGGGTCATTTCGTTAACTGTTTTAGCAGATTCAATATACAATATTATGATATTTTTGCTGAAAAAATGTGAGTAGCTTTTGCAATGCAAACGCTACTCACATTTTTTCAGCAAAAAATTTCAGCATATACACGTATCACTTGATCTAAATTTTAACGAATCGTTAACTAATGACATCGTTAGCTTTGAACAACTGGGCCCTGCTCATTAACGATGCTTTACAACAGAAAATTTATTTCAGTGGCAATATCTTTGGGAACAAATGCTGTCCTTGTAACGAGGGTTCACTGTACTTTCATTTTTTGTTAGGTTTACACCCTGTTTTATAATTACACCCTTTGTAGAGTTTTCAAATGGGATTCCCTTGCACTGTACTTGTCCAGATTCAGACATCACGAAAACATGCCTGTATAATTTTGACCCCCTTAAACCCCACTTTTATATAGTTAAACTGGGGTTCACAGGGGTATACATTATTTTTCTTATTTCTGCCCTAAAACATAGATTGTGGATATTCATAAGAACCACCTCACCGAGGCAGTTCTAACGAGTACCCACAATCTATGTTTCAAGCAGAAATTTGAAAAATATTAGAGATTTTTATCTGTAAATTTTCAGTTTTTGGAGGTGAATTTTTCTATATATTTGAATAGGCCTGTTTTCGAAATGGAGATGAAAGAATCCATTTTCAGTCTTTAGTTTCTTTATCAGGTGATGCCTATTCAGTCGAAGTCATGTTGGTGCAAGGAATCAGAATTTGTCTGCAAACACTGTTATACTACACGCACATTAAAGAATTTTACAATGAATTATGGTAAGTATTCATTGCTCTGGATTTCTCATTTCAAGAGAGTAATTAAAGGAACAGGAAATACCTCGTAGATTTTTCAGTAGTTTTTATAAGGGAGACAATTGTTTTAACTTCCTGTTTGCTTTCCTGCACATTAAACCCCTTTTGGAAAGGGGTCGACTCTAAAAGGAAAGAACTCGCTCCACTTGGGAGCCATTTCTTTCTTTTCATAGCAGAACCCTTTACAGAAGGCAAACCTTAAAATGACTTAAAACTAATTTGACAAAGCTACCTCCCCTGACTGTGTCCCTAGTCATTAAATTTTCCATATTAGCCCTAAGTATTGGACAGACAGGCCAGAAATACTGGAGCAGACAGACCCAGATCCAAAGCATACAGTTTCTGATCAAGGTCTGCACTGTTTACCACTAAGGATGGATAAAATTAATTATTACATCCCAGCCTGCAGAAGGGGGCATATTGATTTTGGTGCTGATCCCATTGGCATCAGTGTTGGCATTAATTACTATGGTGTTCCTCAACCTACTCATCACGAAAACATACCTATATAATTTTGACCCCCTTAAACCCCACTTTTATATAGTAAAACTGGGGTTTACAGGGGTATACATTATTTTTCTTATTTCTGCTTGAAAACATAGATTGTGGGTACTCGTTAGAATCGCCTCGCCGAGGCAGTTCTAATAATGAGTACCCACAATCTATGTTTTGAACAGAAATATGAAAAATATCAGGGTTTTTTATCTGAATATTTTCAGATTATGGAGGTGAAATTTTCTATATATATTTGAATAGGCATGTTTTCATAATGTGGAGGGGAAATATTGATTGTGGTGCAGATCCTGTTGGTGTTGGCATTGGTATCGGTATCGTTATGAGACTTTCTTGTCTGCACAATATCTTGTGAAAGAGTGGTTGGATTCTTACCAAATTTTCATGGATATATAATTGTGACATAATGAAGAACAGATTGGACTTGGTGACCTTGACCTAATTTTCAAGGTCAGAGCAGTAGAAAAACTGAAAATTCGTGGTTGGGGGACATGATTTCTCTGTTACTAATTAGATTCTCATCGAGGTTTTAGAAAAAAATGGAGCAGGTGGGTGAATTTTATTCTCTATTCCTGAAATCTCAGTAAACAGATATATCATAGCAAAACATGATAACTAACACTATCTATCATCTACAAAAAGAAGTTTATGTTGTTTTAATTCTCTTTTCGTAACAAATAATTCATTTGCAATTCTTAAAAATGTTATAAAATCTGTTTTCATTATAAGTCCAACTGCCTATGAAAAAGTTTTCCACCTGAGTCTTTTTTATTAGGTCAGATTTTTTTATGGATCAGGATGAGTGGGGATTAGAATTTAATTAATTTTCTCTGCCTGAACCAGCAGATTTTTCACATCATAAGGTAGTGAAACCAATTTGTTCAAATTTTAAGACACTTTTAGTTGGGTGTTTTAGGTGACTGGTTACACCTGATACTTTTTCCACCATTTTTGTTTGTTTTTAGCTCACTTGAGCCAAAGGCTGGACAATGGCTCAAAGAGAACTATTATCATCACACCACCACCTGTCTTTAATGTCATCCATCTGTCCAACTACAATTTCTTTAAATCACATCTCCTCCTAAACCACCCAGCCAATTTTAATCAAATTTCACAGGAATGATCCTTTGGTGATACTGACTGGTTATTGTTCAAAGATTTGGAATCCGTGCAGGATTCTGGTTGCCATGGCAACCGAAAGAAAACTTTAAATGTCTTCTTGTCAGAAACAACTGGACTGGTTTTAATATAATTTTGCAGACATGTTCCTTCGGTGACCCTCTACCAAGATTGTTCAGTGTCATAATTTAAAAAAAAACATGGCCGCTAGGGAGTGGGGCTTATGTTCCCAGTATGTCTATATATAAAAATCTTCTTGTCAGAAACCACTGGACCAATTTCAGTATTATATGGTAGAAGTGCTCCTATGGTGACCTGCTACCAAGATTGTTCAAGCCATCATGACTCAACAAAAAACATGGCCACCAGGGTGCAGGGCTAAAATTTCTTTTCCCCTATAGATCTATATAGAAAACTTTAAAAATCTTCTCGTCAGAAACCACTGGACCAATTTCAATATAATTTATCAGAAATGTTCCTTTGTTGACCTGATTCTTCAGGCCATAATGATTTGTTAAAAAACATGGCCAACAGCGGGTGCTGCTTATTTTCGCTATATTTTTATATAGAAAACTTTAAAAATATTTTTGTCACAAACCACTGGACCAATTTTTAATATAATTTGACAGAAATGTTCCTCTGGTGACCTTCTACCCAGATTGTTCTAGCCATCACGATTCGTAAAAAAATATGGCTACCAGGGAACAGGGCTTATTTTCCCTACATAATGTATATAGAAAACTTTAAAAATCCTGTCAGAAACCACTGGACCAATTTTAGTATAATTTATTAGAAATGTTTGTTGACCTACTACCAAGATTATTCAAGCCTTGATGATTTGTCAAAAAACATGGCCGCCAGGGGCTGGGGCTTATTTTAGAAATATATATAAATATAGAAAACTTTAAAGTCTTCTTGTCAGAGACCACTAGACCTATTTCAGTATAATTTGGCTGAACTGCTCCTTTGGTGACCCTCTATCAAGATCGTTAAGCCATCAGGATTCATGAAAAAAACATGGCCACCAGGGGGTGAGGCTTCTTTTTCCTAAATATCTGTATAGTCTGCTATAAAAATCTTGTCTGAAACCACTGGACCTATTTCAGTATAATTTGGCAGAAATGTTCTTTTTGTGATTGTTTAAGCCATTGTGATTTGTCATTAAACATGGCCACCAGGGGGTGGGGATTAGTTTTAGAAATCTTTTCAGAAACCACTAGACCGATTTTAATATAATTTGGCAAAAAATGTTTCTTTGGTGACCCCTATCAAGATTTGTCAAGCCATCATAATTTGTCAAAAAATGACTTTTTTCCCATATATCTATATAGGAAAAAAACCCTATTGTGCACCAGGAGGAAAAGAAGACCCTGTTGTGTTTCAGCAGGGAATGAAGACCCTGGTGCACACCAGCAGGAAAAGAAGACCCTGTTGAGCTTGTTTGCCTATATATCTATATAGAAAACTTTAAAAATGAAACACTGGACCGATTGCAATATGATTTGGCAGAAATGTTTCTTTGTGACCTCTACCAAGATTGTTCAAGCCATTGTGATTTGTCAAAAAAAGTCTTATTTTCCCTATATATCTATATAGAAATTTAGAAGATAAAAAAATGAGGCACTGCTTCCATATACAAATAAGGTCCTCTGCTATATTCTTCTCACGT
The DNA here is from genome assembly GCA_964016985.1 of Anodontia alba. Lineage (NCBI taxonomy): Eukaryota > Metazoa > Mollusca > Bivalvia > Lucinida > Lucinidae > Anodontia > Anodontia alba. Next base: position 60,681,405 of record OZ024828.1, read on the forward strand.
GACAGTATAGCCATACAAGATCTGGTGCCGAAGGGCAAAAGTGTCACTGTTCGGTATTACCATGATGTTGTACTAAAAAAGCTGAAGAAATATTTTAAGAAAAGACATCACGTGACAGGATTTTAACATGTTTGTCTTCTACATTATAATGCGCCAGCACATACATCTTAAATTGTCAAGCAATGTCAAGAGATGGTAACCATCTTGCCACACCCATGTTCCTCTCCAGATCTAGCCCCCTGCAACTTTTTCCTTTTTCCAAAACTAAAGAAGTTCTTATCTGGTTGTCGATATAAAACCAGGCAAGCCCTTGGCTCAGCCGTCAGCCAGTGTCTCAGAAGTATACCTAAAGCAGCCCACTGTGACGCTTTTCAAAAGTGGATTCACAGACTGAAGTTATGTATATCCAACTGTGGAGACTTTGAAGGGATGTGAAGCTAATTTGATCATTTGAGTCAGTTCTTTTTAAGATAATACACAATATATACACATTACATATGGAACAACCCTTGTATTATGTTATGTGTACCTTTAACAGATTTTTTTCTTTTTTTCAGGCAAAATATATACACTGTACAGTAGATTGATCCAAATATTGGAATAGAAAGGCCTGAGCAAACAGTGTAGACCTACATCAGAGATCAACAGTATGACATCTGATCATGGCCTACACTGTTTTCCACTCATCCATCAATTTTTAGACAAATCAACAAACAGTGTCATGGACTTTTTTAAATTCTAAGACAAGTATGTTGATATGTTATAGCTAAAGATAAGGCACTTTTTCAAACAAAATGTACTTGTTTGTCTCCATGTAAATACAGACACTTTATACCGACACTCGATACAACAGCAAAATTCGTTATAATGACAATTTCACTGTCACAAAACCGTCGCTTAAGAGGTAACAATTAGTCAAAAATCATGCAAGAATATTGTATTTAATACTTTAAAGAAACATATGTTTTGGATATTTGTTAGAATTGCCTCAGTGAGGCAATTCTAACAAATATCCAAACCATAGGTTCTGTGAGGAAATAAGAAGAAAACAGTACCTTTCTTACATATCATTCTGTCCATTAAGGATTCTTTACAACAGCATGCAGATTCATTATAATGGCAACAGCTTTGGGAGCAAATTCTGTCGTTGTAATGAGGGTTCACTGTATACATATATAGCTCAAGATATCAAGGCAATTCTAATGAGTACACACAACATACCATTATTTTATAGAAGATAATAAAGACACAGCTAAATTATCCCCATTTCTTCCTGACTTGGTGCTATGATTAACCCATAGTGTCTTGAACTACCCATGTCTAGAACAAATTTCCGTGGTTCCAAAGATGTTTGAACCATTGAAATTCGACAATTAGAAACTGCTGATTTTCACACTCTGTACTTCACCTATTTTCTTAAGTGGCCTCAGCAACATCAGCACCATCTACCTCTCCAACAGCACCAAAACCATCAGGCCATACATCAGCAGAATTTCCAAAGTCTGAATCTTCAACAAGAGCAGGTGACAGAGTAACAGAAGTTCAGGTGGCCTTAGCAGTGGTAGGATCCCTCCTTGGTATTGGGCTGGTCGTTGGCATGTTGGTCTTATATTACTTCTGTAGAAGGAAATCTGAAGGTAAAACATTTGTTGTAGTATGTTTAAGAATTAGACAGCTACCCTGAAAGACTGATACAGGGGGCTTGATAAGGAGAAGTATCCCAGCAAACACACAATGTAGCAACAACGTCGTTACAGCATCGCTGCAATGTCGTGACATTACAGTGATGTTGTAGTGATGTTGTGTGTTTACTGGGATTTGGTTTCCTTTTGTATTTTTGTTTTTGTTTTTTATTAAAATTTCAGACACTTTCTTGCAGTACTTATTTTGCCTAAATATTTGTTTTATGCATTTTTTTCCCAAGTTGTTTACTGGAATGGCAAACAGTGTAGACCCTGATCAGACAAAGGTGACTGGTGCATATGTGTGGATGCACTAGCTTATCTGGACCTTCCATGCACACATACCGCATTTGACCTAATTACTGTACTGTGCCCTTAGATTTTTAGCTCACCTGAGCTCTGCTCAGGATGAGCTGTTGTGATCACTTTTCGTCCGTCGTCCGTGCGTCCGTCCGTCCGTCCGTGCGCCCGTCCGTTAACATTTTCAAACGACTTCTCCTCTGAAGCTGCTGAGCCAATTTTGCTCAAATTTCATATGGAGCCTCCTTAGGGTGGGGGAACGAAAAATTGCTAAAATGGTCGCAGTCTGTTGACCAAGATGGCCGCCACGCCCATATATGGTAAAAACCTTTAAAAATCTTCTCCTCCAGAACTGAGAATGCCTTGGGGCTGAACCTATGCAGGAATCATCGGGGACAGGAGGTCTACCAAAATTGCTAAAAGAATTGTCATACGTTGACGTTTGACCTTTTTACGGCAAGGTCAAGTTTGCTTCCCTATGCATTTGTATGGGAAAAACCTTTAAAAATCTTCTTCTCCAAAACCGAGCATGCCTTATGGCTGAATCTTTGCATATATCTTCAGGAACAGGAGGGCTACCAAAATTGCTAAAATAATGGTCGTACATTGACATTTGACCTTTTTATGGTAAGGTCAATTTTGCTTCCTTATGCATTTGTATGGAAAAAATGTTCAGAATTTCAAACAACTTCTCCTCTGGAGCCTCTGGGCCAATTTTGCTCAAATTTCATGTGGAGCCTCCTTAGGTACGGGGGAACAAAAGATTGCTAAAATGGTCACGGTTCGTTGACCAAGATGGCCGCCATGCCCATATATGGTAAAAATCTTTAAAAATCGTCTTCTCTAGAACCGAGGATGCTTTGGGGCTGAATGTTTGCTTAAATCATCGGGGACAGGGGGTCTACCAAAGTTGCTAAAATAATGGTCATACATTGACATTTGACCTTTTTAAGGCAAGGTCAAGTTTGCTTCCTTATGCATTTGTATGGGAAAAAACATTTAAAAATCTTATTCTCCAAAACCGAGAATGGCTTGTGGCTGAATCTTTGCATATATCATCTGGAACAGGCGGTCTGCCAAAGTTGCTAAAATAATTGTCATACATTGACATTTAACCTTTTTACGGCGAGGTCAGGTTTGCTTCTGTATGCATTTGTATGGGCCCCATACATTTGTATGGAAAAAATGGTGATAATTTCAAATGGCTTTTCCTCTGAAGCCTCCGGGCCAGTGTTGCTCAAATTTCATGCGGAGCCTCCGTGGGCAGGAGAATGAAAGATTGCTAAAATGGGTATGGTCCATTGATCAAAATGGCTGCCATGCCCATATATGGTAAAAACCTTTAAAAATCTTCTTCTCCATAACCAAATAAGCCCTGGGTCCTAATCTTTGCACAAATTATGGGGGACAGGAGATCTACCAAAATTGCTAAAATGATGGTTCTGTGTTGACATTTGACCTTTTTACCTCCAAGGTCAAATTTGCTTCCCCATTTGTATGGGCCATATACATTTGTATTGAAAGTATCGAAGTCACTTGTAGATCAACAGTAGTTAAAATTGTTCTGATTGGAAACCTAAGATGGCCATCATCTGTTTTATATTTATAATATTTCCCTGCCACTGTGCTGTTTACATGTATAAAATCATGATTCTTCAGAAACCACTTTTCCAGAATTTCCACCAAATTTCACATTGATCCTTCTGTTGAAATGTAATAGATAGTTTATTCAAATGATCATGCTCCATTGACTGTCAGGCCCATATATTCTTCTTCAAAACTAAGAACTGCTCAAATGATGATATTTTCATTAGTTGCGATGATAGGATTGGAAAAATGTTGCATAACATCTGCATGTCTGCAGTGGCTATGTCACTCAGGTGAGTGAACCGTGGCCCGTGGGCCTCTTGTTCAAAATTACTGAACTAACTTGTAGGAAAATATCCTCCTAATAAGGGTACACTTTAAAGAAAGATTAGCAGAGGACTTCATGAGGAGCGTATTAAATGATGCTTAAGCAATATTACGGTAAATTTCCTAAAATTTTGTACACCAAAGTTTTTACAAAATAACATATGCAAACAGTGCAGACCCAGATCAGACTGCTCCTGAAGGAGCATTCTGATCTGGGTCTTCATTGTTTGCCATTCCACTAAGTATTTTAAGAAAGAACGGCATAAAAGGCAAAAATTAGGCCAAAAAAGCATGGAATAAAGTGTTTGAAATTTTAGGACATTTACCATATTTTCTGATTTTCTTTATAAAAGCATATGTTGTGGGTACTCGTTTGAATTGTCTCTTCTTTTTAGAGGCAATTCAAATAAGTTCTGATAACATATGTTTTTATGCCCCACCACCAAAAAAGTGGCGGGGTATTATGTTATACCCTCTGAAATTTTGAGTGTCTGTCCGTCCGTCCATCCGTCTGTCCGTCAGCGCCCGCACCATTCGTTTGCCTGCAACTCCTCCTACAGTTTTAGGCCAATCCTTTTCAAACTTTACAGGCGCTTTTAGAATGGTCTGAAGATATGCATATTGTTTTTTCAGAATCTGAAATTATTTTTTGTCACATTTGTTTCATTTTTAACTTAGACTTTTTTTCCAAGCCCTAATACTACAGAAATGTATAGGGAGTATGTACCTTGTATGCGCAACTCCTCCTACAGTTTTAGGCTAATCCTTTTGAAACTTTACAGGTGCTTTTAGAATAGCCTGAAGATATGCGTATTGTTTTTTCAGAATCCTGAAATTATTTTTTATTACATTTTTTGCATTTTTAACAGACTTTTTTCGAGCCCTAATACTACAGAAATGTATAGGGAGTATGTACCTTGTACGTGCAACTCCTCCTGCAGTTTCTGGCCGATCCTTTTGAAACTTTACACATGCTTTTAGGATGGTCTGAAGATATGCATATTGTTTTTATCAGAATCCTGAAATTATTTTTTATCACTTTTTATTGCATTTTTAACTTAGACTTTTTTGTGGGTTTTTTTTTTTTTTTTTTTTTGGAGTTCTGAAATAACTGTTTATTGCTTCTCTTCATGTTTAACTTAGATTGTTTTCAGCCCTTATACTACCGAAGTGCATAGGGAATATGTCCCTGTGTGGCGGGGCATGGTGCATGGCTTGCAGTTTAATTATAAAGAAGTAGATAAAATTGCATTGGCTGTAATCTAAAGACTACTAAATTGCTTGACTTTGGGCTTATAGAGTATGTGCTGTAATGAGGTCAAATCGAGGGTTGAGCGCAAGACTATGGTAACTCAAACATATTTTTGAAACCCTTGTTTAGGGGCAACTTGGACCCCTTTGTAAACAATGCAAATTTAGGTGCCATTGCTCATACGAGCAATGGCACCTAAATTTTCATTGTTTACAGAAAGAAATGTCGTAATCTTCATAATGCCTTCATGGTGAGGAGATTAGGTTTGGGGAAAAACAACCTTCTGACTTAGGCTAGTCTTGCGCTCAACCCTCGAAATATGGTATGCACCGAAGTCGCCTTTTTCCATGGCATATCTTATGTAATATTATAGGAGATGAAAATGATAATGAAAAGCCAGAGATCACAGAGGACATGGATTCTGTTGTGACAATTGAGGCATTAAAGAAAGCTGGAGTATTAGCCAACAACAACAAAGGTTAGTCATTGGAAATCTGTTATAAATTTTGCAATTTTTTTTTTGTGTGGTAGAAGATGAGAAAACCTGTAACAAAAATCCAATGAGTACCCTAATTATAGCCCCACTACAAACAGTGCAAACAAATGGGTATTTTTGTGGCTACATATTATGGACAGTTACAGTGTATTTGAATGGGATTTATTTAATTATAACCAACAATATCACTGTATTTTATTATATAAAAAAGTAAAAGTGACAGTCTGACATATTAAGACTAATATATTCTGTTTACTGGGCACAGTAAAAATGAAAAATGAAACAGAAGATTTATGTAAGTAAGACACCATAATCTAATAATATATTACACCATGTTATATTGCTGTTTTCACCAAATGTAATGAAGGAATAAGGGAGTAGAGAATGCATTCTCTTGTAAATATACCATAAATACCCTAAATATTTTACTAAAGTCCATAGGATTTGTCAAAAAGGAGTATTTGATGATGATTCTGTGACATTTTTTCTTATTTCTTCATAAAAGCATGTTGTCAGTCATTATGAAAACACGCCTATTCAAATACATGTATATTGAAAATTTCAGCACCAAAAACTGAAAGTTTTCAGATAAAAATTCCGATATTTTTTTCATATTTCTGCTCAAAACATAGATTGTAGGTACTCGTTAGAACTGCCTCGATGAGGCGGTTCTAACGAGTACCCACAATCTATGTTTTTAGCAACTATAAGAAAAATAATGTATACCCCTGTAAACCCCAGTTTTACTATATAAAACTGGGGTTTAAGGGGGTCAAAATTATATAGGTATGTTTTCGTGATGACTCATAAGAAAGGCATGAGGAGATGCTCCTAATGAGTACCCACAAATGTATTTTTTATGGAGAACCAGAGAAAATTATCTCAGAATTTTCACCAAATACCCCCACCATAACAATTCCAAAGGAAAAGTAAAAATATTAGAGCATTTAGTGTATGTTGATGAGACATTACTAATGAGTACCCAATACATATGTTTTTATGTTTATGGAGAAATAAGAAAAAATATCCCAGAATGATCATCAAATACTCCTCCTTAAACTCTTCTATATACTTACACTTCATTACGAAAACATGCCTATTCAAATATATTGAAAATTTTACAACCAAAAAAATGAAAATTTTCAGATAAAAATTCTGCTATTTTTCATATTTCTGCTCAAAACATAGATTGTGGGTACTCGTTAGAACCGCCTCGGCGAGGCGGTTCTAACGAGTACCCACAATCTATGTTTTTGAGCAGAAATAAGAAAAATAATGTATACCCCTGTAAACCCCAGTTTTACTATATAAAAGTGGGGTCTAAGGGGGTCAAAATTATATAGGCATGTTTTCGTGATGTAAAGTTCATTGGGGTGCCTTTTTCTTTTCAGCTGAAAAGGTGAAACTTGAGCATAGACCAAAGCTCTTCGTGTTGTACGAAGAGGATCATCAGTACCACAGAAAGGTTGTTGATTACTTCACTACATATCTACAGAACTACTGCCATTGTGACGTCATGTGTGCTCAACTTCAGCTAGACACCACTTGGGTGCACCAAGAAATTCAACAAGCAGATTATGTGGTTATAGTCAATTCGAAGGTAGCTCACAGCATCTACAGGAGCCTTCTCATTAAGAACCGAGGACAAACAGAGCATTCGCCATCGGGAAATGTTAAAAGTCCAGGGATAAACTGTATTTTACAGAGATTCCTGCAGGAGCCACATTATGATAAAACAGTGATGGTGTACTTTGATTATACCAGTGAGGACCACATTATTCCGGACATTTGCCCAGGTTATAATTATAAACTCATGAAACATTTCACTGACTTCTTGCTACACGTACATCAACTAAAGCGAACAGATAAGCTGAGTCATTATGAGTTACCATTGGATGGGCAGTATGATTTGAAACCAGTTGGAAAAGAACTTAAAACAGCGATAAGAATGGCAACTGATTATGAAAGAGAACACCCTCATTGGTTTTCTCAGAACTTCGCATATCTACGGTCATTTTCTAACACAAGCGAGGAAAGCGGTTTTGATTCTGGTCTTCCACAAGAACCGGGCTTTCTTGATCCAATCACTGAGCAGCTGCATGGCTATATAGATGCTACATCTCAGGATGCCATCACAATCCCACCACCCACTGCTAATCACAGAGAACTCTATCTTGCCCTGTCTCCAAACAACTTCCACCCACACATCTATGACAAATGTAATCCAGGGAGCATGTCCCCGGAAGCTCCGACGACAGCTGATTCGGGACAGTTTGATTTCATTCCACCAGATGATCTGAGTGAATTTGACACTACTAGTAAAACACAGAGTGAACAAATGATGAGCATAAATGCGCGTAACTGTGGGTACGACAATAAAGCGTATGACTGGAAACAGGATCTAGTTTTACTACGAGTGCAGAGTGGTGAAATTCCTTTTAGTGATGTTCATAGCTTAGGAGGGGAGAGTGTATGAACAAGATTCAATATTCTATAGCTCCAGATAATTATTTCATCTGAAAAGTATTTGATATATTTTATTTCTTCACAAAAACATATGATGTAGTTACTCATTAGAAGTAACTCTGTGATGCACTTCTAATGAGTACTCACAACATATGATTTCATGTAGAAATAAGAAAAACTTTCATCTGGATAATTCTCTGATTGGCGCTATGATTATTAAGGTAGATAGAATCACTTCCAAATGAGACAACTCAGACCCAGAAGTATTTACTTCCCTTCTTCTGGGGAACTATTGAAGGGATACATATACAAGGAAGAAAATTCCTTTCTGCTTGGAGAGAACTTAAAAAGTGATTAGAATGTGACTATTGAAAGAATTTTCTTTTTTCTGAAAAGTGCCCAACCCTTGAAGGGATTCATGTACCAGGAAGCCAATTCCTTCCAGCTGGAATTGTCTCCCTTTAAAAAGGGAGACAATTAAAACTGTCAGTTTAGAGTGCTGTCGCTTTGAGATATAGCCACTTATTTTAAATGGGTTGAATAAACATGATAATGTTTACAGGGAAAAAACAGGGATTTATCTTGTCTACCAGCCATGGAAGAGCAAACATTTCTTATGGGCAACACTTTATTTGGCTAGCACCTATTTTTATCTTTGTGTTTAAGACAAATTGCATTTTTAGCTGCAACCATGCACCAGCTCAACATGCTCTTAACTGTGTTGACCAGGTCGTAAAACTCAGTCAAAGCTACACCTTGCAGAAAGCTGTCATTCTAAAATGTTTCAATTTCTCCAACAAAATTAAAACTTGGCATTTCATTTGGATTGTCTGCAGGCAGATGTTTCACATGAAATGTCAAGCTTTTTTTTTATTTTCTTAAAAAATATACATGTATGTCAACTGCTGTTGTGACTGTAACTTTAAAGGTTAACAATATTTAAGCAGACAGCAAAGGCTTTGATCAGATGCTTGCATTGCATGTGCAGACTGTTCAGAGACATATTGAAAATTTTACAACCATAAAAGGAAAATTTTCAGATAAAAAATTCTGATATTTCTCATATTTCTGCTCAAAACAGAGATTGTGGGTACTCGTTAGAACTGCCTCACTGAAGCAGTTCTAATGAGTACTCACAATCTCTGTTGCTTTTAACAAAATAAGAAAAATAATGTGTACCCCTGTAAACCCAAGTTTTACTATATAAAAGTGGGGTTTAAGGAGATCAAAACTATATAGGTGTGTTTTTGTGATGAGCAACCTTTTATTGCTAAGCATGCTGGGTATAAATTTCAGCAGACGACATTTTGAATTTTTTTTTAAAATTTTCTCAGAAAATAGGCTTTGACATTTGCAAATTGTCATCTTTGGAGACAATTTGCATGAAATGTCAAATCTATTTTGGGGGCATATAAGATGTTTTCAATTTGTCGAAAGTTAATCACAGAGATTGGTAGAGGTTAACATGGCATAACATATGGGCTGATATAGCATAGATGTTTTTGCTAGGGAGACAACTTTGATGACTTTCTATTTGCTCTACTACAAACCAAGCTCCTTCTAAAAGGTGTCTACCACAAGGAAAGTATATGCTCCCAATGGGAGAAAATTCTTTGCTTGTTGAGTAGACCACTTTTCAGGGCCCAGTTGTTCAAAGCGTCGTTAGCTTAACGAGCTCGTTAAGGGTCATTTCGTTAACTGTTTTAGCGGATTCAATATACAATTTTCTGATAATTTTTGCTGAAAAAATGTGAGTAGCTTTTGCACTGCAAAAGCTACTCACATTTTTTCAGCAAAAAATTTCAGCGTATTTGCGTATCACTTGATGTAAATTTTAACGAATCGTTAACTAACGACATCGTTAGTTTTGAACAACTGGGCCCAGATTTTCTCCTTTAAGAGAAGAGCTTTTGTTAAAGTATGCCAATATTTGATTTTTACAGGATTTTGTTACAGGAACACTTTTAGATTTGCTAAGGTATTAGTTTACTTGTTCATTGATTAAAATTGCTTTGTCGTGCGTGTTGGAAATTGTATATATACAGAAAATGTCCTAAAATTTTGAATCATTTATTCCATACTATTTTGGCCTAAATTTTGCATTTTTATTCACCTTTGCCTAAATAGTTAGTGGAGTGGCAAACAGTGTAGACCCTGATTCAGACTGCTCCAGTCTGATTGGGGTCTGCACTGTTTACATATGTCACTTTGTCAGATACTTTGGTGTTTGAAATTGTAGGACATTTACCATATGTGATACACGGTAAATGTCCTAAAATTTTGTACAGCTACCTTTCCATTACGAAAACATGCCTATTCAAATATATAGAAAATTTCATCACCAAAAACTGAAAGTTTTCAGATAAAAATTCAATTTTTTTTTTTTTTTTCATATTTCTGCTCAAAACATAGATTGTGGGTACTCATTAGAACCGCCTCGGTGAGGCGGTTCTAACGAGTACCCACAATCTATGTTTTGAGCAGAAATAAGAAAAATAATGTATACCCCTGTAAACCCCAGTTTTACTATATAAAAGTGGGGTTTAAGGGGGTCAAAATTATATAGGCATGTTTTCGTGATGCTGACAAAATTGCATACGCAAACAGTGCAGACCAAGATCAGATTGCTCCTGAAAGAGCGGTCTGATAAGGGTCTCAAGTGTTTGCAATTCCAATCTTTATTGTAAGAAACAGCTGCATAAAAAGCAAAATTTAGGGAAAAAAAGCATAGAATAAAGGTTTCAGAATATTGGAATATTTACCATACGTAGACAGCAAAGGCCCAGATTAGGCTGTCCATTTGAATAGTTTAATCAGCATCACGAAAACATGCCTATGTAATTTTGACCCTCTTAACCCCACTTTTATATAGTAAAACTGGGGTTTACGGGGGTTTACATTATTATTCTTATTTCTGCTAAAAAAAACCCATAGATTGTGGGTACTCACAGGAACTACCTCACTGAGGCAGTTCTAACAAGTACCCACAATCTATGTTTTGAGCAGTAATATGAAAAAATATCAGATTTTTTATCTGAAAATTTTCATTTTTTGCTGGCAAAATTTTCAGTATATTTGAATAGGCTTGTTTTCGTAAGTTTAATCAGGGCTTTAATTGCCAGCTTACGGAATTTATAGACTATATAAATGATCAGTAAAAGCAGTGGTGAAATTTTACAGATATGCAGGCTGATCTGGGTCTTGGCCAATGACACATGGCATTAAGGGCCCTTTTTCTTACGTTGTGCATTATATGAATCATAAATTCATAATATAGTTTCAGGGAACAGTAATATAATATATTGCGTAATGAACAGTTGGATCTCTTATTGATTGTGACTTCATAGATTTAACTCTATCTCTCATAGCTCTAGATAAGAAGGCATATCAGAAAAATACAGTTGACTCTTGTTATCTCGACCTCGCTTATCTCGTATAACCGCTTATCTCGAAGTGGAAATCTGGTCCCTGCCTAAACCTGAAAATCTAACAACAGGTAAAAAAGTATTGTGGAAAAGAGGAGAAATCCTAAGGAGCAAATTCTCCTCTTTTCCACAATATTTTCAATATATCTCTAACTTAGTCCAATTACACATATATTTGTTAAATGTGGTTGTTTGAACTATTTTTTCCTCAATTCTGCTCATCTGATATGTCGAGGTACGGATATCTCAAAGTATTTTAGAGAGTCCTGTGGAATTCGAGATAACGAGAGTCGACTGTGTTTTTTTTCCCTATTTCTCCACCAGAACTTGTGGATATTCATTGGCTGCACCTCAGTGAGGCACTTCTAATGATTATGCACAACACATATGATTATGCACAACACATATTTTTTCACAAAAATATGTTGGGGTATTCATTAGAAGTGCCTCGGTGAGGCACTTCTAATGAGTAACCACAACATATGTTTTTGTGCAGAAATAACAAAATATCAATAACTCTGATTGACAAAATATGCCTTGTCAGGAACTATGCTCTTTTTGTTCAGGTGTAGGTTAGTAAAACAAGCAGCAACATTGATCAGCCTTCAGAGGCTGAATTTACATATCAGCAGATGACATTTTAAGAGATTGTTTTTTTCTGAGTTCTTGCAGAAGATAGGCTTCTTTAACCTTTACCACTCTCTGGGCATTTTCAGCAGACGACAAATTTATGATATTTTTCTTATTAATCCCAGAACACAGGATTTGACATTTCAAATATCAATAACTATTAATTATTGACATGACAATGTCATGTCCTGTTTTCTGGGAAAAATAAGAAAAATATCTCTAAAATGTTGTCTGCTGAAAATTTTACCCAGAGTGCTAAGTGTTAAAGATAAATTTAATCCATTTACATTAAGTGGACTCTTCTATTGCAATTCTTTGGACCGGTCTATTTCCAGTAGTCGGGTGTCCGATTAGTTTTTATTATTACTATTCTTTATAGAAATTCCTGTAGTTAATGTAAACAGTGTACACCTTTATCAGATGCCATATAATGCAGCATCTGATCTGGGTCTGCACTGTTTGCCAGTTACCCTTTTAGGGGTCTCCAGACCAAAATGGGTGAATGAAATGTTAAGCCCTAATTCTATGAACAATAAAAGAAGTGTGTATACTCATTTTTTGCCTACTAATATTTCATATGTAAAGCACTTAAAATTATTACTACCATATTCAACCTAATTACCGCACAGTGCGCTTAAGTTTTTTCAAAATTACTGAAAAACCCGTAGTAAAATATCGTCCTAATAAGGGCACACCTTGATTATGTGATAGGTGTTTGATGTTTCTTATAGAAGCATATATTGTGGGTACTCATTTGAATTACCACAAACAGGTTTATAAAAGCATATGTTATGAGTACTCATTTGAATTGCCTCAACTTGTCGAGGCAATTCAAAAGAGAACCCACAACAAATGCTTTTATAAAAGAACCAGATGAAATTATAATGGTTTTAATCTGAAGAGCTAGAAATTGATTGACAGTGCACTTATAGGAGCATGTGTGATAATTAGGGCAAATACATTAACTTTACAAATCATCCAATGAAGTTCCTAATACAGTCAAACCTTTCTTAAAGGCCACCTGTATTAAGCAGTCATCTGTCTTTAGCAGTCACATTTTGGCTTTTCCATAGATGTTTGCTTTACACACATTTGACAGTATTTTCTGTTAAATACTATTTCTGAAAAAAAAAAAATAAATAAATAAGAAGCAGAAAGGTTTATTATAAAAATTATAAGCCTGAAGCAAATACAATGTGTGAACCCTTTAAGCACTAAGCAAAATTGTAGCAGATGACATTCTAATCTTTATTATTATTCACATGAAATACCAAGTCTGATTTTCTCAGAAAACTACACACACACACATAAAAATGTTATATGCCGGACAGTCTGTTCACATGAAATGCCAAGTCTTATTTCCTCTAAAATTATACATTGTAATAATAATAATAAAAAAATGTTGTCCGCTACAATTATGATTTATATAGCACTTTAAGGGTTGAATAGACATTCTCAGTACTCTTGGATAGTTATATTTTTAGAAGTGCATTTTAGTACTGATAGTAGGGTATAACTACTTGTATCATAGCCCATTCAGGTATAGTGGATCATTCCTGTTAAGGAGTTGGACTATTCCATTTAGTTTATTGAAGCCTGCTTTTTTGTCACAGCTGTTTTAGCAAGCAGGAGCGATATAGGGATCACTTTCCGGCATCGTCATTGGCATTGGCCTTGTCATTGTTTTTGGCATAAAAAATGTTAAGTCTGTGCATTTAGTTCCATTTCTCAAACACCAGGGCCCAGTTGTTCAAAGCATTGTTAGCTTAACGAGCTCGTTAGTGGTCAAAATATTAACTGTTCTAGTAAGTGCAATATCTAATTGCCAGGTATTTTTGCTGAAAAAATGTGAGTAGCTTTTGCAAATGCAAAAGCTACTCACATTTTTTCAGCAAAAATATTAGCGTATATGCCATATTTAATGATCAAAGTTTTAACGATACGTTAACTAACGACATTGTTAGTTTTGAACAACTGGACCCAGGGCATTAAGGCTACTGAAACTTCATACACACATCACACATCACTGTGATGCACTTTGCCCACAGCCGTCAGCCATTACTTGCCTTGCACTACTTTTCAGACTCAATGGCTGAACAATGCATAGTCTGCCCATTTAGCTCCGTTTCTTGAGCACCAGCAGTTGCAGCATAGCCATTTGTCAAATTTCTTGTTGTTACAATACTTCAATTTAATGACAAACAGTGCAGACCCAGATCAGATGCTGCATTCTAAGGCATCTGATCTGGCTCTACATTGTTTGCTAGAGTCCATTTTGTGGGATCTTAGGCATAATTGGGTCAATGTACTATATTTTAAAATGCTTCTAACCCTTAGGGTGCCAGTCTTAATTGCAACAGACATTCTGTTGCCTCGTTTTGATTCTTTATTTGGAAATCTCTTTTATCTAGAGCTATATAGGTTGTGTCATATCTCCTGTACATGGTGCATGTTCTAAAATTTCATACCCCAAACTTTCTCACAAAATGACATATACAAACAGTGAAGACCAAGATCAGACTGCTCCTGGAGGAACAGTCTGATCAGGGTTTCACTGTTTGCATTCGACCAAGTATTTTAAGGAAGAAATGCATAAAAAGCAAAATTTAGGCCAAAAAAATAGGGAATGAAGTATTGAAATTTTAGAACATAAACCATAATTTGAAGAAATGGATGCAAATTTCATTGTTACCTATTTTGAAAATTCTTTTAACTCATTTATGACTAACCATTTCCTAAAACGACATTGGTAAACAGTGTAGACCCAGATCAGATGCCACAGAATTTGGCATCTGATCAAGGTCTATGCTGTTTGCATTAAATACAGAAATTTCTATAAAACATGATAATAAAATTACTCAGACATCCCTTTTATTGGAAATGGATCTGTCCAAAGAGTTGAGGTAGAAGAGTCCTCAAGGCAAAAATGGGTTAATATTATATACCCCTGTCTACCCCTATTTTCACTATATATATTATGGGGGTTGGGCTAAGCATGGGTAATGATGTAAAACAAAATATTTTACAATGTCAGCTGCAAAAATTTTAAATGGCCTTTTAAGGGTTTAGTACTGTATTCTTGGCATAATAAATCACAGTCGACTCACATTATCTCAAGCTCAAAGGTACCAGAATTTCTGGTTTGACTCAACAGTAGTTTGAGATGAAAGTACTAAGAATGTAAGGAACAATACGAGGGTTGAGCGCAAAACTAGTGTAAGTCAGACGGTTGTTTTTCCCCAAACCTAATCTCCTCACCATGAAGGCGTTATGAAGATTACAACATTTCTTTCTGTAAACAATGAAAATTTAGGTGCCATTGCTCGTATGAGCAATGGCACCTAAATTTGCATTGTTTACAAAGGGGTCCAAGTTGCCCCTAAACAAGGGTTTCAAAAATATGTTTGAGTTACAATAGTCTTGCGCTCAACCCTCGAATAGCAAATTAAACCAAGAGTGCCTTTATTTAGTTTGGCTGAAGCATTAGTTTATTATAAGCAATTAGTGTTTGAGATAAGGAGAGTCAGCTGTAGTAAGTGATTGTAATATAAAATGTTTTACCCAGTGTCATGGTACACACAAATTAGAGATATTATAGTTTAATTTGTACATAAACATATATTTTAAATTTTTGAATATTATAACACATATATACTTAACACATGTATAACATATATATACATTATATTAATCAGATTATTCTAATAGAAAACTGTTTTACATTTTCATTCGTATCTACATGTATATTTGATTAAGATGTTTTATGTTTAATTTTTGCCTTCACCCTGCTTTTAGTTGTGGATAAATATACAAAAATATTGTTGTCAAATTTTATTCTTACTAAAATAGGCACTTAACATTTTGTTTACATTTTGTCATATGGAGATAATTAAAATCATCACGAAAACATGTCTATATAATTTTGACCATCTTAAACCCCACTTTTATATAGTAAAACTGGGGTTTACAGGGGTATACATTATTTTTCTTATTTTTGCTCAAAAACAGAGATTGTGAGTACTCATTAGAACTGCCTCACCAAGACAGTTCTAATGAGTACCCACAATCTATGTTTTGAGCAGAAATATGAAAAATATCAGCTTTTTTATCTGAAAATTTTCCGTTTTTGGAGGTGAAATTTTGTGTATATTTGAATAGGCATGTTTTCATAATGTGGAGATAATTAAAATGAATGCTAAACTTTGATTTTGAGAGAAAAGTAATGAAAATGACACCTATAGGATATTTGCTTGATGAGGTGCTTGTTTAACCAAAAAATATTGGTATTTTTGTTATTTCTTCTAAAAAGGTATGTTGTGGGTACTGATGAGAAGTGCCTCATGAGTACCCATAAAAAATGGGTTTTTTTATGAAGAATTAGAAAAAAAATATTTCTCTGGATTACTATCTTATATGGAGCCCTGCAAAAAGTATTCCTACTTTTTTTCTTATTTATTCTGTGAAAACATTATGTCTATAGTACACATTTGATTTCCTTATTACCGTGCAAAAACATATAACATTGCTGTTAGAGCTGTAAATCAAAGATTTGTTTGATTGTTGATGGAATTATTACATGTAACCATAGAAACAGTTCCATTTAGGTAGTAAAAGACTTTTTTCAACTTTTTAGAATAAGTATGGTAAGGAGTTAAGGTATTCCAAGACAAAGGGTAAATACGGTATCTTAGATATTTGGACACCTTGACTTCCTACCATATTTTTTCTAAAGGGTCATCAACCAGTTTTGTCTAACTCCCTATTTTTGTAGACATGCATTTCAGGTTCTTGTTGCAAAATTTATTTGCTTCACAATAAAGAATTACCACTTACAAACAACTAGTATTTTTGTTATTTTCAAATAATGTTACATAAGTCCAATACTGGTGATGTAGCAGGGTGATTTGAGCTAAGTTTATATGTTTTCATTAAAAGCAGAAGGCATTTTGAAATATTTTTCTTATTTTTATCCAAAATAAACAGGATATGCCATTTAATATAGATTGTCTCTTTTGGAGACAGTTGACATGAAGTGTTAAACCTTATTTTCTGAAAAAAAAAAAAAAGAAGACAAATACATGTAGTTTCCATTTGTCATCTGCTGAATTTGACCATATTAACATGATAGTGTTATCTCACTTCTTGTCCAGTACCCAGTCATTCAAAACATTGTGACTTTTATGAAGTCATCCAGTTAATGATATGTTAAATATTTTAACACAAAGTATTTAAACACATTGATTGTTTTATGATAAAAAAAAACTACATAAAAATATCCATTAACTTACATTTTATTAGACAGAGTTTGCTGTACAAAAGATTGATAGACATAGAACAACACTAAAGAAAAATGTTTGAACAACAACACAATTCTGAATTTTCATTGTATTGTATTGAACAAACAGTGTAGACCCAGATTAGATGCTGCAGAATGCTGCATCTGATCAGCATTACAAAAACAAGCCTATTCAAATATACTGAAAATTTTACCACCAAAAACTGAAAATTTTCAGATAAAAACTCTGATATTTTTCATATTTCTGCTTAAAACATAGATTGTGGGTACTCCTTAGAAGTCCCATGATGAGGCAGTTCTAACGAGTACCCACAATCTATGTTTTTGAGCAGAAATAAGAAAAATAACGTATACCCGTGTAAACCCCAGTTATGCTATAAAAAAGTGGGGTTTAAGGGTGTCAACATTATATAGGCATGTTTTCATGATGAGGATCTACACTGTTTTCCACTTATCACATATTTTAGACACATCAGTAGATAGTAAAATAGACATTATCAAATTTTAGGACAAGTATGGTAAGGAGTTAAGGTGTTCTTATACTTAGGGTAAATATTCATGAAATATTTTCTACGGTCATTCTCTCCCTTCCGCTGATTCAAGAAGGGCAGTTGTTAGTTTCTGGCGAAGTAATGTGCACAATACTGGTTTAACCCCTTAGAGGATTAAGCCAGCCCAGTAAAAGTGTGGTTAGGCAAACTAACTGTGCTCCACATGACCCCATTGGGTTGACTGTGTGTAAAACCTCAGCACAAACAAAATATGGTGTACCCATGTTTTGCTTTACAGTATGAGGGAACAAGTGGGTTTACATTACAAGGTTTTGTTTATATAATGATATCAATGCAATTATTGTTTTAATGGGCACTTGATATGCCTGGTGGATTAGCCACCATTTTTAAAAAGGGAGACAACTTTTGTGACTTCCTCTTTGGGTTCTTGAACATCAAAACACTACGAAAACAAGCCTGTTCAAATATATAGTAAATTTCACCTCCAAACACTGAAAATTTTCAGATAAAAAATTCTGATATTTTTCATATTTCTGCTCAAAACATAGATTATTGGTACACATTAGAACTGCCTCGCCGAGGCAGTTCTAACAAGTACCCATAATCTATGTTTTTGAGCAGAAATAAGAAAAATAATGTATACCCCAGTTTTACTATATAAAAGTGGGATTTAAGGGGGTCATTATTATATATGCATGTTTTCGTGATGATCTTCTAAAAAAGGGGTCTAACTTGTTCTTTCTATTTAGAGTAGACACCTTTCAGAAGGGAGCAAAATCGATTTGGTGTCATCTGCCCTGAAAGTACGCATTCCCCATAAGTCAAAACGTTGAATATTAGTTTTGGGCTAAGAATTTTGTCAAGTTAATAACTAAGGCTGGCACAATTAATTGGATAATCCATTGATTGATCGATAAATTCCACAAAAATGATTATCATTGTAGATTTTATAATAATCGATCATTTGATTTCTGTGTCTGTTACTTTACCGTATTAACCTTAGTATTCAGACATCTCAACTCCTTACCATACTTATTCTTTATATTTAATCTAAAATTTGAACAAGTACAATTTACTACCCATTCTTGTGTCTAAAAATAGCTGGATGGGTGGCAAACAGTGTAGACCCTGATGAGATGCTGCATTTGCGGTGTCTCATCAGGGTCTACACTGTTTTGTCATGCCTGTCTGACTGAATAAATGCAATAAAGTATAACATATGGTAAGAGTCATGCTCAGACAGGTAAAATTATGACCAAATCGTCAGTGATTACTAATCTATGATCGATCACAATGGCAGGACTGATAATCAATCATCTTTTCAGCTCCGATTAGCCAGCCTTACCCATAAGTAAAAAATGTTGAATATCAGTTTTGGGCTAAGAATTTTGTCAAGTTAATAACGCAGGTCTCTATGTATTCTTTGCCTATGACATTTTGCCTTCTCCATGTAGCATTTACATATATAATTACTGTGCCTCAAGTTGTTTGTTGCTGTTGTTTTTATTAAAATGTTTATTTACACAAGCAAATGTGCTTTTTACATGTACTTAATATATATTTTTTATGTATGAACCTACAGCAATAATATATAGTTATGCATTTGTTTGTTGTCATATTTGTATTTCATGTTTTGTATACCAATACTTTGGTTTTGGATTACAGGTATTTCTCTGTGTGATTAATGAGTTTCTGAATATATATTTTATGTAGGAAGCTACGTATAAAGCAATAATATCCATTAACTTTATAACACGGTTTGTTATAACATGGTTTTGGATATAACACAGTTCAAAGATGGATCCCAAAAGCATAAATAGTCATTTTTCTATATGATCTATACATTTTTGTTTGGCAATAACACGTTTTTTTAACTAAATAGGTTTATGCTTTGGACCCCAACAATAGTGTTATTAAGAGGTTGTGGTGTATATGTGCCACAAATTGAGAAAATATACCTTCAGATGTGTGCCAGCGAAGATTCAGTTCAACCTGATCATGTGGGGTCTGATCAGAATCTTCTTTGGGCACACTGGACAGCCAAGGATGCAAAGTTTCTTTGGGTGGGCAACAAAGACTCTGATCAGACTGTGCAGATGTGATGCATCTGAGCAAAGACCCAGATGAAACTTTAACCCTCTTCCTGCTGAATAAATTAACATCACAAAAACATG
The DNA here is from genome assembly GCA_964016985.1 of Anodontia alba. Lineage (NCBI taxonomy): Eukaryota > Metazoa > Mollusca > Bivalvia > Lucinida > Lucinidae > Anodontia > Anodontia alba. The sequence continues at coordinate 60,701,552 of OZ024828.1, forward strand.
CCTATTCAAATATACTGAAAAATTAATCACCGAAAAATTGAAAATTTTCAGACAAAAAATTCAAATATTTTTCATATTTCTTCTCAAAACATAGATTGTGGGTACTCGTTAGAACCGCCTCTGTGAGGCAGTTCTAACGAGTACCCACAATCTATGTTTCTGAGCAGAAATAAGAAAAATAATGTTTACCCATGTGAACCCCAGTTTTACTATATAAAAGTGGGGTTTAAGGGGGTCAAAATTATATAGGCATGTTTTCGTGATGAGATGCCATACCCACTGCCAATTGTCAGCCAATTAAAGTCCTTGATCCAGCATGTTGATATAAATTCACATACTAAGTGGCAAATAGTGCAGATCCAGATCAGTTGGCTTCATCAGAAGCCAACTGATCTGGATTTACACTGTTTGCAAAGGCAGGGTGTATCTGGGTTCAGCAGGACGATGATTGAGCATGCACAGGATGATCTGAATCTGCACATTTTATGCATGCTCGAAGGCACTTTTTCACTTGACGCACCCCATATAAAGTATTGGGAATTCAAGGCGTGTTTTGGTTTAAACATATTTTATTCAAAAGTATCAATTTAAACGTCAATATTGTAAACAATAAAATACAGGACTAGAATGAAAGCATACATGCTTATATAATTCTTCTCCACAATTTGTACAGGGTAGACAACTTTTGTGGCTTCCAGTTTGCTTTTCTTCATACCAAAGCCCTCCTGAAAAAGGGTTTACTTTAATCCTTTCATCCCTGAGTTTCTGAAGTGGACTCTTCTTTCTTTGAATCTGCTTAGAACCATTGTTCCAAATAGGGATCTCAGTCAAAAATCAAAATAGAATAGCAGTTAGTTTAGATCTTGATGAGACAGCCATCTTATCAGGATCTACGCTTTTTGCAAAACAAATTGGTTTGATCTGCAGGTCTGGAATGGTTAAAAGAAAGGCATTTGCTCCCAAGGGAAGCAAATTATTTTCTTTTACAGTGAACCCTCGTTACAATGACAGCATTTATTCTCAAAGATATTACCATTAAAATGAATTTGCTGTTGTGACGAATCCTTAATGGACAGAATGATATGTAAGAAAGACCTTGTTTTATTCTTATTTCCTTGCAGAATGTATGTTTTGGATATTTGTAAGAATCGCCTCGGTGAGGCGATTCTAATAAATATCCAAAACATATTTTGCTTGAAAGTTTAATGCAATATTCTTGCATTATTTCTCATTGACTGTCACCTCTTGAACAAAGGTTTTGTGATATTCAAATTGTCATTATAATGAATTTTGTTGTTGTATCGAGTGTCTGTATAAAGAGGGTTGACTGTACATTAGACCTCTTTTCAGTAGGGAGGTAAAAACAATTTAGACAGAGTTACTGCCCCTGAAAGTGTATCACATTCCCTAATGATATGATACCTTACACCTTTGCTCTCTAAGATAAGGTAATATTCTAGCTAAGCAGAGGAATTGTTAAGGAGGAGTTTTTGTTGATAATTATCGGATAATTGTCTCCATTTCTCCATAAAAACATATGTTGTGGGTACTCATTAGAAGTGCCTCGTTGAGGCACTTCTAATGAGTACCCACAACATATGTTTTTATGGAGAAATAAGAAAAATTATCCCACAATTATCATCAAATACTCCTCCTTAACAATTCCTCTGAGATAAGGTAATTTTGATTTATTTCTTATTCCTCCGTGAAATGTATCTACCATATTTACCCTAAATATTAGGACACCTTAACCCCTTCCTTTTCTTTTTCAAAAATTTTAACACGTCCATTTCACTTCCTGTCACTGTGGCTAAAACCTACTGGATTGGTGGCAAACAGTGTAGTTCTGATACAGTCAGACCTTTCTTAAAGGCCATTTATTGTATGACTGTTGACTGTATTAAGCAGTCAGCTGTCTTAAAACCCAGTATTTCAGACCCCGTTAACCTTTGTCCTGCTGAATCTGGCTATGCCTTGCTTTTGTAAACAGTGTAGATCCAGATCATTTGGCTTCTGAAGAAGCCAACGGATCTGGATCTGCACTGTTTGCCATTAATTATGTGAATTTATAGCAACAATTCGGATCAAGTAATCTTATTGGCTGAAAATTAGAAGTGGGCGTGGCATCTTAATTTATTTTATGGCGTCTGATCTGGGTCTATACTGTTTGCATAGGCTTTCCTGTCCAAATACTTTGGGTTAATACTGTAAACTCAGCAGAAGTGCCTTGCTGAGGCTTTTCTAATGAGTAACCAAGCATATGTTTCCATAGAGAGAAATAAGAAAAAAAACTTACATGGATAGCCCTCTTATATAGAACAATGTCAAACCCTTATATGAGACATCAAAAGAGACAAGTGATAAACTTTCCTTTGTTTGCACTTGACACTTTGGATATCTGGGCCCAGTTGTTCAAAGCAATGTTAGCTTAACAAGCTCGTTAGTGGTCAAAATGTTAACTGTTCTAGTAAGTACAATATTTAATTCACAGGTATTTTTGCTGAAAAAGAGTAGCTTTTGCAAATATAAAGCTACTTTTATTTAGCTTTTGCTTTTTTCAGCAAAAATATTTGCGTATGTGCCATATTTAATGATTAACGTTTTAACGATACGTTAACTAGCGACATTGTTAGTTTTGAACAACTGGGCCCTTTTTGTTATTACCCTAAATATTAGGACATACTAACTCCTTACCATACTTGTGCCAAAATTTTTGGTGTCTAAATATTGTAATGGAATGGTGAATAGTGTTGATCCTGGTTAAACTGGTCTTTAGGAGAAGTTTGACCAGGGCCTACACACTTTGCGTAGGCATATCTGTCTGAATATTTACAGTAAATACAGATTAATACCCTTTTTAGTTAACATTTTGGCATTATAAATTATATTTTTCTATTTGGCCTAAATTGGCGCTGCCTCTATGTGACTCAGTTGCCTGGTAGCATTAAAAATCTTATCAGTTAGTCAGTCAGCCTAAATTAATGTTTTTGAACGCTTGCTTGAAAAGTGAGATGATGGTTGAATGTGAGGAATATCAGTTTTGTTTTGTTTTTTCTGTATCTTTCATGAACAGAATCACACAGAGGCTGCTGCTTTTTATCTTGTGATGTTTCTAGTGTTGGGAATCGGCCAGAGTTTTATAGTTTATCATCAGGTTTGAAAACCAACTGATCATTGAATTTTCCGATTAGTCAACAATAAAAATTCTTTACTGTCATCAGTCACAAGAGGCAAAAGTGACTGATGATCGATTATAGTCAATCATTGCTGACCACATTAGTTTCCAATGTAATTTAAGGGGACTGGATATAGTTAGATTTTTTGCCATTTTTACAAGGGTGTCAAATTTTTGACTGCTTTTTTCTTGCACATCAAGGCCCTTCTGAAAAGAGGTCTGCTCTAAAAGGAAAGAATTTGCTCCCTTTGGGAGCAAATTCTTTCCTTTTAGAGTAGACCTCTTTTGGAGCAAATTCTTTCCTTTTAGAGTAGACCCCTTTTCAGATTGAATGCAAGACAATACTGATGGATTTGCCTCCCTTGAAAGTGTATCAATTCCCTTCAAATTCCCTTTGATGATACTTAGCAGGGATATGGAAGAGGTCTAGGTGATTTGTAGCAGTCAGGAACAATAACTCATTCTTATTTTTTCTAATTATCTTTCTATACTCGGATGTACTGCACTTCATTGCAGAGTCTTTCATTATAACCCATTCATGGTCTCGATATGATTTATTAATGTTGAACAGGTCGTAAAATAATAAATTGACTGTACTTGGTCACAAGTATGAATGGGAAAACTGGGTTATGGTGGAATTTCCACATCTCTTGTTCTTAACAATGTGAAATGTTACAAACATTTTTTGTGTGTGTGTTTTTCCGAAATTATTGACCTTTGGAACTAAGACAATATTTTATTGTAATTACCCCAAATACTGGGACACCATAGCTACTTACCATACCTGTCCTAAAAGTTGATGATGTCCATATTAGTACCTGTTGATATATCAAAAATGCTGGATGAGTGTCTAACAGTAAAGACACTATACAGACTCTGCATTGACTGCAACATCTAATCTGGATCTACATTGCTTAAGCCCTGACATTATAAAACTTTTTTTGTGCTCACCTCAGCTGAGCATGAAATGTGTTCTGATAATAAATCACAAATTACTGACAATTGCAAATTCTTTCTTGCAAAACATAGTTGAGCATGAAAAGTTCTCTGCTTATAAATATGAAAATGCCAACTATTATTGGCATTTTTGTATTTATTAGCAGAGAAAATTTCACCCTCAGCTGTTGAGCATGGAAAATGTTTTATAACCAAGGGGCCAGGCCTGACTATCCCAGTACTTTGGGTAAATATGGTAAAATAATTTCCTTCTTTTCACAGAAAATAAGGCTTGACATTTTGTTCAGATTTTCTCCCTTACATGTTTACAGTTTATTTTTTTGTTCACAGAAAAAAACTTTGTTTCATATGTCTCCTTTTGAACCAATTCTTTTGTTTCATAATCATTACGGGTTTCTTACTGTCTCAGGTCATCTCTGGGTCCAACAAAACTAACATTTTCTTTAGTTTTATTCTTTTCATTTTCATTTTATCAGTAATGAGCTGGCACTCGAAAAAAGGGAACTTACGGTTTTCCGGTTTATGTTTTTTCAAATGCGCATGCGCAATTCCCTTTGTGGGATACATGCGGTTTTTGCCTGCATGAAGCTTCCTCAAGGTCTCTACTACATGTCTGTGAACAGCAAAGGCTCTGGCGAGTGCACTTATGGGCAGTCTCGCCTGATCCTTTGTTGGTCGCCTATGTGATAAGTACCCTTTTCTCATATACTGTCTCAAATAGGGTTTGAAATTTGATGCAGGCTTAGCCCCCAGAAAAAAGGATTAAATGTAACAATTTCAATAAAATTTTAGACCCATTTTTTACAGATAAATGAGAGGAGATGTAATTCAAAGTTAAGATGATACTCAAATTGCAACAGAAAACACAAACAAATGATATTGATATTGTCTTCCTTTCTTCAACTTGTACTCATTAATGCTTTGCATGCTGGGAAAAATACATTTCTAGTGTAATTACGGCAACCCTCATTAAGTGGTTTATGGGGGCTATAAAACATTGCCCGGTATGTTGATACAGTGCTTATATTATCATATTAATTTTTCTGGTCCTTTAGTATAAGTGCGTATATATCACATGAAAATAGATTACTGTTTAATGCTTAGTAGAATTTTCAGCAGACAACATTTTGGAATATTCATCTTATTTTTTTTTCCCCAGAAAATAGGCTTTGACATTTTATGCAAACTGTTTCCTATGTAAAAGCTTTAGTTTCAGCCATAATAAAAAATTGAAGGCTCCATATTTCTCTAAAATAGACATATTATTATCCAAGAAAGGTTTGATAAATTGATCCGTGGTATTTATACAATCATAAAATGTGGTACCTGACAGCCTGTAAAATTTCAGTTAGTCTCTGCCGTGGTTCTAGAAATGAAAGAATTTTATATCGTATCTCTGAATCAATGTTGCCAACATTAATTCAAAGATAAGAGAAAGATTCAGTTCATTTTTAATCCAGTTCAGAATCGAGAGACTCACAGGCTGTCAGATGCCACATTTCATGATCATATTAACACTATATATACAGTCGACTCTCGTTATCTCGAATTCCAAGGGACTCTCTGAAATACTTCGAGATTTCCGTAGTTCGACATACCAGGTTTGCAGAATTGAGGAAAAAATAATTTGATTAACCACATTTAACAAACTGATAGGTAATTGGACTTTTGAAGTTAGAGATATATTGAAAATATTGTGGAAAAGAGGAGAAATTGCTCCTTAGGAGCAATTTCTCCTCTTTTCTACAAAATTTTCCATCTGTTGTTAGGTTTTCATGTATAGGCAGGGACCAGATTTTCACTTCGAGATAAGCGGTTATTCGAGATAAGCGAGGTCGAGATAACGAGAGTCAACTGTATATCAATTTAATTAGTTTAAAAATGTTTCTTGGATGAAAAATGTCTTGAAGAGTGTGGAGCCTTTAACCTTTGAAGTGCTAATCACAACTGCAGCAGATGATAATTTGTTTTGTATTTTTTAGAGAAAATAAGGCGACATTTCATGTGAATATCTGCCTAGCAGACAGTTCACATGAAATGACAACTTATTTCTCTGGCTTGACATTTCATGTGAATTATCTGCCTAGCAGGTGATCCTCATGAAATGCCAAATCTCATTCATTTCGAGAAATCGTAAAAAAAAAACATTAGGATGTTGTCTGCTACACTTTTGCTTAGCTCTTTAAGGATTAACCCTTGTCATGCTGAATAAATTAAGATGCCACACCCATTTCCAATTGTCAGCCAATCAGATTACATAATCCAGGTTGTTGACAGTGCAGATCCAGATTAGTTCGGAAGCCAACTGATCTGGATCTACACTGTTTGCAAAGGCAGGGTAAATCCAGGTTCATCAGGACAAGGATTGAAAAATTGTATTTAGTGGCCATGTCAAATGAGACAGATCATGTGAAATCATGCTTTCAGGCCATGTTTGAATAGGGAAGGCCCATATTCGTCTGTGTATTTACACAGTCTGATCAGGGCATTTGCTGTTCACCAACAGAAGCCCTGGATTCTGTAGAACCATTCATAACTCCAGATAAGACTTTCTTCACCAAAACTTGTAAATATTTTTTCATATTTCACCACAAAAACAGATGTTGTAGGTACTCATTAGAAGTGGCTTGAAAACATATGTTGTGGGTACTCATTAGAAGTGCCTTGAAGAGGCACTTCTAATGAGTACCCACAACATACAGTATCTTTTTGTGGAAAAATAAGAAAAAAAATATTTTACTGATATTCATCTTATCTGGCACTACGCAACATATCAACAAAAAACAATGGCTGTGATCAGACTTCACTGGCAAAACTGGTTTTTTGCTCTTCGCATATGGATCAAAACATCTGTTCCTCTAAAGCATCCAGGTGGCTGAGTGGTTAGAGTACCCAACTTTGTATTATGAGGACCCTGATTTCAATTTACTTACTGATATTCATCTTATCTGGCACTACGCAACATATCAACAAAAAACAATGGCTGTGATCAGACTGCACTGGCAAAACTGGTTTTTTGCTCTTCGCATATGGATCAAAACATCTGTTCCTCTAAAGCATCCATGTGGCTGAGTGGTTAGAGTACCCAACTTTGGATCATGAGGACCCTGATTCCAATTTAGGGATCAAACATGTTTTTTCATGCATTAACATTCGCCAGGTCCCGGCGGAGGTGTTGAAAACCGAGGCCGAAGGCCGCGGTTTTTCAACATCTCCCAAGGGACCTGGCGAGTGTTAATGCATTGAAAAACCATGTTCGATTGCTATTATTGCATAAAAACTGAAAACATTTGCTACATTTCGCGTTATTTCTTGCACTATTTTGTTTTGCCTTTTCACCGATGTCTCGCAAACGTAATTTCCACTGACTATGCTGGTTCTAGGGTCGAGCAGTACACATCTCGTAACGGCAGCAAATCTGTGGCCCCGGTACGATCATATTGAAAGTTGCGTAGCAGCGCATTAACAGCGCATGAATTGTCTTGTTAATACAAGGCTTTTCGCCGGTTAATGCATGGCTGTTAATAACGTGCAACACTGCTTTTTATGCAATGATCCTGCTTGAAACAGAATTTAGCTCTTGGCTGTACAGTGCTTCTTTGCAGAGCCATCCATTATCACCTGTCAGTCCATTATCACCTGTCAGTCATGTTGAAAGGGACTCAAAACATAAAATTATCGTCATCATTATCAACTTCTCTTCTGGTGTTGTCCAAATGTGAACATACATGTATTTTTATTTAAACAGGGATGAAAATCTTCAGCTTTTTGGCAAAATTCAGTTGTTTTTAACCTATGCCATTGTGAATAAATTAAGATGCCACGCCCAATTTTCAGCCAATCAGATTATTTGATCCAGGTTGTTGATATAAATTCGCAAACAGAATGACAAACAGTGCAGATCCAAATCATTTGGCTTCTTCAGAAGCCAACAGATCTGGATCTACACTGTTTGCAAAGGCAGGGTATATCCAGGTTCAGCAGGATGAAGGTTAAGCATTATATGTGGTTTTAAAAAGTGATCTGTTCAAATCTGGGCCCAGTTGTTCGAAGCGTCGTTAGCCTAACGAGCTTGTTAAGGGTCATTTCGTTAACTGTTTTAGCGGATTCAATACACAATATTCTGATATTTTTTGCTGAAAAAATGTGAGTAGCTTTTGCAAAAAAGTTCAGCATATTTGCGTATCACTCATGTAAATTTTAACTAATCGTTAGCTAACGACATTGATAGTTTTGAACAACTAGGCCCTGGTGCTTTTGCGAGGGGGTGTAGGGAGTTTCAGGGTTTTTTATGTTTGTTTGTTTGTTGTTTTTTTTGTTTTTTGTTTTTTTTTTTGTTTTTTCGTTATTGTTTTGTTTTGTTTGTTTTTTTTTTGTTTTTTAACTAAAATCGTTTCTTATCCCTGCATATACAAACCTTGGAGATCCAGATCCCCGTGTAGTCTGATCAGGACATTCACTGTTCAGACCCATTTGTACTGGTCACTGTACTGACCTATTTGTACTTGTACTTGTGTGTAGTGTATTGCTTACTTAAATAGAGTTGTTTCTATCTTGCAGAATATATAAACTTCAAAGTTAAATTGTTTAGCCTTATTGTTTTCTTTGGTCCCTGCCACCAGTATCTGATAATGAAGATCCCACAGTTTATCTTCAGCCTTTAACCCATTTTAGACTGAATATACTCCCACACACTATATATAGGAAGAGTTCAATTTCAATTTTAGGTATGTCAGAATTATTTAGGTATTCCTAGAGAAAAGTTGCTGAACTATTTGCAAACAGTGGACACCCTGATCAGATGCTGCATTCTGCAGTGTCTGATCTGCGTCTGCACTTTTTGCCAATTACCCTTTTTAGGGGTCTGCAGACTAAAGTGGGTTAAAGTGTTAAGCAGAATTGTAGCAGATGACATTCTAAATTATTTTGAATTACTTTTCAGAGAAACTAAGGCTTGACATTTCATCTGAATTATCTGTCAGACAGACAATTCACCAGGAATGTCAAATCTTGTTTTCTCAGAAACAAAGAAGTCGTCTGCTGCAGTTGTGATGAGGACTTTAACAAATGAATATTGTATTTGCCCTAAATGTTGGGACAGACACCTTAAACATTACCACTCTATGGGCATTTTCAGCAGATGACAAACTGATGATATTTTCTTATTTTCCCAGAAAAAGGGGATTTGGCATTTCATAGAAATTGTCTCCATTGGAGACGATTTCCATGAAATCTTAAATCCTGTTTTCTGGAAAAAAAAATAAGAAAAATATTTGAATATATCGTCTGCTGAAAATGTCACCCAGAGTGTCTTAGATTTTACCCAAAGTGTTTTACCCAGAGTTAACTTCTGAAATATCAGACTTGTTTTAACCCTTAAAAAGCCAAGGAAACCTGCGTCTGAAAATGTCATCTGTATGTCGCCTGCTGAATATTCTTGCAAACTTTTCAAACACAGGCAAATAGTGTGGACCCAGAGCAGACTGCTCCTAGAGGAGCAGTCTGATCTGGTCACACTGTTTGCAAAAATGACTTTCAAAATCACAAGCAGACGACAAAGCAGATGACAATTGTTGTGATTGGCAGTTTAAGGGTTAAAATTTCAGCAAGTACAATTTACAACCTGTTGATGTGTCTAAGAACTACTGAATGTGTTGCAAACAGTGTAGACCCTGGTCAGATGCCATGTTCTGCAACATCTGATTTGGGTGTACAATGGTTGCTCAGGCCTGTTCATTCCAATACTTAAGATCAATATGGTAATTATTGCAAATTTACCCAGAAAGTGGAGCTTGACAATCACAGGAAATGTCATGGATGAACACATTTTAACAGGACAAAACACACAAAAAAATCAAAATACGGTAAATGCCCTAAAATTCCTTACACCAAAGTGGCCAATAAAATGGCATATGCAAACAGTGCAGACCCAGATCAGACTGCTCCTAAAAGGAGCAGTCTGATCAGGGTCTGCACCGTTGCCTTTTCACCAAGTATTTTAAGAAATAGCTGCATAAAGAGCAAAATTTTGGTAAAAATGGTAAGGAATAAAGTGTTCGAATTTTTAGGACAATTACCGTATGCCATGCAGGAGCAGTCACTCGGTGATCAGAGTCTACACTGTTTGCCTTTTCATCAAGTATTTTAAGAAATAGCTACACAAAGAGCAAACTTTAGGCCAAAAAAAATGGCAAAGAATAGAGTGTTCGAAATTTTAGGACATTTACCTTAAGCCATGCAACTACCGGGGTTGGGAAAATGGGGTTAAATTGAGGGTACTAGTACCGAATCTTCACAGTTTTGACAGTTATATCCCCTGAAAGTTTATTCCCTTTAAACTATTCATACACAGTAGTTTAAAAAGGTCGCAGGAGCATCAATATCCAGCGAGCACATGGTGTTTGAGTGAAGTTTTACTAGAGTAACAGCCTTTGTATTGCTAATTAAAATAGATAGATACCTATTTGGACATACCAACTCTTACCATACTTGACCTGAAACTTGAACAAGTCCATTTTACTAACTACTGATTTATCTAAAAACTGCTGGATGATTGGCAAACAGTGTAGACTCTGATCAGAAGCCACACTCTGCAAAAAAAAAAAAAAAAAAAAAAAAAAAACCTTGTCAAAGCCTCTGATGCCTGTGTATAAAATATTCGTATAAGACCCTCAACGTGAGAAAAGACCCTTCTGACATTCGCGCCCAACGAAGACAACTCGGCCTGCGCGTCCGTGCAGCCTGATCAGATTCTTCGTTGTCCGCATAAAGAAACTTTGCATTCTTGGATATCTAAAATGCGGTCAGTGAAGATTCTGATCAGACTGTGCGAATGCGCAGGCTGATCTGAATGTTCGCTGGGCGGACATGTGGAAAGGTACGTTTTCTGACGTTGCGGCTCATTAAAGTTTGTTGTGTCATATACCACATTTACCCTAGGTATTTGGACAAACAGACATGAGCAAACAGTATACCCACAGATCAGAGTGCAGCATCTGATCAGGGCCTGCACTGTCTAGCATTTACCGGTATTGAGCATTTTCTGACACAGCAACAAATGGACATTTCTTTTCCATCACGAAAACATGCCTATATAATTTTGACCCCCTTAAACCCCACTTTTATATAGTAAAACTGGGGTTTAGAGGGATATACATTATTTTTTCTTATTTCTGCTGAAAAACATAGGTTGTTGGCCTCGTTGAGGCGGTTCTAACGAATACCAACAATCTATGTTTTGAGCAGAAATATGAAAAATATTATAATTTTTTTATCTGAAAATTTTCATTTTTTTTTGTGGTAAAATTTTTAGTACATTTGAATAGGCGTGTGTTCACAATGTGAATCAATTAAAATTTTTGGATAAATATGATCTGGAGTTAAGGAGTCCGAGTATTTAGAGTAAGTACTGTGCCTGCCATTTTCGTGACACTCCGTCTGAGGTCTCAAAGATGACAAAAAACTGATTTAATGAGGAAGAAAAAACAAACCAGTTATAGATAACCAAGAAACAATTACAGATAACCTTCAGAACATTTCAGAAGATTTACTATGTTCACTTATCTATATTATTGAATTGTGAAGTATGTTTTATTGCATTTCGAACTTAACCCTTAAATCACTATGATAATTTGCAGCAGACGACATTCTCATTCTTTCTTTTTTTTTTTTTTTTTTGTATTTTTCAGAGAAAATAAGACTTGTCATTTCATGAGAGGCAGACGATTAACGTGAAATGTCAAGATTTATTTACTTATTCACTCTGAAAAATACAAAAAAGGAACAACAAAAAAACTAGAGGCCCAAGTGGGCCAGAAAACGCTCACCTGGATTACGCTGATCATGATATGTTACATTGTGCCATGGTGGCCATCTTGGCTATGAGATCAGACTGCCTTTAGCAATCCAGAATCTGATGTTGTTTGAAGAGTTTCAAGATTGCCACCATGGCCAACATCTTGGATATTGGAACTGAACGACTCAGCAATTCTGAATCTCCATGTCACCCCGATGCCTCCCATCAAGTTTCGGCTCAATCTGTCTCACTGTTTGGGAGGAGATGTGGTTTGAAGAATTTCAAGATGGCTGCCATGGCGGCCATCTTGGATATTGGAACAGAACAATTTTAGCAATTCTGAATTTCCATAACACCCCAATGCCTCCCATCAAGTTTAAGCTCAGCCAGACTTACCGTTCGGGAGCAGATATGATGGAGATGTCGAAAAATGTGAAAAGATACTGACGGACATACGGATGAGGGACGAACCATGGTCAACAGACCACAGTATAAGTGACCTGGAGCAGTTCCAGATGAGCTAACAATTGAAGATCTTCAAGATGGGGCTGCTGTGGCAGCCATCTTGGATATCATAACAAAATGGTTTTAGCAAATCTCATTCTCCATGTCGCCCCAATGCCTCCAACCAAGTTTTGGCTCAATCTGACTTACCATTCGGGAGCAGATGAGGTTTGAAGATTTTCAAGATGGCCACCTTGGGGGCCATCTTTGATATCGGAACAGAAAGATTTTTTTCAATTCTGAATCTCTATGTCGCTCCAATGCCTCCCATTAAGTTTGGGCTCAATTTGCACTTCGGTTTTGGAGGCGATGTCGTTTAAAGAATTTCAAGACAGCCATCTTTGATGTTGGAATAGAACAAATTTAGCAGTTCTGAATCTCCATGTCTCCCCAATGCCTCCCACCAAGTTTCAGCTTAATCCGAATTACCCTTCGGGAACAGGTGTCGTTTCAAGATTTTCAAACTGGCCACCATGGCGGTCATCTTAGATATTGGCACAGAACAAATTTAGCAATTCTAAATCTCCATGTCACCCCCAATGCCTCCCACCAAGTTTGGGCTCAATCCGATTTTACCCTTTGGGAGCAGACTTGGTTTGAAGATATTCAAGATGGCCACCGCCGCCATCTTGGGTATCGGAACGGAACGATTTTAGCAATTCTGAATCTCTATGTGGCTCCAAGGCCTTCCATTAAGTTTCAGCTCCATCTGACTTACAGTTAGGGAGGAGATAAAGTTTAAAGATTTTCAAGATGACCGACATGGCTGCTGTCTTGGATATTGGAACAGAATGATTTTAGCAGTTCTAAATCTCCATGTGGCACCAATGCCTCCCACCAAGTTTGGGCTCAATCTGACTTAGGATTCGGGAGCAGATGTGGTGTAAAGATTTTCAAGATGGCCGCCCAGGCAGCCATCTTGGACAGACGAACGGAACGATTTTAGCAGTCTAAATCTCTATGTCACTCTGATGCTTCCCATCAAGTTTCGGCTCAATCCGACTTAACGGTTTGGGAGGAGATGTCGTTTGAAGAATTTCAAGATAGCTGTCATGGCGGCCATCTTGGATAACCAAACGGAACGCTTTTAGCAATTCTGAATCTCTATGTCGCTCCGATGCCTCCCATCAAGTTTCGACTCAATCCGACTTACGGTTTGGGAGGAGATGTCGTTTGAAGAATTTCAAGATAGCTGTCATGGCGGCCATCTTGGATAATCAAACGGAACGCTTTTAGCAATTCTGAATCTCTATGTCGCTCCGATGCCTCCCATCAAGTTTCGACTCAATCCGACTTACGGTTTGGGAGATGTCGTTTGAAGAATTTCAAGATGGCCGCCATGGCGGCCACCTTGAATATCGGAACGGAATGATTTTAGCAATTCTGAATCTCTGTATCGCTTAGATGCCTCCCATCAACTTTCGGCTCAATCCGACTTACGGTTTGGGAGGAGATGTCGTTTGAAGAATTTCAAGATGGCCCCCCTGGTCTGTCGGCCAGCTTGGATATCGGAACGGAACGATTTTAGCGATTCTGAATTTCTATGTTGCTCAGATGCCTCCCATCAAGTTTCGGCTCAATCTGAATTATGGTTTGGGAGGAGAGGAATGGCGGCCATCTTGCATATCGGAAGGGAACCTTTTTAGCAATTCTGAATCTCCATGTTGCCAAAATACCTCCCACTAAGTTTCAGCTCAATCCAACTTACGGTTCTGGAGGAGATGTCGAAAATGTGAAAAGCTAACGACGGACGACAGACGGGCGACGGACAACAGGCATGGCATAAGCTGACCTGGAGCAGCTCCAAGTGAGCTAAAAAAAAACAGAATGTCGTCTGCTGCAGTTGTGATCGGCGCGTAAAGGATTAACCACCAATTAGCATAATGTGCAGACAGCAAATGTTTGAAGTATTTTTAAAAGCTTTCTGTATCTTTGCCAAAATGTAGACGTTACATTAAATTCAAAACGTCTCCAAGAGATTTTGATGATTTGAATAAAGTGTCAAAAATATGTGAAGCTACCCAGGAAATGCCACAATCACGAAGCACAGCCCTCCTGAGCCACCTACAGAAGGAGAGATGAGAAACAAACAATGACAAAACAAACGCCACATATGACACCACCGATGCACAAAGAAGAAATACTACAGAGGAACTACCTTAGAACCTTACTCAAGCCTTACTTTGTGAAACAAGAAAGCCATGATGGCCCTGGATCGCTCACCTGAGCTAAGATTCGATCTGGTGGCCATTTTGTTCAGCGGAGTGCAACCATTTTAATAAGTTTAGTAGAGGGTCACCCAAGGAACATTTCAGCGAAATTATTTTGACGGGCCATTGGCCTAGGAGTAGATGTCATTTAAAGGTTGTTTTTTTTTTTTTTTTTTTGTTTTTTTTTTTCTATTTCTAGCTCTGACGGCCATTTTGTCCTGCAGAGCGGAACCATTTTAGCAATTTTGGTAGAGGGTCACTCAAGGAACATTTCTATGAAATTATTTTGAAATCGGGCCATTAGCCTAGGACGGATGTCGTTTAAGGGTGTTTTTTTTTTTTTCTATTTTTAGCTTTGGCGGCCATTTTGTTCAGTGGAGCGGTTGTTTGTTTTTTTTTTTTGGTTTTTTTTTTGTTTTGTTTTTTGCTGTGGCGGCCATTTTGTTCAGTGGAGCGGAGCCATTTTAGCAATTTTGGTAGAGGGTCACCCAAGATACATTTCTGTGAAATTATTTTGAAATCGGGCCATTTGCCTAGGAGGAGATGTCGTTTAAAGGTTTGCTTTTTTTCTATTTTTAGCTTTGTCGGCCATTTTATTCAGCGGAGCGGAACAATTTTAGCAATTTCGGTAGAGGGTCACCCAAGAAACATTTCTGCGAAATTATTCTGAAATCGGGCCACTGGCCTAGGAGATGTCGTTTAAAGTTGTTTTTTTTTTTTTTTTTTTTGTTGTTGTTGTTTTTTTTTTTTTTTTTTTTTTTTTTTTTTTTTGTTTTTTTTTTTTTTTTTTTCTATTTTTAGCTCTGGGGGCCTTTTTGTTCAGCGGAGCGGACCCATTTTAGCAATTTTGATAGAGGGTCATCCAAAGAACATTCCTGTGCAATTAATTTAATATCCATTCACCGGTTTATGAGGAGATGTGATTTAAGTAAATTGTTAACGACGGACGCCGGACACAGGGCGATCACAATAGCTCACCTTGAGCACTTCGTGCTCAGGTGAGCAAAAAATGAAATCAATAAAATTAGTGAATCGTTTGCAAATAAGAATACAATGATCTAAAATGTAACAATCAGCACTCTATTGGAAAATTCAGCAGGGGACAAATTGATATTTTCCTGGGCCCAGTTGTTCAAAGCATCGTTAGCTTAACGAGTTCGTTAGTGGTCAAAATGTTAATTGTTCTAGTAATTACAATATCTAATTCACAGGTATTTTTGCTGAAAAAATGTGAGTAGCTTTTGCAAATGCAAATGCTACTCACATTTTACAGCAAATATATTAGCAAATATGCCATATTTAATGATCAAAGTTTTAATGATGCATTAACTAACGACATCGTTAGTTTTGAACAACTGGGCCCTGATCTTTGCTCAAGATACGTTATTGTGGTCACTTTTCCGTCTGTCCGCAAACATTTCTAACCACATCTGATCAAATTTGCTTATGACATATCTCCCTTCCGCTGATTCAAGAAGGGCAATTGTCAGTTTCTGGCGAAATAATGTGTACAACCTGGTTAACCGCTTATAGAACTAAGCCTGGCCAGTAAAAATGTGATTAGGTCAACTGGCCGCGCTCAACATGATCCCATTCTGTTGACTGGCCGTAAAACCTCAACACAAACAAACAAACTTCTAAAATTTGATAGAAATGTTGCTTTGGTTGAGTTTGTGTCTTTATGATTTGGCCTTTTGCGAATAGGCTTATAATGAGAAAATGAATAAATGACATTTTCTCCATAATCAATGAAGCAAGTTGAACCAAACTTATCGTGCTTATTTATTAGATAATTATCTACTAATTCCGTGTTCTTTTATGATCATCAACTGTTTTGATTGGTTACCATAGCAAATATAGGAGAAGCAATTTAAATTAACTTACCACACATGGTCTTTAGATAATCTACCTATTATATTTTAAACTCTTTTTGCTTGATTAACCATGGTAACCGCCAGTTTTATAAGGCATAAAAATATAGGTAACATGCTGAAAAAAAAATTGGTCGGTAGATAGGAGAAACTTTTTTTTTTTCTAATTTTTCTCCAGAAAAGAACAGGGTCGGGCCTGTAATTTTATGAAAATACAGGTATTTTGTTTAGGGTCGGTGCCAGTCGGTGCTAAACTATTTCTTTTTTTTTTTTTTTTTTTTTCTTTTTTTTTTGCATTTTTACTGGTAAAAATAGCAGGGTCGTGTTTGAAACAGGGTCGGTCATGTCAGCGGAAACACAGCTTTTTCTTTTTTTTTTTTTTTTTTTTTTTTTACTCCTAATAGAAACTTTTAAATGAGAGCTCCTACAAAAACTGAATGGATTTCATTGAAATAAATGGTTTATCCTATGCATCACGAAAACATGCCTATATAAATCTATATAAATTTGACCCCCTTCAACCCCACTTTTATATAGTAAAACTGGGGTTTACAGGGGTATACATTATTTTTTCTTATTTTGCTAAATAACATAGATTGTGGGTACTCGTTAGAACCGCCTCGGCGAGGCGGTTCTAACGAGTACCCACAATCTATGTTTTGAGCAGAAATATGAAAAAATATCGGCGGTTTTATCTGACAATTTTTTAGTTTTTGAAGGTGAAATCTTCTATATATTTGAATAGGCATGTTTTCGTAATGGGATGTCCTCTACCAGGAAATCTTGCAAATGGTCCAGTTCCATAGGCGTTGCGCTCACATTGTGCATTTACAAGGAAAAAAGATGCAATAAAGAGTGATCTCTTAATACAAAATATTATTTTCCTTCTTAATCATAGTAGCTGCGCTTAAAGGAAGAATTTCATTACAAAAACAAGCCTATACAAGTATACTGAAAATTTCACAACCGAAAAATGAAAATTTTTCAGATAAAAATTATGATATTTTTCATATTTCTGCTCAAAACATAGATTGTGGGTACTCCGTTAGAACCGCCTCGGTAAAATAGTACTATAAAAATAGTAATAAAAGGCACAGGAAACTTTTTCTTCGGAACATATGCAGAGAGCGAAGGCCCAGATTAGTCTGCAAATCCAGCAGAGTGCAAAGGGATCAGATGCGCAGACTCAGTGATCTGGACCTTCCGCTTACTTTTTTTTTTTTTTTTTTTTTATTTGGTTGACCAGCTTTTCCTAGATAAAGGAGAAAATACAGGAAAATAGTAGAATAGCATTCAGTAGGAGTATTTTATCTTCGTTAGAAAACTCGTCATTACGAAAAAATGCCTATTCAAATATACTGAAAATTTTTACCACCAAAAATTGAAAATTTTCATATGAAAAATTTTGATATTCTTTGTATTTCTGCTCAAAACATAGATTGTGGTTACTCGTTAGAACCGCCTCGGCGAGGCGGTTCTAACGAGTATCCACAATCTATGTTTTGAGCAGAAATAAGAAAAAATAATGTATAACCCTGTAAACCCCAGTTTTACTACATAAAAATGAGGTTTGAGGGGTCAAAATTATATATGCTTGTTTTCATGATGTAGCCACAGGTGCTGTAGCTACGGCGCTGAAGGTTGAGGACTCGAGCCAAGCTAAGGTCACCGACTAAAATAATGCTCCCTGTTCACCAGCAGTGAATGGCAACTGCTCGGGGAAAGGCTGTCTTGTATATGAAAAGTTCTTCATTTTAGTCAGGGCTACAGTATATGCCTTGCGTAAAAGGCTCTGATCAGTCTGTGCAGCTGGCCTGTCTGATCTGGTTCATCACGGAAACACTCCTATATAATTTTGACTCCTTAAACCCACTTTTATATAGTAAAACTGGGGTTTACAGGGGTATACATTATTTTTCTTATTTTGCTAAAACATAGATGTTGCTACTCTTTAGAACCGCTTCGTCAAGGCGGTTCTAACGAGTACCCACAATCTATGTTTTTAGAAGAAGTATGAGAAAATATCAGAATTTTTTATTTCAAAATTTTCCTGTTTTGGTTGTAAAATTTTCAATATGTTTGAATAGGCGTGTTTTCGTAATGTTCAGTGCAAGTATATGAGATTTTTTTCTGTTGTTTGATATGAACGTTTTTTTTTTTTTGTTTTTTGTTTTGTTTTTTTTTTTTTGTTTTTTGCTTTTTTTTTTCAAATTGGGCACAAATGTCAGACGAAACCGTAATTATTGCCCGATAATGGCTGAATATACGGGTACATGTAAGAGTCTGTGTGTCCGAGCACACTGACTTTTTTTGAGCTTGTTCACTATCTTCTTATTTTTTTTCTTTTTTCATACACAATACCATACGAGGGGTGTCAATAAATAACCAGCCTTTCCCGAGACGGTCACGATTTTCATGCTTTGTTTCAATATATGATTTATACATGGATACAAAATTACACGCGTATCGAGTCATTCTTTAATAAGATATTGAATGTCAAACGTGGCTAGTGATGCAAAGCCATGCTTTTCATCTAAAGTTGAGTACCGTGCTGTAATTCGGTACTTTTATTTAAAAGGTAAAACAGGCAAGGAAATACACGGCGAGTTAGCCGATGTTTATGGGTCTTCTGCACCATCTTATGCTCAGGTTAAATTCTAAGTAGGGGAATTCAAACGCGGTAGAACGTCTTTAGAAGATGAAGCCAGGTCTGGACGCCCACTGGATGCCACCGACGAAGAAATGTGTAAGAAAGTTCGGGATCTGGTATACTCAGACAGACGAATTCAAGTTGAAGAAATAGTGCAGGCAGGCATTTCACATGGTAGCGTTTCAACATTAAGACATTGAATGCTGCATGACATGCTAGCGATTGTTGGCGGGCTTCGATCTTACCATTCGTAAGGTCTCAGCTTGCATCAGTTTCTTTTTGATTTATGTTTAATTCCTCTATCTGTTACCATTGTTTTTTGCTGCTGTGGTCTATTGATGTAGTTTGAATGAAAGAACGTTTTTAAAGGAACTATACTGCTCCAGTTAAATTAGTTTGTTTCAGCTGTGTCTTTATCTTTTGTGATTCATGAAGGCCTTTAAAGATCTCTTTTGTTTTGGCTACTGATCTATGGTCATGTCTAATATATTATCAAGTAGGCTTATACATGATTTCATCGTTCTGGGTCATACTTTACACTAACTAGTCTATCCACTGAGCAACCCGGTAAACCTCACTTTATATAGAGAAAAGTATACCTTACCCCCTTTTTTTTTATCATGGCTCTTGGATGCTCATTAGAGCCGGGAGTTGTAATTAATTGTATATAAACTTCTTCTTCTTCTTCTTCTTCTTCAACAATCTTACATGATCGTTTAGGTATGCGCAAGCTAACAGCCCGTTGGGTCCCAAATCCCTAAGCGATGAGCAAATGGCAACCAGAGCATCAGTATGCAGCGCCTTGTTGAAGCTTTTTAGGTCAAAAGATGATTTTCTTTTGCGTCTGGTGACTGTAGATGAGACTTGGGTTCATTATTATGAGCCAGAGAATAAAGCTTAGAGTCGTGAGTGGATAGGGCCTGGGTCCCCGAGGTCAAAGAAGTTCAAGACGCAACCATCTGCTGGCAAGGTGATGGCCACAGTATTTTGGGACGCAAAAGGCGTTATTATGTTAAACTTTTTACCCAAGAGAAGTACAATAACTGGAGTGTACTATGCAAACTTGTTAGACCAGCTGACTACCGCCATCCGTGAAAAACGCCGAGGTAAACTCTCTAAAGGTGTTTTGCTGCAACAGGACAACGCGAGAGTCCACACTTGCAAAGTTGCAATGGATGCTGTAGAGCGAAACGGGTATGAATTAATACCACATCCTGTCTATTCGCCTGACCTAGCTCCTAGCGACTTCTTCCTATTCCCCAAACTTGAAAAAAGATATCCGTGGACTTCATTTCCGGTCTGATGAAGAAGTCGTGACGGCATTTGAGGAGTGGGTCAATGGAAAGGACCCTGACTTTTTCAGTTCTGGGCTGATGGCACTTGAACACCGTTGGTCTGAGGGCACCACACTAGAGGGCAATTACATCGAAAAAGAAGAGGTGGATCTCAACCGGAAATAAGTTAGGCTGGTTACTTATTGACTCATCCTCTTATTTACCCTCATTTTTCGGACACATTGTCTTCCTAACATATTTCTCCTAAAGTGTGAACCCGTCCATTTTACTGCCTGATGACATGTTTAACCCTTGTCCTGCTGAATATATTAAGATGCCACGCCCACTTTTAATTTTCAACCAATCAGATTACTCGATCCAGATTGTTGATATAAGTTTACATACTTAATGGCAAACAGTGCAGATCCAGATCAGTTGGCTTCTTCAGAAGCCTACTGATCTGGATCTACACTGTTTGCAAAGGCAGGACATATCCGGGCTCAGCAGGACTAGGGTTAAAACTGCTGGGAGAGAAACAAGCAGTATAGACACTGATTAGACACCGCGTTCCGCGACATCTGCTCTGGACCCAGGTTTACAACCATTCTTTAGAGTTAAGGTCTATTTAAACTTAGGTTCGAAATTTCCCAGTGTTTGTATTATAATGAGTAAAGAACAACGATATTAAATTATGTCGCCCAGTACCAGACAGTAACGCTCAAACTCCTATTATTTGGAGATGGTACACTCCTTCGTGACATAACCATATCTAAGTTCAGAAGAATATATATTAGATACGAAATGGTTTACATAATTTTAATAAATATGTTGTTAAAGAGCCAGGAATGCGATGGTATTCAACATTGTCACAGGACAAAGCCTCGATGATGCTCCAACTGCACAAAGCCCTCCCACCGCCTCCCTAAAAGCAAACATCCATTTTATTTGTTGTTATTCTGTTCATTTCTAGCTTGTGTTTCTACTTTTTTTTGTTCAAAATTTTGACTTGTATTATTAACTTAATAAACGATATAGTCAACTCTCATTGTCTCTAACTCCACTTTCGTTTGAGATGGCAGATATTTCTAGAAAAAGAGAGCAGTGATGTGAAAGAATCATATGGCAAACTAAACTTATGTTATCCTTCGTTTGGTTTGGTCTATGCATTGGTTTGAGTTACCAGGTTTGAGATAATGCGAGTGGACTGTATTTGGTTCATCAGGAAATTTATTACTTCTAAATTTCATAATGGACCATGTTAATTTTGTTTTTCACTTAAAACTTGCCATTTGCTAACAATATTGATTTTGTATGGAAGCTTGTATGCTTTCTTTCTAATCCTGTATTTTATTGTTTACAATATTGATGTTTAAATAGATACTTCTGAATAAACTACAGCTGACTCTCGTTATCTCAACCTCGCTTATCTCGAATAACCGCTCATCTCGAAGTGAAAATCTGGTCCCTGCCTAAACATGAAAATCTAACAACAGGTAAAAAAATATTGTGGAAAAGAGGAGAAATTGCTCCTCTTTTCCACAATATTTTCAATATATCTCTAACTTCAAGAGTCCAATTACATATATATTTGTTACATGTGGTTGTTCGAATTATTTTTTCCTTAATTCTGCAAATCTGATATGTCGAAGTACGGATATCTCGAAGTATTTCATAGAGTCCCTTGGAATTCGAGATAACGAGAGTCGACTGTATGTTTAAACCAATATATCGATGTATAACAAAGGTCCTTATCAGGTTGTGTGGCTTTGCTTGCTGATCTAGATCTTTACTAATCCCAGATGCCCCGAAGACACATTTTTTTTTCTTGGCGCGACACAATTAATCTTTTCCTGTTAAAGTTTGTCAACAACTCAATACAGGGGCCAGTTGTTCAAAGCGTCGTTTGCTTAACGAGCTCGTTAAGGGTCATTTCGTTAACTGTTTTAGCGGACTGAATATACAATATTCTGATATTTATTGCTGGAAACATGTGAGTAGCTTTGCAAAAGCTACTCACATTTTTTCAGCAAACAATTTCAGCATATTTGCGTATCACACAATGTAAATTTTAACGAATCGTTAACTAACGATATCGTTAGCTTTGAACAACTGGGCCCTGGAGTTTAGGGATGTCTTGTCTTTAGATAATGAATCTAAATTCGCTTTTTTATATCCTTCCAGCCATTCTTAAGGTAAATGTCCACGTGATTATCATTGACCAGTGGGGTAACGATTATTTATAGACGCACTATTCATGTCAGAGTGTTGTTGATAGAGGCTTATCTGTAAAACCTGTACTGGGACATTTGGGATATAGGCAAACAGTGCAGACCCATATCAGACGCCGCGTTTACGTCGTCTGATCAGGATCCGCACTGTTTCCTTAAATTACAGGATGCTAAGGATTGAATGAAACAGTCTTAAGTTCCCGTTCAGGATCATTTTCCCAACCTACACTCAGAGACAATCGACTCAACAGTGCTGTCAGTGCTTTGATTTTTAGATCGATCTAAAATGCAAATCACACCGACAGTGTCTACGTACGGGTAAGCCAGTATTCAATGACCTTTCAATATGTCTGCTGTCTTCATTAAAGTGTCTTTTATTTCATTTTCCTAAAAAAGTGAAAGGCTGGTCTATTGCAGTATACATTTTTTTTTTCGTTCACCAAAACCCTGCAGGACCCTCTTTGTGTTCATTGGTATTTTTAGAATATACGATTCTTATGCGTAAATAACTTTTATATCAGTGGTGTGACAAGTTTTTTTTAAATAGTTTACAAATATGAATACCGATCGAAGTCAGTTTTTAAAATCAATTCTGAACTTTACGAATACGGCTGAATAGCTGGCCTCATTTGATTACAGGTAAGATATAATTCTATTTATTATTAACGCTTTACAAGACTAGTATTAATTTTCACAATAAAGTTTGGTCATGCTAAGCATACAGAGTGTGTGCTCACGTGAAATATTTTTGTGCCGTGTAAATATTTTATCAGGAAGTAAGGCAAATGTAAAAGGAACATGTTCTGTGTAAAGGAAATACTGACTTTTATGCAGTATGTCATACAGGATAGAGTTCCCAGTCTGTTTTCACGGTTATCATTTTTTTTTTTCTCAAGAGGCGAACAGCAAAATATTCTGGAGAGTTTATACTGTATTTTAGTGAATCCAAACTTTTGATTTTTACATTGTCAGAAATATGTCCAGCCCGTGATATGTTAGTGACAGAAAGAATTTAATGCGTTCAGCAGTATCAATACATTCACCCCCTGTAAAGGCTCCATATTCCTAAACGTCCGTCACGCTCTTAAACCACTAGGCGGAATTAAACCAAACCTGCAATACAAAATGAAAGTTTCTGCTTCTCAAAACCAACGTTTGAAACTAAAGACAGATACAATTAATTAACATGTTACGTTTTATGTAACCTAGCTACTAAGCCAATATATAAGTATGTTTGTCACTTTTTGTTTATTTTATTTTTTTTTTTTTTTTTCATTTATATTCTACTTTTTGATTCAATGTTTAGCTAGTCTATGGGTGAACTTTTCTTCTGTGGTTGTCTCTGAAATATATTGAGATCCAGACCATATTATCTAAAGACTAGCCACAGAGCTCAATAAGCCAAAAA
Source organism: Anodontia alba (assembly GCA_964016985.1). Taxonomy (NCBI): domain Eukaryota; kingdom Metazoa; phylum Mollusca; class Bivalvia; order Lucinida; family Lucinidae; genus Anodontia; species Anodontia alba. The sequence goes on from OZ024828.1 coordinate 60,725,624, forward strand.
ATATATATGTATATTTCTAAGCATCGGGCAAGGCTACGTTTTATGATAAAGATAAACTCTTGAAGTACAACTATGTTATCAAAATAGTAATTAAACCTTGTCCTACTGAGCCCGGATATGCTCTGCCGAAGATCCAGATCAGTTCAGAAGCCAACTGATCTGGATCTGCACTGTTTGACATTAAGTATGTGAATTTGTATCAGCAACCTGGATCAAGTAATCTGATTGGCTGAAAATTAGAAGTGGGCGTTGCAATTTATTCAGCATGACAAGGTCAAGGTCCAGGAAGAGCTGCAATCACAGAACATAGCTTACCATAGACGCCAAAAGAAGAGTTTGCTTCTACGACAGACAGCACACATGTTACAAATCAACGAAAAGCAATGCAATCAGCTTACTCTTTCCTAACAAACTGACCACAATATAGGGATCAAACATGGTTTTTCATGCATTAACATTCGCCAGGTCCCGTGGGAGGTGTTGAAAACCGAGGCCGAAGGCCGCGGTTTTCAACACCTCCCAAGGGACCTGGCGAATGTTAATGCATTGAAAAACCATGTTCGATCGCTATTATTGCATAAAAATTGAAAACATTTGCTACATTTTGCGTTATATCTTGCACTATTTTGTTTCGCCTTTTCACCGATGTTGCGCAAACGCTATTTCCACGTACTATGCTTGTTCTAGAGCAGGGCAGTACATATCTCGTGACGGCAACTATTCTGTGGCCCGGTATGAGCATATTGAAAGTTGCGTAGCCATGCATTACCAGCGAGTGAATTGCATTATTAATACACGGCTTTTCGCCTGTTAATGCACGGCTATTTATAACGTGCGACACTGCTTTTTATGCAATAATACTAGACAGAACCCACAAAATAACACAACAAACAGGACAACACACGAAACCGTAAGTCGATGAACTTTATCCTGTAAAAGATAACTTGCAGATATATCAACAACAACAAAACGAAAAACATGAAAGTTCAGATCGGTGCACACAGACGAACATACTGCACAAAATATTTGCCGTTCATTATTAGTATATAAGACATTTTGAAATACTTTTCTTATTTTTCTCAGAAAGTAGGAGACCATTTGCATGAAATGTCAAATCTTATTTTCTGGGAAAAATAAAGATAAATATAATTAATTTGTCGTGTGCTAAATTTGCCCATAGCGTGCTAAGTGCTAATTTTCATGGCATGTCTAAAGTATTATTATAGAATGTTACTCAGTGGAACTTCAATGGCATCTTTGGGGCCATGGAACATTTGTTCTAGACATAGGTAGCTCGAGCCACTGGGGTTTAATCGTAGCGCCAGGTCAGAAAGCCAATGAGGATAATTTAGCTGCCTTCCGATATTCTATAAAATAATGTCGAGTGTACTCATTAAAATAGCATACGATTTAAATGAGTATACACAACATGCCCCCAATATCACTGGCCCCAATATTACTGACCCCAATATTTGAAACACATGACCGTACCTTACAATCGACAGACGATGGTTCCTTGTTAGTGCCAAGATCTAGAACGTCTATCTTTGACAGATCATTTTCAGTTTCTGCACTAAAGCTGTGGAACTCGATTTCAAGCAATATAAGGGCATCATCGTCCCTTGCAGCTTTTAAACAGTCAGTGAAACTCGATTTCAAGCGATATAAGGGCATCATCGTCCCTTGCAGTTTTCAAACAGTCAGTGAAAAGTCAGTTTTTAAAGCGAATTGTGGTATTAATTATTTTACGATTCATTTTATTGTTGATTAGTATGTTCTTAACTTACAAACGATATGTTTTCTAAAAGTCTACACTTTGTCAAATACAGTCGAACCTCAATGGCTCGAACATCTTTGGGACCATGGAAATTCGTTCGAGACATGGGTAGTTCGAGCCACTGAGGGTAATCATGGCACCAGTTCGGGAAGCAAATAGCGGTAATTTAGGGATGTTATTTCGATTTTCTACACAATTATTGTATGTTGAGTGTACTCATTAGAATCGCCTCGATGAGGCGATTCTAATGAGTACACACAACATACAATTCCATGATAAAATAAGAAAAAATCATTAAATATTTGTTTTAATGAGTTATTGGAAGAATTTTGTAGGGACTGAAAAAAAAGTTCGAATCATCCACGGTAAACGGGCCATCCGTGTTCAAACCATTGAGGTTATACTGTACGTGCCATATAGTTCTTATATCTTAGTCTTAATAATGGTAATGTTGCTGTGTTTTAATCACTGTTTTAATAGTTTTATAAAGCTATTAATAATGTTTTATGCGCTCAATTTAAAAACAGTCTGCTTTCGCCCTGGAAGCCAGGGTCGTTTTAAGAATTATAACAGTGGTCTTTTCCAAACATGCTGTTTAAAGTGAAATTCTCGTTGTCTTATGCCATTTCATATACAAGACTTCAATTCCACGTTTTTAAGTCATTAAGTTTAACCTCTCCATGCTTAAGACTCCTTCTCGGAAAAGAACCATGTAAATATGGTGCATTCTGTTGCCCCGGTGGTGGAAACACTGTGTCTGTATACCACCGGGGCAATGGACTGTGCTTCCCGCACATGAGTTTTCCTCACCGCCACACTCACACTCATACTCGCGGTGTCTGTCATTGTCTGGCTGAGAGGTGTTGTACTGTTTTATTTTGCTTATTTGTTCATATGTATATATGTTATAGAGGGCCGCAAAGTAGACTACCTGTTGCAGCTAAATGCGTCACCCTCCCAAAATATTGTATAAATAAATAAAATAAAATAAATGCATATTCATGATAACATAAGAAATTATCCATAAATATTATTTTTTAAGCTATCAGAAGAATTTCGTAGGGACTCCATCACGAAAACATGCCTTTATGCTTTTGACCCCCTTAAACCCGACTTTTATATAGTATAACTGGGGTTTACAGGGGTATACATTATTTTTCTTATTTCTGCTCAAAACATAGATTGTGGGTTCTCGTTAGAACCGCCTCAACGAGGCGGTTCTAACGAGTACCCACAATCTATGTTTTGAGCAGAAATATAAAACATATCAGAGTTTTTTTTATCTGAAAATTTTCATTTTTTGGTTGTAGATTTTTCAGTATATTTGAATAGGCGTGTTTTCGTAATGAAAACCGAGTTCGTATCAGTCAATGCGGGCCATCGGCGTTCGGCGTTCGAGTCACTGAAGTTTTATTGTACAGTTTGTACATATATTAGTATTCAGATTCTTCATTGCACACTGCACACTTATTGTGTATATGAACAAGAAAACAAATCTTCAATACTTATCTCAGAAATATTATTAGGCGATAGGGGTGCGAACCGTGCTGCTATCCTCTTCAACATCTGGCTGCATTATTTTCTGCTCTCCTTTTTGCGTGTGTTGCTTTAGAAATGTACCCGTGCTTTTGGACGGGCTTGTGGTACCTTAACTGTGTATGGGTTTAAGCCCCACCCCATCACTCCTCCAGTAGTTTTACTGCCGCCATGGCAGTTGTCCGTGAATGCGGCTTTTTTCGTGCTTCTGTCTTCTTTTCGTCCGTAGCTGTTCATGAATTGTTTGCGTTTTGTGCTTAATTAACCCTTGTCCTGCTGAACCTGGATAAACCCTGTTTTACAAACAGTGTAGATCCAGATCAGTTGGCTTCTGAAGAAGCCAACTGATCTGGATCTGCACTGTTTGCCATTCAGTATGTGAATTTATATCAGCAATCTGGATCAGGTAATCTGATTGGCTGAGAATTAGAAGTGGGTGTGGCATCTTAATTTATTCAGCAGAACAAGGGTTAAGTTGACTGGATACACTAGGTATTTTTTTCCACCATATTTTACTACGGTGACAACTTTTGCGCAACTTTCTTGCGAAAATTCCTCTCTCGAAAGGGGTCTTCTCTAAAAGTAAAGAATTTGCTTCCAGAGGCGCAAGGGGAAGAGGCTTATTGTGCAGGAAAACAAACAGGACATCACGAAAACATGCCTATATAATGTTGACCCCCATTTTATATAGTAAAATACATTGTTTTTCTTATTTCTGCACATAAACATAGATTGTGGGTATTCGTTAGAACCGCCTTGCCGAGTTATTTATCTGAAAACTTTCAATTTTTTTTCGGTGAAATTTTCTATATATTTGAATAGGCGTATTTTCGTAATGAAGTCACAAAAGTTGTCTCCCTTGTAAAAATGGCGGAAAGTTCACAAAGTGTATCCAGTCCCCTTGTTGTCGGTTTTTAGAATTATTGGATTTTGTATAATATATTGATGACTAAAGAGAATGTGTGCGTCAGACTGCACGGAATGTGTTGGCAGATCTGAGTCTTCCGCGGACGCACATATCATAAGACACAGTGAACCCTCGCTACAAGGACAGCATCTGTTCCGAAAGATGTTGCCATTAAAATGAATTTCCTGTTTTAAAGAATCCTTAACGCGCAGAATGACATGTAAGAAAGACCTTGTTTTATTATGATTTCCTCTTAGAACATATATTTTGAATATTTGTCAGAATAGCCTCCGTGATGCGATTCTAAGATATCAAAACATATCATTCTTGAAGTATCAAATACAATATTATAATTTCTGATTAACTGCCACCTGTTGAGCGAAGGTTTAGTGCCAGTCAAATTAGCATTATAACGGATTTTGTCCGACAGCTGTATCGATTGTCGATATAAAGGGGTTTCACTGTACATTGTCTCACCTTGTGATTCAATTTTATATATTTTTCAGCGAGAAAAATAAATTATACCGGAATGCGAAACTGGACACAAAGAAAACACAGTAAAGATAAAATCTTATTGCCATGAAGCAAAGCAAGATATATACATTGTAAGTTGACGCCATTACAAAAACATGCCTATTCAAATATACTGAAAATTTTACCACCAAAAAAATGAAAAATTTCAGATAAAAAATTCCTATATTTTACATATTTCTGATCAAAGCACAAATTGTGGTACTCGTTAGAACCGCCTCGACGAGGCGGTTCTAACGAGTACCTACAATCTATGTTTTTGAGCAGAAATAAGAAAAGTATACTCCTGTAAACCCCAGTTTTACTATATAAAAGTGGGGTTTAAGGGGGTCAAAATTATATAGGCATGTTTTCATGATGACACTGAACTCATAAATCTGCAGATAGTCGATGAACAATACCAACAATAATACTAATGAAGGTTTCCCTCAGGGTTTGATAAACGAGGGTCTCAGGGACTCCCTGATCTGGAGACAAGTGGTCCATTAATACCATTTAAGGATTTGTTATTTTAAAGACTAACTATTGCCCAATTAATCACAATTATTCGCTAGATTAAAATTCAAACCCATAAATATTTAAAATATCATTTAGATTGATGGTAAATGCGTCAATCAGAACCCTTGCTTCTAACTTCAGAGGGTCTAGAACATGATTTTAGGAGTACAAAACATCCAAACAGCGAGTCAGGAAAAACCCTGCTAAGCACATAGTCAGACGGAAACTCTACGCAATAAATAGACTTATCAAATACCTCAACTAAAACAAAACTTAAAATCGAAAGTAATGGATGTAGCAAAAACGTTCAGAAAACTAGTGACCAATCAATACATGCCCGATTTTAATTATGGCAACACAGACTTTAAGTTTCAAACTGTGTTTCATAAAACAGCCCATGCTTACTGCTTTTGTATTTGTGGGTTTAAGCATGAGTACTTTGATTATATCTCAGAATCTATGAAAATAAATGAGAAGGTATATGAAAAAGTTTTGCAATGTATTTTAGCTGGTAACTGCCCTCATGTTGGTGAAGTGCCTGAATATTATATACGTGAGTCGTCTGTAAATGGTTTGCACATAGCTGCGGTAGTAGAGACAAACAAAGCATTGACTGGTTCTCTTGATATCATAGATGAGATGACAAGTGGACTGTTTGGTTTAAACCCGTACCAAATAGCATTAATCAAGAACCCAGCTGGCGCTTTCAAACTTATTCTTGAAATGTGTAATTTATCAGGTGACTTGACCATTCTGGATGCAAGCAGAATAAGTAATGAGAATTCCAGAAACACAATACAAATTGAACAACAGACTATCATTGAATATTGTGCTAGAAAAGGAGCGATATCAGCATTAAAAATGTACATTCAAACAACAACATCCGGAAAAGATTTTATTAGCACTCTTCAAGTTGCATTTAAGTACCAGCTCGTTGACTTGCAAAACCTTCTAAAACATAAATGGGATCGTATGTTAGGCCGAGATTTAGAAGATATTTTAGAAGAATGCTGTACATTGGCCATTGTTTACGACAAGCCTGAATTCTTATATGTCCTTCTGCATCACGTAGGCATACGAAAAAAACTTGTCACATGTAAATGTGAAATGGCAAACAACTTAAATACAATTTGTGATGCGCTTCAACGGCCAAGCTGTAAGCACATTCTGTCAATAAAACGAAATGCCTTCGCTGGATATGATCATAGATATCCCAGTCGATCTACGATCTCTACTGCAGATCGAGTGAAAACAATATTGTATCTCTTGTTTACACATAATTTTAACTACAGCCTAAGAGAAGAATTGCTTCCTATTCTTAGCGCTATTCCAAACGTTTCTTACTTTCTCAACGCTTCAGAAGTGGAGCTAGTGGGATGGCTTCGTGACTACAATTTCTCAATGGGTATGTATGACCCACAGTTCTTGAAAATGTTTCTTGATTTAGGTTTAGATGTTAATCGTTCTGGCAGCTACAAGAAGACACCTTTTATTCAAACACTGGCTATGAAACGTGTATGGTGCAGAACTGTTTTTCGAGACGCAGAAGAGCTTTATGTTTATGAAAACTTGGATTTACAGGTGAACAAAGCTGCTTTAGTTCGTGGTCTCAAGGCAGACCAGAGTTTTTACCATCTAAACCCCGAAGATATGCATTATCGCATAGGTGAACGTAAGGTTTTCATCATGGACAGCAAAATGCATGGCATGCAAGGGCACGATGAAAGCGATTTTGCCTTAAATTTCTCAGTGCCTTTACTGATTGAATGTGGATTTCCTGTTTTGCAAGACTTCTTTGAAGTGTTCGAAGAAGTAAAAGATTCTCTGGACCCTGTAGAACAGGCATATATCACTAACTATCTGGATACACCAAGACCACTGCTCTGGATTTGCCGTGACACATTGAGAGCATACTATAAAGGACGTCAGATTCATAAGTTTGTGAAGACAGCAAATATTCCACAACAAGTGAAAGACTTTATCTTACTCAAACCATTACTGAAATGCGTTTCAAAACATTTGTTAATCTGATTTTGTTTCTGGTGCGGGATGGAAGACAGTGGGCAAATGCTCACAAAAGAAAGTTGCTGCAACATTCTGCGCCGCACCACCAGAAAATGTACTTCAATACATATGCACCAAGCGAAGATTCAGATTAGCATGCTCATTCGCTCAGTCTGATCAGATTCTTCCTTAGTCGCATCTTGGCATTACGAAAACACGCCTATTCAAATATGTAGAAAATTTCACCTCCAAAAACTGAAAAATTTTCAGATGAAAAACTCTGATATTTTTCATATTTCTGCTCAAAACATAGATTGTGGGTACTCGTTAGAACCGCCTCGTCGAGGCGGTTCTAACGAGTACCCACAATCTATGTTTTGAGCAGAAATAAGAAAAATAATGTACACCCCTGTAAACCCCAGTTTTACTGTATAAAAGTGGGGTATCAGGGGGTCAAAATTATATAGGCGTGTTTTCGTGACGGTAAAACAGCCCAGTCATTTTTAAAATTCTGCTAATCTAATATCACTTAGTAAACTATTACTTGAGGCATGTATTTTACATCTGCATTCGTTCAGCTTCCTAACAGTGTTCTGTTTACTGGAATCGGTTTTGCAAGCGCAATGCAATTAAGTTTTCCATACCTACAACATATATAAGTCATTGGGATTTTAGAAGTTAACTAATTTTAGCACTATAGTGTATTGAGGGGACTGCGTACACTTGGTAGTGCTTCAGCCATTTTTTCCACGTGGAAAAAATGGCTGAAGCACTACCAAGTGTACACAGTCTCCTTAATACACTATAGTGCTAAGAACTTGTCACTCCCTGCCTGCATTCCTTGTACACTAATCCCCATCTGAAATGGCAGAATACACTCCCAAGGGGGATGGGGTCTGTTTTTTCCTTCAATTAAATACCTTTTCAGGAGAGAGGTATTTTTATAGATCCAGTTGGCTTCACTGAAAACAAAAAAAACAACACTGACAGCACTGGTGGGTCGATTGTCTCTGAGTGTAGGCTGGAAAAATGGTCCTGAACGGGGATTTAAAAATTGCTTCATTTAACACTTAACTACTTGTGGTTTAAGCAAACAGTGCACACCCTGATCAGACGCCGAGTGTTTGCCATTGTCCCAGTCCAGGTTTTACAGACTACCCTCTTTATACGGCGCTTTGACGTCACAAACGCTCAAACGCTCGGTTTGATTTCATTGACCAATGATAATCACGTGGACAACAACCTTAAAAAAAAGTTTGGTATATGTATACTATGGTTCGATAAAAACGGTTCCCCTTTAATGTTTATGACAGCGTAAGCTCTGAGGATATTCATTCGGTTCTTTCAACCGCCTTTAAATAATTCATTCATGCCGAGTGTACTCTTCTGTCCTAACTCGTTGAATCGGCCCATTTGCAATAGAAGGGGTGTCTGGTTAGTTTTATATTGTTGTCATGTTTTATAGCGATTCCTGTTTTAAATGCAAACAGTGTAGACGCTGATCAGACGCCGCCTTTCGCATAACCACATACTGTATGTACCTCAAATATTCGGACAGACAGGCCTGAAAAAACAGTATAGACATAAAACGGGCGTTCACAGAACGCGCTTCTAATCAGGGTCTATTTTGTGTGTGTGTGTGTGTGTGTGTGTGTGTGTGTGTGTGTGTGTGTGTGTGTGTGTGCCACTCATCCTGTTATTATACACCCATCATCAGATAGTAAAATAGACTTGTTCAAAATTTAGGATATGTATGGTAAAGAGTTACGGTGTCCGAAATTAAAAGTAAATATAGTACCGAAAATGACAATGACAGAAGAACGTATATACATGTATAAGAGTTGAATTTATTATGAAAAATTAACAAAACATATCTTTAACATTAAAACATATAAGCACAGCATGATGTATACATAAAATAAAATGACAGAAAATTCTATAACAAGTCAAATTAGGGGAAACTGATCACTTTCAAGGTAGAAAACTGTCCGAATTAATCTGTTCCCTCTGAAAAAGGGGTTTATTCCCAAAGGAAAGAATGTGCTCCTTAAGGGAGAAAATTCTTTCCTTTTAGGGTAGACCCCTCTTGGGGAACAAGTGTTTTCCCTTTGGAGTGGCACCTTTTTCAGAAAGGTCTTGGTATGCAGAAAAAGAAAACAAGAAGTTTCAAACTGTCTCCCTTGTAAAAATTGTGGATAAAACTACTATGTGAATCAATTCCCCTTAACCCTAGTCCTGCTGAACCCGGGTATACCCTGCCTTTGCAAACAGTGTAGATCCAGATCAGTTGGTTTCTGAAGAAATCAACTGATCTGGATTTGCACTGTTTGCCATTAAGTATGTGAATTTGTATCAAGAATCTACATTATACATGCACGTGGTGCTTTCCTAGACTGGCTCCAGTCTTCAGTGACTAAATATTTTTTTCTTATAATCCTGTTTAATAATCCACTAAAATGAAACCAAAAATAATATCATAACTATAAATAAAACCAAAAACATATCATGACTATAGAGGCTGGTCACTAGTGACCAGCCTCTATAGCCATGATATGTTTTTGGTTTTATTTTAGTGAATTATCAAACAGGATTATGAGAGAAATATTTAGTCACTGGAGACTGGAGCCAGTCTAGGTGCTCTCCTTACTCTTTTCTGGCAGGCAGAAATATGCAGTGGTGTACTTGGTTAGCTTTTAACATTTCCGTTGTCTTATAAAAGCTTTCCAAGTTGTGTTTACCTGCTTATAAAAATGAACTTGATCTAATGACATAATCAGTCAGTCACTGTCAACTTGTCCTCCGGGAATAGAAGCTTTAAATCTCTACCAACACAAAAATTCATTCGTCGAACTCTTCTGGTGGGAACCCATTTACAACGAGTGCCAGTTTCAGCACCTTGAAGTTATCATTTCATCATATATAGTAAAATGTCAATGACTCGAACATCGATGGCTGGTTTACCTTGGCTTTTGAGTCCCTAGGAAATTCTTCCGATACCTCAAGAAAACAAATACTTTGGGCTATTTTAGGGAACATTTTCTTATTTTATCATGGAAATGTATATTGTGTGTATTCATTATAATCGCATCATCGAGGTGATTCAAATGAGCACACTCAACATATCATTATTTTATAGAAGATCGAAAAGGTCTCCCTAAACTATCCCAATTTGCCTCCTGACCCTCAGTTGCTCGAGCTACCCATGTCTAGAACAATTTTCCATGGTCCCAAAGATGTTCGAGCCATTGACGTTCCACTATATACAAGAAATATGCAAATGTTCAAAGAAAGTCGAAGAACGGTCACTTCGCAGCTTATAAAAAGGTATTGGGTCGATGTCGAGGCTAGCAATCAAGGTATGCAGCTTAGTAATTGGGAAAGTGACCATTAATTTTCCATCGTACTTTACATTTGACATTGCGGCGGGCAATTAGTGCTTATAATGTTAATTACATGCTGGTTACTTAGCACGATAGCCACCCAAACCTGTTTAATCTACTGTGAAGTGTCTGTCCTCGAAAATCATATAGGGCGACAAGGAAAAGGACAACTATAACTTAAAGCTCCTTTGATTTCAGACATCGGGCTTTATGTCCAACAGTTGAGAAACACACATTATAGCTCTAGATAAGAGGGGGTATAATATTTTTTCTTATTTCTCCACGAAAACATATGTTGTGGTACTCATTAGCTTCTAATGAGTACCACAACATATGTTTTTGTGGAAAAATAAGAAAAATATCAACATTTTTGGTTGTAAAAAATCATCTTAATATGAGCTAGGAGATAGGCACTTCGACTAGATGTTTTCGTAAAAGTATCACATTGTCAGTTTTCATTCATAAATGAGTACTGTGTCGATGATATGAACAACTCCGTTTTTAATAGTTTGATCCGCCTTTACAACAGTTGCGTTATTTACCATTACTCCACCTGAAAGTGGAAACAATTAATTTGTTAAATGAAGAATTGAGCCACAACGTCAGATAACGTACCTTTGGGCATGCGCACTCAGATCAGCCTGCGCATTCGCGCAGTCTGATCAGAATTTTCACTTGGCACATTTTGGATAGCCAAGGATGGGAAACATCACGAAAAAATGCCTATATAATTTTGACCCCCTTAAACCCCACTTTTATGCAGTAAAACGGGTTTACAGGGGTATACATTATTTTTCTTATTTTTGCTCAAAAAACATAGATTGTGGTATTCGTTAGAACCGCCTCGCCGAGGCGATTCTAAAGAGTACCCACAATCTATTTTTTTGAGCAGAAATATGAAAAAATATCAGAGTTTTTCATCTGAAAATTTTCAAGTTTAAGAGGTGCAATTTTCTATATATTTGAATAGGTGTGTTTTCGTTATGGTTTTTACGTTTTCACATGTTGCGGCTAAATTGTTAAAGCAAGTGCCGGATAAACGAAAACGATGAATTCAGGCGGGGTTTGTAATCAACTAAACCAACATTGATATTTTTATCTCTCTACGATAACATGTGGTGCGAGTATTCATTTGAAGCGCGCAGTAGATTGTGATTAGGCATTTCCTGAACTGATTCTATATATTTCAAAAGGATGGACTTTTTTTTCAGATCATTAAAATTTCAAAATAAAGGAATTACCCGAAAATTAGACATTGCTCAAGATAGGTACTGTTTGCTGTGACAAAATAAAATTAACCAATTTTAGTCTGGAGACACCAAAAGGGTAATTCACAAACAGTGCAGATGCAGAGTGTGGCGTCTGATCGGGGTCTCCACTGTTTGCAAATAGTTTAGCAATTTTTCTAAAGGAATAGCTAAATCACATAAACTTACATACCTAAAACTGAAATTGAACTCTTACAATATAGGTTGGGGGAGTGTATTCAATGTAAAATGAGTTTAAAAATCTTGGTAGTGTGTAACCATATAACATATTATGAAATATTTTTATGCATTGGTGCTGTTACCTTGCGAATAACCAACACAAATCCTTCCTCATCTTTTCTTGTGTATTATTTAGTGACAAAACCAAGGTCATCATAGCATATAAGAGATCACCAAGAGAGTGATTAATATTTTTCATAACGAAAACGCGCCTATTCAAATATATAGAAGATTTCACCTCCAAAAACCTTTAAAAATTTCAGATAAAAAACTCTGATATTTCATATTTCTGCTCAAAACATAGATTGTGGTTACTCGTTAGAACCGCCTCGGCGAGGCGGTTCTAACGAGTACCCACAATCTATGTTTTTGAGCAGAAATAAGAAAAATAATGTATACCCCTGTAAACCCCAGTTTTACTATATAAAAGTGGGGTTTAAGGGGGTCAGAATTATATAGGCGTGTTTTCGTGATGTCGACTAATAAATGCGTTGTAAGCACATCCAGATCGAGAGGAAGATCGAACGATAAGGAATATTCGCAACTAGAACAGATAACTAAACTATGAGCCACCCTTCCCAAAGTGAAGTGGTCACAACTCTAGTCAAGACAAAACTAATACAGACAATCCTCTCTGTACCGACTCTCGATACAACGATAAAATTCATTATGATGACAATTTGGCTTTCAAGAAACCTTCGCTTAACAGGTAACAATTACTTACAAGTTTTGCAAGAATATTGTATTCAATTCTTTAAAGGAACGTATGTTTTGGCGATTCTAAAAATATCCAAAACATATGTGCTATAAGGTAATAAGAACCAAACAAGACATTACTTACATAAAAATCTGCTCATTATGTATTCTGTACATCAGCAAATTTATTTAAATGGCAACGTCTTTGGGAACAAATGCTGTTATTGTAACTGTAACGAGGGTTCTCTTTACAAGAACAAGACGACTTACATCAGGAGTTAAGGGCCGGGTTTCTCGCGAGTAAAACTGGTTAAAGCCCCACCCCCCTTTCCCTAGACCCTTGCCACACACACACACACACACACACACACACACACAGATACTAGTTTTTCTACTGAATGCAGGCAATTACTCTGTTGTAATTTTTCTTTATTCGTGGGTCGATGGTTTCATATGTGAAGTTTGTTTTGTCATTATTTGTTTCTCATCTTTCCTTCCTTTGGTGCGCCGGGAAGGCTATGCTTCGCGATTGTAGCATTTCCTGGCTATCTTCACTTGTATTTGATCTGGTTCTCTATTCCATATAATATGGCTCGGAACCAGTGATGGGACAGGTTAAGATTTTTTTATTAAACAAATGACCGTCTTACCCTTAGTATTGATAGTGATAGATTTTCCTGCCAATGTTTGTAGGGTTCCAGACGTCAACCCTTTACTGTAGTATACACCTGACACCACGTGATATTTTAACAAGTCTGTAATGAAAATAAGGCCATTTAAAGTACTATACACTTATCTTATAGTTATTAATATTAACTTGTCCAGCGACCTGTGTCCTCTGGTTTCAACTTCTGTTTGACGTACTACAGCAGGAAACCAGAAACCTCAGGTCATCGAACAATGTTTCTTATTTTGGTGTCAAGTCATAGTCAAGATATAAGAGGGCATTCATCTAATATTTTGTTTGTTTCTCCACGCTTACATATGTTGTGGGTATTCATTCTTTTATAGCAAACCCCTTTTCAGAAAGTAGGCAAGAACATTTTGGCTGTTGCCAATGGAATTATATCCTTCTCAAACAAAGAAATCAGTAACTAAAAGCTTCCTTGATGTGTACAGACGAGCATGTCATGTATATCTGTGCATCTCAAAAGAGCATAAGCTGATCGTCTGTACAATACAACGGCATTGTGAAAACAACATGATGGTCTGTCCGCATCAAAAAATTGAATATCTAACCATAAATTAAAAATAATGATCTGAAAATGGAGCCTGACTACTACTGATGTCACACTTTTTGGTACCTACAGTCGAACTTCAATGGCTCGAACATCTTTGGGACCATGGAAATTTGTTCGAGAAATGGGTAGTTCGAGCCACTGAAATTAATCGAAGCGGAAGGTCAGAAGGCAAATGAAAATAATCTAGGAATGTCTTTTCCATCTTTTATAAGATAATGGAATGTTGAGTGTACTCATTAGAATCGCCTCGATGAGGCGATTCTAATGAGTACACACAACATACATTTTCATGATAAAATAAGAAAATTTCCCTAAAAATCCCAAAATATTTGTTTTCTTTAGCTATCGAAAGAATTTGCTAGGGACTCAAAGACGAGCTCGAATCATCAACGATAAACGAGCCATCCGTGTTCGAGCCATCGAAGTTTGACTGTATATAAAAATATAGTGTAGGGAGTAGATAGTGTATACAGTGTAAGGGAAAAATGCATTGTTCTGCTTATTTCAGGCAACAGAAAATTCTTGGAGGAGAAGAATTCTGCACATTAAAATATTCTATTAGGCTGTGTGGAGCGCTACACAGAGTCAGCCGGCCATTCCACTTTGTGAACCTGAAGAGGAGAGATTTTGAGATGTCACATGGCGGACATGTCATGTGTTTCGTGACTCGTGGCCGTCACATCACACCTAAACCTGGATCTGATTTGGGACCATGGAACTGTAGCATGTGAGAGACTTTTTAACTCTTAGCATTGTGGCGTATAGAAAAATTAATAGGAGTGTGTCAACAACTATTTTGCTCTCCCGCTTGCCGAAATCAATTACAGTGGAACTTCAATGGCTCGAACATCTTTGGGACCATGGAAATTTGTTCGAGACATGGGTAGTTCGAGTCACTGAGGGTTAATCGAAGCGGAAGGTCAGAAGGCAAATGAAAATAATCTAGGAATGTCTTTCCATCTTTTAGGGACTCAAAGACGAGTTCGAATCATCAACGGTAAACGAGCCATCCGTGTTCGAGCCACCGAGATTATACTGTATGATTCTTTTTGTATGTACTCCATTCTTACTAATATATCCTGTATAGTCTTTGTTGAAGAGGTCGCTCCAATAGCCTGGTCGTAATTTGTTGAAGGCGGCGTTGTTCGGAGCGAAAATGGTAAAAGGACCATCACCTAACAGAAAATGAAAAAAAAAATCTTATCATCTATGCATTAACTTAAAATTTGTCAACGTTGAAAAAAAAATTTTTGTCACTAAACAATAAATTTCTCGCTGAGTGAATGCAGTCTATAAGACGTTATCATCAAGGCTCACAGAGGGTAGCTTAGCCCATTTTAGTCGGGATACCCAAAAAATGGTAACTGTCAAACAGTTCAGACCCAGATCAGACGCCACAGAATGCGGCATCCGATCAGGGTCTCCACGACAATATTTATAAGATTTTTCTTACTTTTCCCAGAAAATAGGAGTTGGCATTTCATGCAAATTGTCTCCAAGGCATGAAATGTCAAATCCCATTTCCAGGAAAAATAAGAAAAAAATATTTCTTTATTCTTCTTTCTTTCCTAGCAGTTCAATGTGTAATTATATTGCCCTTCTCCAAATAGGTTGACAATATTTTCTTTAGGAATTTCTAAATAACAAAGCCTGCCTAAAATTGACATTCTGCTCTCAATATTTAGTCGGGGGGGGGGGGGGGTCGGCGGGTGGGGTTGAGTTTATTCAGTCTAAAATGGGTTAGACCCGATCAGTAGCTGCGGATGTCTAAACTCAGACTCTTGTATTCATGTCATCAGATTTTATCCACTACTGTATTTACCCTAAATATTTGGATGTAATAACTATATTTGCACATCTTAATACCATATCATATTCGTCCTAATTTTTTTGGACAAGTTGATTTCACTGCTAATCAGTGTGTCTAACACAGTGCTGGATAAGTGACAGACAGTCTAAGCCCAGATTAGACGCCTGATCACGCCTCTTTTTCCCTGTTTCATTACGAAAACATGCCTATTCAAATATATTGAAAATTTTACCACCAAACAATGAAAATTTTCAGATAATTTTTTTTTTTTATTTTTCATATTTCTGCTCAAAACATAGATTGTGGGTACGTTAGAACCGCCTCGGCGAGGCGGTTCTAACGAGTACCCACAATCTATGTTTTTGAGCAGAAATAAGAAAAATAATGTATACCCCTGTAAACCCCAGTTTTACTATAAAGTGTGGTTTAAGGGGATCAAAATTATATAGGCATGTTTTCGTGATGTGGCACTGTACCTATGTATTGGTTAATGAGGATCTTTACTGTTCGTATATGGCATGCGCAGGTTTATTGCGCACCAGTCCTGTTTTAATCTAAGTTTTTCGATAACAGTTGCAGACTTCATTTAGCATTTTTTAACATCTAATAACAAAAAAAAAGACGTTCTATGTAGAACTGTATGTTTAAAGAAGTTTGCTAGAATTCGATGAGCAACTACGTGAGAAATGGACCTTCTGATATTCGCGCCCACGGAAGACTTATATCAGTCAGCACATCCACGCAGTCCGATCAGAGTCTTCGTTGTCCATATGTAGCAACTTTGCATCAGTGGCTATTCGAAATGCGCCCAGTGAAGAATCTGGTCAGATTTCGCGAATGCGCAGACTGATCTGAATCTTCGTTGGGCGCATCCGAAGGTACGTTTTCTCACGTGGTGGCTCAGATAGTTTTCCCATGGAATCCGTATTAGAGCCAGCACATGAGAAAAGGGTACTTATCACATAGGCGACCAGCAAAGGCTCAGGCGAGCCTGCGCATAAGCGCAGTCTCGACAGAGCCTCTCCTATTCGCAGACCTGTAGTAGAGATCTCGAGGAAGCTTCAAGCAAAATTGCATGCCTGTAGCCCTAATTGGGAACTGTTCTTGCGCATTTGAAGCCCCAGAAATCGGAAAACAATAAGGTCCCTTTTTTCGTGGGCCGGTTTATTTATGCTGAAACTCAGAACAAAAGTATACTAGAAAGTAAGTAACTAAGTTATTGTTTATTATAGTGTCACATATCAATAGTACATGTTAAAATCATGACAATTCTAAAATAATTGATATCCAGCCATTAAGGCTTATGAGACACCATTACGAAAACACGCCTATCCAAATACACAGAAAATTTTACCACCAAAAAATGGCAATTTTTTCAGATAAAAAATTCTAATATTTTTCATATTTCTGCTCAAAACATAGATTGTGGGTACTCGTTAGAACCGCCTCGTCGAGGCGGTTCTAACGAGTACCCACAATCTATGTTTTGAGCAGAAATAACAAAATAATGTATACCCCTGTAAACCCCAGTTTTACTATATAAAAGTGGGGTTTAAGGGGGTCAAAATTATATAGGCATGTTTTCGTGATGCTTTATATTTTTATCATACCTTGTAATACACCTGGCAATGTCGTTTCTGCTACAGAATACAGAAGGGTGCCAAGGTCTGGTGTTTTGGCTAGGTACTGTACGGCATTATCAAGCGATAAGGGAAACATTACTCTGTCTATCAGATGTAAAACACCGTTGGAGGCTGGCTGGTCAGCAAGAGTTATGGAACTTCCCGAGACTGTGACAATCTGTCATTAAAAGAATGTTATGTAATATTATATTATTATTCCAACTCCGCATGGTTACATTAATCCTTTAAATGCCAAGAAAACCTACATCTGAAAATGTCGTCTGTTTTTGTCGTCTGCTGAACATTCTTGCAAACTTTTCAAAACTATTTTTGCATACAGGCAAACAGTGTGGACCCTGATCAGACTGTTCCTAGAGGAGAAGTCTGATCTAGGTCCACACTATTTGCAAAAATGACTTTTAAAATCACAAGCAGATGACAAAGCAGACGACAATTGTCGTGATAGGCAGTTTAAGGTTAATTTAGTGCAATTTGATTGGTCGAGATCAGCTATAAAATGGCATTTGTACGTCTTCACTCTTGGGGCTATTTTCTCCGCGTTCATTTCAAAATTAGGCAGTACAACTAATGTTTTGAATCTAAATATGCAACAGTTGCAATTATAAAGAAAAGGACTTGAAACCATTTTTTTGGCGGATTTTATAGATATGCAAACGCCGGCGCATTACCAACAACCTGAATACAGCCCGACGGGACTTTATCATTACGAAAACACGCCTATTCAAATACATTGAAATTTTCACCACCAAAAACTGAAAATTTTCAAATAAAAAATTCTGATATTTTTCATATTTCTGCTCAAAACATAGATTGTGGGTACTCGTTAGAACCGCCTCGGCGAGGCGGTTCTAACGAGTACCCACAATCTATGTTTTTGAGCAGAAATAAGAAAAATAATGTATACCCCTCTAAACCCCAGTTTTATTATATAAAAGTGGGGTTTAAGGGGGTCAAAATTATATAGGTATGTTTTCGTGACGTACAGTTTTGATTCGCAGGAGTTTGCATATCGATAAAGTCCGTACAAATAATATTCATCCTTGTACATGCAGTACAGTGTATAGTGTATACGTGCCCGCTGGGTATTACATGTATCATTTAAAAGAAGTACGACATCAACCGTATGCGAACTTTGCATCCCGATTAGACTGCGCTATTTTATGCAGTCTGGTCAGAAATAGCATACCTTGGCAGTCTGTGTATTCCCGCAAATAGTTTTTCTCAGGACTCAACTTAAGAAGACTTGGCACACTATTTTTTCTGTCATTTTATCAAAGGAGACACATTTAATAACTTCCTTTTTCTTTCCTGCTCACCAAGTCCCTTCTAAAAAGGAGGTTGCTCTAAAAACTGAATTTGCTCATTTAGCATCACGAAAACATGCCTATATAATTTTGATCCCCTTAAACCCCTTTTTATATAGTACAAGAGGACCATGATGGTCCTATATCGCTCACCTGAGCAAACAGCTTTGCATACTTACTACTGAAGTTTCAGCAAAGTTCACTGCTCTAAGATTTTTGTATAAATTTTATTATAGCCCTGCTCCTCAGTGGCCATGTTTTTTTCAAGCATCATGATGGTTTGAACTGAATCTTGAAAGAGGGTCACCAAAGGAATAATTCTGCAAAGTTATATTGAAATCGGTCCAGTGGTTTCTGACAAAAAGATTTTTTAAAATGTTTTATATAGCTATATAGGGAAAATAAGCCCCACCCCCTAACGGCCATGTTTTTTAACGAATCATGACAGCTTGAACATACTTGGTAGAGGGTCACCATAGGAACATTCCTGACAAGTTATATTGAAATCGGTTCAGTGGTTTCTGACAAGAAGATTTTTAAAGTTTTCTATTTAGATATATAGGAAAAATAAGCCCCACCCCTAGCAGCCATGTTTTTTGACGAATCATGATTGCTTGAACAATCTTGGTAGAAGGTCACCAAGGAAACATTCCTGCCAAGTAACATTGAAATCAGTCAGGTGGTTTCTGACAAGAAGAATTTTAAAGTTTTCTATACAGATATATACGGAAAATAAGCCCCGCCCCCTGGCGGCCATGTTTTTTGACGTATCATGAGGTCGTGAACAATCTTGGTAGAAGGTCACCAAAGCAACATTCCTGCCAAGTTACATTGAACTCGATCCAACGGTTTCTTACGAGAATATTTTTAAAGTTTTCTATATAGATATATATAGAAAATATGCCCCGCCCCCTAGCGGCCATGTTTTTTGACGAATCATGACGGCTTGAACAATCTTGGTAGAGGGTCACCAAAGAAACATTCCTGCCAAGTGATATTGAAATCGGTCCATTGGTTTCTGACAAGAAGATTTTTAAACTTTTCTATATAGATATATAGGGAAAATAAGCCCCACCCCCTGGCGGCCATGTTTTTTGACGAATCATGATAACTTGATCAATCTTGATAGAGGGTCAACAAGGAAACATTTCTGCCAAGTTATAGTGAAATCGGTCCAGTAGTTTCTGACAAGAAGATTTTTAAAGTTTACTATAAATAGATATATAGGGAAATATAGCCCCGCCCCCTGGCGGTCACGTTTTTTGATGAATCATGACGACTTGAAAAATCTTGGTAGAGGATTACAAAAGAAACATTCCTGCAATGTTATACTGAAATCGATCCAGTGGTTTCTGACAAGAAGATCATTAAATTTTTCTATATAGATATATAGGGAAAATAAGCTTCGCCCCCTAGCGGCCATGTTTTTTGACAAATCATGACAGCTTGAACAATCTTGGTAGAGGATCACCAAGGAAAACTTTTTGCCAAGTTATATAGAAATCAGTCCAGTGGTTTCTGACATGAAGATTTTTAAAGTTTTCTATATAATTATATAGGGAACATAAACCCCGCCCCTGGCGGCCATGTTTTTAGACGAATCATGATGCGTTGAACAATCTTCGTAGAAGGTTACAAAAGAAACATTCCTGCCGTGTTATATTGAAATCAGTCCAGTGGTTTCTGACAAAAAGATTTTTAAAGTTTTCTATATAGATATATAGGGAAAATAAGCCACGCCCCCTGGCGGCCATGTTTTTTGACGAATCCAAATGGCTTGAACAATCTTGGTTAAGGATCACCAACGGTACATTTCTGCAAAATTATATTGAAATCGGTTCAGTGGTGTCTGACAAGAAGATTTTTAAAGTTTTCTATATAGATATAAAATAAGCCCCGCCCCTGGCGGCCATGCTTTTTGACAAATCATGACAGCTTGAACAATCTTGGTAGAGGATCACCAAGGAAACCTTTTTGCCAAGTTATATAGAAATCAGTCCAGTGGTTTCTGACAAGAAGATTTTTAAAAGTTTTCTAGATAGATATATAGGGAACATAAGCCCCCACCCCCCCCCCCCCCGCCCCCCCACCCCCCCTCCCCCTGGCGGCCATGTTTTTTGACGAATCATGATGCGTTGAACAATCTTCGTAGAAGGTTACAAAAGAAACATTCCTGCCGTGTTATATTGAAATCAGTCCAGTGGTTTCTGACAAGAAGATTTTAAAGTTTTCTATATAGATATATAGGGAAAATAAGCCACGCCCCCTGGCGGATATGTTTTTTGACGAATCCAAATGGCTTGAAAAATCTTGGTTAAGGATCACCAAAGGAACATTTTTGCAAAATTATATTGAAATCAGTCCAGTGGTGTCTGACAAGAAGATTTTTAAAGTTTTCTATATATATATAAAGGGAAAATAAGCCCCGCCCCCTGGCGGCCATCTTTTTTGACAAACCATGACAGCTTGAACAATCTTGGTAGAGGATCACCAAAGGAACATTTCTGCAAAATAATATTGAAATCGGTCCAGTGGTTTCTGACAAGAAGATTTTTAAAATTTTCTAGATAGATGTATAGGGAAAATAAGCCAAGCCCCCTGGCGGCCATGTTTTTTGACGAATCCAAATGGCTTGAACAAACTTGGTAGAGGATATCCAAAGGTACACTTCTGCAAAATAATATTCAAATCGGACCAGTGGTTTCTGACATGAAGATTTTTAAAATTTTCTATATAAATATGTAGAGAAAATAAGCCCCGCCCCCCTGGCGGCCGTATTTTTCGACGAATCCAAATGGGTTGAACAATCTTGGTAGAGGATCACCAAAGGAACATTTCTGCAAAATTATATTGAAATCGGTCCAGTGGTTTCTGACAAGAAGATTTTTAAAGTTTTCTATATAGATATACAGGGAAAATAAGCCCCGTCCCTGACGCGTGTTTTTTGACGAATCCAAATGGCTGGAACAATCTTGGTAGAGGATCACCAAAGAAACATTTCTGCAAAATTACATTGAATTCGGTCCAGTGGTTTCTGATAAGAAGATTTTTTAAGTTTTTAGTTGAAAATCTATTTTAGCTCCTGTGACCCAGATATGCAATGGACCGGAACCATTTGAACAACTTTGAAAGAGGAGCAACCAAGGATCATTCCAGTGAAGTTTGGTCAAAATCCAATCAGTGGTTTAGGAGGAGATGTTGTTTAAATATTGTGGACGGACAGACGGACAACGACGAAAACGACGACGACGACGGACGGTGGGTGATCACAATAGCTCACCTGGAGCCTTTGGCTCAGGTGAGCTAAAAACTGGGGTTTATAATGTTATACATATTTTTCTTATTTTTGCTCTAAAACATAGATTGTTGGTACTCGTTAGAATCGCCTCCGAGGCGGTTCTAACGAGTACCCACAATCTATGTTTTGAGCAGAAATATAAAACTATCAGATTTTTTTTTCCTGATTTTTTTTTTTTTTTTTTTTTTCAGTTTTGTTTGAAAGTGAAATTTTCTATATATATTCGAATAGGTATGTTTTCGTAATGGAGTAATGGAGTAGACACTTTTTTAGAAGAGAGGCAAAACAATTTAACGGCGAGGCGCTTCTAATGTGTAGCCACAGCTTAGGGTATTTTTTTTTTTTTGTAGAGAATTTAGAAATTTGAAATATCAATACTTTGGTTTAACCATTTCAACCCGGGAGACCAATACAGATACCTTTGCAAACAGTGTAGATCCAGATGTAACGGCTCATCACGAGCCATCTCATTAGGATCTACACCTTTTGCCTTTCTGTTACTGATGTTTGACTGAAACACCTATTTGCAACAATGGATGTGTCCAAATTCAGAAATGGAAGAGTCCACTTTAGAAATAGGGATGAAATGGTCAAATACTGGTTTATCTATACCTAAGGCTCAGAAGTAAACAGTTTCACATTGGCATAGTAAAGTAAGGTAAAGTAATATGGACAACATCGAGCGCATGCGCAAAGTATCATCATGACCTTTGCTCTCAATTTATACATTATATAGTAGCCAAATATTCTGTTAGCGGACAGTGAAGGCCTTGATCAGATCTGGGCCTATGTACGCTGTCCGCCTTTGCACGAAAACACGTTTCCTCATGGCGCGGCCCGTAATATACATATGTCTTACCTTTTGGCCATTCACAGTATACACGTTAACCCGGATATCTGCGCCCTGCACCAGCGAGTGAATCATCATTCCGTCGGATAACTGTGAGGAAAATGTGGGACTATCCACGGCGTGGAACATCAATACTTGACGTAAGAGATCCGGTTCATTGGATAATGTGGTCTTGACATCAGCTGGGAGAGCACTGAAGGCAGCATCGGTGGGACAAAATAATGTGAAATTTCCTGTAATAATATAACAGAATGTAGCTGTATTATAGTATAAACATTATATCGCCTGCCGGTTTTATAAGTTATTTAAATCACATTGTGCTAGCACATGTAGTAATGCATGTTTATTCAACGGACGTTAGAAAGATATGTGTACCAAATTATAGTAAAAACCCAATGGCTCGAACACGGATAGCTCGTTTACCCTGGATAATTCGAACATTTTCGAGTCCCTAGAAAATTTTTCATATAGCTACAGAAAACAATTATTTAAGGAAATTTTCTGATTTTACCATGAAATTGTATGTTGTGTGTACTCATTAGAATCGCCTCATTGAGGCGATTCTAATGAGTACTCTCAACATGCCATTAGTGCATAGAAGATAGAAAAAAATTCCTAAATTATCACCATTTGCTTTCTGACCTGGCGCCACGATTAACCCTCTGTGGCTCGAAGTACCCATGTCTCGAATAATTTCCATGTTCCCAAAGATGTTCGAGCCATTGAGGATCGGCTGTACAGTTGAACTTCCTTGAACGATCATCTCTCAATAACAGCCATTACCATATAACAGCAACTTATTTATCTTCGGAAGTGCTGTTTCACCATGTATTTAATCTCTCTGCAACAGTCAACTGTCTTTTACAGCCAATTTTGTGCATTCCCAATGGTGGTTGTTGCAGAGCGGTTGCATTGTATACTAATGAGATTATATTCAGTTGTAAAACGAAATAGTATTTGTAATTAAAATGCAGTCAATATGTTGGGCCACCAGCCGACAAAAAAGCCCGTAGGGCATTAACAAATAGCGAAGCCCCAGGCCAGTTTGCGCAATCACGCGTCGGGTCAAGATCATCGCTATTAGTCCTATGTCTTCAATCAGGTCTCTTTATTGTTTAGGCGAACAGCGAAGATCCTGACCAGACTTCGCGGATGCTCCAGGCTGGTCTGGATCTTTGCTGTTGGCATATGTTCTAAGGTCCATTTTCTCAACACCGGTCCAGTCAGGAAGAAGTATATTTATACATACACGGCATTGATGGTAAAATAAAATAATTAGCATATATTGATAGATATGTCACATGCATACGTTAACGTATTTACAACCTTGTTTCGTTATCGGATATATTCAATTGTACGTATGAGGAGAGGAACTTCATAAGCAATTTGCTTTCGTTCCGATCCTAGTATTTTGTATGTTGTTATATTTATTGATGTGCCATCAACTCTGAATAAAATATGTTTAAACTAAAATAAACCATAAAGGTATTAAATAAAAATAAAATTAAGGATGATCGAAGTCATTTAAAAAGGTGCGGGATGGGGGACTCTTCGAAAAGGTTTTTTTTTTTTTTTTGTCCCTTCTAAAAAGTGATCTTTCCTGTCAGAAAAGACCCCTTTTCCGAAGGAGCTTCATGTTAAGTAGAGCAAACAGGAAATCGCAAAAGTTGCCTTTCTTGGAAAAATGGCGGAAAATCTACCAGATGTCCCCTTAATAAAACAAGAGGCATATGGACCACAATTCGTGCATCTGCATATTTGCAAATGCCATGCCAGTATTGCCACAGCAACTGGGACACACATTTGACCACACCATAAAATGGTCAAAGGTCATCCTAGTCGCATCATTTAAACAAACTTGCTAGACCTTAAGTCCCCAAGATTCAGCCTCAAAGCTTTCTTATTACTAGAAAAGAAGGTTTTTAAGTGTTTTTACCATATATTTGTATGGCAGCCATCTTGTTTAATGATGTAGAACCATTTGAACAAAGTGTCAACATCCCTTCGACAGAAAGCCCCATGTGAAATCTGGTGAAAATTGGTCAAGTTATTTTAGAGAAGAATACGTTTAAAGACTTCATGGTTTTATACCTGTATATAGCACAGGGGCAAGGGCATATAACTCCCAGGGGGGGGGGCAAACTTTTATTCCTAACTAAAACATTTTACTACTTTAATCATACATTGTAAGTTTCAGCCACTAGTCTTAAATACATATTGAAAATAATGATTTTTCAACTTTTCACCCCATACAAATCTATAGAGACGCAAATTTGACCTTTCCTTAAAAAGGTCAACCTTTGATCATCATTTGAACACATTTGGTAGAGCTTGAGTCCTCGATGCTATATACCAAGATTAAGCCCCAAAGCTTTCCTGATTCTGGAGAAGATTTTCAAGAGGTTTTTTTACGATGTACGGACATGGCGGCCATCGTGTTCAGTTGCGTGGAACTATTTGCACAAATTGACAATACCCTTTCGTCAGAAGGCCATGTGGAATCCGATGAAAATCGTTCAAGCAGTTTCAGAGAAGAAGATATTTAAATATTACACAATTGTATACATGTATATAGCCCAGTGGCAAGGTCAGATAACCCTCAAGGGACAACATTTTGATTATAACTAAAATGTTTTACTACTCTAATCATACATTGTAAGTTTCAACCATTAGTCTTTAATACATTCTGAGAAAATTACTTTTTCAACATTTTCCACATATAAATGTGAAGGGACGCAAATTTGACCTTGCCGAAAAAGAATCAAAGGTCAACCTACGGTCATCATTTGAGAAAACGGTAGACCTTGAGTCCTCGAAGCTATATACGAAGATTCAACCCAAAAGCTTTCTTGGTTCTGGAGAAGAAGTTCTTAAAGTATTTTTATCATATGTGGGCATGGCGGCTAGCTTGTTAGATGGCGCAGAACAAGTTGAACTAATTGGCAATACCCTTTTGACAAGAGGTTCCATGTGAAACCTGGTGAAAACTGCTCAAGCGGCTTAAAAGAAGAGGACATTTAAAAATTACACAATTTTATCGATGTATATAGTTCAGGGGCAAGGACAGATAACCCTCAAGGGACCAAATTTTGTGATAACTAAAATGTTTAACTACTTTAATCACTAATTGTAAGTTTCAGCCATTAGTCTTTAATACATTTTGAGAAAATGACTTTTCAACATTTTCTCCATACAAATGCATGGGGACGCAAATATGACCTTGTCGTAAAAAAGTCAGATCAACATAGGGTCATCATTTGAACAAATTTGGTATACCTTGAGTCCATAATGCTTTATACCAAGATTCAGCCTTGAAGCTATCTTGGTTCTGTATAGAAGAAGATTTTTAAGTATTTTTACCATATATGGGCATAGCGGCTATCTTGATTAACGGACCACGACCATTTGTATAAATTTTAATTCCTCCACCCACCCCTTCCCCTCCCCTCACCCCCGTAACCCGCTTTAACAGAAGGCTCCACGAAAAGTTTGAAGAAAATCGGGCCAGGGGTTACAGAGGAGAAGTCGTTCAAAGGTGTGAAAGGACGGACGACGGACTCTGGTGTGCTAAAAAAAGGTATCGTATTAACCCTAAGTATTGAGATGCCTCCAAAATCCCCATGCAGTCCTTATCCTCAAATATAAACAAATTCATTTTAAAACCTGTTACCAAATTTGTGCATCGTGCTCCATAAAAGTGACACTGGCAAACGGTGTAGATCATGATCCGACGACGCAGAACGCGTTGTCTGATCAGGTTCTACACTGTTTGCAGCAGGCCCCCGTAGCCTAGTGGATAGGAGAGTTCTCTTAATCCATTAGGTTTCTCACCACTGTGGTTCGAGCCTCGCTGGGGTCATATGTGGGAAAGCCAAGTTCTGCTTACGAATGGTCAGGTGGTTTTTCCCCGGGATCTCCGGTTTTCGCCCACCTTTGATGAACGATCGGCTCGATATAAGTGAACTATTTTTGAAAGGGCTGTAAAACCCAAATAATAATAAGAAGAAGAAAAAATCTACACTGTTTGCATTAAATGCAGAAATTTCTAACATGGTAATAATGAAAAGTAACCCAAGGCCCCTTATATTGGAAATGGACTGTTCTGATGAGTAAAGGTAGAATAGTCCATTCAACATAAAAGGGTTAAGATATCTAAAACTGCTGGATGAGAAGCAGAGCGTGTAGATCTGAATCACATGGACAACAACCTTAAGGAAAGTTTGGTTTATGTATATTATGGCTCGAAGCAAAAAGTAAACAAAGTTCGATTTTTTTTCTAAACCACTTATTAGAATAAAACTTTTTTGTGCCTAGGTAGTTACGACGAGTTGTACTGCATTATTCAATCAGGCTAAAAGTTTGAAAATTAACTTCTTCTATGTAAAGTGTAAAGCAAAAGAAAAAAAAAAAAAAAAAAAAAAAAAAAAAAAACACTTTCTGGAAAATGTCGAAGAAGAGTAGCAAAAATGTGATATGCTTACCATTATAAGTAAACGCTATTGCCAATCCTGTTGCGTTAAGGTACTTCACGCAGATGCTGGCTCCCAGCCTCGACGCTACATCTATTAAAGTATTCTGAGTGCTGTAAACGCTAGAACACAGAACCATACAGAGAAGCACATGCATAAACATGGTTACCACAAAGCACTTAGAATAGCAAAATGTTTGATCGAAATGCCAGTAAAATGTTGGCCTATGCCGTTGTACGTATATATATTGAAACCACTCACGTTTCCATCCGTGTGTTTTGAACATTAGATAAGTCTTTCTTGATCTGAATTCCGTTGTATAACAAGAAAACAGATAAGCTAGGCTACCTTTTGATTAAGTTCAAAATGTCTTTCTCGGCTTTATCTATACTAACCTGTATAACAAATGTATCATGTTTAGTTTAATCATACATGTAATAAGCCCTAGGAAAAATTGTACTAGACAGCATTATATTTTTCATAGAAAATTAGATCTGGCAGAGGAGTCTGTGAAATGTCAAGGCTTATTTTCTATTGCAAAATACAATAACCGTCGTCTGTTCAAGTTGTGGTTAGCATTTTTAAAAAGCGCTAAGAATTCCAAATGTAAAGATAAGAACGAAAGAGGCCCATCCAACTATAAGAGACTCTTAAAGAAGAATTAATATACAGTTGACTCTCGCTATCTCGAACTCGCTTATCTCGAATAACCGCTTATCTCGAAGTGAAAATCTTTTCCCTGCTTAAACATGAAAATCTAACAACAGGTAAAAAAATATTGTGGAAAAGAGGAGAAATTGCTCCTCTTTTCCACAATATTTTCAATATATCTCTAACTTCAAGAGTCCAATTACACATATATTTGTTAAATGTGGTTAATCGAATTAGTTTTTCCCCCAATTCTGCAAATCTGATATGTCGAAGTACGGATATCTCGAAGTATTTCAGAGAGTCCCTTGGAATTCGAGATAACGAGAGTCGACTGTAGTTCCAAGTGGAGGGTGGGGATTTGTCAAAATTGTTTTTGCCTCCTTTATGAAAATACAAATACTGTAAAAAGAAAACAAACACTCCCAGGGTAAACAAATTCTTTTTTTGAAGAGTAGGTACCTTTTCAGAAGGAGCTACATGTAGGCATGCTAGAAAGCAAGCAGGGGGACACAGAAACTGTCATCCTTGTTTGTATGGCGTAATTCTACCAAGGAGGTAGACTACTTTTTGGTTAAGAGGTCAAAATTTCTTTTACGGCTTTATCTATACTGATCGAAGTTACACATATATCATGTTTAGTGTAAACATATATATACACAACCAATTAACATATATTTGACCTGTCACGCAAAAAGGGACCTTCTGGGAAGTTATGTCAGTCAATGTAAATGACGTTCGAAAATAATGTAACGTCATTTGCCGATAATTGGATTACGTTGTAGCTTAACTGGACTCATTATTTACTTATATAGGGCGAAATGGTCTTACGTTTTTAAAGACCATTAAACTGTTTTTGATTTCAAGGAGAAATGCCAGTAAAATGTTGGCCTATGCCATTGTGTATATATTCGAAAGCTTAGGGACGAATCAATGTTATGAGGAAACTCAAATATAAGCTCGACAGAAAATCTCTAGACATTATATGCACGGCAATTATACGACCTCTATTGGAATATGTGGAGGTAATTTGGGACAATTGTACCTTATGTGAAAAACAAGAGCTTGATAAAATTCAAAGTGAAGCAACCCGAATTGCAACTGGAAATACCAAACTCATATCATTAGATTTTCTTTAAAACGAAATTAAATGGGAATCCTTAGAAAAAAAAACGCCGAAAAAAACAACAACACAAACTCACGCTATTCTACAGAATGTGCTCCAATTTGTCTCCTCCCTATCCTGACTTAGTACCTCAGACTGTAAGTAGCGTTTCGCGTTATAATCTTAGAAACACTCATAAACTGTTGACGCCAGATCTAACAAGTATTACAATTCGTTTCTTCCATCAAAGTGAGGGAGTGAAACAATCTACCGTCTGACATCACTCAGTCAGAATCAGTTGTTTCTTTTAAACACAACCTCAACAGAGAGAATATATTTGTACCCAAGCACTTCTACACCGGTAAAAGATATGTACAAATTCTTCACGCCCGTTTAAGAACGAACTGCAGTGCACTGAACTATGATTTTTTCCTAAAGAATATCACTGAATCCCCATTATGCCGCTGCGGTGATATCGAGAATACCTATCACTTTTTCTTTCAATGTCTCTACTGCCGGAACTCGCGGACTGAGCATTCTGATGCAGTTGCACAATACAAGGAAATTTCTCTTGATCTATTTCTCTTCGGTGTTACTACTCTTTTCTTTGATACAAATGAGAAAATATTTGAGAAAGTCCAAAAGTACATAACCACTACCAAGAGATTCACTGCTGTGCAGTAATCCTAAGAATTTATAAAACTATACTTGTCAGACTTGACATGCGACTTGTTTTGTCTGGATGCAGTGGAATTTGTAAATGTTACTGTCTCGCAGCCCCTTCTCTCTCTCTCTCTCTCTCTCTCTCTCTCTCTCTCTCTCTCTCTCTCTCTCTCTCTCTCTCTCAATAAACAATACTGGAGTATATCCACGTTTCTCCTTTACTATTGCTTTTCTAAACCTTTTTATAATGATGCAAAAACCTCAGTACTTGAAATTGATTGTAAAACTTAGTTTGTATTGTTTGTTTGAATGTATATGTAGTTATTAAGATTCAGTTCCATTATATCAGAGTGTCACTTGTATATGATCTTCTTTTCAGTTATTATATAAGGAGAAGAACTAAATAAGTATCATTGCTTTCGTTCTGATCCTATATTATGCATTCTCACAGCATAATGTTTGTACCCATGTATAATTTGTGAAATAAAATGTGTTTAAACTAACGCTTTCTTATTTTTCTATTTTCAACAAGCAATATACCGATAAGGAGAACAAATTTTAACAGCGCGACAGTCCCCAAGCTGAGAAGTTTGTTATAAACGAAATGCATAAATGAAATGTAGTTCAGGGATCATGTTGCATTTGGAATGTTTCTCAAAGATAGTTTTCGAAGGACATAAATCTTAATTTTGTAAGTGTTAAACGACTTTTTACGTCACACATTCACCCCACTCACTTTCCAGATTAAAATATCTACGTGAGCACTACGTCATAATTAAATATCGATCATTATCATATATCACGGTCGGGAAACAAACTACGTGGCGGCTATCATTTTAACCCCACTTTTGTCTACGTCATCAGTTTGGCGCGTAATTCGAGCATACCATTTCTCTTCTTCAATTCTGAATCTCCGTGTTGCTTTAATGCCTCACATAAAGTTTCAGCTCAGTTAGACTTTCGGTAACGTAGCTCAAGATGGCACCATGGCAGCCAGCCGCCATCTTGGATATCAGGACGAAACAATTTTAGCATTTTTAAATCTCCATGTTGCCCCATTCTCCTCTATGAAGTGTCTGCTCAATCCACTCAGTTTAGGAGGAGATGTCAAGTTTGAAGAATTTCAAAATGACCGCCATGGTGGCCATCTTGGATTTCAGGACGGAACGATTTTAGCAATTCTGAATCTCCATGCCCCAATCCCTCTGATGAAGTTTCGGCTCAATCCGATGTTCTGTTCGGGAGACGTTATTTGAAGAATTTCAAGATGGCCGCCATGGTGGCCATCTTTGATATCAGAATAGAACGATTTTAACAATTCTGAGACTCCATGTCACACCGATGCCTCCCATTAAGTATCAGATAAATCCGACTTCTGGTTCGGGAGGAAATGCCACTTGATGAATTTCAAGATGACCACCATGGCGGCCTTCTTGGATATCGGAACATAACAAAACAATTGTAAATCTTCATGTTGCCTCGCTACCTACCACCAAGTATCAGCTCAATCCAACCTGCAGTTTTGGAGGGGCTCTCGAAAATGTGAAACGCTAACGACGGACGGACGCACGATGGACGGACAGACAGACGGACGATGGACCACAGGCCACGGCATAAACTGACCGGGAGCTGTGCTCCAGGTGAGCTACTAATATCCCCAAAAGCCACAACTCTGATAATGTCAAAGCAGTTGTACCTCGGTTATGTATTGGTTGGGAAACCTGGAGAAAATGAAGGAATTCAATATATATTATGGTACGAGTATATTACCATGTGCATCAATATTGTCTTCAAATACTGATTGGAGGAAAATAGCGTTAAACAGTCCACTCGAAGCAATTTTTGACAGCGAACGACAGTCATAATTTTGTTGGAAAGTATAAAACCCATTTACAACCCCATAACACTCAATCCCGACAGGAATACCTCTGCGAATGTTGAAGAAAATTCATAAAAAAAAAACGTTGATGTTAATTGTTAATACATGATAAAGATTATTTCGTGTTGGTGTTGATTTACTATTCAAAATTATGAAGAAAGTTCATAAAATTTGTTCAAGTGAGAGATCGAAAATGGAGTGCTGACAGACAGACAAACGGACAGGTGTCCGCTCCAACGAATCGGGTTTAAGAGGTTTTCCATAGGAAATCCACAAAGAAAAATCTCAAATAAGCATCCCAAAATTAAGTGTATTAACAGAAAAAAGAAGCATTACAAATCACCTTAACAATAATTTGACAAACTTTGTGTTGCTGCCCAGACATACATAGGTGCGGACAGATCGCACTCGCACGGTATAACATAATACAACGCCACTATCGTGTAGCGGAGTACGAAAAGAGGAAAGTGTACGTGTCATACACCACTGAATATATCATCAATAGGTACACATAACAGATTGTACCCCTCGTACGAATGATCACTATTCCTGCACAATGATAAAGCATTTGAGCCGAGTTGCAAGTACCTCGTAAATTTGGCTTCAGCAAAGAGTCAAATGCGTGTAGAAAGACTGGAACTGCAAACAATTTACTAGCTGGGAAGATTAGAATCCGAAGATGACTCGTGCAAACAGCAAAGGCTCTGACCAGCCATCGCTTATTTGAACGTTGACCGCACATCATGTTAGAAATGCCAACTGGGCTTTTAGGAGGAGGTCCTATATATTTCTTAACATTGGTTGACTGTTTTCCTCTTCCTCATCTAATAAAACTTGAAAAACAGCAGCCATGACTGGTCTACGAGGGCGTGTCAATAAATAACCAGCCTATCCCATTTCCGATGGACCGAGACGGTCACGATTTTCATGCTTTGTTTCAATATATGATTTATACATGGGTACAAAATTACACGCGTATCTGTCATTCTTTAATAAGATATTGAATGTCAAACATGGCTAGTGATGCAAAGGCATGCTTTTCATCTAAAGTTGAGTACCGTGCTGTAATTCGGTACTTGTATTTAAAAGGTAAAATAGGGAGGGAAATACACGGCGAGTTATCCGATGTTTACGGGTCTTCTGCACTATCTTATGCTCAGGTTAAATTCTGGGTAGGGAGAATCAAACGCTGTAGAACGTCTTTAGAAGACGAAGCCAGGTCTGGACGCCAACTGGATGCCACCGACGAAGAAATGTGCAAGAAAGTTCGGGATCTGGGTTACTCTGATAGGCGAATTCAGGTGGAAGAAATAGCGCAGGCATTAGG
Organism: Anodontia alba; assembly: GCA_964016985.1. Classification (NCBI taxonomy): domain Eukaryota; kingdom Metazoa; phylum Mollusca; class Bivalvia; order Lucinida; family Lucinidae; genus Anodontia; species Anodontia alba. Next base: position 60,758,677 of record OZ024828.1, read on the forward strand.
CATTTCACATGGTAGCGTTTCATCAATTTTACATGATCGTTTAGGTATGCGCAAGCTAACAGCCCATTGGGTCCCCAAATCCCTTAGCGATGAGCAAATGGCAACCAGAGCATCAGTATGCAGCGCCTTGTTGAGGCGTTTTAGGTCAAAAGATGATTTTCTTTTGCGTCTGGTGACTATAGATGAGACTTAGGTTCATTATTATGAGCCAGAGAATAAAGCTCAGAGTCATCAGTGGGTAGGGCCTGGGTCCCCGAGGCCAAAGAAGTTCAAGACGCAACCATCTGCTGGCAAGGTGATGACCACAGTATTTTGGGACGCAAAAGGCGTTATTATGTTGGACTTTTTACCCAAGAGAAGTACAATAACTGGAGTGTACTATGCAAACTTGTTAGACCAGCTGAGAACCGCCATCCATGAAAAACGCCGAGGTAAACTCTCTAAAGGTGTTGTGCTGCAACTGGACAACGCGGGAGTCCACACGTGCAAAGTTCCAATGGATGCTATAGAGCGAAACGGGTATGAATTAATACCTCATCCTGCCTATTCGCCTGACCTAGCTCCTAGCGACTTCTTCCTATTCCCAAACTTGAAAAAGGATATCCGTGGACTTCATTTCCGGTTTGATGAAGAAGTCGTGACGGCAGTTGAGGAGTGGGTCAATGGAAAGGACCCTGACTTTTTCAGTTCTGGGCTAATAGCACTTGAACACCGTTGGTCTAAGTGCATCACACTAGAGGGCAATTACATCGAAAAAGAAGAGGTGGATCTTAACCGGAAATAAGTTAGGCTGGTTACTTATTGACTCACCCTCGTAATATTCATTCATTCGGAATGCACACCGCGTTAACAAATTAAGACTTTGTAGTGCACTGTAGCCCACTCTAAGTTTCACTATTAGTGCACACCATGTCTAAACGTAGTGAACTCCATGTGCACTAGGGTGTAACCTTTAGTCTTAGCATTACTTTAAGTATTTGAAACATGTACGTAGGTGTTTATTTGTGTTGAGGTTTTACGGCCCAGTCAACCCAATGGGGTCATGTCGAGCGCGGTCAGTTTACCTAACCACACGTTTACTGGGCAGGCTTAGTCCTCTAAGCGGTTAACCAGTATTGTGCACATTCTTTCGCCAGAAACTGACAACTGCCCTTCTTGAATCAGCGGAAGGGAGAGAATGACCGTTAAAAATATTTCATGATCAATCTCCACGAAAGAATGTTGCCGACCTCGGTGGGGGTTGAACCCGCGACCTCCTGGTCTCCAGTCGGACGGCGCATCCAACTGAGCCACCGAGGCCGGCATACGTAGGTGTAAGTCCTACGTAGGGCTTATTATCTCCTTCGTAGATGTTAGTTAGTCCTACGTAAGACATTATCTCCTACGAAGGTGTTAGTAACCTACGTAGGTGTTAGTAAGTCCTACGTAGGAGTTATCATCTCCTAAGTAGGTGTTATTAATCCTACGTAGATGTTAGTAAGTCCTACGTAGGGGTTACTATCTCCTACGTTGGTGTTATGATCTCCTACGTAGGAGTAAGTAAGTCCTACGTAGGACTTATTATCTTCTACGTAGATGTTACTAGTCCTACGTAGGTGTTAGTAAGTCCTACGTAGGGTTGTTATCTCCTACGTAGGTGTTAGTAAGTCCTACGTAGGAGTTATCATTACCTACGTAGGAGTTACTATCTCCTAAGTAGGACTTTTTTTTCACCTAGCACTAGGACGCTCCATACAAAACACGGCGGTAGATTATAGTAAAAATATGTCATCTTATAATTGAGCCGTTTCATGTGATTTCCAGTAATGTAGCAGGTGAAGACAGACCAGCTTCTTATTTACTTATCCCATTTTAAAAATCAAAAGTTGATACTCACACTGGACCATCACGTGACTAGCGGATAGTTGCTCCTAGCTAATCAGTGTATCATCATAGGAACATATAAATCAAAAGTTAATACTCACACTGGACCATCACGTGACTAGAGGACAGTTGTTTCATAGCTTATCAGTGTATCATTAGAGGCACATATAAATCAAGCGGTAAATACTGAGATAAATCTAAATGATGACTCACACAAACATACAAAAAGAAATTCCAGAGTAGAAAAGACCTGTTCCTTAAACCAAAGTGGACTCCGGAATGAGCGTGAGGCATCAATAGGCTGTACCAGGTTTGAGTAGAGCCGTCATAAGGTCATCTAGGACCCGACCCATCGTTGTTAAACTCAGAATGGGATCAAAGCTGCCGACCTTAATTGGGTCAACCACCGAGGATGGAGGTTGTGACGTAACATCCTTGTTGTATCCATTTTATACCGCACGGCTTACTTTCTTCACTGATAAGAAAAGTCACCCTGTCCAACAATTTGTCTACATTTATACACCGGGGACGCATCATCATATAGTTTTTCCCCCTTAAACCCCACTTTTATACAGTAAAACGGGGCTTTACAGGGGTATGTATTAATTGTCTTATTTCTGCTCAAAACATAGATTGTGGGTTAGTTAGTTAGAACCGCCTCGCCGAGGTGGTTCTAACAAGTACCCATAATCTATGTAGTGAGCAGAAATATGAAAACTCTCAGAAGTTTTCATCTGAAAGTTTTCATTATTTGGTGGTAAACTTCTCAATATATTTGAATAGGCGTGTTCTCGTAATGTGAATTTTCGACCGTAAAAACGACCATTTCTAAGTCCTTTGTCCACAAACGAGTGAAAGATGTTTGCCTACAAAACCTTACCGGCTGATTGCAAGATAAACGTTTAAAAAAAAGTAGTTAGGAAAATTGTCAGGAACAGATATAATTCGATTTCCACTCCCCATCCCAAACTTTTTATTCCACTTTCCACCCCACAATATTTGAGTATTTTTTTTTTTTTTTTTTTTTTTTTTTTTTTTTTTTTTTTTATCTTCTTCGCTTGTATAGAATAACTTTTGAATCCACTTGCGTAAATTCAGCCACTCGATTCAAAAGTTTTTTGTTTTTATTTAATATATCAACTCTATGATATAACCAATTGCAATTGGGAGCGTTAAATTGTCGGTTTTACGGTCAAAAATTTCGTTTTGTCGCGATGCGTCACCGAAGTCGTAAAGCAACTTTACAACCTCTAAGCCGGCGTTTCATATTTCAAAATGGCAAACGGCAATGTTGCTATCCCAGTTTTATGCAAGCTCAAATATTTTTTTTTATTCTTTCAAACCCTACTACTGTGCACCTAAACTAAACGCTACTAAACATGTAAAAAATACAAGTGAAAAGTGACGTAACGTGATGAAGTTATTCAGAAATACACGAAACGGCAGTTGTACACGTTTTAGAGTTCTCCCTTCTATTGTTCAGGCGAGAATTTCGTGTTCCTGACGTATTTTCATCCGTCATTCTATTTGGTTTGAGACTTGTACTGTCAGGATGCACTGCCGTCGGCTTCTTCCAGAAAAGTTCTGCACAGTCACGTCTAAAATCAGAGCCAAAGACAGAATAGAAAAGGAAATTGATCGCGTGGTTCATGTATGCCAGAATCAGAGTAACCCTATTTATGTAGTACTCTTGGCTGTTCTTTACATTCAATGCTCGGTCGAAATACCCTGGGATCAGAACCGACATTGAGAACGGACCTGAAGTAACACAGTGCACGACGCCTATCGTAACCGCTCTCATAGTCACTGCCTTGATCTTGGAATGAAGTTTAGAGTGCGTCGCATTTTTACTTCTGATGACACGGTATAATACTGTCAAGTTGCTTGCAGTTATTATCGAAAACGGAATGATAAATATCAGGAACACGTCCATAAACCAGATATGGTACCAATTCAGGTAGTGGAAGAACGAGGATCTGACCGCCAAACATCTTTTCTTATATCCAACTATAATAGTTTCAGTTTCGAATGAGTCTGCCGTAGAGGTGTCAGTAAAATTTTCGTCGAAATTTGACAGGGAAAAGTTAGAGTGAGACTGTTCTTTTAAGACCTCTTGCGTAACTTCATGCACTATCCCAAACGGCAAATTCAAAAAGAAGTTTACGACAAAAATAACAATCATCAGAGCAATCGTCCCTTTTTTGCCTATCAAGTCAATGGATGTGGCGGTTCTGAAAATCGCCAGTGTTCTTTCTAAAGTAAAACAAACAATAATCCAAGTGCTCACCAACAGTCCAAAATGACGTCCTGTTATTTCAAGCTTACATACAAAATTATATTCTTCTTTCAGACCAAACCCCGTCAGGAGTGTCACGGCCAAATTTACCGCTGGTATGCCCAATGCTACAGTGTCTGAGACAGCCAGAGCTCTGAGATATATACCGCCTGGAAGCTTCTTGCATCGACGACCTTTTGTCCAAACGATGAAACTTAATGCATTACCAAACATACCACAACAAATTACTATGCATATTACTATGCCACTGCAAATGTTAAAAATATCCATGGCGAATTTTCCGGGTTCTGTGTCACTAGATCTTATTTGTCGTGAAGTCTCTTGTTCAGCTGTACGAAAAATAGGCTTCCCCTTTACACTAACATAGTTTGAGTATGAGCTAATAAATAAATCAACGAATCCCTTTCCAAGTGAAAGTCGATGATATCATTACGAAAATACGCCTATTCAAATATATAGAAACTTTCACCTCGAAAAACTGAAAAATTTAAGATAAAAACTCGGATATTTTTTCATAATTCTGCTCAAAACATAGATTGTGAATACTCGTTAGAACCGCCTCGGCGAGGCGGTTCTTACGAGTACCACAATCTATGTTTTGAGCAGAAATAAGAAAAATATGTAAACCCCTGTAAACCCCGGTTTTACTATATAAAAGTGGGGTTTAAGAGGGTCCAAATTATATAGGCATGTTTTCGTGATGACTTAAATTTAGTCATTTAAAAATAATTGGTCCTCTAAAATTTTCTGAATTGTGTGGTCTCTGGAAAATCATATAACTGCTCAAAGTCGATACAAGTCCTCCTTTAAATACCTAGATCTTAATGGTATATTAATCCTTTTATCTGTTTCTTTTCTATTAAGCCAATATAGTCTGGTTCATGTTGCTTTTTACTGGTTTTAAATAATTTGATAGGCAATATATTTTGACGTGATCTCAGGTATTGACAAAGTCAGGATGCCGTCAACTAAACAGCTAAAGTAGATAGAAAAAATCTCAGGAAGTGATGAAATTCAGTTCACACTTCCCACCTCAGATACTATGCGGTAAAAAGACATTCTAATGCACTCGCGTATGTAACGCAACGTCTGATTGGATAACGTGAAAAATTTGCGACAGTATATTCTGCGATTTACTGTCGCAAATCCGACGTCATCACGTAACGTCGCATCTCATTGGCTGGCGTTTCGTTTTACTGCAGCTCACAGCACTTGCCGTTTTGTGCAAATAGTACATTTTTTCAATAGAAAAAAAAATGAATATATGCATTAGAATGGGGATAACTGCATCAAATTTGTCATTTGGGGAGGTAAATCGGCGGTTTTACGGTCGGAAATTTCGTTTTACGGCGACGCGTCAATTCCGACCGTAAAACCGCCGATTTACCTCCCCAAATACCAAATTTGAATGCAGTTATCCCCTAAGTATAAAAATGTTACATTGCAAACACATTACCAGCAGCAGCCAGTTGAACAACTATTTCACACGTAGGTGGCCACCGTTCTAACCTTAACAAAACAAAGCACCAACAACAAACAAAATAACACATAAAAAATAAAAAGACAAAAATTCAGACAGCAAACACCAAATGGCATTTTGCAGAGAAAATTTTAATTCATATTTACAAATACGAGAACTTTTCATGTCCGTGAGGTGAAATCGGAAAAATCCTAATCTCGGAATAACTGTACGCAATGAAATAGTGCGTGAGAACTACACAACCAACCAACCATCATTATTGTTCCAAAATGGAACGAACTCAATTGATAGATAAAGAAAGATTGAAAGCTAAATATCACGATCATAGTTCGCAGCCTAGCTTTTACATCAAGGAGAAAAGAACTCTTTCTGCTTCTTCTACTACATGGGAGATTTGTCTGTAGATGGGCAACATCTCTGCTGCACTCAATTTAATAGTTAACAAATTCGATGAAAATAAAGTAAATTAATAATCAAGCTGTTTCAGTTTCCTCGATCAACAGAAGTTGAGTTCTGACAACGTCGAAGGATTAGAGATAAGAGTGTCATGTCTGCTTCGAAGTTTCAAAAGATGTCTAAATAATATAACACTTCAACGGTTTTATCCAAAATTTTGTAGAAATCACGGTAGAAGACACATTTTTATCATAACTTCTAGTTTGGATGCATACGTATACAATATATAAGCACCCTGAATTTTGTATATTCCTATTGATCCTGGTTAACATGAGGATTTGATGGACTGTTTTTAACTTTCAGGAAAAATGTATTTGAAATAGCCAGAGACGTCGTATATAGAAAAGTCTTTGTATTTGTATCATTTTTTTTAAATTTCTATATAAATCTAAATTGACTGATACGCGTATGAGGAGCTGTTAAAATCAAAATCGTGCAAGTTTCGACCTAATGCATCAGTATTTTATAAATATTTGATTCAATTTTTTTTTTTTTTTTTTTTTTTTTTTTTTTTTTCTTTAATTATCATTTTTGCCAAAATTGCCATTTGTTTGTCGCGAAAACTCGTTGCATTCATTTCACCCTTAGTTAATAAAAACCTTTGCTAATTTTACCTGTACCGGACTTCCTTTTCTAGATGGGGGCGTTCTTCGTTCTACATCCTATGGTGTTTATATCTCTCAGCTTATTCATTTTGCGCGAGTGTCAAGCCATGTTGATGACTTTAACACTCGCAACAAAGGTTTGACTGCAAAACTTGTTAAAACAAGGTTATAGGTATCATAAGCTTCGAAGCGTTTTAAAAAAATTATCGACGTCATTTCAACTTAGTTTTGAAATACAATGTCGGACTGAAACTGGTTTTTCTGCAAGGTCTTTTGGAACCTTTTGTGGCGAGAGGATATAGGATTTGTCCTGTATGTAAGTATGTTCAACTTTTGTTGTCATTGCTCTAGCGCCTACATTTATTGATAGATTTTAATATAGCTTCACAGAAATCTCAGATATGATAATATCTCGAGCAAGTTCGACTTTCAGGGTGCTGGGCTAAAGGTCAAGGTCACTGTAGCTATTTTTAGAAAAACTTTGTCATTGCTCTAGTACGTACATTTATTGATGGATTTTAATAAAACTTCACACAAATGTTGAGTATGCTAATATCTTGAGCAAGTTTAACATCAGGGTGGCGGGCTCAAGGTCCAGGTCACTGTGGGTAGTTTTAGTGAAACGTTTTTCATCACTTTAGCACCTACATTTATCAGTGTATTTTAATATAACATCAAACAAATGTTAGGTATGACAGTATCTGGTACTCTCGGGCTGCTGGGCTCAAGCTCAAAGTAACTGTGGCTATTTTAAGAAAGGCTTTGTCGTCGCTCTAGCCAATACATTTATAGATGGAATTTGATACAACTTTCCACAAATGTTCAGACTGATAATATCTCGAGCGAGTTTAAATTTCAGGGTGCTTGGTCTAGGTCAAGGACACTGTGGCTATTTTTTGAAAACAAAAACTGTCATCGCTCTAGTGCCCACATTTATCAATAGATTTCAATATAATACAAGACAAAATATTTAGACGTAAACGTCTAAGAACCGGCGCACATTTTGTTCATGTTTACTAAGAAATATAGGACATGGGTATACTAAAGTTTAATAAAGTTTCAATGTAATAGGTTAAAAAGAAATATGTGAATCCTAGTCATATTGGGATCTCCACGAGATTTAGTTTTTACATTATTATTTAAAAAAAAAAAAAAAAAAAAAAAAAAAAACATGCCAGAAATAAATGAAATAAACAAAAACAAAAACACCGTGTAATGTTTTCCTGTGACATTCCCTGAAGATGGTTTGATTCATGCAATGTTTAAGATTTTTAATTCGGTGTGATAGTGTCCCTGGAAGGCAATAAACAACTTTGTGACGACAGGTTTTCAGTGCATAGAATCTTCTAATGACACTGTAATTATGTGACGGATAAGTTATTTTCTATAGCTTTTTATGCGATATGTATCAATTCATCAAAAATAATTTTGAATCGCTAAATTAGTGAAATTCAATGTAATACGTGATTGTAATAATTAACTATAGAATTTATTGAATTGATTAAATTGACGTTAATTATTATTTTCGTAATGACCCGACACCATTAGGGGGCAATTATCAGAAATAATTAGTTGTATGCGGACAGTTAATCTTACTGTGCTTATTTATTGCACGTATTTAGACGCACATCTTTCATTGCATTAATTGAATCATTTGATCGCCAACAATGTGGGTTGATGACCCACAAAGGCTCAGATCAGTGCGCAGTCTGATCAGAGCTTTTGCTAGTCGCATCGACCGTCTTTGGAAGCCATGCAATCCTTGGAGGCGAAATTGGAGTCTCTGATAACAGTAAGCAGAGAAGGGGGCTGATCTGAGTCTTCACTTTCAAAACTGCCACATTGTTTGAAATCTTATGCTCAGTTAATGTCATTGTAAATAGATGAAGGAATCGGGTTTTCAGATGATAATTTGTAACCTTTTCCTCTATTTTATTCGACACGATGTCTAACAGCACCGTAGTTACTGTATCTTCAGCACATCAATTAAGAAGTTTTCCTCATGTTTCATGACATCTTTTATCCAAATAACAATCCAACTTATCAGCATGAAAAGCAAAACATGACTTTATAACATTTCAACGTTAACGTCAAAAAGAGCAAAATATATGTATTTTTACATACATCTAAGGTTTTGGAATGGATTTTGACTCAAACTGTTGAAGGGTATCCCAGAATGTTAGAAATATAATTTTAATTGGCCTGGTATATTAATGGGATGATTCCAAGACCTGGGCCCTGTTGTTCAAAGCGTCGTTAGCTTAACGAGCTCGTTAAGGGTCATTTCGTTAACTGTTCTAGCGGATTCAATACACAATATTCTGGTATTTTTTGCTGAAAAAATGTGAGTAGCTTTTGCACTGCAAAAGCTACTCACATTTTTTCAGCAAAAAATTTCAGCATATTTGCGTATCACTCGATTAAAATTTTAACGAATCGTTAACTAACGACATCGTTAGCTTTGAACAACTGGGCCTTGATTAGATTATCATAGTCTTTTTGCGATTTTCAAGGTCACCATAACACATAGGCTGTAAAACAAGAAATCAAAATAAAACACACACACAAAAGTAGCCGTTTCAAAAAGTAAGCCTTGTCTCCACTGTCTCCTTGACCAGGTGCAAGCAACTTTATTTGTCCAAATTTGATAATCTTAGCACCCCTGCAAAAAGCCAAAAATGAAAAATGCTAAATGTCAAAGAAAACGCATCCGTTCTTCCCTTTCACTGTGATGCATGCATGCAAGTTTGGTAAAAATCCGTCTATTCGTTCAGGAGATACAGTGCAGATGCACCTACTGAGTCTGATTTCGATAACAATGCCAGAATAAATTGACCTCTGCTCTTCGGTGCAGGGAAATGATTATGCCACTGGCTAACTGTTAACCCTTTCAACCTTGTAGACCGGATTAGTATTTTTGCATATTTTTCATAATGAGCCATCTCATCTAGATCTACACTCTTTGCCATTCTTTATCAATTTTGCCACACAAACATTTTTTATAGTAAAGACCATCCCATTTTCAGCAATGGAAGAGTCCAACGTGGAAACTTAGGGATGAAAGGGTTAAACTACTACACGTAACGTGCGGGTGGTACGTTGGTGCTGAAAAGCTTACGGTGCTGGGGCGTCCTACAACACTGGGCTAAAGTAGTACGAGGGCCTGTTGTGTTTGCAGCGGGTACGGATGTCGGGCTAGTTTTAGTCTTTTATTCCATTACGAAAAAAACGCCTATTCAAATATATATTGGAAATTTCACCTCCAAACACTGAAAGTTTTCAGATAAGAATTCTGATATTTTTCATATTTCTTCTCAAATCATAGATTGTACCCACAATCTATGTTTTCGAGCAGAAATAAGAAAAACAACGTATACCCCTGTAAACCCCAGTTTTACTATATGAACGTGGGGTTGAAGGGGGTCAAAATTATATAGGTATGTTTTCATTATGTCATCTATCCCATCTTTCCTGGGTAGGTGATTGGATGGTGCCGACTAGCTTTCAGTGACAGAGCGTCCTAGTAGTTACAGTCGACAAGGACCTATTGTGTCTACAGCAGGCTCGGAATAATGAGTTGTGTTTAGTGGTTTTATTCCTCTGTATTGTACTTTGCCCTCATTGCTCCCTCTTTCTGGAGAGACCGCTCGTCATTATTCAGTTTGTTCGATTGGTCCGTTAAACCACCTTCCAATCAGTCAATATACTTTATGTCCTTTAAAAAATATCTAACTCTTCTGTAGCAGACAAACTGACGGTAAAAATTGGACAAGCGCACACCGAATTATGGATTAAGGGCCCAGTGAACCATACTTGATCAAATCGAGACGTCTCCCCTGAGGGAGGGAGAAAAGCATGAAAGGTAAGATAGCGGAGAATGAAAAAGAAAAGAACACGAAAAACAACCTATACATCCCATAGCTGCTGCAAACACAACATAATTTCCTACTGCATCCTAATGTAATAGGAAGCCCCGGCACTGTAAGCTACCCAGCACCAGCACCCGACCTAGACAACCACTCAATGTCTTGGACTGGACGTTCCATGTTTTGTGAAAAAAAAAAACACGCACACACACATACATTTTCGCGAAGTTTCTATAAATACCAGGCTCACTCTTAAGAAAAAAGGTAGAAATTTCACTTTTGAAAAGAAGGCAATATCGACTTGCTGGATTAAAAGACGTGATTGTCAAACATTATTGAAAAAAAAAAAAAAAAAAAAAAAAAAAAACGACAACCAAAAACATAACATCTGGTTAAGTTTTGATTTGTTTGACCGACCATGGTTAAAGTCTGTATTTTAGCTCCCCTGAATCCTGGAGAGCTTATATGATGGTAGGCCTACGTCATCCGTAGTCGTCCGACAACACTTCTCCTATAAAACCACTGAGCTAATCGGAAACATATTTTATACAATACCTCCGGGCATTGGAGGAACGGAAGTTTGTTCGTATGGTCTGGTTCTATTAACTAAGATGGCCGCCATGCCCATATATGGTAAAATCCATTTTAAATCTTCTCCATATCACAGGGATAGGTATAAGATACACTTGCACTGCCTTGCGGTACAAGCCGGCTTTTATAGCGATGTGGTAGAGTATTTGCCAAACATGCGAAAGGACCCTGAAAGGTCCTCAGTTTTTCTTCCAATTTGTCATCCATCGCACCAGTACGTGTTTTCTCTCTTTCTATGCTATCTTTTCTTCCAGTTCTTCAAAATCTGTTGTCTGATGGTAGTAGACTTGATTAGCATTTTGTAATTCTGTACTACGTTAATATCTCATTGAAACACGTTCTTAACTTCTGACTGCTGATATGTAACTCGAATTCACTTTCATTCTTCGGGGTAGGATCTATACCCGAAAACTGGTTTAATATAGGTCAAAACAAACCGGTTAAGCCCCCCACCCCCAACACACACACACACACCACTCCCCAAGCCCCTTCCTCCCCCGGTAATGAAGTTACTGGCCGTCCAAAGGCGGCACTTCTGTTTTGGTTCTTAATCGTTATATGTGTTGTTCGTAATTTTGTTTGTTGTTGTGTTATGTATAGGGTTTTCAATTATTTTAAGCATCATATTTACTATGTTTCCATTAATAACTTTATTTACTATATTTCCATTAATAACTTTCTGGAACAACATGTTTACAATAACATGTTGTTTATGTCCTTGCCTCTGGACTGAGTTATTTTTGGCATGTCATAGAATATTTAGAAATTTCTTGACTGAAACTGTAAAATGAGAGATGCCTGTAGTAAGTTCTTTTTCTAGAATGTTCTTTGATATTATATAAGGAGAAAAGATTCTCATATGGGCATCTTTGTATACTTTCATTGGAAATTATTCTGTACTGGATTATTTTGATATTTTATTCATTCTGGACTTAAAATCTGAATCCAGGAATTTAAAATTGTGGTATCAGAAACTGTTATTCAAAGGATTTGTTTTATAAATTCTTTTGGATTATTTCTGAGGGACTTTCTGACATAAACTTGAAAGGTACTGTTTATTTATATTCTTTTGTTTTGAATGTTTATTTTTATTTTTTGTGAATAAATATATTGTTAATAATTTAAAGCTTGTTGCTGGTTTCACTTTCATTTCTTTCTCGTTATGCCTGGCTCGTAACAGTATTACACTGATATTGGTGAATATTGTACCGAGTCTGGATATCGAAGGACGCGAGCTTGCGAGCGTCCGTTGATATCCCCTCGAGGGACAACATTCACAATATCAGTGTAATAAGCTATTTATGCATCCGAGTGATGCTCAGGAGGTTGCGGGTTCGACCCCCGCTAGGTCGGCAATATTTTTTCGTCCAGATTTGATTATGAAATATTTGATATTTTCTATCATCATTCTCTCCCTTCCGCTGATTCAAGAAGGTCAGTTGTCAGTTTCTGGCGAAAGAATGTGCAAATTGCTGGTTAACCGCTCAGAAGACCAAGCCTGCTCAGTAAAGGTGTCGTTAGGTAAACTGACCGCGCTTGACATGACCCCATAGGGTTGACTGGGCCGTAAAACCTCACCACAAATAAACTTATCTTGTTCTACACTGTTTATCGAATTCTACCATATTTATGGCTTTTTATTATTTTCCTAAAATTTGAACAGGTCTGTTAGACTATCTGTTAGTGTGTCAGCAGCACTGCTGGATGAGCGGCGATATAGACCCAGATCAGATGTTTAACCTATTTATGCCTAGCGTCCCATACAAAGGGGCATTTGCAGACAGTATAGACCCAGATCAGGCACTGTTTGCATGACATACAGGGACATCAATAAAACATGGTAATGATAAAAACTAACCAGACACCCCTTCTATTAAAAATGGACCTGTCCAAAGAGTTTATGTAGAATTCAACACCCCACCCCCTCCACACACACACACACACACACACACACACACACACACACCGACAAGAAACACACACACCACCTTCCTACCTTCCGCTGATTCTAGAGGGGCAATGATCGGTTACTGGCCAGGATATGTGCACAACCACTAAGACCAATAAAGCCTGCCCAGGAAAAGTGTGGATCATACTGTCTGACTGGAAATGACCTTAACATTGTTGACTTGGCCGTAATGTTACTTGTTATGTTCCTTGTAAAAATGGCTGAAATCTTCTATGTGTATCCATTCTTTAATTATGTGGGAATCTGATACGCCCTATCCGGGCTTCGCTGTTTACATATACACTAGAATAGGTAACATATAATCAGATCATCCTGTGCATGCGCAGAGTATCATTCGTGTCTTTGCTCTCCATTCATATATTCTGTTGTATCCAATGATTCTGTAAGCGGACAGTGAAGGCCCTGATCAGACTGCGCGGATGCGCAGGCTGATCTGGGCCTTCGCTGTCCGCATATGGCCGAAGCAGGTTTTCGCAGGGCGAGGCCCATATACGTAGAATAAGAAAGACATAATACAAGGATAAATGGTATTATGTTTTATTTCTCAAAAGAACCACAGGCAATGAACAGTCTCTGCTACAGACTGGGAGTTCATTTATAAACTGAGCCGCAACGACAGAAAATGCACCTTCGAACATGTTTGCGAAGCGAAGATTCAGATCAGTCTTCGTATTCGCAATCTGATCAGAATCTTGGGCGCATTTCGGACAGCAAAAGATACGAAGTTTCTTCATGTGGACAACGAGCACTCTGATCAAGCTGCGTGAATGCGCAGGCCGCGTTGAGTTCTTCTTTGGCGCACATGTCAAGAAGGTACATTTTCTTTCATTGCGGTTCAATTTATAACATTTTAGCTGGGAGGAATAAGGACTTGGTCGATTACGTGTATGACGCCGTTTGCTGTTGCTATATCGGCGTCCACGACTTTTGCGTTGTTGACCATCACAGAACCTGAAAACAGAGTGACCTCACAATTATTGGCAACTGAAGAATTACAAGTTGAAGTTCGCAGTCTTTATTTCCTCAGGATTATATAAGTAAAACTGATGAGTTTGAAAACAAAAATACATAACTACAATACGCGGCGGCTTTACGATACATAACAACTCAATGTACGCAGTGCATAAACCCTATTTTAAGTCAAACAAAGATTTTAAAAAATAATCAACCAAATAAAGTGATAACTACGTCAATGAAGCAATAGCAACAGCAACAGCAGCAGTAGTAGTAGTAGTAGTAGTAGTAGTAGTAGTTAGAGATAATATATAATATAATATGACTAAGAAGCCTGGTCACTAGTGTGGCTGCATATGGCATGAGGGCCTTTTTCTTGCGTTCTGTTTGGTGTCTTCCTCATATGCAGGCATTATCCAAGCATAAAATAAAAATTCTAAAAGGTTGCATTTAAAAGCAATGGACAAAAAAGAACGAAAATCGGAGGCTCGGTTTTATTTAGTCTCTCTTCATATACAACAATTTAGTTTACAAGGCTGTCTACGGCCCCCTAGCACCGCCTTAAGGGGTATTCGATTTCCAAGGCAACCAGAATGGGCGCGATCATCCCAAAAGAATTAAAAATATAATCTGCGCTATAACAAAGTACGGGGAGACGTTTTAAGGCACTTAATATCAGCTGCAGAGAAGTAAAATAAAAATCTAATATGTTGCCTTTGGAAACAAAGAACACACAAAAGAACGAAAATCGGAGACTGTCGGTTTTATCAAGTCTCTTCATGTACAAGCTTTGGTTTACAAGGATTAATCTTGCCAATTAACCCTTAAAGCGCCAATCACAACCATTGTCGTCTGCTTTGTCTTCTGCCAGTTACTTTCAAAGTCATTTCTGCAAACAGTGTGGACCCAGATCAGACTGCTCCTAAGGAGCAGTCTGATCTGGGCCCACACTGTTTGCCTGTATGCAAAAGTAGGTTTGAAAAGTTTGCAAGAATATTCAGCAGACGACATAAACAGACGACATTTTCAGATGCAGGTTTTCTTGGCGCTTCAAGGGTTAAAGTGACATTTACACGCTTTCAAGGAAGCCCAGATTAGACTGTGACGCACAAGTGGTTCTGAACACTGGCCGTTGGCAAATGGTATAAGGGCATCGTGTTATACTGTACTTCATATAAATTACAATCCAAACGCTATTACTGTTTGAGCCGCAATGTACCTTAGATAATGCGCGCCCAACGGAGATTCAGATAAGCTTGCGCGTTCGTGTAGTCTGGTCAGAACATTACGAAAACACGCCTACTTAAATATATAGAAAATATCACCTCCAAAAACGGAAAAATTTCAGATAAAAAACTCTGATACTTTTCAATTTCTGCTCAAAACATAGATTGTGGGTACCCGTTAGAACCGCCTCGTCGAGGCGGTTCTAACGAGTACCCACAATCTATGTTTTGAGCAGAAATAAGAAAAATAAGGTTTACCCCTGTAAACCCCGGTTTTACTGTATAAAAGTGGGGTTTAAGGGGGTCAAAATTATGGCATGTTTTCGTGATGATATTCACTGGGCGCAGTTTGGATAGCCAAGAATGCAAAGTTTCTTCATGCGAATAATGAAGACTGCGTGGATGCGCAGGGTGATTTGAGTCTTCGTTTGGGCGCACATGCCAGAAGCTACAGTTGAACCTCGTTATCTCGAACTCGCTTATTTCGAATTACCGCTTATCTCGAAGTGAAAATATCTGTTCCCTGTTTTAACATGAAACTATGACAACAGGTAACAAAATAATGAGCAATTTCTCCTCTTTTCCACATTATTTTATATATTTCTTCAGGAGTCAAATTTCATATTCATTTGTTAAATTTGGTTGTTCAATTTCTTGTTTTCCTCACTCTCTCAACTCTGATATGTCGAGGTACGGATATCTCGAAGTGTTTCAGTGAGTCCTTTGGAATTCGAGATAACGAGAGTCGACTGTATGTTTTCTCATGTTGTGATTCATTTTAATAATGGGTATTAATACATATGAGCCGGGGTACAGTAGTTCCTAGAAGATTGCACGTGCTTCCAGCAAAGACTAAGATCAGCCTGCGCATCCGCGCAGTCTCATCAGCGTCTTCACTGTCTGCCTCAAGAAGCTTTGGATTCTTGGCTACCCACAGGGCGCCCTGCGAAGACTCTGATCAGACTGCGCGGACGCGCAGGCTGATCTGAGTCTCCGCATGGCGCAAATGCAATCTTGTTGGAAGCGCTGTGCTCCGGCTCGTATTTCTTTACCTTGATATGGCCCAAAAACAAGGCCAGTCCAGAAAGAGAAATGTGTCGTCAGGGTACCTCTACCCACTGTAATGGAAACCGACTTTCCGTTCAGAGTTGTCACTGGACCGGAAATTAGCCCTTTACTATAGTATGTTCCAGACACCACATGGTATTTTAACAAATCTGGTTAAAGTTATAAAATAAAAGAAACGAATAAATAAAATGTAATTAACCGCAATGTGCGAAAGCAAAATTTCTGTGCGCCCAACGAAGACTCCAATCAGCCTGCGAATCCCCGCAATCTAACCAGAATGTTCGTTGTCCGCATAAGGAAACTTTGTGTCATTGACTTTCCCAAATGCGCTCGGTGAAGATTCTGATCTTACTGTTTGAATACGCAAGCTGATCTGAATCTTTGCTGGGCGCACATATCCGAAGCTACGTTTCCTGACGTTGCAACTCATATCACGAAAACATGCCTATATAATTTTGACCCCCCTTAAACCCCACTTTTATACACTAAAACTGGGGTTTACAGGGATATACATTAATTTTCTTATTCCTGCTCAAAAACATAGATTGTGGGTACTCGTTAGAACCGCCTCTGAAAATTTTCCTTTTTTAGTTGTAAAATTTTCTATATATTTGAATAGGAATGTTTTCGTAACGAATTATATGTAAATCATTTTAGTCGGGAAACCCCCAAAAGGGTAACTGCAAACATTGTACATAATGTAGACCCAGTTCAGACGTCATAGACTGGTCTACATTTTGCATTAAATACAGGACTTTCTATAAAACATAGAAATCATAAAAACAAGCCAGGCACCCTGCTGTTGGAACTAGGCCTGTCCAAAGAGTTGTGGTAGAAGAATCCATTCAACATAAATGGGCTAAAAGCTATAAACTTCCCAATATAAGGAGACAATCTGCATGAAACATCAAACCCCGTTTTCCGGGGAAAAAATGAGAAAAAAAAAAATTTTAAAATGTCGTCTGCTAAAAATTGTTAAATCCGATCTCGCCATACAAGCAATTTTTAGTTGAGCTCAAACATACTCGGTCTGGAACTCTTAACATATTACATAAAGAACTCCACAGAATTTGACTCAACAAGTGTGTGATTAGCTTCTACCCTGGAATATAAATTTAACTTACATAATTGTTAAATGAAAACAAAAAATGTAACTGAAAACACTACTGAACATTTAAAAAACAGTACCACAATAAAGTACCGCCTTGGAATAGTCAGTAAAAAAAATACTGCGGTGTTCATCACGAAAACATACCTATGTAATTTTGACCCCCTTAAACCCCACTTTTATATAGTAAAACTGGGGTTTACAGGGGTATACATTAATTTTGTTATTTCTGCTCAAAAACATAGATCGTGGATACTCGTTAGAACCGCCTCGCCGAGGCGGTTCTAACGAGTACCCACAATCTATGTTTTGAGCAGAAACATGAAAAATATCAGAATTTTTTATGTGAAAAATTGCCATTTTTTGGTGGTAAAATTTTAAGTGTATTTGAATAGGCGTGTTTTCGTAATGTTTGGGGCGTGATGGTAGTAGGTGGGGGTGGAGGTGGGGGTATGGGGGGGAGGGGGGCATGTGGCGGCTCTCTGAATTCTCGTCTGATCCAGAGTCCTATTTTGGGGTGCGGGGGGGTGGCTTTGTTTAGCAGAAACTGTCTTAAGAAGACATGGATTGTCACAGCCTATCTTTTAGGCAGAATAAGAAAACTATTTCAAAATGTCGTCTGCTGATTTTTTTTAACCAAGCAAATACGGCATTAACCAGCCATAAACATAAATGAACATGGGATATATTGTCTTGCGAAATTCGTACAATACAAATACAGACAATTCGGTAATTTTATTTTATCTTCCAAGCAGTTGTCTTACCTACAAGTGCGGTCTGGTTGCTAAGCAAATCACTGAGTTTGCCTACTGGCAACTTGTCAAAGGCATCGTTGTTAGGTGCAAACACTGTAAATGGTCCGTCTCCTTAAGAATAAAGGGTGAGCAACATGAGAAAAATGCCCTTATGCCATATGCGAACAGCGAAGGTCCAGATGAGCGCGCGCATCCTTGCAGTCTGATCTGGACAGTCTCTGTTCGTCAACAAACCCTACAGTGGGGCCTATCCATTGTTTCTATAAGCGGGCAACGAAGGCCCTGATCAGGGCCTGCGTTGTCCGCAGACTGCATAAGGGCCATTTTCGTGAGTTGCGCATCTTTAATGTAAATTTAATTTATTTCAGAATCTTCACTGGGCACATTGTGTAAAGCGAAGGGTGCAAAGTTGTTTTTGTTGTTGTTGTTGTTTTTTGTTTGTTTTGTTGTTGTTGTTTTTTTTTTGTTTTTTTTTGTTTTGTTTTTTTCTTTCTTTTTTTTTTTTTTTTTTTTTTTTTTTTTTGTTGTTGTTGTTGTTGTTGTTGTTTTCATGCGGACACCAAAGACTCTGATCAAACTGCACGGATGTCTTCGTTCGGCGCACATGTCAGAAGGTATGTTTTCTCATGTTTAGGTCCCTTTAGTTTAAACATATTTTATTTCCAATTTAGTACATGTACAAAATATACAGTGTCATAAAAAAAACGGGATTAGAACGGAAGGTTTAAGCTTATTTTGTTCCTCTCCCAAAACATGCACAACTGTATATATACTGACAATACTAATATTTACAAGCGATTACATCTAATGCATTGCATGTATGTTAAGACTGTTTAAATTCGCATTATATATACTAAGACAGTAAGATTACTTGATAGCTTGTATAATAATAATAATAATAATAATAATAATGGTGTTGGTACAGTACAAGATACAAAAAAAAATGAGAATAGTACTCAAAGGGTAGAACTAAGAAAGGGAAAGCAGAAAAGAAAAAGAAAAAAAAAGAAAATAATTGCTCTGGAGATGGAGGGTTACAGAGAGCATCACGAAAACATGCCTATTGACCCCCTTAAACCCCACTTTTATACAGTAAAACTGGGGTTTACAGGGGTATACATTTTTTTTCTTATTTCTGTTCAAACTATGTTTTGAGCAGAAATAAGAAAAATATCAGAGTATTTTTATCTGAAATTTTTCAATTTTTGGAGGTGAAATTTTCTATATATTTGAAAAGGCGTGTTTTCGTAATAAAAAGATAAAGTTAAGTTTAGGTCCCTTTATGGTTAGGTCCCTTTCAAGACAACACTGAGATCTTCGTCATTATTTGAGTGGGCGAAATGAAAATAGCTTTATCTGTTGACTGTAAAGTACGAACCTGGAGCGCAGCGTGTTCTATCGGATAATCCGAACAGCGAGTATCTGAGTCAACCCGGAACCCAAGTACTCAGCAGCATATGCTGATATTTTAAGCGGATACCTTCCTTTATCATTACGAAAACAAGCCTATTCAAATATATAATGAAAGTTTTACCACAAAAAATGAAAATTTTCAGATAAAAGATCTGATATTTTTCATATTTCTGCTCAAAACATAGATTGTGGGTACTCGTTAGAACCGCCTCGTCGAGGCGGTTCTAACGAGTACCCACAATCTATGATTTGAACAAAAAATAAGAAAACTTATGTATACCCCTGTAAACCCCAGTTTTACTATATAAAAGTGGGGTTTAAGAGGGTCAAAGTTTTATAGGCATGTTTTCGTGATGGATTTCACACACTGCTTTCAACATTTTTCAGAAAGTTGTGTTTTGCATGACTCTTTACTCAAATGAAGTAAATTTACAACTTTTGTCACGATTCCATGCAAAGTCTTTGGTATAATTACCTATGTATGCTCCAAGTTTTATTCTATTCATTGCTTATAAAAAAATAAACATTTTATTTTACTTTTCCCGCAGTAAAAATGACTGTAAACTATGCAAACATCTGTAGGGTAGGTATATTGGAAATAGGTTTTCATCCAGTTCCCTTGATCAAATTTTCTGCAATTTTCACTGTACTATTGTGATCCCATTATCAATTGAAAATGAGCGGAGAAGGGAAGAAAATATTTTCCCACATAAAATTCCATAAATTCTCTTTGATGTAGAAATTACATACGTTAGGCCAATTCTGGCCGTAAATTTTATTTTAGGGTAAATATTTTAGGGGAAAAAAAGCACAGAACGGTTTCTAGTAAGATGCTGTCTAACCAGAACATTTTATTTTCTTTTCATTTGAATAAAACTCCAAGCAAAAGCTTCTTTCTGAAGAATGTCAGAAAGGACTGTAGTACTCAACCAGTACACGAACAACAAGTGAGCAGCAACGTGAGAAAACGTACCGTCTCACATATGCGCCCAACAAAAACTCAAATCAGCCTGCGCATCCGCGTAGTCTGATCAGAATCTACGTTGTGCGCATGAAGAAACTTTGCATCCCATCACGAAAACATACCTATATAATTTTGACCCCCTTAATCCCCACTTTTGTATAGTAAAACTGGGGTTTACAGGGTATACATTATTTTTCATATTTCTGCTAAAAAAATAGACTGTGGGTACTCGTTAGAACCGCCTCGCGGAGGCGGTTCTAACGAGTACCCACAATCTATGTATTGAGCAGAAATATGAAAAATATCAGGATTTTTATCTGAAGACTTTCAGTTTTTGGGTATGAAATTTTCAATATATTTGAATAGGCGTGTTTTCGTAATGCTTAGCTATCCAAAATGCGCCCAGTGACGATTCTGATCAGCCTGCGCAAATGCCCAGGCTGATCTGAATCTTCACTGCGCGGCCATGTTGAAAGGTACGTTTTCTGAACTTGCGGTGCATGTTAGATCTCTCAAGAATAACTTACCGCTTAGAGGTCCAACCAACTGTCCTGTGGCTAGAGCATACAACAAGGTACTGAGATAAGGTATTCCTGCAACAATCGTTGGTATTGCGCCCGTGGGAAGTGGGTACATGACTTTGTCAATGACGTGTATGACACCATTTGTAGCATTTTGATCTGGTAATGTCACCTTTGCGCCATCCACAGTAATAATCTATACAAGACAAAACTAACCCATTAGTGTCAAGTGGACACTTCTACTTCACCCAACGGACAGGTCCATTACCAATTTCAAGGGGCATCGGACTATTTTAATCATTTTTACTGAAATTCCTGTATTAACTGCAAACAGTGTAGATTCACTGAGTTCGAAATTCTCTATGCGCCTGAACAACCATTTTTTTTTTCTAAAAGATTCGAACCATAGATAAAGATTTGGTACCAGTAAATTCGAATAAAACTTCGCACTACCACCCAGCCTCCTGCCCCCTCCTCCAAGTAGTTTTTACTAGTTGGGCAGTGGTTCTAGTGTGATTGGTTCAAGTTGGTTTAAGTAGTTTATGATACTGATAGCCCTGTCTCAGATGTTTATTCCGATAATTATAGTCCTTGAATTGACAAACTGGTAAGCTGAGAAATATAAACCCTTTTAACCTATTTGTGCCGAGTAGACTCTACTATCTTAAGTCTTTAGACAAGTCCATTTCCCAAAGAAAGGGCGTCCGGTTAGTGTTTATATTATTACATGTTTATATTATTATATTTTATAAAATTCTCGGTTTTAATGCAAACCGACATCAGACATCGCGTTCTGTTGCCTCCTTCATGGGAGATTTGGCATACATTGAAAAGGATTAATGGTATGCGCGCAGGCTAAAGCATGGATGCGCACAAGATCGAAGGACGTGTATAGGTTTGTTGATTATTTTTATCGTTTTTATGATGTAGGTTTGTTGATTATTTTATCGGTTTTATAATGTAGGTTTGTTGATTATTTAATCGGTTTTGATATGATTATAAGTTTTATGACGTAGGTTTATTGATTATTTTTATCGGTTTTATAATGTAGGTTTATTGATTACAATGCATTTTATCGGTTTTACGGTTTTATAATGTAGGTTTGCTGATTATATTATCGGTTTTATAATATTGGTTTGTTGATTATTTTATCGGTTTTATAATGGTTTTTACAAACAATGGAACTACAATGATGAACATCTTAGGGACCATGGAAACTTTTTCTAGATATGGTTAGTTCGAGCCACTGAGGGTTAATCAAACATGTAGCACCAAGCAAGCCAGAAGGGAAAGGGGGTAATTTAGGGATGCCTTTTCGATCTTCTATGAAATAATGGTTTATTGAGAATGCTCATAACTACATTTTAGGAAAAAAAAATAAGGAAATTTCCCTAATACAGTCGAACCTCAATGACTCGAACATCTTTGGGACCATGGAAATTCGTTCGAGACATGGGTAGTTCGAGCCACTGAGGGTTAATCATGGCACCAGGTCAGGAAGCAAAATAGTGATAATTTAGGGAAATCTTTTCGATTTTCTACACAGTGATTGTATGTTGAGTGTACTCATTAGAATCGCCTCGAATCGAGGCGATTCTAATGAGTACACGCAACATACAATTTCACGATAAAATAAGAAAATTTCCTTAAATATTTGTTTTCTTGAGCTATCGGAAGAATTTCATAGGGACTCAAAAACGAGTTCGAATTAGCCATGGTAAACGAGCCATCGGTGTTCGAGCCATCGAAGTTCGACTGTACATACCTAAATATTTGTTTTCTTGAGCAACAGGAAGAATTTCCTAGGGCCTAAAAACGAGTACGAATGAGCCTCGATAAACAAGCCATCGATGTTCGAGTCCTTGAAGTTAACTGCTGTTCGCAAGAGTAATCAAATCTTAACGCCTTAAGTGACTTTAAAAATAATAATGATAACTACTAAAGACTCTTAGAAACGAAAATGGAACATTACCTCTCGATAGGTGTTGACTCTAATACTCAGACCTTTTACCGCAGAGGGAACAAGCATGTCATCGGACAGTTGACTCGAATATTTCCTCCCATCAGCTACGTGAAACGTCAGCACCTTTCTCAAGAGGTCTAGGTTTTTACCCAGCGTGCTCTTCACATCAGCTGGTAAAGCTTCGAAGGCAGCGTTCGTAGGTGCGAACACCGTAAATGGACCTGAAAATAAATATTAGCTAGCATATGGAAACATGGGTACTTATCACGTAGGCCAACAACAAAGGCTCAGGCGAGACTGTGCTTAAGCACAGTCTCGCCCGAGCCTTTGCTGTCCAAAGACATGCAGTAGAGACCTTGAAGGACGGTAAAAGGCAAAAGACACATATCTACAGCCAAAATATTGGACTGCGCATGCGCGTTTAGACTGGCTCCCGTGTGACTAATACATAAATCAACATAAAAACTATTTATATTTTTAAAAAAATCTTATCTTTTGGAATGTCGTTCTCTCTGATTTGGCTGATCAAATAGGCTATGAGTTTCTGACTGGTAAGGGAGATAATATGTGCAGAAAAATAGTCTAGGAGGAGTATTTTACCTTTGTTAATTTAGAAAAACTCATAGTCATAGCGTGGTGCCAGGCTAATGCGCGTTTGAAGAATCACAAACCAAAGACATATGGTCGCAGTTTTCGAGTGCCAGCTGGAGTCGCAACACAGAACCGTTGACAACGATAAAAAGTATGTGTTTGTTTGTACGCATATGTTCCCCCGTAATATATGTGCCGTGATGAGAGAAAATGTACATTCTGACATATGCGCCAAATGAAGACTCGAATCAGCCTACGCATCCGCGCAAGCTGATCAGAGCTCGTTGTCCGCATGAAGAAACATTGCATCCTCGGCTATCTAAAATCCGCACAGTGAAGATTCTGATCAGGATGTGCGAATGCGCAGGCTGATCTTAATCTTCGCTGTGCGCATATGTCCAAACGAATTTTTTCGACGTTGCGGCTCAAATAGTAACAATAGGGGTAGGTAGAAGTCTATTTTTTAGGTGTATTTTCAGATATTTTTGCCGTTTTTAAAACAGCTTTTCAACTCGTTGGTTACTTTTTAGCAACATTTTACTACATTAAGTGTGTCTAAATGTGTTAATTTGCTAGATATCCAAAATCTTCCTCATTTTCCATATTATTTGGTGAAATGTAGTGGGTTATCGCTCTAGATAAGCGGGGTAGTAAGATAAATATTTGCGATGTACAATATATTTTGTATAGATTAGACATATTTGCCAACTATTGACAATATTGGTTAAGGAGAGGAACTATATAAGCTTGCGTGCTTCCGTTCTGACTATTTCTTTAGTTGTTTACAGTTAGTTGTATACAATCACACTTCTAAATAAATATGTATAAACCAAATGTTTTCTTCTTTCTCCTCAAAACATACGTTATTCATTACGAAAACAAGCCTTTTCAAATATACTAAAAATTTTACCAACAAAAATTGAAAATTTTCAGATAAAAATTCTGACGTTTTTCATATTTCTGCTCAAAAAAATAGATTGTGGATACTCGTTAGAACCGCCTCACCGAGGCGGTTAACGAGAATCCACAATCTATGTTTTTGAGCATAAATAAGAAATAATATATACCCCTGTAAACCCCAGTTTTACTATTTAAAGTTGGGGTTTAAATGGGTTAACATTATACAGGCATGTTTTCGTGATTGGTGTTCATTTGAAGCGCCCCACGGAGGCGCCTCTAGTGAATACCTACAACGTATGTTTCTGTGGACAATTTAGAGATATAGTTAAACTTCAATGACTCGAACACCGATGGCTCGTTCACCATTAACTCGTTTTTGACTCCCTAAGACATTCTTCCGATAGCTCAAGAAAACAAGTAATAATGATATTTTTGGCAAACGTTCCTATTTTATCATGGAACTGTATGTGGTGCATACTCATTAAAATCGCATCATCCAGGCGATTCTAATCAATACACTCAACATACTGTCATTTTATGACCTCGAAAAGACACTCCTATATTGTCCCCATTAGCCTCCTGATCTGGCAAATTGATTGAACCTCCGCGGCTTGAACGACCCATGTCTGTTAAGAACAGATTCCCATAGTCCCTTAGATGTTCGAGCCATTGAAGTTCGCCTGTATATCAGTATTTTTTAGTTTAAAAACCTGACTCTTTGACACTCCCGCACAGCGTGCTTAACCATGCCCACGTGGATGACGGTTAATTTACCTTAGACAAACATTTAATATATATATAGCGTTATCGTTAGGTTTCGAAGTTGCCTTTGCTTTCAATGATTGTCAGTCAGTTCTGCGAATGAATCAATTCTACAAGCCTACAACCTAAAACAACTTACCCGAGCCGCTTAAGACTGTGTCTAAACCAGCCGTCTTCAAATAATTCACAAGTGTTGTTGCCCCTAACGTCTCAGCCAGCCGAGGTATGTGTACCTGCTGCGCAAACGTCGTACCCAGGCAGAACCATATTGTTACCAAGAAAACAGACTTCATTTTGAATCCTCAGCGTATATCTCAGCTTATATTTCTGCTAGCAAGCTTTCTTATTCGTAATTTCAAACTTAGCCGCGCCAAGCGAAAATGCGTGTTCAGTCGATGTAAGCGCGGACAGCTAAGGCCCAGATCAAACTGCGCGGACGCGCAGTCTGATCAGGGCCTTTGCTGTCCGTTGCCAAAATTATGGGATACTATACAAAGTATCAATGGAGAGCAAAGGCCCGGATGACCTTGCGCATGCAAAGGATGACGTGAATCCGCACATTTTGCGCATGCTCGAAGGCACTTTTTCGCCGGAAGCGGCCCATACTGAAATCTTGGTCACTTTACGCTTAGCATGCTGGGAAAAAATCAACAGACAACATTTTAAAGCATTTTTTCTTATTTTCCCCAGAAAAAATGGGCTTTGACGTTTCATACAAATTGTCTCCTAACGAGAAAACTTGAATGAAATGTCAAAGCCTATTTTCTGGGAAAAATATGAAAAATATCATCAATATTTGTCGTCAGCTAAAATTGCCCATAGAGTTGTAAAGATTATAAAGTAATCTTTGTTTATGTAAATTTGTGAATGGGTCAGGTTTGGTCATCATAAATTCCTACAATGCTGCAATGAGACTTGATGTACCTAACAACAAAAACTTCCAACAGACAGTCCATCCAATTAGTTCCTTAACCTTCTTCACCACTGTCTGGACAAATTCAGCAGACGACAAACTAATGATATTTTCTCTTATTTTCCCTGAAAATACGTTTCGATATTTCACGCAATTTGTTTGCTTATTAGACAATTTGCATGAAATGCCAAAGCTTGTTTTATGGGGAAAAAATGAGAAAAATATTCGTCGTCTGCTGAATTTTTACCCAGCATGCTTAGCGTTTAGAAACATGCTCTTAGATTCACCTATTTGAGCAGCAATGTTAGAAACATGTCCTTATCATATAAATATTGGATGCACGCGCAGTCTAATCTTGTGTTCCCCAATAATATTTAGTCGAATTTCTAAGGAAGGCAAGAATGACGTCATCGAAGAAAAAGATCTGGAATGCTGACGCATGTGCAGTCTGATCTTGGCCTTCGTTGTCCGCTTACAAAATCTGTGGATGCTTCCAATACGCCATTGCGTTAAGAAGACTAGGTAATTTTAAGCCCGTGTTTATATATATATATATATATATATATATATATATATATATATATATATATATATATATATATATATATATATATATATATATATATATATATATATATATATATATATATATATATATATATATATATATATATATATATATATATATATTTATATATATATATATATAAAGTTGGGAAAAGGAGCATTACATCTAACAAAAAATCTTTTTGGTAGCACTGGATCCAGAAAGGATGCTGAAATGACAGGCGTTAACTATATGTTGAGAGTTAATCATTAACAGTGCAAATAATTTGTTTACCTGAGGCCTTTCGGCTTTCGCCTTCTTCAGAGGTTTTCTATTTTAAAAAATGACATAAAAATGTAAAATTTACAAATAAAAGATTATGCCCTAATATAATATAAAAACGGGCTTTCAAATTACTTAGTAATTACTTATATAATCAAAACAGAGGTATGTAGGGGTCTACATTATATAAGTATGGTTTTTAGAATTTTTTAAGGTTTTAAAGCA
Organism: Anodontia alba; assembly: GCA_964016985.1. NCBI lineage: Eukaryota > Metazoa > Mollusca > Bivalvia > Lucinida > Lucinidae > Anodontia > Anodontia alba. The sequence goes on from OZ024828.1 coordinate 60,785,995, forward strand.
GCTTTTCATTTTTTCTTTTTTCTTTCTTTTTTCTCTAGCTATTTTATTTACATGTATGTCTTAATATGTTTTAATATGTTTGCTTATCAAAGTCTTCCTCATTTACCATAAAAATATGGTAAAAATGCCTACAGATGCGCACGCTGATCTGGGCCTTCACTGTCAGAATATGCCCGAAGACACGTTTTCTCTTGGCGTGGCCCATTATAGCGAAACCCTGAGTGTGTAAATGTCTACAATTATCACGACAGTGGGCAATATAGCAGCTTGTACGATTTTTTTTTTTTTTTTTTGTTTTTTTTTTTGTTTGTTTTTTTTGTTTCTTTTTTTTTTTTTTTTTTTTTTGTTTCTGTTCTTTTTTTTTTCTTTTTTTTTTAATCCATTTTAACCCTTCCCTTGTTGATCACGACATGCCCTGTCTTAGCAAACAGTGTAGATCCAGATCAGTTGGCTTCTGAAGAAGCCATCTGATCTGGATCTGCCCTGTTTTTCATTAAATATGTGAATTTCTATCAAAAGTAATCTGATTGGCTGGAAATTAGAAGTGGGCGTGGCATCTTAATTTATTCAGCAAAGCAAGGGTTAAGTTTGTTTTTGCTTTGGATCACCGTTCATTATTCCACAGCTTTTGCATCGACACTGATGCGACGTTGTATAAACGTCATGTGACCGCTTTGTTAATTGGAGGGTCGTGCAAAAAGTTCTGTCACTAATAGGCTTCCTTAGTTTTATCCCAGGTATATTTTAAAATGCTTCACGGCACTTGAATGGTGTGTTGAATAGCTACTGATACCCGTTTATTTCGTTCAAGTTGCTTTCCAACTGACCGAGTTATTTCAAATTGAAATAGTTGCAGTCATATACACTGACCAATTTACTTGTTACATTGGAACATGGACCAGAAGACTGAAATTCGTAGCCATATTAAATGCCGCATTAGGCTTAATATAGATTCAAAGCAGATATTTAATGAATTGTGTGGTATATATGGACCTCAGACCATTTCAATGCGCGCAGTTTGTAGGTGGGTTAAAGCTTTTTAAGCTGGGAAATTTTCTGTTGAAGATTATACCCGTCCTGTAAGGCCTAAAACCTCTGTTACCAAGGCTAACAACACTGTTTTAAAGATTGTGGTCGAACAGGATGCGCGATTGACTGTCAAATATATAGCTAGTTGTACTGGCATATCAGAAAACAGTGTGCAAACAATTCTGAAAAAGCGTTTGGACCTGAGAAAGGTTTGCGCTAGGAGGGTACCTCATTTACTCACTGAGGAGCAAAAGACACAACGCCTTATAAGTGCCCGGGAACTTTGGAAAACATACAAAGGCTGTAATAGTCGGATTATTTCTAACTTGCTAACAGGTGATGAAACCTGGGTGCACATGTTTGAGCCACAAAGAAGGGCTGATAAAAAGCAATGGAAGCGAAAAGATCGAAAACGCCTATGCATTGCCAAGAAAACCATAAGTTCGAAAAAGATGTTGTACGCAATTTTCTTTAATTCAAATGGACCAGTCGTTCAAGTGCCTTGTCCATCTGGTCATAGAGTCACTGGTCGATTCTACAAGAATTCTGTACTGAAGAAAGTGAGAAATTTACAATAAAAAACGACCAAGCAAAGGATGGTCAGGAGTCCACCTTTGACATGACAACGCCTCCTCTCATAAGTGTGAGGTTGTTAAGTCTTTTTTGGCTTCTGAAAAGGTGAAAGTTTTAAACCATCCGCCTTATTCACCTGGCCTGAGTACCTGTGACTTCTTTGCCCTGGGAGGTCTAGCTGCATTTACATGTCTAGCCATTAGACATTCGACATTCAAATGTCTAGCCGCACAACATTCGACATTCGAATGTGTAGCTGCTAGACATTGGACATTCAAATGTCTGGCCATTAGACACTCGACATTCGACATTCAAACATCCGAATGTCCAGCTGCTAGACATTAGACATTTGAATGTCTGGCCTTTAGACATTGGACATTAGCTATTTGAATGTCTTGCCATTTAGACATTCGACATTCGGATGTCTAGCCACACGACATTTGACAGCTAGGCATTCGAATGTCTAGTTACTAGACATTGGACATTCGACATTAGAATGTCTAACCGCACGACATTGGACATTGGACATTCGTTTGCCTAGCCATTAGACATTGGACATTTGGCATTCGAATTTCTAGCCAATAGACATTCGACATTCAAATGTCTATTCACGACCCTGGACATTCGACATTCGAATGTCTAGCCATTGGACATTCGAATTTCTAGCCATTATACACTCGATATTCGACATTCAAATGTCTAGCCGCACGACATTCGACATTCGAATGTCCAGCTGCTAGACATGCGACATTCGAATATTTAGCCATTAGACAATAGACATTAGATATTCGAATGTCTCGCCATTTAGACATTCGACATCCCACAGCTTGACATTCGAATGTCAAGCTGCTAGACATTGGACATTCGACATTTGAATGTCTAGCCGCACGACATTGGACATTCGACATTCAAATGTCTAGCCATTAAACTTATGACATTCGACATTCGAATGTCTAGCCAAAAGACATTCGACATCCAAATGTCCAGCAGCACGACATTCGACATAAGAATGTCCAGCTGCTAGACATTGAACAATGGAAATTCGAATGTCTAGCCATTAGACATTCGACATTTGAATGTCTAGCCACACGACATTAGACAGCTAGATATTCGAATGCTTAGCTACTAGACATGCAGCTGCTAGACATTGGACATTCGACATTCGAATGTCTATAGCCCCGCGACATTGGACAGCTAGATATTCGTATATTAAGCTGCTAGACATTGGGCATTCTACATTTGAAGGTCTAGCCGCACGACCTTCGACATTCGATATTCGAATGTCTAGCTGCTAGACATTGGACATTCGACATTCGAATGTCTAGCTGCTCGACATTGGACATTCGAAATTCGAATGTCTAGCCACACGATATCGGACATTCGAATGTCATGCCATAAGTCATTCGACATTCGTATGTCTAGCCGCATGATATTCGAATGTCTGGCTGCTAGACATTGGACATTCGACAGCTAGACATTCGAATTTCGTGCGGCTAGACAGTCAAATGTCAAATGTCTAATATCTTGCTGTTAGGCATTCGAATGTCGAATATCCAATGTCTAGCATCTAGACAGTCGAATGTCCTAAATTAAGTGGCTAGACATACGAATGTCGAATGTCTAATAGCTAGACATTCGAATCATGAATATCTAATATCGTGCTGTTAGACATTCGAATGTCAAATGTCAAATGTCTATTGTCTAGCAGCTAAACAGTCAAATGTTGATTGTCGTGCAGCTAGACATTCAATTTGAATTGCAAATTTCCAATGGCTAGTGGCTAGGCATTTGAATGTCTATTGTCCCATGTCTAATGGCTAGACATTTAAATATCGAAAGTCAAATGTCCTGCTGTTACCCATTCGAATGTCTTATGTCTAGCAGCTAGAAATTCGAATGTTGTATGTCAAATGTCGTGCGGCTAGACATTCGAATTTTGAATGTCTAATGGCTAGACATTCGAATGTCAAATGTCTAATGGCTAGACATTCGAATGTCAAATGTTGTGCGGATAGTCATTCGAATGTCGAATGTTGACTAGAAATTGGAATGTTGAATGTCCAATGTCGTGCGGCTAGACATTTAAATGTCAAATGTCCAATGTCTAGCAACTAGACATTTGATTGTCAAATGTCGTGAGGCTAGACATTCAAATGTCGAATGTTAAATGACTAGACATTCGAATGTCCAATGTCGTGCGAATAGACATTCAAATGTCGAATATCCAATGTCGTGCGGCTAGACATTCGAATGTAGAATGTGAAATGTCGTGCGGCTAGACATTCGTATATCGAATGTCTCATGGCTAGACATTTGAATGTCCAATGTCTAATGACTAGACATTCGAATGTCGAATGTGTAATGTGCGGCTAAACATTCGAATGTCGAATGTCCAATATCTAGCAGCTATATATTCTAATGTCGAATGTCGTGCGGCTAGACATTCGAATGTAAAATGCCTAATGGCCAGACATTCGAATGTCCAATGTCGAATGTTTAGCCAAATTCACGCAGCATGGAGGTCTGTGGTGATGTTTTACGTCCCTTTCAACTTTATTTAAGTGATATAGAGACGATTGTGAGATCTGTGTTCATCTGCTTTGCAAATAAACATGATATCAGTAATTATACCTGTCAGCATTTCAGAATGTTTTTCTTCGATGACGTCATTCTGTCCTTCCTTAGAAATTGTGATGGTTAGTTTGATAATCTGTAAAACGTTAAGCAAATTGGTCGTCGACATTGCATTTATTTTTTTTATTTTTTATTTATTTATTTTTTATTTATTTATTTTTTTTTTTTTTTTTTTTATTATTCATAAAAAAATAAGATTTGGCTTTTCATGTGCACCGACTTTTTCTCTGACAAAAAAAGTCAATTTAGTAATGTCCTAAGCGCTTTATGACTTAAACTTTGAAATTCAAAAATATTTCTTCAGCTTGATTACATGGATCACAAACTTTTGAAATGGATATTTTAGCTTGATAACAAAATACATATTTCTTGGTCACTGACGTCTTTTCGTGTCACTGGCAAGCTATTTTATGTGATTGTGACTCTTCCTGGACATCTGTACTGTTTTTCATTATCCAGCGTCAGACAGCCTAGACTGGCTCCAGTCTCCAGTGACTAAATATGTTTCTCATATTCCTGTTTGATAATCCACTAAAATAAAACCAAACAAATATCATGACTATAAAGGCCGATCCCTCTAGTGAACAGCCTTGAGTCTTGACATTACTTTGGTTTTATTTTAGTGGATTATTAAACAGCTTATAAGAGAAATATTTAGTCACTGGAGACTGGAGCCAGTCTACAGACCACCCTGAGTAGACGCATATACAATAACTGTAACTAGATATATGGAGAGCATATCTTTTTAATTGATTGATCAGAAAATTTGAACAATTGCTTGAATATCCCAATGGTCTGAATTTCCTTGACGGTATGATGCACATCCCGATCGAAACGTGGTATCTGATCCTGATCTACACCGTTCGCTCAGGCACAACTGTCAAAATACAGTCGAACTGATTCCCAGTCAACTCTATGGCTCGAGCATCTTTGGGGCCATGGAAATTTGTTCTAGACATGGGTCATTCGAGCCACTGAGGGTTAATCAAAGCACCAGGGTAGGAGGCGAATGGGGATAATTTAGGGATTTTTTTTTTCGATCTTCTAAGAAATAATGGTGTTTTGAGTGTATTCATTAGAATCGCCTCAATGAGGCGATTCTAATGATTACACACAAAACACTTTTTCGTGATAAAATATGAAAATTTTCCTAAAATGTTCCAGAATATGAGTTTTTTTTTTTTTTTTTTAGCTATCGGAGGAAATCCTGGGGACTTAACGAAGTGTTCGAATCAACCACGGTAAACGAGCCATCGATGTTCGAGTTATTGAAGTTTTACTGTCTTTAGAGTAAATCTTGTATAATAGGTATGTAAAGTTGTTCAACTATCTCTGAAAATATGGCTAGCATCTTTTGATGATCCTTTGGTGTTTTACGACCCTTTCAATATCATTAAGTTATTAAGTTATATCGAGACGATGGAAGGGTGATAATGAAAAGCTCTGTGCAATGAAACGCCATTTACAGTCATGAGCGGACCCGCCTCTAGCCACTCGGTCAACCGGACGCTTCCAGTGAAACGTCTTGTGACTATTAAGCCATCTGTGCTATTCAGGATAGAAAAGATTCAGACCATCGTGCTGTATGGAATCTATACACAGTCGAACTTCAATGTCTCGAACATCACCATAGAAATTCGTTCTAGACATGGGTAGTTTGAGCTACTGAGGGTTTATCATAGCGCCAGGTCAGGAGCAAATGGGAATAATTTAGGGATGTCGTTTCTATCTTCTATAAAAAGATGGATGTTGCGTGTACTTATTAGAATCGCCTTAAGTACACACAACATACATTTTCGTGATAAAATAAGAAAATTTCCCTAAATATCGGAAGAATTTCCTAGGGACTCAAAAATGAGTTCGAATCAGCCATGGTAAACGAGACATCGGTGTTCGAGTCATTGAGGTTTTACTGTACATGTATCATAGCTCCAGATAAAAGGGGTATCCAAATAATACTTTTTCTTATTTATACAAATATACAAACGCGTATTACATTGTTCAATAAACTAAATACCAGTTCTGAAACCCAGTACTAACGAATGTTTTAAAGATGACCCCCAGTAGTGCTGTGGATACGAAAGTTATTTATATATTTATTCATCAGGCGTTAGAATTAAGGTAGTAGATCTATTGATTTTTTTCTCATGTTTATTCTGTTTAATGTTTATATTACATATTTCATGTCAATGGAGAACACTTTCTGCATATGTAGGTTTTCCAATAAAATATTCTATTCTATTCTTATTTCTGCACGAAAACATATGTTGTTAGTACTCATTAGAAGAGCCTCGACGACACGAGCTACCAGAAATATTAAGGAAATTCCCGCATTTATCCTAAAATTCAGACATGTAGACCAAAGCAAACAGTGTATACCCTGATCAGACGCCATGCAAACAGAGCGATGCAAACAACCATACGTTGACACTCCTATGTGAAATTTATATGGCTTAGTCAAATCAATAGATTCGTTGCATTTTGAACCAAAAATATTGATTTTCTTTTCTAATTTAGCCACGAAAACGTATGTTGTGAGTACTCATTAGAAACGTCCCACCAAGGCGCTTCTAATGAGTACCCACGACATAAAATCATGATTTTTTGTAGAAAAATAGGAAAAACATAATCTTGATATCCATTTTAACTAGAGCTAGGTAATCAATATTATTTTCACCTTACAATACAGAGAAAATGAGTTACAGAGTTTTTGATTGTGTTGGGGTTTAACGACAAGTCAACCCTTGTGGGTCATTTTGTGTCGTCTCTCAGAGAAAGGGAGAGAAGAGATAGAAAAGATAGTAGAGGAAATGAAATAGAGGGACAGGGAAGAAAGAGGAACAAGAATGAAAGTGAAGAAACGGGAGAAATAAAAAAATACCCCTCTACCCTTACCTGCTACAAGGATAGCAGGTCTTACCCAACTGGAAGCCAGTATCAGTTGGATGCCCCGGTGACGTAAGATACCCGGCACCTTCGCCACACCCAACTACCCCTGAGTTACAGAGTTACAAAGCACGTTACGATATATAGTTTTCAGTGCATAATTTTAATTGAAATGTCATATGGGTTTAAAGAAATAACGAAGTTCTGAAAGCTGCCAAAACATCGCCTAAGAATGTAAAGGCCTTCGTACTCCTGTTTACACTTTCTGTTATAGGAAAATTGGAGGTATATTTACATAGGCGCGTTAACGTAGTAATGGAAGGTATGAAACTTTTGCTTAGCACAAGAGCTCCACAAAATACAGAAGAGGTAGTGAGGCGCATTAGTAGGTATTACTCGATCACTGTTTACTGTCGTGTCAATGTACCTTTAATATTGGACTAATCCCGGGTAAAGGTGAAGCAGGTTGTTTCGGAATGAAGTATGCCACTCGGTACTTTCCGGTTCGCTGACTCCATTTGATCGAGAAGGTTATACACCGATAGTCGCATTTCGTATAGTATTGGATCATACGAGATCAAATTGTAAATTCGCTTGTCCATAAAGTCAAACACTAAACCGACGGTATGAGCTTTGTTGAACCGTAAATTTTACGGGCCCCCGTAGCCTAGTGGATAAGAGAGTTGACTCTTAATCCATTAGGTTTCTCACCGCTGTGGTTCGAGCCTCGCTCGGGTCATATGTGGGAAAGCCAAGTTCTGCTTACGGATGGTCAGGTGGTTTTTCTCCGGGTTCTCCGGTTTTCGCCCACCTTCGGTGAACGATCGGCTCGATATAAGTGAAATATTCTTGAAAGGGCCGTAAAACCCAAATCAAAAAAAAAAAAAAAAAAAAAGAACCGTAAATTTCACACTTCGTAAATTTCACGCCGTGAAGAATTGGTACCAATTCCTCACAGCGCGTGAAGAATTGGTACCAATACGTCACGGATTTCATACCAATATTTCTCACGTGTGAGAGAAATACGCACGTAGTCAAATTTCATGTAGCAATCATGCATATTCCTCACATCGATAAAATACCCCCCCAAAGTTGCTGCATTTTGCATTCGGTTCCAATTCTTCACACGCTTACCATAATTTTATAAACGTGGAAGGAAATTTCAATGTTTTACTGTAGGAACTTCTGGGACAAGAGTTAGAATGCTTAAGATGAACCGAGTCGCGAGAAAACCTTTCCACGGTGTTTCCGACTAGACCCGCCAGCCTGTATAACTATAAAAGCAAGGCTTAGCAAGAGCTAATTTTTCTGCTAATGTTTATTTGTAATTATGTGGTTTCTGTTCGGAGGGGTTTCCTCTTCCTCTTGGTGCTTGGGATAGGCTGCGTTGTTTTATTGTGACACTCCCTGGGCCTTCCATATAATTATTTTTAACTTCTGATATAGAAACTTGGTATATTCTTCAATCAGTGTTTTTTTTTTGTTTTTTTTTTTGTTTGTTTGTTTGTTTTGTTTGCTTTGTTTGTTTGTTTGATTTAGTGTTTGACGTCTACGATCAACAGCTAAGGTTATTGACGGTCAGTTGACCTAACCACATTGTTTCTGGACAAGCCTCCCGGAGGCAGTTAACCAGTTATTAGTGAAAATTCTTTTTCCATCAGCTGACAACTGCTCTACTGGAATCAGCGGAAGAGGATGATTGGTCGTAGCAATATTTTCATGACCAAATCTTTACCAAAGAATGTGCCGGACGGGTCGATCTAGGGACTTCCGGCAACAAGTAATTGTAGACGGCTTCGCTACCACGACCGGCTTTTTTTTTTTTTTTTTTTTTTTTTCAAAGTTTGATAAACCCTTTTGAGGGGTCTCCCTTTGTTGTATGTATGAATCATGTTCCTGGGAATCATGTCATTTTGACCTGGGTCTTCTCAGTGTCACAAAATCGTGTTCGCCATGTCACACCAAAAATATGAAGAAAAGCACTAAAAGATTATGAAGGAACAGTCATGAAACTTCATAAAAATATTTCTAGATGCTTGTTTTATTGAATATTTAATAGTTTTTTTTGATGTTTAGGGACCTTCTAGGTCACAGGTGTGACGAATACTTACCAATTCTTTACACGTCAGAAATTATCAACGAATTCTTCACATGTGTGAGAAATTGGTACCAATTCTTCACATGTGTGAGGAATTGGTACCAATTCTTCACACCCGAGAAAAAGTCGCGCCAGTTCTTCACAGGTGTGACGAATACTTACCAATTCTTCACACGTCAGAAATTATCAACAGGAGAAATTTGAGCAACAGGAGAAATTTTAGACACCAAAATTTATCGAAATTGACCATACGTAAATTTCACATTTGGCAAATGTGACGTATTGGTACCAATTCTTCTTACGGGTGTGAAATTTACGAAATGAGAAATTTACGGTTCAACAGAGTTTCGAGCCTGTAATACTCTCTTTTTTCTAACTCAGTATAATATTTTATCTCATTTTTTGCGTTTTATTATTATTATTATTATTATTATTATTATTATTCCTTTCTTATTTCATAAAAAATCACCGCGATGTGAAAATTCTTATTATGTTTAGCACTTATCACGCTATGGACAGATTCAGCAGTCGACAAATTGATGCGATTTTTCTTATTGTTTCCCAGAAAATAGGATTCAATCAAGGAGACAATTTGTAAGAAATGTCGACTTCTCTTTTCTGGGAAAATAAGGAAAATACTTCAAAATATTGTCTACTGAAATGTTTCAGCAAAAATGCTGAACGTTAATACCAAAAAGTGTTAAATGCGTGTAACGATGAGCTCTCTTATTACATTCGAATAGCGAAGGACAAGCTCAAACTGTGCATCCGCACAGTCGCATCTGGATCTTCTCTCACTTATACATGTATACTCCATTAATTTTGAAGCGGGTAAAGGTCCTGATCAGACTGAATGATGATAAAGTGTTGAGATGACGACATAATATCTCGTTGCTTATTGCCTCAAATTAAAAGAAAGAAGAGAGTAAAAATACCACGTTTAACCTAAATATTCTGACACCTTACCACACTTGCCCCAAAATTTTAGCAATGCCATTTTACTACATGTTGATATATCTAAAATTGCTAGATGAGTGACTTTCATTACGAAAGCACGCCTATTCAAATATATTGAAATTTTCACCACCAAAAAAAATGAAAGTTTTCAGATAAAAATTCTATTATATATATATATATATATATATATATATATATATATATATATATATATATATATATATATATATATATATATATATATATATATATATATTCTGTTCAAAACATAGACATACTCGTTAGAACCGCCTTGCTTGCTCAAAACATAGATTGTGGGTACTTGTTAGAACCGCCTTGCTGAGGCGGTTCTAACGAGTACCCACAATCTATGTTTTTGAGAAGAAATGAGAAAAAGTAATGTATACCCTGTAAACCCTATACAAAAAAGGGGTTAAAGGGGATCAAAATTGTATAGGCGCGTTTTCGTGTTGTAGTAACGTCTCTATCAGACTCTTCATTCTACTATTGGTCCACACTGTTTGCTCAGACTTCGGGTAAATACAGTAAATGCCATTTACGTTGCTGATAGTGATGTAACAGAGTATTGTGTATATATTTGCTCTGCTCTTGGCGCTTTCGCCGATTGCTTCACGAATAGGTCCGAAAATGCTCGAGATGCTAATTTTGGTCATACTTGCCTAAAACGGACATTTGATGAACTCGTCCACTGTGTGACACGACAGTAAACATTCATCGTTATAGTAAAATGGGTTGCGTTCAAAACTGCAAGCCACCCGCAAACGTTTTGCCCCTGATGGTAGAGGGGTCCAGGGCATAACGTTCACGATCACTTTGCACTTCTAAAAGCAGGAATGAATTTGTTAAAACTTAGGGACAAGTACGGTAAGGACTTATGATGCTTGAATACTATAGGGATCAAACATGGTTTTTCATGCATTAACATTCACCAGGTCCCGAGGGAGGTGTTGAAAACCGAGGCCGGAGACCGCGGTTTTCAACACTTCCCAAGGGACCAGGCGATGCATTGAAATAAAAACATGTTCGATCGCTATTATTGCATAAAAACTGAAAACATTTGCTACATTTCGCGTAATTTCTTGTACTATTTTGTTTTGCCTTTTCACCGATGTCTCACGAACGCAATTTCCACGGACTATGCTCGGTCTAAGGCCAGGCAGTACTCATCTCGTAACGACAGCAAATCTGTGGCCCCGGTACGATCATATTGAAAGTTGCGTACATGTAGCCGTGCATTAATAGCGCGTGAATTGCCTTGTTATTACACGGCTTTTTGCCGGTTAATAACGTGCGACACTGCTTTTTATGCAATAATTAGGGTTAAGACGGGATAATTATGAGCCATGAAGCTCATATTCCACGTGTATATGAGCAATGGATAAATAGGACACGTCAAGTGAAAAAGTGTCTTCGAACGTGCGCAAAATGCGCAGATTCAGATCATCCTGCGCATGCGCAAAGTATAATCCGGGCCTTTGCTCTGTATTCATACATTCTGTAGTATCCAATGATTCTGTTAGCGGACCGTGAGGCTCTGATCAAACTATGCGAATGCGCAGGGTGATCTGGGCCTTCGCTGTCCGCATATGCCCGAAGACACGTTTTCGCGGCCCATATATTCTGGAATAATAAATTGAACCAAGAAGTTTATTTTTATAATAATTTATTATCACTGGTTTCAAAATATGTTATTGTCCATTCATAGAAAGACATGCCTGTTTGTTCACTGATTTCTTTTTCTATACATTTATCAAAAATTTATTAAAAATTAAATTAAAAAAAAAAATCAGGTCCTATATCTGATGTTACTGATGTTTCTTACATTCAGAGATAAAAACAAAATGGGCTTTAACAAAAGCTTGTTCTTAACTCTGAGTTTCTGAAGTGGATGCATCTATCTTTGAATTTGAGCACATCCATTACACTGTTTGCAAAGGCAGAGCATATCCGGGACCAAAATGGACAGGATTAAGTCGAGTATAATAAAGGATGTGTCAGTTACAGAGACTGAAGTGAATTGGCTCACTGCAAAATCAACAAAAAAAACAGGTAAGATCACCTTAGATTCATATTATGGTGCGCATCGTCCCAATAAGACTGGCTCCAGTCTCCAATGACTAAATATGTTTTCTTATATTCTGTTTAATAATCCACTAAAATAAAACAACAAAAAAATATCATGACTATAGAGGCTGGTCACTAGAGTCTCTAGTGACCAGCCTTTATAGTCATGATATTTCTTTGGTTTTATCTTAGTGGATTATCAAACAGGATTATGAGAGAAATATTTAGCCACTGGAGACTGCAGCCAGTCTACGTCCCTATCTGAGCAATCTTGGTTAAGCTCTCTGAGTCACTGGGTGCACAATCTTTGAAGATTGTTCAATAAATCAACTCAGGCATACAAGCATTAAGCGCAATTTGATTGGCCAAGAGCAATTTGAAAACGGGATTTATACTTCGATAAATTCAATGAGCAGGAATCCCGGAACTATTTTCTTTGAGCAAAATTCTAAAATGAGCTGTGTAACGTCGACGTAATTTTGACCTAGATGAAATTTATAGGACATGAATTTTGCTTTCTGGATTTTATCGATGTAAATTCCGGCGAATCACTCACAAACTTAACCCTTGTCCTGCTGAACCCGGATATACGCTAGCTTTGCAAACAGTGTAGATCCAGATCAGTTGGCTTCTGAAGAAGCCAACTGATCTGGATCTGCACTGTTTGTCATTAAGTATTTGAATTTGTACGAACAACATGGATCAAGTAATTTGATTGGCTGAAAATTAGAAGTAGGCGTGGCATCTTAATTTATTCAGCAGGACAAGGGTTAACATGGAGCCTGGGCTTTATACAGTTTGTGAGTGATCGCCGGCGTTTACAAATGGACAAAATTCACAAAAATGAAATTCATTCCTGAAATACATGTAGTCAACGAAGACAGTCTCGAATACTTGGATATACAGCATGATCACAGGATTTGCTATCCGCGTCATTTTGTAGGCATTACCGTGTTCTGGTTCATTTTTTTTTTTTTTTTTTTTTTTGTTATTCCGAGGAGTTCATGATGATAACGTCACAGAGAGTAGGTATCTTCTTGTACAATAACACACAATGAAACCAACAGAGCAGCTAGTCACCTGAAATTACAATGCATATGTAGTATACAGGACTTTATTTTGCCATTTTATACTGAATAAACTCACCACACACTATATATTGGAATAGTCCAATTTCAATTTTAGGTATGTCCGGTCTGATTTAGATATTCCAAAAGAAAATTGGCTCATGTATTTGCCGACAGTGGAGACCCTGATCAGACGCCGCAATATCGTCTGATCTTGATCGGCTCTGTTTGCCACTTACTCTGTTGGGGTCTCCACACTAAAATAGGTTAAGATCAGAGTTTTTATTGTTGTTTTGTTTATTTATTATTTTATTTGTTTTGTTTGTTTGTCTGTTTGTTTGTTTCTTTTTTTTTTTGTTTTGTTTTATTTGTTTGTTTGTTTTTGTTTTTTGTTGTTATTTTTTTTTTTTTTTTTTTTTTTGAGGGGGGGGGGGGGAGGGGGTGTTGTTTTTTGTTTTGTTGTTGTTGTTTTGTTGTTGTTGTTGTTTTTGTTTGGTTTTCTTTTGTTGTTGTTTTTTTATTTTTATTAATTTTGTTTTCATACCTGAATACCATATTTATTCACAATAGTTAGACAGAAAGTCTGAGCAAACCGTGTAGACCAAGATCAGGCATGAAGTAAATTGTCCAAAGTTTGGGTCAAGTAGGGCAAGCGGCGTCCCAGTATTTAGGGCAACTTAACGTGACCCTAATGTTGACCCGTAAGCTCAACATTGAATGATAGCAGTGTTTGGTTTTTCCGAATATCTCCATTGCCTGATAAAGCGCAAGGTAGACTAAATACTCTGACTTTTTCCTGCAAATTAAATCATTTTTTACTTTAGAATTTTCCATATCCTCATGAAAGACTTATTTCTTACGTAATGAAAGATTTATTAACAGTATATATTTTACACATTATATATTTTATTGCAAAGAAAATGTTCCTTTCTGGTAACTTTGGAAGCTTAATTGGCATATGATCATAAATAAATTTGATTTCTCAAGGAACAGGAAACTATACATAACTGCCATGCTATTGATAAAAACAGAGAAAACCAAAGTCGCTTACAGAAGGTACTCAGGGGTTAACTGACATTGGTTTCTTATTGCATTGGGAATCGCGCCGGTCTCTTAATATTGCTTTGGATTTTTACATGTGGTAGACTATTCGATTAGCTCACTAAGGACTTTTTATATTTGCCGGGATCGTCGTTGTGTGACGATCCCGGCAAATATAAAAAAATCATATAACAAACTAGATTATAAACAGTTTAATGTCTATTTTATTTTCATTTCAATCAAGAAATTTCATAAAGCTTAACAAAAGCAAACATTAAAGACTCACATTGCTGTTCTTATTTACCTGTTACATTGAAAATTTATTAAACTTTTGCAACAAAGGCACTTCTAATGAGTTCCCACAGTGCATGTTTCAGTGGTTGAAAAAAAAATATGTCTAAGCTGTATGTAAAACTAAGGCTAAGCGGAAGTATGCAGTTTTACATAAGCGTGTTACCTTAAACCATTTTAGACTGAATACACTCCACCACACTATACATTGGCAGAGTCCAATTTCGTCAATTTTACGTTTATCAGCTATATCATAGAACAATGGCGAAACTATTTGCAAACAGTGGAGACCCTGATCAGAGCCCTTAGTGATACGGGGGCAAATATGTTAATGCCAGAGTTCTTTCTTTAAGGTGCATTCGTCCCCACTTAAATAGCTGGACACTTTAAGAGCCGCAACGGCAGGAAACGTACCTTTGGACATGTGCACCTAGCGAAGATTCAGATCAGCCTGCGCATTCGCGCAGACTGATCAGAATCTTCACTGGGCGCATTTTGGATAGGATAGCCAAGATTGTTAAGTTTCTTCATGCGGACAAAGAAGTCTCAGATCGGACTGCACGGATGCGAAGGCTGATTTAAGTCTTCGTTGGGCACACCTGTCAAGAGGTATGTTTTCTCATGTTTCGGCTCATAAAACCATACCATGAGTGTCCTAACATTTGAATACTTCCATTAGACCGTCAGATGATTACACAAAAGTGCTGAGTGGGTGCCGAGCACCGGACCGGAGAGATCAGACCGTTTCGTCAGCAGTTTGAGCCGGATCTACACTTTTAGCTCCGATTATAAAGAGTTATTTGGATACTATTTAAGCATCTACGAGACGTTCGGGACAGACAAGCCTGCATAAACACAGATCACGAAAACCCATGACATACTATTCATCTGGAAGCAACCCAGTAAGCATTCTTTATAAATCTATAGCGGGCCGTTATCGGCCCGTCAGGGTAGCTGACGGGCCGATAAGGGCCCGCTATAGATTTATAAAGCAGTTCCCAGAAACCGAGGAGCGTGCTGATAATAGCAACAAAACAGCCTACAAAATTTGCGATCGCGGCCATTTTGAATTTATCTCCACATCGAATTTTATTTCTGCCCATTCTCCGTCTATTTACAAGCTAAGCATGATTCGTTTTGTGCATAAGGTACACTTGGATATAGATTTTTAGATAACATATAGACTTTACGCTCTTTTCACGTGATAATCTTAAAAAACTTCCACACAGGTAAGCGAACGATAGTATATTGTCGTTGTACCTGTCATCGGCATACACTATTTTTCGGTATTCGAAAAGCATGGCCCCGCCCATCGGGGCCCGCGAAATAGATGGGATGCCTAAAGCCTCCATGACAGAGTTGCTAGTAACTAAGCAGGACCCGAATTCACGTGATCGGGCCGGGTAAAAGTCCTACAAATTTGGAGGCAATGTCTCTGAACTACTGAAATATTGTTGACTTGGACGTTATATCGCAATTCATGCAGTGGATTAGAAGTCAAGCGTGGTCTAAATCAGATTCAGTTAGATCTGGCCAACCAACCTATGAAGCATGTGATGATAATTTGGACGCACGGGTATAGGTAGCACCTATTAAATTCATATTATAGTTTTGGATTTTTATGTATGGAGAAGTGTTCGATTAGCGCAGAGCGCAGTTTAGAAAGTTGGAATATGACCTGCAGTCCATCTTTGGTAAGTTTGACTATGAACTGTTGTCCATATTTCAAACATATTCGTATCTGACGCAGGCTAAAATAAGCTTCTAGATAAGATCTGATAACTTATTTAAGTTCTGGCATGTTTTTGTTTGTTTTTTTTAATAATAATGTACAAACTTAATCTCATGGAGATCCCAATATAACTAGGATTCGCATATTGCTTGATCAATATGCCTCGGCGAGACGGTTCTAACGAGTACCCACAACCTATGTTTTTGAGCAAAAATAAGAAAAATAATGTATACCCCTGTAAAACCCAGTTTTACAATATAAAAGTGGGGTTTAAGGGGGTCAAAATTATATAGGCATGTTTTCGTGAGACTGTGAGACATGTGAGACTGATGAAAGTAGTTGCGGTCATGGTACCAAAGCTGTAATCCAAAAGTCATAAATCCATAAACGAATGACGAATCAGAAAGCACCCTGTTAGGTTGACCGGATTTTCTTTGAACATGTATTAATTTAAGCCGCTGGCTAAGATGAGGAAATATGGACATATTTTATACAATTTAACCTTTACCACTCTCTTGGCTGATTCAGCAGACGACAACGGTGATATGGTTCTTATATTCCCCAGAAAACAGGGTTTGACAACTGGAGACAATTCGCGTAAGTGTCAGACCTTTTTTTCTAGTGAAAAAAATAAAGATATTTCTATTTATCGTTTGCTGAAAACTTTACACAGAGTGTTAAGCATAAAAATGAACTCTTTCAATGCAGAGACCTCTGTCGAAATTGTTTGCCTCCCCTCTGAACAGCAAATCCTTTCCTTTTGGAGCAGACCCCTTTTCAGAATGGGATTGGTTCATGGGAACGCAAACAGGAAGTCACAAAACTTGTCTCCCTTGTAAAAATGTGGGAAAAAAAATACCAGATGTACCGTCAAAGGACAGAATTATTCGCCACTTTGATTCTACAGATATTCTGCAGATCACCCCGCAGAAGCAAAGTTCACGAAAAATACACGAGATTAAAGCGAGAAGAAAAACGCAATATACAAATAAATTTGGTTTTGCCCTTTAAATAATGCAGCTGTTACGATTCAAAGTGAGTATAAATTCTCAAAGTTTAAGAATTCCGTTGACGTTAATTGTGACGTCGCCAAAACACGAACTTTAAAATCCTATTTTATTTCAAGCGGTGAAATCACCTTATATCTGAAATAAGTAAAAATGATATTCTCATACAGTGAAAGGATACGATATATTCACTTGTGCAAAATAGCATGGTCATGTTATTTTTACTCCTCATTTCGGATTACTTCGGTTGTCTTTTTTGTTTCCCTCAGATGCCGATCCTACGAGTTCGGGTTTTAACTTCTCTAACTTCTCTGTTTCTGAGCAAAAACTATTAAGTATTGGTATGTATTTTCTTAGTTAGAATATAAGGAACATTTTGGTAATAAGATTATTTTGATTTGCTGAAACTTTTTGTTTTTCGTCTCTCCAACGCTTCACACGTTAATCATTGAACGTCGACGCCATGACGTTCAATTTTGTTAGGTGACGTTAGTTATGATGTCAGAAGCGCGTATTGGCGTGTAAACAATAAAATAAAAAAAAATACTTTTTTTTCAGTGAATACCATAAAAATTTTCATCTCTTGTCATGAACACATTCAAATTTCCACTCGTGCTTCGCACTCGTGAAAATACTGATGTTTTCATTGCACTAAATGAAAATATTTATGGTAATCACAGCAAAAGAGTAAATATCCTCTGTTTACTCCGATTAAAAAAAAGTGATGCATGAAACCTTAACTATTTCCAGATCTCTTGAAACAACGTTTATTGTTTTTATCAATTTGCCTCATTTTGGTTATTTAAATCATTATAATTTCAGCATATCAATTAAAAAAAAAGATAGGGAAATAAATTGTTTTAAAACAACGATGTCACAAAGTGGCGAATAATAATGTCCACTATATCTAATGTACCGCATTCGTCCAAGCAATCTCCCTGGTTGTCGAAATTGTTTTCGTTGCCGCCACAGCCATTATAAATAAAGTCTGTACAGGTGTTGCTGGCTTTGACGTAGTACCATCTCTGAAATGGACTGGTACAATGACCAGCCTCGCTGTCTAGAGAGCACTTCGCTGAAAAACACACAGTAAATTATTATTATTATTATTATTATTATTATTATTACGATTCAAATCTGGGTCTGAGCTATTGCATTTTTATGCCCCCGCCTGCCTTTGGCAGGAGTGTGGCATATAACGTTTCGCCATGATGTTACGTCCGAACGTGCGTATGTGCGTATGTCACGTTCGTAACCAGGTTCAAGCTTACTTGCAAGTTTAGGTGCAAATTTACGTCCTTCATAACTTTATACCTTCTGGGCTAGAAAAGTGAAACTCTGTATGACGGGGCTAGGGGTCAAAATATATAGCAGATCACCAAGAAAACATACAGAAAGTGACTAAAATATCACTATGGTATCATTGTTGAGGGGCTAGAAAGTTGAAACTTTGTATGGCACTTACCAACATCTAGACCTTTTAAGGTATCGTAACGCTGCCCCAGGGTCATGCCCCTGAGCGGGGCTAGGGGATCAAAATGTATAACAGGTGATATATATATATATATATATTTTTTTTTTTTTTTTTTCTTTTCTTTTTTTAACTCCACTTACAGTTTATATCCAGACCACTGAATTATACAGGAGCCAGTTTATGTGCTATATCTTATAACTTGCCATGGTCGTATAATGCTCCGCTTGCAGAGCTCTTACTATGAGATTAATGGCCCTTTTTTCAACTTCATTTTTTTTTCAAAATGCCTGCGTATGGGTGAGGATGGCCCCTGGGCGGGGGCATCTGTGTCATACTGACATATTTTTAGTTTACATGTATTTTTGTTTGACAATTATTTCATTTCATTGACCCAAGCTTTCTCATATTTTTATTTTATTTTATTCTTCCCTCCCGACAGCAGCTGTTTAAGAAATCTTCTGTAAAACCTAATCATAAATAAGAGGACCACGGTGGTCCTGTGCTGAAAAGTAGGTCAAGGTCTGAATGTCTACAACATTCATTAATCTGGAGGACATAATTCTTAACATATCTGTAACTCTATCAAACTGTGGTGTACTTTAATTTCAAAACAATATGCTATGTATCACCTCTTTGTCTAACTGTCCGCCAAGTTTCAACCCCATCTTATATGTAAGGTTCAGGAAGATCAGATCAAAACTGAAGGTGCCGATGCAAGATAAAATATAAGCTTTTTCAACAATTATCCAAGACTTCATCCATGTCCACCTTATCTTCAAGTTTCAGGATGGTCCAATCAAAGCTGAATGAGTTATGCTGACAATAAAGTCAAATATAGGCTTCTTTTAACAATCAAGGGGACATAAATCTAAGACAAATGATTCCATCTGGCCAGGTTTCAAACTCGTCTGAAATTCCATCCATGTTCACCTTATCTGCAAACTTCAAGAAGATCCGATCAAAACTGAAGACGTTTTGCTGATGACAATGTCAAACAGAGGCCTTTGTCAGCAATCAGTGAACGTAACTCTAAGATCAATGATCCGATCTGGTTAAGTTTCGAATTCATCCGAGATTTCATCCATGTCCTCCTTATTTGCTAGTATCAGGAAAATCAAAGCAAAACTGAGTTATGCTGATGATAAACTCAATCAAGAGACGTAACTCTAAGATTATTGGTCCGATCTGGCGAGTGTTTAAACTCATATGGGATCCCATCCTTGTCCACCTTATTTGCAAGTTTCAGGAAGATCTGATTAAAAGTGAATGAATTCTGCTGATGACAAAGTCAAATCGAGGCTTTTTTCAGCAAACAAGGGAATGTAACTCTAAGAATAATGATCCAATCTGGTCATATTTTTAACTCTGAAGTAAATGATCTAAGCTGGCCAGTTTTCAAACTTATCCGAGATTTTATCTATCTCCATCTTAGCGGCAAGATTCAGGAGGTTCCAATCAAAACTGAACGACAAAGACAAATACAGCCTTCTTTAGCAATCAAGATAATGTAACTCTAAGATTAATAATTCGACCTGGCCAGTTTTCGAACTTGTCCGAGATTTCACCCATGTCCTCCTTATCTGCAAGTTCCAGGAACATGCGTTCAAAATTGAATGAGTTATGCTAGACAAAGTCAAACAGAGGCTTTTCAGCAGTCAGTGAGACGTAAAAAAAGGGTAAGAGAAAAGTCCAGGGAGTGCCACAATCACAAATCTCAGCCCTTCCCAGACACCAAGAGGAAGAGGAAACAGACAAAACCAAACAAGCGCAAATCGAACAAAAGTACGAAAAGCACTAAAATTAGCTCTCTCTTCCCCAAGCGAGGTAATCGCAATGCTAAAAAGACTGATAAAACACAAGAACAAAATAACACAAGGTAAGACATAAAACAAATCGCCTCGTAGAATAAACGACAAAGCAACAAAGAGTAAAACAAACACCGGGACCGCCGCCTTAGAACGGTCAGTAGAGTAAACCACCGGGGATTTAAAGCACTTTTACAGCTAGTCCACTTCACCCTGGGTCCCGATGCTACTCTTACAAAAATGCACAAAAGTTCGGTTCGCATAAAGGCTCCAACTCAGAGCTTCAAATCGAAAAGATAAAAATCAAATTCATCACTATAATAAACAAAGATGAGTACTCATGGCTAATTCTACTGTACGCCAGAGTAAATGAAAACCAATAGTTGAACCACGGCGGGCCAAGCTAAAGACAAATCGTCAAGCCCCAACCCACTGGTTAAAGTTTTACGAAGACGCCGTCATTGAGTCTGAGGCCCGAAGCGCCGTCGTGCAATTAAAGAGTGAAGCATAGCCATCAACAATGATTGGGTTGACAACTAAGCATGCAGTCTGTCGCATAATATCTTGGCTTTATAACAGTTAATTAGTTTCCTGAATTGCTCCGAAAAGTTAGATTTTCCTACAAGTTTTCTAAATCTGTACACTTAGTCACCGTAAAATTCTGGTTCCGATATATCTTGTTGCAGAAGTGTTTTCAGACCGACTCTATATTTTCTACCAAGGCACTGTGTCTGCGATAAAATTTCGAAAACGCTTTACGAAGTTAAAAAAAACGATAGCCCAGCCTAAGCAGTTTGGCAGTAAGGGCTTTATTGCGGCAGTTAAAGTCACTAAGATTTGAAGAAGCTCTGGCGAATCTAATAAGTTGAGATATGTATACCCCATATGAGGTACGCCGGGGGGACATTGCCATCCAGAAAAGGCAAATTGACTATATCAAAACCAAAATCGTCCCGTTTATCATAAAATTTAGTAGAAACTGTACCATTAGATATACATAGGTTCAAATCAAAAAAAGATGCATCGATATCGGAAAAATTGGCTCTACTGAATTATAGTTCTGTAGGGTATATAACTCTAGGATCAATTATCTGATCTAGCCAGTTTTCGAATTTGTCCGAGAAGTTATCTAGGTCCACCTTATCTGCAAGTTTCAGGAACATTTGATTAAAACTAAAGGAATTATGGTGATGACAAACATTTTCTCATTGTAACCCTGTGGAGCCTTGTGGTTCTCATAGCAAGCAAGTGTTTCCATGAAAAAACTTATGCCATCAATATCCCCAGAAGATGAGACATGACTGAGGTCAGCCTGCTAACTATGGAGATATAACTGGTCAAAGGTGGTAACGGATGACAGACGACGGACGAGGTGAGCTTAAAACAATTAGATGGTCATTCAGAAAAAAAAGAAAAAGAAAACAGCTATGAATCCCAAAGCAAAAAATGTCTTTCCAACTGATGTCAAAATAGACCTTGGGCCGGCTATAGACCTCCACGCTTTTGTAAGCTATGTATACTCTATACACTATGATTTACTGAAACAACATTATATAAGAAACAAAATGACATATGTTAGCCCTCTGGCGATGGGGGCGTTTGCATGTAACAGCCACGTTACCAACGTTACCCTCAAAACAAAAATAATTTGGTGTAAATACTAAAGTATCCATATTCTTACTTATAAGTATATTATTTGATACCAATGTATGCGATTTTTATAGAGACAGGTAAACTAATATGTTGAAAAGTCAATGACTTGAGATATAACTATTAGATACCTTACTAAAAGTTATAATCCTCATATATTGGTGATTATGACCAGTCAGTGACTAGAAATTAAATTTAATATATATATATATATATATATATATATATATATATATATATATATATATATATATATATATATATATATATATATATATATATATATATATATATATATATATATGTATGTATGTATATGTATATATATTGTACATCAAGGAAAGAAAACATACCAGCTTGTATGGAACTCCACGACTGCGACTGTCACATGATGTTGAAATTATTATGCGCGGTAGCGGTAGTAACATTATTGTGTGTTCTAGTAATTTTGTGTGCAGTAGTAACATTATTACGTGCAGTAGTAACATTATTATTATGCGCAGTAGTAGCATTATTATGTGCAGTAGTAACATCATTATGTGCAGTAGTAACATTATTATGCGCGGTAGTAAAATTATTGTGTGCAGTAGTAATATTATTATATGTTAAGTAGTAGCATTGTGTGCAGTAGTAACATAATGTTCAGTAGTAGCATTATGTGCAGTAGTAACACTATTATCTTCAGTAGTATCATTATTATGCGCGGCAATAACGTTATTATGTACAGTAGTAATATTAATATGTTCAGTAGCAAAACTATTATGTGCATTAATAGCATTATTATGTACAGAAGTAACATTATTGTGCAGTATTGACATTATTATGTTCAGTAGTAACATCATTGTGTGCAGTAGTAATATAAATATGTGAATTAGTAACATTATTTTGTTCACTTGTATCATTATCATGTGCTGTAGTAACAATAATATTTTCAGTAGTAGCATTATTCGTATGATCAGTAGTAACATTATGTGCAGTAGTAACACTATTCTGTTAAGTAGTTATTTTATTCGCTGTGGTTAATGTATTATTAGATGTGGTTATTTTTTTTCTGAATAAGCAGTCAACTATGCACCAGTAGGATAAAATTTGCCTCACAACCAGCTATTACATTATGCAGTAATCTAAACACAAGTGTACAAATGGTATCGTCGGTCGGAAGAGAAACTCAGACTAACATACTAATTTAATCTAAGTAAATCTAAAAGAAGCGCGGTAGATCAACGGTGAGCTCGCGCAAGACCTCTAGTACTAGAGGTACCGGTTCGCCCCACTGGCTGGCGAGGAAAACGTTGATGTCCAAACACACTTTCCTTCGTGTCATTTGCAGGGGTGACACGAAACAGTGCGCAGTCCTTCGGATCGGGTAGTTAACTGGAGGCCCTCCTGTGCAGGGAAAGTCACTCCCTATGCGGTTATTAAGAAACCTTCATTCGGTTATCGAAATGGTTGCTTGTAGGCCTTCAAACCAACCCTGGCGCGTACAAAGTGCACATGTGCACAAGAATCCGTTTCGTTTGGCCTGCAGGTGATCTGTGGGTCGTTTCGCCGGATCGTTTCGCCCTTGTTTTACGGGTGGGTCGTTTTGTCCTTATGTGGTGAGTGGTTTCGCCCATAGGTCGTTTCGCCCCGATTTTATTTTTCCATGGGAGTGAGGGACGTAAAGACGAACGGGGATGGAAAGATGAAAAAAGTGTTGCAAGGGTAGATAGACGAGGTGAATAAATGAATGAATTTTACTAAGAGAGGGAGTGGATAGACGGACGGGTGAACGTGTGAATGTACGGACGGACGGACAGGCGCAATGAATGTATGAATGAATGAATGAATAGAAGCTAGGGAGGAAGGTAGCAGGGATAGATAGATAGATAGATAGATTGTTTTTGACAATTAAAATCATTAGTTAAAGACAGAGGTAAAATGAGACCAAAAGTGGTACCACTCACTTATTGCCCTTACTTAGGCCCTGTGCAAAGTAGATCAAAGATCCTAAAAAGGTGATTATGAATTACTAACAGGGGGTAGTAAAGATGCCTCCTGAAGGGTAATCAATATTTTTTAGGGGCTGACTGATGGTTTGGAAAATTGACTTATCTGGAGAGCAGATCTGAATGGTTTGTTTAATTTTTTTTTTTTTTTTTTTTTTTCTTGTGTTTCAATCTTACACTATTTGTTTATTTCATTTATTTATTTATTTGTTTATTTACAAGGCTTCTGAAGCGTATCAAATATTTTAAAGAAATAAAACATACTTTGGATTAATTTGAAGGATAGATTGGAAAGATTTTTATTTATACATTTATTTCTATCATTGTTAAAATATTTTTCATGCTTTTATTTTTTATTTTTTTTTTTTTTTTTTTTTTTTTTTTTTCATGTATTTAAGATGCTATAAATATTTTTGGGCAAAATACATATTTTGAAAAAAAAAAAAAAAAAAAAAAAAAAAAAAAAAAAAAACGATTGTTTTAAAGTTAATATCTGAATATGTTCTTTCGAAGTTAGAGTATTTATTCATTGATATGTTTTCATTTATGTCTTTATTGGCCTTCTAAGAGGGGGGGGTTATAATTATTTATAGGGATACCAAATATTTTGCAAAAAAAAAAAAAACAAAAAAAAAACTGATTTATTTGGAGGTTCGATTGCAATTGTTTAATTATTTTGTATTAATCTAATTTGCATTAATTTGTTTCTTCTTTCTTGAAGTATTTTTTTTTCACACATATATATATATATATATATATATATATATATATATATATATATATATATATATATATAAATATATATATATATATATATATATATATATATATATATATATATATATATATATATATATATATATATTTAATTAAATATTGTTTATTTATTTGCTTCTATGTATTTGAATATATACGCACCCAGTCAAGACTAAAATCAGCCTGCGAAGGTTCTTTAGGCTGATAAGATTTATCACTGGGTACATATGCCATTTTGTAGAAATTAACGTGCTCTAGTTTTCATGGTATTCATTAGTGCAAAAAAACAAAACAATAAATAGAACTGTGCATAATTCGGTTTGTGCTTGTTTAGATTTGTCGGTTTCCTCTTCCTCTTGGCGTCTGGGAAGGGCTGCGGTTTGTGATTGTGGCACTCCCTGGACTTTTCTCTTACCTTTTTTGACTTATTCCACAGTGGATTATAAAATTATAAAAAAAAAAAAGTGATATTTTCATAACATTATTATTAAAATTCTAAAATGTCCACTGGACAGTTCATTTTCGTGTTTAATAATAAAGGATAACAATGCAGAGCACATCCTACAAAATAATATTAAAAAAGTGTGCCTTGTGAAGACTCAACCAGTCTGCACATCCATAGTCTGCTTTATCTTCTGATCAGATGAGCAGGCTGGTGTAACTCTCCGCTCAGCCCACAGGTAATTTTGTATGACAATTGCTGTGCGCTTGTTCATATGATATTACCTATGGAACAGATAAAGAAGTCAGTTCTAAATTTCCCAATATTATATCCCCCCCCCCCCCTATGGAGCCTCTACCTGTTTAACTTTCATTGAAGGACCAGGTTTTATCACACCCTGTCCTTTATCAGAGATAAGACTAATGACCCAGGCTAATCAGATTTTTTTCATAAACACATTTGAAGAAGTGTGAAAACACGTGTACGTTAATTGCTTTGTTAATTGCTTTAAAAAGGTGGTAATATTCTTACAGTACCACTACTACTTTCACACTTATAATCTCACATTGATGAAGGTGAGAATAATCATGCGTGATAATTAAAGGGAAGGGCCCACAAACTTTATCCGTCACTTTAGTAAAAAGGGGTTCAAGAGGAAAACATTTGCCACAAATTTTATGTAAATCGATCGAGCGGTTTAAGAGATAGGGCCTTTTGTACATTTCACAATATCTTTCTATGGAAGCCGCCATTTTGTCAGTCATGTCACGTGACGAAATAAGAAATCGCAATTTGAAGCATAAGGATAAGTTGTTGTCTCTTAAAAACAGTAAATTTTCATTATATGCAATAAAAGGTATACAAATTGGTCATTCACTGAAATTATCTTGCATCAGAATGGCTGTTATTTGATAGTTTTGATTGTGAGTTGATGACGTCATGAACTCATAGTCTCGTTCTGGACTCTCATTACCATTTATTTAAACCTCTATAACTTTCTTATAGACTTGTTAATTTTTATGCAACTTGTTGCAAAATGCTAAGTTACCTAATGCCTTTCTTCCAAACTACAAGCACTAGTTTACAGCCTTTTATCAAATGCCTGGCCTGAAGTAGTTATTTTTGGCGGCGAACGGTGGCCGACATTCCAGAATGGCCAAATTAGCCAAAATATTTGAGGAACATTTCTTTTTTTTTTTTTTTTTTTTATTTATTTATTGATTTTCATTTTATTCTGAAAATATTATATATGCCGACTGATGTCTTCTGATCGCTTGATGTGAGATTGGTTACCTTTTCCTCATGAGCAAGTTTTTTTTTCTCCAGTATTAATCAGCATATGACCCCACTCCCCTGTGCCCCTCACCCCTCCCCGCACCCTTCCCCCCTCCCCCCCCCCCCCCCCCCCGCCTAAACAATCAACAGCACTCAAACAAAATTATCGAAAGAAAGTCCAGACAATCGTACATATGTCCAAACATGTCTTGGTTGAAGTCTTGGTTGGGGCTTGAATCAAAAAGGGCGAACCAACCCACAAAATAGGTGTGAAATTACCCACGGGCGAATCGACCCACTGGTGAAACGACTCACGGGCGAAACGACCCGGTTGCATAATACTCAGAAAATGAGGGAAGGGGATGCAATATATATATATATATATATATATATATATATATATATATATATATATATATATATATATATATATATATATATATATATATATATATATATATATATATATATATAATCTAACATTTCGTAGCCATTCAATTCAAGAACTCAGTGTCTTGCTGGTAGAAATATGTTTCTTAGAAGAGAAACTGAAATTAATCAACTATTTTAATTTTACGACTTTAGTTGCTGAGAAAAGGTCATGTTATTTCAGATTTGGAAAATACCAACTGACATGCATGGATCCAGAAGTTGTCAGCCTAGGGGGCACAAAGCCTTATGGGGCCCATTTATTGTCAGATTTAAATTGGGATGAGGGCGCGAATCTGAATGCCCTCCTATGTTCCGGGCGAGTTGTATAGGTAGAGAAATTATTTTTTTATCAATACTTGTGACCACTTGTGCCCCGGGACGTCTGTAGCAGAACATAGAACCCCGATATTTAATTGAATCATTCTGGCGTCCACTCTACCAGTCCCTAAAATACATTCTAGAAGTTAAAAGGGAAAACATGCCTATTCAAATATACTGAAAATTTTACTACCAAAAAATGAAAATTTTCAGATAAAAAATTCTGATATTTTTTATATTTCTGCTCAAAACATAGATTGTGGGTACCTGTTAGAACCGCTTCGATGAGGCGGTTCTAACGAGTACCCACAATCTATGTTTTTGAGTAGAAATAAGAAAAATAATGAATACCCCTGTAAACCCCAGTTTTACTATATAAAAGTGGGGTTTAAGGGGGTCAATATTATATAGGCATGTTTTCGTGATGTATAACAATGCCGATTATGAATTCTACCGTTTTTTCTTCCGAAACGTTGCTATCGGCAAATAACACTTTAATTTCCTGCTTTTATTTGTCCGGTGCATAGGTGATTGCTTATTTGGAAATATTAACCACAGGAAATAAGAAATTAACCACAGCGAATAAAGCTGATACTGAACATGATAATGTTACTACTGCACATAATAATATTGCTACTGAACATAATATTGTTACAACTGACCATAATATTGTTATAACTGATATAAAAATGTTACAACTAAACATAATAACGCTACTATTGAACATAATAATGGTACTACCGAACATAATAATGTTACTACCGCACATAATACTGTTACTACTGCACACACTTATGTTACTACTGAACATAATAATGTTAAGTACTGAACAATTTAATGTTACTACTGTACATAATAATGTAACCACTGAACATAAAAATATTACTACTGCACACAATAATGTTACTACCGCGCATAATAATTCTCAACATCAAGTGACAGTCGTGCGTTCCATAAGCTTGACTAAGTAAATGACATAACATTACGAAAACACGCCTATTCAAATATATAGAAAATTTCACCTCCAAAAAATTGAAAATTTTCAGATAAAAACGCTGATATTTTTCATATTTCTGCTCAAAACATATATTGTGGGTACTCGTTAGGACCGCCTCGGCGAGGCGGTTCTAACGAGTACCCATAATCTATGTTTTTGAGCAGAAATAAGAAAAATAATGTATACCCCTGTAAACCCCAGTTTTACTATATAAAAGTGGGGTTTAAGGGGGTCAAAATTATATAGGTATGTTTTCGTGATGAGGAACGATAGCTACTTTAAAGCGGCCTAAAATACTTTTCTGAAAAATATCGTAATTTCAACTTCCTAAACATTTTTTTGCTGTGATTGCAATTAGTAAAATGTATTTAACTATTAAGATTGGTTGAATGCATTGTATGATTGAATAACTGCTTTATACACTTCTCAATGTAATATATGTTACTATTTGAGTGATAATTTATCTACATTGTATAAATGGCTGTTGATACTTTGTACATAAATGTGAATGGAAATCACCTCTAAATTCTTTTAATAACAAACATGGTGAATTATTCTTCAGATACTTTTATAGTTTCGTGGTTAAGTGACAGAAAACCCTCGCCAATCTTCTACGTGTGTATCCGATTGATAATTTTATCTTTCAAACAGTAAAATGTACCCTATAACAAATACAGAAATGTCTCTTTTTTTACAAACTTACATGATATGAGCTCTTCATTGCTTATCTTCTATGCTTAAAGCTGATATTCTGAAACCTAAATCCACCTATACTGCCAGAAATATGGCACACTTTATACTGTTACACGCGTTATATGTCAGTTTAAGTACTCTGATATCAGAACATTGGTTCAAGAGAACTCTTTTCAGTACAGCTCCATTAATACAAATACTTTAACTTTCCTAATATGAACTCAAAAGCATGAATAAAGTGAAAATAAACGTTCTGAGGGCACAAATTATTCAAGAAGACCTATTTCATTATTAAGTTTACATAAAAATGCGGTGGTAATCCCGATGATAACATCACACATGTATCAATACTACACTGCAATTTTAAGTCATTTCTAAGAAGCAGCCAAATACACAGCATGCATACTCTTGCACTTCTCTCTTGCTACAGTGTATAAATAAAGCGTTTGCTGGCTAGAAGACAGTTTGCATCAATAAAATATTCTTTATCAGAAATACAATGAAATAACAATACATATTGGTCAGTCATACATAATATAATATGATGATGAGTACATTAGATAAATTATTACCATTATTTATCATGTATTTTGTGATAAGAAAACCATTATAGTTATAAAATTACTCAAATGTCTTGTGATAAATTTTTTTAGTGATATAAGTAATGAGAATAACATACAAAAACATTAATCTTAACGATTTCTTTTCTCTTTGTTACTTTATTATGGACTTCCAAAATGTGTACTTGGCGGTCAAAATGGTGATAGTATAAATTAACTGATAGGATTGGCTGTGTGCCTAAGCTTTATATGCCTTACAGCAGAGTCTGAATTATTTAGCTGCCAAGAAACTTTATATATAAAACCTTCTTCGGTCCCTACCCCTGATATACGAGTACCATTTATTACTAGATGATTTTGATGCCAAGATTGCCAAGAAACGAAACGGCAAGGTATTTATTCTAACCTTGTATTACCATTGCAATTTCAGACATGACAATGGCCTAGTACCTGCTGATAGTCAACGATTCTGTTAGGCTGAATAGTTTACTTCCAATATAAAATGCCATTACCAGATATTATCATTTACCTAACATGTCTGGTAACGTATGTAACACAAATGTATCTGTAATCTTTAATCAGACTCCTTCATATCTCCACTTCGACTGTTACAACTTTAGTTGTGCTTCTAAAGACACAGGGAACAATATTAAACATATTTTTCCACTTTACTCTAAATTCAATATTTCGGCCAGAGGCCTTTATCAAGAAAAAACAGATATTTTGAAGTAAACCTACATTTTCGCAGTGCCACCATAATGAACTTGTATACAACAGTGACACGACGTCGTCATTGACGTTACGCCATGACGTCACAACGTTTTTCCCACCAGAACGTCACTGCGACATTATAAGACACTCCTACATGGAACCACACCCCAGGGAACCACAAGATAAGTCTGCACACTGCACAGCCCGATTAGGGCATCCAATTTGTGCTGAAAGAAGCTAAGGCACTAAATTATGCATTAATTAGCACAAAGCAAAAATCCCCTTCAGACTGTGCAATTGCTTAGGCCGAAAGGAGTCCTCTTTAGGCACGCAAAACCATGCAGGAATAGCCGTGCTATGTCCCAAATGAGCCGGGGCACAGCAACACCTTCATATCATGACTAACGCCCAGGAAAGACCAAGACCAGATCGCGCATCCGATCGGAATCTCCGTTGGCCGTATTAAGAAACCACGGACTCTCCACAAATCACACAGTGAAAACCCCGATCAGACTGCACAAACGCGCAGGCCCAACCGAGCCTCCACGGGGCACCCACTCAAAATGCAGAAACCGCCGTGCGCCGGCTCATTAGTGTCCTTAGTATACTGCTGGGATTTGAACATCCTTCACGTTGCACCTATCTGGTCTGGCGGTTGCTAAACGTTTGATCCATGGGGCTTCCCTCAACTTTCTTTCTATGCGCTCCGGACCAAATACGTTTTCCAACACCGCTAAAGCTAAATCTT
This sequence comes from Anodontia alba, assembly GCA_964016985.1. Classification (NCBI taxonomy): domain Eukaryota; kingdom Metazoa; phylum Mollusca; class Bivalvia; order Lucinida; family Lucinidae; genus Anodontia; species Anodontia alba. The sequence continues at coordinate 60,817,244 of OZ024828.1, forward strand.
CAGGTCCGTGTCCTTTCTCTCTAAAATGGGAATTAATTGGCTTCTCAAAAAACCCCGCTCAGACTGTGAAACAGAAATTAGCTCTAATATATACTTAATTTCATTGTGTTATGTATGTTGCTAAATTTGTCTGATGTTACGTACTTATCTTTTAGGATTATTGTTTTCTGTATATTTAACAGATAAAGTATTATTGTTTGTTTTGGGGGAAATCATATTACCGTAAGGCAAACTGTTACATGCTTAACTTTATGTTATCTTAATGTATTTTAGCCACAGCGTGACAAATTGACTTGTGCACATGTCGAAGACTCAGATCAGCCCGGTTGTGTCTGCTCAGTCTAACCAGTCTTTTCAGTCTGAATGAAGAAAGGTGAGGTCCTTTGCTATTCATTTAGCACCCAGGGAAGACATTGACCAGTCATGGCTCTGTTCACAGGCCCTATATGTCCTGCTGCAGCTTATGATAGTGAACATTTTGTTTTAATCAGGACTACATGTAAATGCTACTCTTGTATTAAATACATGCACTTATTGGCATGAGACTATGCTTGTACCAGTATTATTTAATCATAAATAATGTTTTATGTTACATACATTAAACAAGTAACAGAAAGACTTTGTGGTCAGCTGCATAATTTGCTATGTTTTAAATAAATTTGAATGTTATAAACAAATGTCATAAACAAAAGGTAGTTAGAAAGCTATAATTGGATCTTCTTAATATACCAATAACATTCTTGAGTTGATATACACTGGTTAGCTAGATTGCAGATTATTGAATTGTCTATGTATCACACTGAAAATGCAACAGAATAGATAAAGCAAAGTGTATTTTTTATCCCTTTATTCTGAAAAATATTACTCCAAAACTTAGTATTAATCCAAGAGATAAAAGTATATGTAAAGACCCCAGTGACAAAGACAATAAGGTGTTACATTTGTTACTATCAATAAATTATTAAGCAAACTTTTTTGTGAGGGTCTGACATATAATTCACCATTCTGTAGATTTTTTTTATTTAAACATAAAGAAAATTAATGCATTTGCCATACATTGAACACATCAGGACCGTATTCAGTATTTTATGCAAAAGTCGCCTTGATGTAGATAGCAACTTTACAATTAACAGTTTCGAACGTATATATCTGACAAAGAATTGCGGCATTAAATTTGCAGTTTGTAAATGCTTATAAAAACTTCTAAATGATACAGAACAGGAACACTAAATACTGATACAGAATACCATACAAAAAACACACCAAAGCACACAATATCTAGATATTTTAGGTATTACTTTCATTACTACGCGCAGAATGATACGACAGAGATAGCTTTTAATTTATTTATTTATATTTTTTTTTTTTTTTTTTTTTTTTTTTTTTTTTTTTTGTTTTTTGTTTTGTTTTGTTTTTTTGTGTTTTTTTTTTTTCAATGTTACATTTCTCAGTGGGATGACTTTGCTTCACACCCAACAACCCACCAAGTATAAAAACTAGAAGCTAGATAGATGATATTTTATTTGGAAAGACTATTTAAATATAAATTATAAAGTTAAGGTCATAGTGGCAGTGTACAATCTATGACACTGAACTATATGAGTTAAAACACTCATTCCTTAAGGGTACAGTAGAGAAAGTAACAAATTGTAAGGCCAAATTTTCAAATATCACATTTTTTAGCTAGTAGACTATTTTGTAACTTCATATAGACTATTTTGTAACTTCATATATTAATTGGGACATTTAATTTCTTTTGCTCCAGTTCTCATAGAATTAATAGTTTCCTACGGTATAATATGTTTTGTTGGGATAACTAATGTAACAGGCTGTTACTAGGTAACGCCCCCATCGTCATATTGCTAACATGCTTCAAAATACTTTTCAAGATAATAGGCTTTAAGAAAAACAAGGTCGACAAACCCCCCCCCACCCCCACCCCCCCCCCCTGGGGAATGGGGAGGTAAACCATATCTGGCAAGCGGCCTAAAAGACGGCCTGTATGTGTAGACTGGCACTTAAGCTGGGCACAGCATTTCCTGCAAGATTGCATGTGCGCATTATGCTTGCAAGGGTCCAAAATGATGGCGACAGGCCATGACATGGACAGGCCATGTTACCAGAATGCCTGATGAACGTTTGCCGAAGAAAATCCTCTATGGAGAACTTCAAGTAGGAAAATGCTCCCATGCTGGTGAGAAGAAGCGATACAAGGACACCCTCAAAGCCTCCCTTAAAGACTTCAACATACCAACAGTCATGGGAACAGATTGCACAAGATCGTACAAAGTGGTGAGGCCTCATAAAAAGGGGAGCTGGTGAATACGAAGCAAAAAGAATCAGCGAAGCCGAGCAGAAACGTGCACAGCGGAAAGGCAGAGCTAAGGCATCACCAACAGAGCTTTCTTCCTCAGACCATTCTTGTTCTATCTGCAACAGGCAGTTTAGAGCTAAGATTGGTCTCATCAGCCATCTTAGAACACACAGATAATAACACATCACACAGTTGATTAGGATTGGTCATTGTCAGTGATGACAGACGAACAACAGCATGTGCGCATAGCGAAGACTCCTATCATCCTGCAGTCTGGTCAGAGCCTTCGTAGCGCACTCTGCGTAGCCAAGGATGCAAAGCGTCTTCAGGCGGACAGTGAAGATTGACCAGCCGGCGCAGATGTGCTGGTTGATCTTCGTTGGATGCACATACAGTCTTGTAGGAAATACTGTGGTCCCCGACTCATTTGTCGTCATTGTAGTGCGGCACAATTTTAAGAGGAGTGGACTTTTCGCCATTTCCGCAAAGGGAGACAACTTCTGTGACTACGTTTGCTTTCTGAACGCCAAGCACTTCTGAAAAGGGGTCTACTCTATAAGGAAAAAAAAGCTTTCCTTATAGAGTAGACACCGTTTCAGAAGGGCACCCCACCATTTTGACATAGTTGTCTTCTTTGAAAGACTGTCATTTCCCCTTAATAAATTAATGTGAACTTTTGGGGAGGAAAAATAGTTTAATACCTACTCGTATATACTTTCATCGATATAAGGTAGGGAATGAACTTATCAGTTCAGTGGCAGTGAATGTACTTTCAGGGAATGCAGCTCTATCATTTTTCATCCATTTTTAAAGGGGTTTACTCTAAATAATTCTGACCCTTTTACAAAAGGGTCTTTGCGTCCAGAAAAGCAAACAGGGCGGGTGCAAATTCTTCCCTGTTTACACCCCTTTACAAAGAGAACTTAGTGTGCAGGAATGTAAAGAGAAAGTTACAAAAGTTGTTCTTTCCCTCCCCTCCCCCCCCCTTCACCCCCCCCCCCCCCCTGAAATGATAGCAAAGACTCTTCGAAAATGTATTCAATTCCTTTAATTGTCTCAACTGGTAAAATACGAGAGTGAGTCAATAAGTAACCGGCCTAACTTATTTCCGGTTGAGATCCACCTCTTCTTTTTCGATGTAATTGCCCTCTAGTGTGATGCACTTAGACCAACGGTGTTCAAGTGCCATCAGCCCAGAACTGAAAAAGTCAGGGTCCTTTCCATTGACCCACTCCTCAACTGCCGTCACGACTTCTTCATCAGACCGGAAATGAAGTCCGCGGATATCCTTTTTCAAGTTTGGGAATAGGAAGAAGTCGCCAGGAGCTAGGTCAGGCGAATAGGCAGGATGTGGTATTAATTCATACCCGTTTCGCACTACAGCATCCATTGCAACTTTGCAAGTGTGGACTCTCGCGTTGTCCTGTTGCAGCAAAACACCTTTAGAGAGTTTACCTCGGCGTTTTTCACGGATGGCGGTTCTTAGCTGGTCTAACAAGTTTGCTTAGTACACTCCAGTTATTATACTTCTCTTGGGTAAAAAGTCCAACATAATAACGCCTTTTGCGTCCCATAATACTGTGGCCATCACCTTGCCAGCAGATGGTTGCGTCTTGAACTTCTTTGGCCTCGGGGACCCAGGCCCTACCCACTGACGACTCTGAGCTTTATTCTCTGCTCATAATAATGAACCCAAGTCTCATCTACAGTCACCAGACGCAAAAGAAAATCATCTTTTGACCTAAAACGCTTCAACAAGGCGCTGCATACTGATGCTCTAGTTGCCATTTGCTCATCGCTAAGGGATTTGGGGACCCAACGGGCTGTTAGCTTGCGCATACCTAAACGATCATGTAAGATTGTTGAAACGCTACCATGTGAAATGCCTAATGCCTGCGCTATTTCTTCCACCTGAATTCGCCTATCAGAGTATACTAGATCCCGAACTTTCTTACACATTTCTTCGTCGGTGGCATCCAGTGGGCGTCCAGACCTGGCTTCATCTTCTAAAGACGTTCTACCGCATTTGAATTCCCCTACCCAGAACTTAACCTGAGCATAAGATGGTGCAGAAGACCCATAAACATCGGCTAACTCACCGTGTATTTCCTTGCCTGTTTTACCTTTTAAATACAAGTACCGAATTACAGCACGGTACTCAACTTTAGATGAAAAGCATGCCTTTGCATCACTAGCCGTGTTTGACATTCAATATCTTATTAAAGAATGACTCGATACGTGTGCAATTTTGTACCCATGTATAAAACATATATTGAAACAAAGCATGAAAATCGTGACCGTCTCGGTCCATCGGAAATGGGATAGGCTGGTTACTTATTGACTCACCCTCGTATTTATTGTCCTACCGCATTCTGTATTATTATTGTTTTATATATAAATTCATACAAGATAGACTGGCTCCAGTCTCCAATGACTAAATATTTTTCTTACAATCTTGTTTGATAATCCACTAAAATAAAACCAAACTAAATAATATCATGACTATAAAGCTGGTCACTAGTGACCAGCTATTACTTTGGTTTTATTTTAGTAGATTATAAAACTAGGCTCAGTTGTTCAAAACTAACGATGTCGTTGGTTAACGTATCGTCAAAACTTTGATTATTAAATATTAAATGCTAATATTTTTGCTGAAAAAAAATGTGAGTATCTTTTGCATTTGCAAATGCTACTCACATTTTTTCAGCAAAAATACCAGTGAATTAGATATTGTATTTACTAGAACAGTTAACATTTTGACCACTAATGAGCTCATTAAGCTAACGAAGCTTTGAACAACTGGGCCCAGGATTATAAGAAAAAATATTTAGCCACAGGAGACTAAAGCCAGTCTACGCTTCTCATGTCGCGGCTCAATTTATACATGTATATTTACCAGTTTAAACCTGATGTCATACTACGTAGAGTTTGGCAAACCGTGTAGAACCAGATCAGATGGCACTGTTTGTCGTTATACAGCAAACCGCAGTATATTTAAAGGCTCCATATTCCACAAAAATAGACATTTTTTTTATCCAAGAAAGGTTTAATAAATTGATATATGGTATTAATACGATCATAAAATCTGGCATCTTACAGCCTGTAAAATTTCAGTTAGCCTCTCCGTTTTGAACTGAATCAAAAACGAAATGATTCTTTATCGTATCTCTGAATTAATGTTGGCAACATTAATTCAGAGATACGATAAAAGAAAACATTTCATTTTTAATCGAGTTGAAAAACGAGAGACAAACTGAAATTTTACAGGCTGTCAAGTTATTTTATGATCTTCAATTTATTAAATCTTTCTTGGATGATAAAATGTCTTTTTTTGAGGAATATGGATCCTTTTATCATCACTTTAAATAATAAACTTTGCCAATCTTTTAACCCATTTATGCCTAACGGACTTTTCCACCTTAGCTCTTAATTCCAGTTCATTTCCAATAAAAGGCCTGTCTGGTTATATAGTTAAATAGTTATACAGTTTTACAGAAATTCCTGTATTTAATGCAAATAAATATAGATCCTGATCAGACGCCGTTCTACGGCGTCTGGAATGGACCTACACTTTTTGCCAATGTCCCATTTTATGGGGCGCTAGACGTAAGTGGGTTAAAATTTGGGGTGTCCACTTGACAAAAAAAGGTTATACAGTATCTGAATGTTTATTCATTTAGTACGTTTACTAATGAAATGTAAATATAACCTGTTTTAACCTGGTACGACGATTGCTCATACTCAAACTTAACTGGACTTGTTCAAATTTTAGAGCAAGTCTGGATACTTAGGCCATTCCAAGTTGATCCTATGTTTGGTGTCCTCCTAAGCAAGCAAAACCTACCGATCAGGAAAGAAAGCAAAGAAACAAAGCAAACATCTATACATGTATACTCGGCTAACGTATGTATTGCTTAAAGGAGAAGCAAAAAATAACAGGGCAAACAGAACTTTATTAGAACCAAACATTGTGTCAGTGACAAAAACAGCAGAGCAAATTTTATTTAAAGCCACAATTATACATCCAGTATAGGCGCTTTTTACGCTTAAAAACAAATAGCGAGGCGCTTCTGATGAGTACCAACAACATATGTTTTCACAGAGAAATAAGAAAACTATTTACCTGATACAATGGAAGACTTTCATCACGAAAACATGCCTATATAATTTTGACCCCCTTAAACCTCACTTTTATATAGTAAAACTGGGGTTTACAGGGGTATACATTATTTTCTTATATCTGCTCAAAAACATAGATTGTGGGTACTCGTTAGAACCGCCTCGTCGAGGCGGTTCTAACGAGTAGCCACAATCTATGTTTTGAGCAGAAATATGAAAAACATCAGAATTTTTTATCTGAAAATTTTCATTTTTTTTTTTTTTTTTTTTTTTTTTTTTTTTTTGGTGGTAAAAGTTTCAGTATATTTGAATAGGCGCCTTTTCGTAATGTACCACAGTATGTAAAAAGTTCAAAATTCTCTGAGTTTTTTGAAAATTGAGAATCATATTTATGATGTTCTTTTTTTTTGTTGTTGTTGTTGTTGTTTTGTTGTTGTTGTTGTTTATTTTTGTTTATGTTTTGTTTGTTGTTTATTTTTTCTTTGTGTGCGTGTGTTTTTTTGTTTGTTTTTTTTGTGGGGTTTTTTCAATACTAATGCCGAAAACCAACCCTCCCGCAAATGCTAAACATAGAAAAAAAAACTTGGAATGGCCTTAGGGTAAATACGCAGCACCAAAAAAGTAAAATGTAAAAGAACGTTTTTACATACGAGGCTTGCATCGCGGGGCACTTCCTGACCATTCCTTGTTGTGTTGGCAATCTCTAGACAGATCACCGGAAACAAGCTCGGACCCAGTGTTACAACTGTAGGTAATTGTGTCGCCCGGAAGGTACTTTTCAGACTGGTCCTGTACAGTTGCCCTGGTCACATTTTCAACCACACAGGCTGTTTAAAACAAAAATTAACCAAAAATGCTAAGCTCTCTGGGTAACCATTTCAGCAGACGACATCTTGTTTTGGTTTTGTTTTTGTTTTTTTTTGTTTTTTTTTTTGTTTTGTTTTTTTTTTCGTGTGTGTGTGTTTTTTTGTTGTTGTTGTTTTTTTTTTTTTTTTTTTTGTAATGTTTCACAATACGCATGAAATGTCAAATCATGTTGTTTTGAAAATATATGCAAAATGTCATCAATTTGTCGTCTGCCGAAATAGCCCAGAGAGTGGTAAAGGTAAGTTTGTTTTGTAATATGTTTTCGGAGAAAATAGCACGGCATTTCATGTGAATCGATTTACCTGCAATTATAAGTCTTGTAGAATCTAAATAAAATAAAAATCAAAGCGTCGTCTGCTGCATGAGCAGTTATTAGCACTTTAAGGCTTAACCCTTAAAATACCAAGAAAACCTGTATCTGAAAATGTCATCTGTTTATGTCGTCTGCTGAATATTCTTGCAAACTTTTCAAACCTATTTTTGCATACATGCAAACAATATGGACCCTTATCAGACTGCTCCTAGAGAGAAGCAGTCTGATCTAGGTCCACATTGTTTGCAAAATGTCTTCTAAAATCACAAGCAGATGACAAAGCAGACGACAATTGTTGTGACTGGCAGTTTCAGTGTTTGTCACAATAACCCTTTCATCCCTGCAGACCAAAACATATATCTTTGTAAACAACGCATATATAATTTAAGATTTAAGCAAACTTCAACAAAGAAATCCGGTCCAGGATCATTTCTGATGCAAGTAATTCAGATAAAAGTGTGAAGAGAGAAATATGAACTACCACTGGGCTGAGTAAGGTTCGAACCCACGCCGGCTACGACGGCAGCGCCTAGACCTTCAGAGTCAGGAGAAGTAACCACTGCACCACTATATTCACTTTTTCCCATTGTAAAATTGTAAAAATAAATGAAATTATGCAGACACCTATAAGTTAGATAAATTTGAGGCAGATTTTCAACAAGATCCGCTTGTTCAATTTTACTGAACTTTTCAGAATATTGTTGTGAAACATCAGTAATTCAAATTCACTAAAGAAAAGTAAATACTATTTTCTTAGACAAAAAGTTTTAAAAAAATCACTTTACTATAAAAATTGTATAGATCATACCGAACTTTGGCCGTAAATTTAATTTTAGGGTAAATATTTGAGAACAAAACACAGAAACAGAAATGACAAATGGTTGGTTTCTGATAAGATATGATCTATCAGAACAAAATATTTTATATTTTCAAATTTTCATTTAAAATAAAAGGCCGAGCAAAAACCGTCTTTCCGAGTGATGTCGGATGAACAGTCACAGTTTAATCACCTCCATTACGAAAACACGCCTATTCAAATATATAGAAAATTTTATCTCCAAAAACTGAAAATTTTCAGATAAAAAAAAAACTTAGATATTTTTCATATTTCTGCACAAAACATAGATTGTGGGTACTCGTTAGAACCGCCTCGCGGAGGCGGTTCTAACGAGTACCCACAATCTATGTTTTGAGCAGAAATAAGAATAATAATGTATACCCCTGTAAACCCCAGTTTTCTATATAAAAGTGGGGTTTAAGGGGGTCAAAATTATATAGGTATGTTTTCGTGATGGTTGGTGAAAAGAGACTGGTTACTTTGCTACTTTGCTATTCTTTGGTTTCTGGCTTCTTTACTGTCTACCTAAGCTTGTTTGTTCTTCCTCTTGGTGTCATTGGTAGGCTATCTTCTGTACATTAAGAAAACACACCTATTCAAATATATTGAAAATTTCACCACCAAAAACTGAAAGTTTTCAGATAAAAATTCTGATATTTTTCATATTTTTCCTCAAAACATAGATTGTGGGTACTCGTTAGAAACGCCTCGGTGAGGCGGCTCTAACGAGTACCCACTATCTATGTTTTTGAGCAGAAATAAAAAAAATATAATGTATACCCCTGTAAACCCCCAGTTTTACTGTATAAAAATGGGGCTTAAGGGGGTCAAAATTATATAGGTATGTTTTCGTGATGGATTTTGGCCTCTTCTTGGACATTTTCCGCACTAAATTAATGAGCAGCGCACGACAAAACCAACAATAAGACTTATGCGACCAGAGGAGACTCGAATCAGCCTGTGCATCTGCTGATCGGAATTCTATAGCCTTCGGGCTATCCAAAAAGGGATAAACGAGAACCCTTACCGTATTAGGTGGATGTACATGCTGAGCTGAGTCTTCGCTATTGTAGATTTTGTCAAGCGCTGACTCAAATTTAATTTTTCTGAACGCTTGATCGCAATAGTTGTTCTATTATCTCACTTGAAAGATAAAGCAGACAGCAGACCAAATAATAACTAGGTTCTTCTAATTAGAATCCTCTGTTTTTTTTGTTGTTGTATTTTTTTTTTCTTTTGTCTTTTTTTTTTTTTTTTTTTTTGTTTTGTTTTGTTTGTTTTTTTTTGTTGTTGTTGTTGTTTTTTATCACAGGTCCTCAGTAGAATCTAACTGATTTTGACTTTAAAATTTTCCGCATCCACACGAAACCATTTATATTTATTGCGCAGGATTATATATATATATATATATATATATATATATATATATATATATATATATATATATATATATATATATATATATATATATATATATATATATATATATATATATATATATAAGTTGGGAAAAGGAGCATAACATCTAACAAAAAATCTTTTTGGTAGCACTGGATCCAGAAAGGATGCTGAAATGATAGGCGTTAAACTATATGTTGAGAGTTTATCATTAACAGTGCAAATAATTTGTTTACCTGAGGCCTTTCGGCTTTCGCCTTCTTCAGAGGTTTTCTATTTTAAAAAAAAAGGACATAAAAATGTAAAATTTACGAATAAAAGATTGTGCCCTAACATATATATATATTGTCATATATGTATGTCATATATATATTGAAAATGGTCATGTTTAAGTTAGATTTCTGAAGGACTGAAGGATAAGGAAGCTATACTTTATAGAGATGTTAATGATAAAAGCTGAGGAATCCAATTTATTGGACCTAGTTATTTACATAGAGTTATGTCCCCATTATTGTAGTATGAATGTGTCCGGTAACTTTGCATGCTGCGCCAGCTCAAAAATGAGAACTTTCAGATGAAAAATTCTGATAGTTTTCATATTTCTGCTTAAAACATAGATTGTGGTTACCCGTTAGAACCGCCTCGGAGAGGCGGTTCTAACGAGTACCCACAATATATGTTTTGAGCAGAAATAAGAAAACTAATGTATACCCCTGTAAACCCCAGTTTTACTGTATAAAAGTGGGATTTAAGGGGTCAAAATATACAGGCGTGTTTTCGTGATGGATTCGAGCATTTGATTTTAGCATGTGCGATAAGCATTATTTCTGTAGCTTAAACAGGACCAGACCAATATGCCGTAACCTGAAAAACCAGCTTAAGGGAATAGATAACCTTTCATGGGCGGAAACTCTGTAACAAAAATGTATTACCCACTTCAGGGAAGTTTTACTCCGAAAATTCTTTCTTTTAGAGTAGTCTCCTTTTTAAGAGAGTCTTGTTGTGTATGAAAGCAAACGGAAAATCACAAAACTTGTTCACTTGTAAAAATGGTAGTAATCCGGTCTCTTTAAATACCCAGCCAACAACGTTGCGGCGATGTCATTTAGAGTACCCATAATACACGCAATGTCAGAAAACGTACCTTCGAACATGTGCGAACCACTCTACCAACTTTGTTTTTGCTCCCATCTAAACATGGTCTATTCTAGAAGGAAAGAATTTGCTTCCCATGAGAGCAAATTCTTTCCTTTTAGAGTTGACCCCTTTCCAGAAAGGGGGTTGGGTTGGTGTATATGAAGGCAAACAAAAAGTTATAAAAATTTTCTCTCGTGTCAAAAATGACGGTAAATCTGCCGAGTGAATCCATTCGTATTTATGTTAACCCATCCATGCCAAGTGGAGTCTTCTACCTAAAATCTTTGGATTGATCGCTTTCAATATTAGGAGTGTCTGGTTAGTTTTTATTTTTACCATGTTTTATAAAAAAAAAAAAATCCTTTCTTAAATGCAAACAGTGTAGACCCTGTTCACGCGCCGTGTTCTGTGGCGTCTGATCTGGGTCTACACTGTTTTCTAATCCAAAAGGGCACACGACGTTTATACAACGTCGCCTCAACGTCGATGCAACGTCATAACGTTGCATCGACGTTGAGGCGACGTTGTATAAACGTGTGCCATGGTAGATTTTCTGCAATTTTACCACGGAGACAATTTTATGACATTCCGTTTGCCTTCTGATCAGGGCCGTTTGCCTTCTGATCAGGGCCTTCACTGTCAGCTATTATAAGCATTGGATACTACAGAATGTTTGAATCGAGAACAAAGACCCGGATGATGCTTTGCGCAAGCGCAGGATGGTCTGAATACGCAACATATTACGCATGTTCGAAGGCAATTTTTCGCTTGACGCTGTCAAATTTTACCTTACCTCTATTAGGAACTCTTTATGCATGTACTGCGTTTTACTGATTTGTTTGTTTGTGTCGAGGTTTTACAGCCCAGTCAACCCACTGGGGTCATGTCGAGCGCGGTCAAATTACCTAACCACATTTTTTTCTGGGCAGGCTTAGTCCTCTAAGCGGTTAATCAGGTCTTGTGCACATCCTTTCGCCAGAAACTGACAACTGCCCTTCTTGAATGAGCGGAGGCGAGAGATTGACCGTAGAAAATATTTCATGATCAATATCCACGAAGAAAATGTTGCCGGACCTGGCGTGGATACAATATATACTTACTAAAACGTGCTTCAAATGCGTCAAGTCGCGACAAGATAGCATAGACTGATGTGTTAAGCGAATCCACCGTAGCTTGCACTTCCTCAAAGTGATGCAGAATATCCTCAGCAGTCTCAGTTAAAAGGTTAAGCAAACCAGGCGGTGATACGGATTCGGACACACCAAAACTTACGACGACAAAGACTAACAAAGTTGGGTTCATTTTGACACTTCTCTTAGACTGAGCTCTGAAATAGAACGTTAACACATAAACAGTCAACTCTCGTTATCTAAAATTCCGAGAGACCGGGACTTTTTGTTTGTGATAACAGTACTTTGAAATAAAAGACACGTTATCTAAATATAAAATGAATCTATACACTTTCGGAAGCGTACCTTGTCATTTGCCGGCCTCGGTGGCTCAGTTGGATGCGCCCAGGAGGTCGCGGGTTCAATCCCCGCCGAGGTCGGCAACATTCTTTCGTGGAGATTGACCATGAAATATTTTCTACGGTCATTCTCTCCCTTCCGCTGATTCAAGAAGGGCAGTTATCAGTTTCTGGCGAAAGAATGTGCACAATACTGGTAAACCGCTTAGAGGACTAAGCCTGCCCTGGAAATGTGTGGTTAGGTAAACTGACCGCGCTCGACATGACCCCATTGGGTTGACTGGGCCGTAAAACCTCAACACAAACAAACAAACAAACAAACCTTGTCATTCATTTTGCCTTTCTTGAAAGGGACCAACTCCATTTTTGAAAAGGGATCAACTTCAAAAGGAAAGAATTTGCATTTTTGGTGCTAATTCTTCCCTTTTAAAGAAGACCCTTTTTCAGACGGGATTAGCTTGAAGTTAAGAAAACAAGAAGTCACAAAAGTTGTCTCTCTTGACTGAAATGGCGATAAAATCTACGGTGTGTATATATTCCCTTTATTGTATTATTACCAAGACAAAAGTACTTTACTTTATCAAAGTCAAACATGACACCAGAGGAAATGACAACTGCAAAGTTGCAGATAAGATAGCCCCAGAGCTCGTGGAATGTTTAATTATGTGGTTGAAGCCAAAAGGTTTGAAGGTTTATTTTTATGTAACAAGACGGCCGTGATGGCCCTGTAACGCTCACCTGAATATCATAGCACTTAGAGAACCTGACCTAAAACTGATCAAGGCAAACACATGATTATTTTAACAAGTAAGACAATGTAGTATATCTTATGGATTGTGAAATAGAGGTCAAGGTCAAATATAGATGACTGCACTCAAAAGACCATGCTAAGATGTACGAGATGAATTGCTTATTGTCCTCTAGCTCGATATCCACGTGGGGCACGATAAAAACCAATACATACCTGTATAGGGTTATTCAATATCTACACAATGGTGTATAAATGTACATGTTAGACTGTAAGACATAAAATTTGCCATTTGAATACACGCAGTCATTGACCACTGCAGTAAAAATGGTTGGTAGAAGTGTCGACAAAAAGATGAAATACGGGTTTACATCAAAGATCGCTCAAATCTTGGTTGTTCTTTGAAGAAGCTGATGACTGAAATTTCTACTGCTTTTGGACCTTCTTGTGTGTCTTATGACACAGTTCGGCGGTGGAAAAAGAAATCTGAGTCTGGTGTAGAGTCCATCAAAAATGCACCGAAATCAGGTAGGCCAAAATCTGCATCTCGTAAAGAAATCGTTTCCAAAATAAAGGAAATCATTGAAGGAGATGCCAGATTTACAGTTCGTGATATTGCACGAAAGGTAGGCATATCACTTTCAACGGTTCACCTTATTTTGAAGAAGCATTTGAAAGTCAGAAAGATTTCTGCTAGATGGGTGCTACATCTGTTGACTGACGAGCAAAAGAGGCAACGGGTTAAAGTGGCCAAAAAGCTGCTTCAAATGTTTCCAAAATATGATAAAAAGCAGTTTGCCAATGTCGTCACAGGTGATGAAACCTGGGTCCATTATTTTGAGCCCGTCAGAAAGGTTAGCAATAAGATCTGGGCCACTAAACACAGCAAACGCCCAATAATTGCCAAACGTTCTTTGAGTACAAAGAAGGTTTTGTATGCAATCTTCTTCTCTGGTGAAGGAGTCGCAATAAAAGTGCCAGTGAAAAAGGGCAAAAGCATCACCGGAAAGTACTACAAAGACGTAGTACTGAAGAAACTGAAAAAGTATTATCAGAAACGACGCCCTGCCACTGGTTTTAAACATGTCCGTCTTCTACATGACAATGCCCCAGCTCATACCTCCGCAATAGTTACGGCGTTTTTGAAGAAAGAAAAAGTAACTGATTTGCCTCAGCCCCCGTATTCCCCAGACCTTGCCCCATGTGATTTCTTTTTGTTTCCGAAATTGAAAGCATTCCTTGCTGGGCGGAAATACCAGTCCCGACAGGCACTTGGATCTGCCATTCATCAGTACCTTATTACCGTGCTTCAAGAAGTGGATACGTCGGCTAAAACTTTGCATTTCTAGCCACGGGGAGTACTTCGAGGGCATGAAATGAGTACTTTTGGGCTAACTTGAAATTTGAAGTCTCCAGATAGAAATAAGCAATTCATTTCGAACATCCCTCGTATGCATGAGCTAAGTATCACTGGTTGTAGAGCAATAGTTACTGAAAAACTAACCTAAACACAAACAATTCACAAGTGCCAAATACAATTCTATAGGACCAATAGTTACTGAAAAACTGACATAAACGTTAGAACTTAAGAAAGTCACTGGACCATGGAATATAGGTCAAAGTGACACAGTTCCAAACTTCACCTAGAAATCATCAAGACAAACATTTGAGCAAGATTCATAATGATTACTTCAAAAATGTGACCTCTAAAGTAGCATGCTTTTCCTTTCCCTTTGACTTAGTTTTTTATCCAGAGTGACCCAGTTTTGAACCTGACCTAGAAATCATCAAGACAAACATTTTGAGCAAGATTCATGATGAAAGTTTTAAAAATGTGGCCTCTAGAATGTTAACAAAGTTTTTCTTTTATTTGGCCTGGTGACCTAGGTTTTTACCCCGTGACACAGTTTCGTACCTGACCTAGAAATCATCAAGACAAATATTTTGAGCATTATTTGTGATGATTGTTTCAAAAATGTGTCCGCTACAGTGTTAACAAGGGTTTCAGCTGATTTGGCCTGGTGACCTAGCTTTTGACCCCAACGTAACCCAGTTTTAAACTTATCCTAGAAATCATCAAGACAAATATTTTGAACAAGATTCATGATGATTGCTTCAAACATGTGACAGCTAGAGTGTGAACAAGGTTTTCTATTGATTTAGCCCAGTGACCTATTTTTTTACCCCGTGACCCAGTTTTAAACCTGACGTAAAAAATCATCAAGATAAATATTTTGAGCAAGATTCATGATGATTGCTTCAAAAATGTGACCTCTAGAGTGCTAACAAGGTCTTCCGTGATTAGGTCCAGTGACCTAGTTTTTAACCCCTAATGACCCAGTTTCAAACTTGACCTAAAAATCATCAAGACAAATATTTTGAGCAAGATTCATGATGATTGCTTCTAAAATGTGACAGCTAGAGAGTTAACAACGTTTTCATTTGATTTGGCCTGGTGACCTAATTCTTAACTCGAAGTGGTCCAGTTTCACACTCGACCTAGAAACTATTAAGACAAACATTTTGAGTAATATTCATAGTGATTACTTCAAAGATGCCACTGCTAGAAGGTTAACAAGGCTTTCGTTTGATTTTTGACCTAGTTTTTGACCCAAAGTGACTTAGTTCCAAACTTGACCTAGAAACATCAAGACAAACATATTCAGCAAGATTCATGATGATTACTTCAAAAATGTGACCGTTAGAGTGTTAACAACATTTTCCTTTGACTTCGCCTGGTGACCTAGTTTTTAACAGTGTGAACAAGGTTTTCCTTTCATTTGGTCTGATGACCTAGTTTTTAATTCCAAGCAACCCAGTTTCAAACTTGATCTCGAAATCATCTAGACGAACATTTTTAGCAAGATTAATGATGATTGCTTCAAAATGTGTGACCGCTAGAGTGTTAACAATGTTTTCTTTTCATTGGCCTGGTGACCTAGTTTTTTACCCCAAATGACTCAATATCAAACCGGACCTAGAAATCATCAAGACAAACATATTAAGCAAGATTCATGATGATTGCTTCAAAAATGTGACAGCTAGCGTATTAACAAGATTTTCGTTTGATTTTGCCTGGTGACCTAGTTTATTACCCCAAGTGCCCCAGTTTCAAACTTTATCTAGAAATCATCAAGACAACATATTAAGCAAGCTTCATGATGATTGCTTCAAAAATGTGACCGCTAGAGTGTTAACAATGTTTTCCTTCCATTTGGCCTGGTGTCCTAGGTTTTTTTTACCCCAAGTGACCCAGTTTCAAACTTGATTAGAAATCATTAAGGCAAACATTTTTGAGCAAAATTCATGGTGATAACGTTAAAAATGTGATCTAGAGTGATAACATTTTTTCCTTTGATTTGACCTGGTGACCTAGTTTTTTTTTATCCCAAGTGACCCAGTATCAAATTTGACCTAGATTTCATAGAGGCAAACATTCTGAGCATGTTTCATTAAGATTGGGTCAAAACTGTGACCTCTAGAGTCTTAACAAACTAATTGTTGACGACGGACGACGGACGATGGACGACGGACAGAGGGTGGTCACAACAGCTTACCCTGAGCTTTAAAGTTGATATACGCACTTGACTGCGTGTGTGTGTGGGGGGGGGGGGGTTAACCCAAATATTTAAATAACGTAAATACACTCGATTCGTGTTTCACTGATATCGAAAAGCAGTCAATCTGGAAAGTAATCTGAAAGTTAAAGCTAATGAAATACATACATATTTTTATCTTGTACAACATATTCGAGTAGCACGACACCGCCACCAATAATGGCCAGTTGAAATTGTATTGCTGTACCCCGGATAAACGTCAAACGTTTGTACTTTCTAAACTTGTCATGCAAGGTCCACGCATTCTGATTGCCCTTTTGTCCTCTGCGATCAGACAGTACACATCGTCATAGACTGCATGATCGTCATAGACTGCATTTTGGCAAAATATTTTGCCGTTGGTTACAAATAATAACCGACATTTTCAAGTGTTTATTTTATTTTTTTTTTTTTTTTTTTTCTTTTGCTTTTTTTTTAAAATATTGTCTTTTTTTTATATGAATTAATCAAACTTGGTAAATAATACTTAATTACATGTATTGTTCACCTTTAATCAACCACTCAATTACATATAGTAGAAGATAAGAGTCAGATAAAGAGTCAAGATGTCCTATTGAGTGTGTAAAATTCACACCGATGCTGAATTACATTCGAAGGAGAAGACGGTTCTTTTCATAGACATGACATGAAAGAAGGTATAGAATGCTGGCAAAGCGAGGTCAGTAACTTGGAAAGCTTCCCAGTATAATATTGTGTGTAGGAATCTGCCCGAATCACTTGAAAAAAAAAAACATGGGTACCACCCATAATGCTAGAGTGCATTCACTACTGTACAAAAAGCTCAGATACCGAGTAACGTATCGTCGAGGAGAAAGAGTCGAGATAAGGTGTTGTGATCAGATCTGCAAAGTCAAACCACAGTGACTTCTGGCATATTTGAAACAGAAAACGAATTCCAAGAGATTATCGGGTGTTGAAAGAGTCGGAAGCTCTGAAGATCCAGAAGCTGAAAGAAACAGCAAGGAAGCTGCCCAAATTCTGAATGACGAACGAAAATAAGCAGTATAGACTTCGTAGCAAAAGAAGTAAAATATCATGAAAGAAACATCAAGGAAGCTGCCCAAATTCTGAATGACGAACAAAAATAAGCAGCATAGACTTCGTAGCAAACGAAATAAAATATCATCACAGCTGAAGAAGAACTATCTGAACAGAGCAGACAGATTAAAGTAACAAAGAGCAAATAGTGAAGAAAGAAAAGAATCAGAATATCGTAAGCTTCGGTAAGCGCACGTAAAGCCTTCTGTGACATTACAGCTTATCTCCAAGAAATTTAGCTAGATGAAGAACGCACTGAGCTTTTGATGTCTCTTTATGAGAGGTTCATGGTGTATTTAGCTGAGCACAGTTACAGTAACTCAAACTACACTGCACAATTTCTAGGAAGCAAGCTTATGAAACATTTTCGAGGGAAAGTTACAATGGGCAAAATAAACAAAAGGCAAGGTAATGCTTTATACTCTAGAAAGATAGAAACGACAGGTATGCCGTTAGGTATGCCTTAGATCAAGCATCTAATAAAGAAGAAAAGATAGAAGATGCCCTGCACTTACGGTCATTGATTCTTGACAGAAAGAACAATAGCGCTGATTTTCCCTTCCTGTAACAGCAGATATTCTCGCCAAAGGACAGACTGATCCATTAGTTCTTCTGTTGATATTTAATAGGCTCTGTACACAGGTTCTGGGATGAAGGATGTCAATGAAAGCGTAAAGAGATGCATTGAAGCAGCAACTGAAGATTGACTTTTTGTCGGGTTAAGAGGTATCATTAAGCCATCTAAGCATATCTGTTTAGGCTTGGGCTTGAAAAGCTCAATTGGATGCAAGGTCATCCAGAATCTAAACCGCTTTGGACACTGTTCGAGTTATCATACGTGGGAGTTTTTAGAAACTGATCTTGCTATGTCAGTAAGAGAAAAGAATTCTGCAATCCCTGATCTCGTCTAACAAGCTTGGGCATTGCCTAGAATAATTATGATGACAACATTGAAACGTTATCTAGGAGTGGTAACCTCCATGATACCACCAGTATACGCTATCAGAATGTGTGCATTGGAGATGTAGGTTCAGCAGCTGACCAACCAATTCTAGTGTCAGACACATCACGGAAACGAAAGAGAGCGTTCCATACTTTATTTGAAACTGATCTTCAGCCGTACCGAAAAAAAAAAATTAAAAAAAAAAACCCTAAAATCAAGACTTTTGATTTCAAACAAAATCAACGTTAAAAAGATCACCCTCAACATTCGGTACATATAGAAAGACAAGATAAGACGGACTATATCGTGTTCTTTGTTTGATGGAACGCTAATATGGACTGGATGGTACTCTCAGTTTACAAATGACCCACTTCCAAGGAGGCAAATTATTGGATACATGGAAAAAAACCTGTTTGCCCTCAACACGCCTTGATGTGGTTGCTGAAACTTTAAAAATTTCTCAGCGTGTCGCCGAGGAGTGCCAGGAGGATTTCATGATTGTTCATTATAATCTTGCCATTGCTGAGCCCGCAAAACAGATCCAGCAGAGTAAGTCAGCAATGTTTGACAAAATGTCCGTCTGTTTTGGGGCATTCCATATACAACTGGCATATTTTGTATTACTTGGTTACATAAAAAACGAGTCACGGGGCCTAATATTCTGACAGATACAGAAGTTTGGGCTGCTGGGTCTAAGCGGAAATCATTTTAATCGTTGCAAGCGGCTATTTTTTTTTTCAGCGCAAGCATTTCGTGTCTTGCATTTTCGTGCATTTCCTAAAGAATGCGGAGACAAGCCACCTGCTCTACATTCTCTGTTTCATGAATTGTATGAACAGCCCTCCCCCAGAACATACGCAGAGTCTTGAAAGAATGGATGCTTATGATTTGTTCATGAAGTAATATGAACAAAAGACAGATCTAACAAGGTCTGGGAACCATTGAAAAACAGCTGCACTTTGAATGAGATGTAGAGTTCCATCTTCTGTCCAGTAGGACAAGTCATACAAATGATTTGGAATTGTTCACCTTATGTCTTGGTAAACTGTGTGCAATATTCTTTGCTAAGAGTCGCCCTAATTATACCAGGTAGATGACTAGATACCATATTGATGAGACCCATGCGGGCGCACGTACAATGTTGGAAGCAGAGGCTTTAACAATTCAAAGAACTACTGAACCATTCTCTAGAAGCCCAGCTGATCTAACATTGGAACAGACTGTTAATGCTAATGCCGCATCCAGACTGACAGGAATAGAATCATTCAGTCAATCTGTGAGCGCAAGACGAAGGTGGATGTTCACCAGATCACTTCGAAATGAACTTAATCTCTTGAATAAGTCAGGCCTGAAACCAAAAGCACATGCGAGCGAGATAAAGCAGATTTGAATATTGACGGATGGAAAAGGGGCTACGATGGATCTTTTCCTAGAAGAGTTTCGGGATGAAAGCCCGTATTGCATTTTAACAGGTAAGGTAATTCCAGCAGATACTGCGGAAAATACTTTGTCAACACAAACACAGTGTCAAAAATAGTATGAAGAATTTAAGATCGGTTGCTTTGCTGACAATGATCGGTTCGAAAAAAAGTCATTCGCCTGCAATGCAGTTCAGTAAAACTACGAGCTAAGGAAAGGCCAGTAAAGGAACTACAGGGTACACGAGACTTATTCGGTCGCCTTCTGTACCTTTCCACAATAAAAGGCACCGATCTTAAAATGGTGCTTACTTATCTAATGCAGTCGACTCTCGTTATCTCGAATTCCAAGGACTCTATTAAATACTTTGAGATATCCATACCTCGACATATAAAGTTTGCAGAATTGAGGAAAAAATATTCAAACAACCACATTTAACAAATATATATATATATATATATATATATATATATATATATATATATATATATATATATATATATATATATATGTGTGTGTGTGTGTGTGTGTGTGTGTGTGTGTGTGTGTGTGTGTGTGTGTAATTGGATCTGAAGTTAGAGATATATTGAAAATATTGTGGAAAAGAGCAGTTCATGTTTAGGCAGGGACCAGATTTTCACTTAGAGATAAGCGGATATTCGCGATAAGCGAGGTTTAGATAACGAGAGTCAACTGTACAGCAGTTCCTCTCACACTGGCTCATATTGATGGAATAGAAATCATCACTGATAAATCAAAGCGTTTTGGAAAGCTTGAGAAAAAGAACACTACAGCTGCGCCCGAAAATGCCGATGTTTTTATTGTCGATTGCATATTCTTGGTACAGTCTCTTGCGAATTTGCCTCCGACGTTTGGTGGTATCGCAAATGTGATTCTTTCATGTCTTGTCAAGCTTGGCAATCGTGTTGAATTTGTCTGTGACACTTATAAAAAAAACAACACTCAATTAAAGATATAACCAGAGACGATCGTGGATCAGTTTCTGGAGATATAAAAGTATCAGGCTCTGGACAGCGGAGATCCAAAGAATTCAACATCCACTGCGGCCAGAATCATTTAAGACCTCGCTGCTGCGTTTTCTCGCTGAATAATGGCCCAAAAAAATGAATATGCTTCTACGCTCAAAACATGCGAGCTTTATTTTGGTTTGGATGAGATGTGCTGCATTAACAAAGTGGTTGATGGACAAATGACGCGTCAAGAGATCCAACTCAAATGTCAGCATAAAGAGGTGATACCCATATTGATTTGTATGTAAAACATGCTTCTGAACAGATTGTGCCTCCAGATATTTTTGTACTCTGAATTGATATTGGTGTTCTGGTCATTCTACTGTTCCATATGGTAAATACTGAAGGCTTGGTTTGGGTGGATGTTGGGCATGACTGAAACAACACTCGCAGGTATGTTGATGTTACAAAGTTAAATGGAGCATTGGGTAGAAGGTTATATTCTTACCTGCTGAGCACGACTTCAATAGGTGTAACTATACAGCTGCCTTTCTTCGTAAAGGCTAAACCCGCCCAGTGGATATAGTTGAGAAGTCAGATCAGTTTCTATATGCGTTTGGTCAACTTGGCACTTCTGCTAACATTGATGAACCCGTAGAGGATGCTGTTGGAGCATTTGTCTGCAGTATGTATGGGAAGCTCATTCTTACCATAGTAGACGATGCACACTTTGCTGTGTTCCGAGACAAATATGTACCAAAGATGAAGAACACCATTTGCCAAAGGTGAAAGGAGCTCTATCTAACCCGGTGTTCCACTAGAAGGTTTTAATTACAAATTTGGTTGCATGCTTATGAAAAAAAATGCCTACAGGTCTGTTCACTGGAAATGAATTTCATTGTATCTGGCTGCGTTCATAAGGATAATCGTTTCAGAATTCAGTTGTTTGATGGAGACCAGATCCTAGATAATGTTGGAATGGCCATTGATGAATCACCTGAGGAATACGGTTCAGATGATGATAACAGATACTCAATAACCTATGATGAATCTGACAACGAGGATGACATGGATAATTAAACCATTTATTGATTTCATTTTTATTCTTTTTATACCCCGCCATACAATAGAGGTTTCACGTTGATCGTCCGTGTGTCCGTCCGTCTGTCCGTCAGTCCGTCCGTTTTTCGTTTCCGGATGATATCAATGGATTTTCACCAAACTTGGTATGTGCATTGATATTGTGGAGATCTGGTTTGGGATTGCTAATGGGCAAATTTCGTCAATTTTTGACGGAGTTATCTGCCCGAGACACGCCCATATTTTCGTTCCCGGATGCTAACTTGAGTAAATAACAAGGGATTTTTACCAACTTGCTGTATGCATTTGCATTAAGGAGATCTGGTTTGGGATTGCTAATGGGCAAATTTCGTCAAATTTTTGCAGAGTTATCTGCCCCAGACACGCCCATATTTTCGTTTCCGGACGATAACTTTAGTAAATAACAAGGGATTTTAACCAAACTTGCTATATGTATTGACATTAGGGAGATCTGGTTCGGGATTGCTAATGGGCAAATTTCGTCAAATTTTTGCAGAGTTATCTGCCCGAGACACACCCATATTTTCATTTCTAGATGATAACTTGAGAAAATAGCAAGGCCTTTTAACCAAACTTGCTATATGCATTGATATTATCAAGATCTGGTTTAGGATTGTTATCTGTCCATTGATATTATCAAGATCTGGTTTAGGATTGTTATCTGTCCCTCCGTCATTTTCTTTCCAGACATTTTCGCAACGATAACTTTAATACATAAACAAATAATTGCTATGGCGGGGTATTATGCTTGCGGTGCTTTTATTTTTTATTGTTGTTGCTTAGTTTTGTTGTTTGTTTTTTGTGTGTTTTGTTGTTTTTTTTTTGTTTGTTTTTTTTCTTGTTTCTTGCTTGTTTGTTTTTTTTATTGTTTATTTTTTGGGTGGGGTGTTGTTGTTGTTGTTTTTTGTTGTTGTTGTTTTTTTTTCTGTTTTGTTTTGTTTTGTTTTTTGTTGTTGTTGTTGTTGTTGTTTTTGTTTGTTTGTTTTTTGTTGTTGTTGTTTTGTTATATATATATATATATATATATATATATATATATATATATATATATATATATATATATATATATATATATATATATATATATATAGACACGAGATTGAGTTTTGACCAAAATTTAGTTCAAGAATGATTTCAGCAACAAAAAGTTGAATATCACCTGTTTTCTTGGCAATTATGTGCTTAATTTGTTCGAAATATGTTTTTCTTTGGTTATGATTGATAAGAATTTGGTGTTATTTGAGTAATATTTATAACATGTATAACCTATGTAAGCTTCCTTAGCTGTTACTTTCATTTGTTCTTGGAAATCAGTGAAAAAGATATGAAGAAGAGAATTCCAGATATTTAAATTTGTTTGTGTTTGTGTTGAGGTTTTACGGCCCAGTCAACCCAATGTGGTCATGTCGAGCGCGGTCAGTTTACCTAACTACACGTTTACTGGGCAGACTTAGTTAGTCCTCTTAGCGGTTAACCAGTATTGTGCACATTCTTTCGCCAGAAACTGACAACTGCCCTTCTTGAATCAGCGGATGTGAGAGAATGACCGTAGAAAATATTTCATGATCAATCTCCACGAAAGAATGTTGTCGACCTCGGCGGGGGTTGAACCCGCGACCTCCTGGTCTCCAGTCGGACGGCGCATCCAACTGAGCCACCGAGTCAGAATTTTAATTAGATTAACAATTTACATTTTTCCAGGGCCCAGTTGTTCAAAGCGTCGTTAGCTTAACGAGCTCGTTAAGGGTATTTTCGTTAATTGTTTTAGCGGATTCAATATACAATATTCTGATATTTTTTGCTGAAAAAAATGTGAGTAGCTTTTGCACTGCAAAAGCTACTCACATTTTTTCAGCCAAAAAGAATCAGCATATTTGCGTATCACTCGATGTAAATTTTAACGAATCGTTAACTAACGACATTGTTAGCTTTGAACAACTGGGCCCTGATTAGAAAGGCTGTAATAGGCCATTACATATTTGTTATAGTTCATTATACATTGTTGTATGGCAAACATCTAGTATCGTGGCCCTAAATGGGCTCTTGGAACAATATTACTAGAAATATTCAGAAAAATCATCAATTTTCATAGCTTTGCGGTAAATGAAGCTTTTGTCGCTTGAAGGTAGAATATGTTCTTGAAAGGCAAAAATAATAAACCCTCTAAGCATATATTCCCAATCATAAAATGCAAAAATGAGTACATTATTACATGCAGTGAACAGGCAAACGAACTGAGTACAAGGTTACCCCCATTTATGTTATATAAATAAATATTTGGTTAACCCCATGCACAATCAAGTGCGTATACCGACTTTGTGTACCAGCGGATTTTACTATGACTTCACTGTTTTGAATTCAGTATACTTCATTTACATAAGCTATGACTTCACTTTTTTGAATTCAGTATACTTCATTTACATAAAAAAAAGACCAGACCTTTTGGCCTAGACCGCATAATTTAACCTTTTACTAGCTCTGGGACTATCTTAACTGCAACTTTTTATTTGTCATCTCCATGTTGATATCAGCTGAAAATGCAGTTTTACGCTTAGATCAAGAGTAAGAATTTCAGCCGACGACACTTTGAAATGATTTCCTTCTTCTTCTTTTTCTTTTTTTTTTTTTTTTTTTTTTTGTTTTCAGAAATTAGGCTTTGACATTTCATGAAGATTGTCTTCTTGGGAGAAAAATTCACATGAAATGTCAAAACCTAATTTCTGAAAAAAAAGTGAAATATATCTTCAGTTTATCATCTGCTGAATTAACCCAGAGAGGAGTAACGGCTAAACTTATTTCGATACGATGTTCGTACAAATGTTCGATACGATGTTCGAAATCAAACAATTTAACCCTTTCTATTTCACGTTTATTTTTTTTTTTTCTTTTTCTATTTTTTTAACTAAGGGACGTCACGGATTTGAATATTTAAGCTATACTAAAAGAAAAGATAGAGGCTGAAGACAAATTGGGTGTTGGGCATTTAGACTATAGTTTTACTTGGCCGAAACATCGCCTTTAACTTTGATGTAATTCAAAATTACATATAATGGAAACACGCCTATTCAAATATATTGACAATTTTACGATCAAAAACTGAAAATTTCCAGATAAAAATTTCTGATATTTTTCATATTTCTGCTCAAAACATAGATTGTGGGTACTCGTTAGAACCGCCTCGGCGAGGTGGTTCTAACGAGTACCCACAATCTATATTTTTAGCAAAGAAAGAAAAATAATGTATGCCTCTGTAAACCCCAGTTTTAATATATAAAAGTGGGGTTTAAGGGGTCAAAATTATATAGGCGTGTTTTCGTGATGAAATATGTGTTCGGTCCACTTAGGGTCTTCTACTTTATCAGTGATACATCACTATAAATCACAAATAATCACAGAACTACGATGAAACAAAATACAGTCGACATAAATGGCTCAAACAATTTTGGGACCACTAAACTTTGTTCGAGATACGGGTAGTTCGAGTCAGTAAGGGTTAATCATGGCGCCAGACCAGGAGACAAACGGATCCACATCAGGTTTTTTTCCGATCTTCTATAAAATAATGGCATGTTGAGCGAACGCATTAGAACCGCCTCGAAAAAAAATAAGAAAATTTCCCTCAAATATCCCTAAATATTCTTTTTCTTGAGCTATCGGAAGAATTTCCTAGGGACTCACAAACATAGCAGCCACGGTAAACGAGCTGTCGGTGTTCGAGCATTTGATGTTTTATTATACATGACTCAATGGCAATATGAAGCAAACGAATACCACAAGCTGGACCACGATGGCCCCGGCCACAGCAGTCCGGCGCCAACCTTCTGAAACAGATTGAGGAATTGTGAGATCCCATCACCATCGTGCAGTTAAGCAGGGTAGCAAATGGAGAACAGGCTGACATGAGTCTTTGCTGGGCATACATTTCATAATAATTAATGCACAACGCACGAAAAGGGTCTTTATGCAAATTTCGGGCAACGCAGGCCCTGATCAGCCTGCGCAAGTAACTTCGTTGCCCGCTTACAGAATCAATGGGTATTGTAATACATTTCGATGAACAGAGAATGTCCAAACCACACTGCTCGGATTCGCACGCTAATCTGGACCTTCGCTGTTCGCAAAAGGCATAAATGCCTTTTTCTCACGTTGTGCAGCAATTATAATACATTTTGTCATGCTACTGCTCAAATGGGCCACAACTTCAGAATACGAAACTTTTGACACCCAAGGAAGATTGAAATCAGCCTGTGCGTCCGCGCTGTCTGATCAGTCTTCGTTGCCCGCTTGATCATCACGAAAACATGCCTAAATGAATTTTGACCCCCTTAAACCCCACTTTTAGACAGTAAAACTGGGGTCTAAAGGGGTGTACATTATTTTTCTTATTTCTGCTCAAAAACATAGATTGTGGGTACTCGTTAGAACCGCCTCGTCGAGGCGGTTCTAGCGAGTACCCATAATCTATGTTTTGAGCAGAAACATGAAAATTATCAGAATTTTTTATCTGAAAAAAATTCATTTTTTGGTGGTAAAATTTTCAGTATATTTGAATAGGTTTTTTTCGTAATGCGAAACTTTAATATTGACTTTCAAAAACGCGCCCAGTGAAGATTCTAATCAGGCTGTACGAATGTGCGGATTGATCTGAATCTTGACTGGACGTATTTGTACAAAAATGTGCTTTCTGACGTTGCACATCAGATTATGTAGAGCTGCTCCATGTGCGGAAACCTACGTCATTTCAAACAGTGAAAAAGTCTATACAATTGTCGCAGTGAAAAAGATTATAGAATTTTGCGAAAACACCCGTTCAAACTGGTTAGTTGTTTTTATTATTATTTTCGATGTTTGGATACAAATAAGAATAAGCTCAGCGTTTGCGACAAGGATGATAGTACTTATATTTGCAGATTTGATGAACTACCATATTATCACCGTTGAGAACACTCAAACATAATATTTTGATTATCTTACAAGAAATTGTGCGCGAGTGTTCTCAACAATGACAATACACATATACATCAAGTTTGCCAATATAAATGCCTTGTTTCTTGCTATATACTCTGCGCCTTTCCTGTTTTTTGTTTTTTAACGAAATAGCTAACGAGCACAACTTACCGCTCATAAGGGCCCGTTCCGTAACAATCTATAGTCGTTCTCACTGTTTTATATGACGTAGGTTATACCCCTTGCGATAAGTGTCATACATAAACGAATACAAGATCTTCTAAAATGCATACGTTTTGGGTCAATTTAAGGTATATATACACCAACATTTCCTTAAGGTTGTTGTCCACGTGATTATTGCTGACAAATAAAATCAAACCTCGCGTTAGACGGACCGACCAACCCTTGTTTTGTCGCTGCGACGTAGGAGTGCTGTATAAAATGGGTTATCTGTAAAACCTGGATAGGGCTTAGTGCTGGAACATTGGCCAACAGTGCAAACCCAGATCAGATGCCACAGAACGCGGCGTATGATCAAGGTATGTACTGTTTGCTTAAATTAGTTAATGGATAAATGAAACTGTCTTAAGTCTCCTTTCAGGACTATTTTCCCAGCGTACGCTCAAAGACAATTGACCCACCTGTGCTGCCAGTGCTTTGATTGCACAAGAAGCTAAAATGCATAAATTACACAAAAAAAAAAATGAAAAAAATTGTCATTTAGACTAAAAGGACTGGTCCGTTGGAGCCATAGCGCTATGCGTCTGTGGTGACGTCTTAGTCTCATAAAAGAAATTCTCATTACGAAAACACGCCTATTCAAATATATAGAAATGTTCACGTCCAAAAACAGAAAATTTTCAGATTAAAAACTCTGATATTTTTTTCATATTTCTGCTCAAAACATAGATTGTGGTACTCGTTAGAACCGCCTAGGCGAGGCGGTTCTAACGAGTACCCACAATCTATGTTTTTGAGCAGAAATAAGAAAAATAATATATACCCCTGTAAACTTCAGTTTTACTATATAAAAGTGGGGTTTAAGGGGGTCAAAATTATATAGCTATGTTTTCGTGACGTTAAGGAAAAATAAACGGTTAGTTTTATTCATTTTTATACTCCGCCACATAATAGTGGCAGGGTATTATGATTTCACGTTGGACGTCCGTGTGTCTGTCCGTCCGTCCACCCGTCTGTCTGTCGTACGTCCGTCCGTTTTTCGTTTCCGGATGATAACTTGAGTAAACATCAATGGATTTTCACCAAACTTGGTATGTGCATTGATATTGTAGATATCTGGTTTGGGATTGCTAATGGGTAAATTTCGTTCAATTTTTACGGAGTTATCTGCCCGAGACACGTCCATATTTTTGTTTCCAGACGATAACTTGAGTAAATAACAAGGGATTTTAACCAAACTTGCTATATGCATTGACATTGTGGAAATCTGGTTTGGATTGCTAATGGGCAAATTTCGTTAAATATTTACTGAGTTATCTGCCCGAGACACGCCCATATTTTCGTTTCCGGGCGATAACTTGAGTGAATAACAAGGGATTTTAACCAAACTTGCTATACGAGGGATGTTCGAAATGAATTGCTTATTGTCCTCTAGCTCGATATCTACGTGGGGCACGATAAAAACCAATACATACCTGTATAGGGCTATTCAATATCTACACAATGGTGTATAAATGTACATGTTAGACTTAGTGTAAGACATAAAATTTGCCATTTGAATACACGCAGTCATTGACCACTGCAGTAAAAATGGTTGGTAGAAGCGTCGACAAAAAAGATGAAATACGGGCTTACATCAAAGCTCGCTCAAAACTTGGTTGTTCTTTGAAGAAGCTGATGACTGAAATTTCTACTGCTTTTGGACCTTCTTGTGTGTCTTATGACACAGTTCGGCGGTGGAAAAAGAAATTTGAGTCTGGTGTAGAGTCCATCAAAAATGCACCGAAATCAGGTAGGCCAAAATCTGCATCTCGTAAAGAAATCGTTTCCAAAATAAAGGAAATCATTGAAGGAGATGCCAGATTTACAGTTCGTGATATTGCACGAAAGGTAGGCATATCACTATCAACGGTTCACCTTATTTTGAAAAAGCATTTGAAAGTCAGAAAGATTTCTGCTAGATGGGTGCCACATCTGTTGACTGACGAGCAAAAGACGCAACGGGTTAAAGTGGCCAAAAAGCTGCTTCAAAAGTTTCCAAAATATGACAAAAAGCAGTTTGCCAATGTCGTCACAGGTGATGAAACCTGGGTCCATTATTTTGAGCCCATCAGAAAGGTTAGCAATAAGATCTGGGCCACTAAACACAGCAAACGCCCAATAATTGCCAAACGTTCTTTGAGTACAAAGAAGGTTTTGTATGCAATCTTCTTCTCTGGTGAAGGAGTCGCAATAAAAGTGCCAGTGAAAAAGGGCAAAAGCATCACCGGAAAGTACTACAAAGACGTAGTACTGAAGAAACTGAAAAAGTATTATCAGAAACGACGCCCTGCCACTGGTTTTAAACATGTCCGTCTTCTACATGACAATGCCCCAGCTCATACCTCCGCAATAGTTACGGCGTTTTTGAAGAAAGAAAAAGTAACTGATTTGCCTCAGCCCCCGTATTCCCCAGACCTTGCCCCATGTGATTTCTTTTTGTTTCCGAAATTGAAAGCATTCCTTGCTGGGCGGAAATACCAGTCCCGACAGGCACTTGGA
Source organism: Anodontia alba (assembly GCA_964016985.1). Taxonomy (NCBI): domain Eukaryota; kingdom Metazoa; phylum Mollusca; class Bivalvia; order Lucinida; family Lucinidae; genus Anodontia; species Anodontia alba. The sequence continues at coordinate 60,847,203 of OZ024828.1, forward strand.
TCTGCCATTCATCAGTACCTTATTACTGTGCCCAAATCAGCGTACCGTGACGCCTTCAAGAAGTGGATACATCGGCTGAAACTTTGCATTTCTAGCCACGGGGAGTACTTCGAGGGCATGAAATGAGTACTTTTGGGCTTACTTGAAATTTGAAGTCTCCAGATAGAAATAAGCAATTCATTTCTAACATCCCTCGTATATATTGGTTTAAACATATTTATTTCCGAAATGTTTACATAATCAACACATACAAAAACACAACAATAGGATTAGAACGAAAGCATAAAAGCTTGTTTAGTTTCTTTCCTAGGAGGTGATCATTGTCAGAAATGTGAGTATACGAGCAAATCCAGAATGGTTAGTTTCCAATGGTCCTCTTCAAGTAATAACAATTTATTAGTAAATAATAATTGTGAAGTTTGACATGAAGAGATGAGCAAACATAAATTGAGAATAAGAAGAGAAAAGAGAAACAAATTACACAAGATGAAACGAAGAAAAACAGAGAGGGGGAAAATAATGAAGAACTATGGAGCAGATTTTTACGAAGACTATGAATATAGTAAGAAGTTACTGGGGACTGTGAGTGGTGCAGGAGAGATCCGAGTGATGTTATCGATGTATGCTCCGAATCACTGTCACTATTTAAAGTCCATTTAGTCTGGTACAAATAATGACTGATACGAGTGTGACCGATTAACTTTCTTTAAAATCTTTTCGTTCTTTGGATATACCTCTGTACTGCTTCAACAATGGCTATATTAGCTTCATTAGGTAAATTAAGATCGCCATTGAGGATTATGTTTAGGGTGATATTGCCATGTTGACCAAACTTGCTATATGCATTGACATTAAGGAGATCTGGTTTGGAATTGCTAATGGGTAAATTTGGTCAAATTTTTACGGAGTTATCTGCCCGAGACGATAACTTGAGTAAATAACAAGGAATTTTAACCAAACTTGCTATATGCATTGACATTAAGGAGATCTCTTTTGGAATTGCTAATGGGCAAATTTCGCCAATTTTTTACGGAGTTATCCGCCCGAGACACGCCCATATGTTCGCTTCCGGACGATAATTTAAGTAAATCACAAGGCCTTTTAACCAAACTTGCTATATGCATTGATATTATCAAGCTCTGGTGTAGGATTGTTACCTGTCCATTGATATTATCAAGATCTGGTTTAGGATTGTTATCTGTCCCTCCGTCATTTTCTTTCCAGACATTTTCGCAACGATAACTTTAATACATAAATAAATAATTGCTGTGGCGGGGTATTATGTTTACGGTGCTTTTATTTATATTTAGTAAAGAATGTCAGGCGCTGAGAGAGATTTAGCCGAACAACCATGTTGTTTGTACGTGTACAATGATGTACTATTTTACGTAGCGTAGATAATGTCAAGATAACAGCCAGCTGCATTGTCTGCAATCAGGGCGTAATGCATAAATAGTGGCAAGAATACAGCCAGCTACATAGTCTGCAATCAGGGCGTAATGCATAAATAGTGGCAAGAATACAGCCAGCTGTATTGTCTGTAATCAGGGCGTAATGCATAAATAGTGGCAAGAATACAGCCAGCCTGCAATGTCTGTAATCAGAGCGTAATGCATAAATAGTGGCAAGAATACAGCCAGCTGCATTGTCTGCAATCAGGGCGTAATGCATAAATAGTGGCAAGAATACAGGCAGCTGTATTGTCTGTAATCAGGGCGTAATGCATAAATAGTGGCAAGAATACAGCCAGCTGTATTGTCTGTAATCAGGGCGTAATGCATAAATCGTGGCAAGAATACAGCCAGCTGCATTGTCTGTAATCAGGGCGTAATGCATAAATAGTGGCAAGAATACAGCCAGCTGTATTGTCTGTAATCGGGGCGTAATGCATAAATAGTGGCAAGAATAAAGCCAGCTATATTGTCTGTAATCAGGGCGTAATGCATAAATAGTGGCAAGAATATAGCCAGCTGTATTGTCTGTAATCAGGGCGAAATGCATAAATAGTGGCAAGAATACAGCCAGCTGCATTGTCTGTAATCAGAGCGTAATGCATAAATAGTGGCAAGAATACAGCCAGCCTGCAATGTCTGCAGTCAGGGCGTAATGCATAAATAGTGGCAAGAATACAGCCAGCTGCATTGTCTGCAATCAGGGCGTAATGCATAAATAGTGGCAAGAATACAGCCAGCCTGCAATGTCTGCAATCAGGGCGTAATGCATAAATAGTGGCAAGAATACAGCCAGCTGCATTGTCTGCAATCAGGGCGTAATGCATAAATAGTGGTAAGAATACAGCCAGCCTGCAATGTCTGCAATCAGGGCGTAATGCATAAATAGTGGCAAGAATACAGCCAGCTGCATTGTCTGTAATCAGGGCGTAATGCATAAGAGAAAGATTTAGCCAAACAACCATGTTGTTTGTACGTGTACAATGGTTGAATATTTTACGTAGCGTAATGCATAGATAGTGTCAAGAATAAAGCCAGCTGCATTGTCTGTAATCAGGGCGTAATGCATAAATAGTGGCAAGATTACAGCCAGCTGCATTGTCTGCAATCAGGGCGAAATTCATAAATAGTGGCAAGAATACAGCCAGCTGCACTGTCTGCAATCAAGGCGTAAAGCATAAATAGTCGCAAGAATACAGCCAGCTGTATTGTCTGTAATCAGGGCGTAATGCATAAATAGTGGCAAGAATACAGCCAGCTGCATTGTCTGAAATCAGGGCGTAATGCATAAATAGTGGCAAGAATAAAGCCAGCTGTATTGTCTGTAATCAGGGCGTAATGCATAAATAGTGGCAAGAATACAGCCAGCTGTATTGTCTGTAATCAGGGCGAAATGCATAAATAGTGGCAAGAATACAGCCAGCTGTATTGTCTGTAATCAGGGCGAAATGCATAAATAGTGGCAAGAATACAGCCAGCTGCATTGTCTGTAATCAGGGCGTAATGCATAAATAGTGGCAAGAATACAGCCAGCCTGCCATGTCTGCAGTCAGGGCGTAATGCATAAATAGTGGCAAGAATACAGCCAGCTGCATTGTCTGCAATCAGGGCGTAATGCATAAATAGTGGCAAGAATACAGCCAGCCTGCAATGTCTGCAATCAGGGCGTAATGCATAAATAGTGGCAAGAATACAGCCAGCTGCATTGTCTGCAATTAGGGCGTAATGCATAAATAGTGGCAAGAATACAGCCAGCCTGCAATGTCTGCAATCAGGGCGTAATGCATAAATAGTGGCAAGAATACAGCCAGCTGCATTGTCTGTAATCAGGGCGTAATGCATAAATAGTGGCAAGAATACAGCCAGCTGCATTGTCTGCAATCAGGGCGTAATGCATAAATAGTGGCAAGAATACAGAAAGCTGCATTGTCTGTAATCAGGGCGTAATGCATAAGAGAAAGATTTAGCCAAACAACCATGTTGTTTGTACGTGTACAATGGTTGAATATTTTACGTAGCGTAATGCATAGATAGTGTCAAGAATAAAGCCAACTGCATTGTCTGTAATCAGGGCGTAATGCATAAATAGTGGCAAGATTACAGCCAGCTGCATTGTCTGCAATCAGGGCGAAATTCATAAATAGTGGCAAGAATACAGCCAGCTGCACTGTCTGCAATCAAGGCGTAATGCATAAATAGTGGCAAGAATACAACCAGCTGCATTGTCTGCAATCAGGGCGTAATACATAAATAGAGCCAAGAATACAGCCAGCTGTATTGTCTGTAATCAGGGCGTAATACATAAATAGTGGCAAGAATACAGCCAGCTGCATTGCCTGCAATCAGGGCGTAATACATAAATAGTGGCAAGAATACAGCCAGCTGTATTGTCTGTAATCAGGGCGTAATATATAAATAGTGGCAAGAATACAGCCAGCTGCATTGTCTGTAATCATGGCGTAATGCATAAATAGTGGCAAGAATACAGCCAGCTGTATTGTCTGTAATCAGGGCGTAATACATAAATAGTGGCAAGAATACAGCCAGCTGCATTGTCTGCAATCAGGCCGTAATGCATAAATAGTGGCAAGAATACAGCCAGCTGCATTGTCTGCAATAAGGGCGTAATACATAAATAGTGGCAAGAATACAGCCAGCTGCATTGTCTGTAATCAGAGCTCAACGCATAAATAAAGGCAAGAATACAGCCAGCTGCAATGTATGCAATCAGGGCGTAATGCATAAATAGTGGCAAGAATACAGCCAGCTGCATTGTCTGTAATCATGGCGTAATGCATAAATAGTGGCAAGAATACAGCGAGCTGCACTGTCTGCAATCAGGGCGAAATTCATAAATAGTGACAAGAATACAGCCAGCTGCACTGTCTGCAATCAGGGCGAAATTCATAAATAGTGACAAGAATACAGCCAGCTGCACTGTCTGCAATCAGGGCGTAATACATAAATAGTGGCAAGAATACAGCCAGCTGCATTGTCTGTAATCATGGCGTAATGCATAAATAGTGGCAAGAATACAGCCAGCTGCACTTTCTGTAATCAGGGCGAAATTCATAAATAGTGGCAAGAATACAGCCAGCTGCACTGTCTGCAATCAGGGCGTAATGCATAAATAGTGGCAAGAATACAGCCAGCTGCATTGTCTGTAATCATAGCGTAATGCATTAATAGTGGCAAGAATACAGCCAACTGCACTGTCTGCAATCAGGGCGACATTCATAAATAGTGGCAAGAATACAGCCAGCTGCACTGTCTGCAATCAGGGCGGAATGCATAAATAGTGACAAGAATACAACCAGCTTCATTGTCTGCAATCAGGGCGTAATGCATAAATAGTGTGAAGAATACAGCCAGCTGCATTTCTGCAATCAGGGCGTAATGCATAAATAGAAGTAAGAATACAGCCAGCTGCATGGTCTGCAATCAGGGCGTAATGCATAAATAGTGGCAAGAATACAGCCAGCTGTATTGTCTAAATCAGGGCGTAATGCATAAATAGTGGCAAGAATACAACCAGCTGCATTGTCTGTAATCAGGGCGTAATGCATAAATAGTGGCAAGAATACAGCCAGCTGCATTGTCTGCAATCAGGGCGTAATGCATAAATAGTGGCAAGAATACAGCCAGCTGCATTGTATGCAATCAGGGCGTAATGCATAAATAGTGGCAAGAATACAGCTAGCTGCATTGTTTGTAATCAGGGCGTAATGCATAAATAGTGGCAAGAATACAGCCAGCTGCATTGTCTTTAATCAGGGCCCATTTGTTCAAAGCCTCGTTAACTTAAAGACTCGTTAGAAGTCAAAATGTTAACTGGTCTAGTAAGTACAATATCTAATTCACAGGTATTTTTGCTCAAACAAAATATGAATGTCTTTTGCAAATGCCAAAGCTACTCGCATTTGTTCCGCAAAAATATAAGCGTATATTCCGTATTTAATGATCAAAATTTTAACGATATGTTAACTAATGACATCGTTAGTTTTGAACAACTTGACCCTATTTTTTGGTAAATTTCTAATAAGTCATTGCAAATTATCCTGTTTTATTCGATTGCGGTATAAAATACTATACGCTTTCGACATCTTTTGGAGACGTTTTTCGCTTGACGTTTAATTTTTAATTTAAATGTTCTGTTCTGATTGGTCTTATCTTATCAGACATCATTTGCCTTTCTTTTGTCTGTGATTTATTCTGAAATACTTGTCCTAAAAATAACTTACGGTCAAAAATTGTTCTGACCTATGTAATTTCTATAGTAAACTGGATTTTGGGAAAGGTTTTATTAGAAATACATTTTTTGCTTTTCTTCACTGATTTTGACATGGATCCGCCCCATATGATGTAATGCCATAACACAGAACTTAGCCATCACGAAAACATACCTATATAATTTTGGCCCTCTTAAACCCCACTTTAATGTAGTAGAACTGGCGTTTACAGAAGTATACATTATTTTCTTATTTCTGCTCAAAAACATAGATTGTGGGTGTACTCGTTAGAACCGCTTCGCCGAGGCGGTTCTAACGAGTACCCACAATCTATGTTTTGAGCAGAAATATGGAAAATATCTAAGTTTTTTATCTAAAATTTTTTTCAGTTTTTGGAGGTGAAAATTCTATGTATTTAAATAGGCGTGTTTTCGTAATGGAAAGAAAAATGCGCTTTTGGGTTTTCTGTTTCAGAGGAAGGGCATCAGACAGGCTTGAAGCCCCACAAGGAAACAAATTCAGTGGACTCTTGCTATCTCAAGTTCCAAGGGACCAGACTTTTCAGCTTGAGATAACAGGAGTTTGAGATAACAGGAGTTAAAATGTAAAGAACAATAAGTAAAACAAAAATAACATTATACAGAATTCAGTTTGACTTAAGCAGTAGTATGAATTGTCAGGGGGTTTGTTTTGTTGTTGTTTTTTTTTTTTTTTTTTTTTTTTTTTTTTAGATAACGAGAATCAACTGTATAATTGAAATATTTGTTTACTGTTGGGAATGAATGAATACAATAATAAAATGTAAAATGAATAAATCGTATTTTCTACCTGTTTTCTATCTTCTAGGTCTTCGTTACCACTTCAGAAAAGGCGGTCCTCAAAGTATATAAACTCTCAAATCAGCGAAATGGATAGCCTATGCCGTCTGAAGTCTTTAATATAGTCATTGACAACAAAACGCATTGTTTAAAGTGAATGAAGTAACAGTTCTCATTGATTTAACCCTTAAAGCGTCATTTTTAAATACTTTATTTCATTTATAAGGTTTGAAATTTCATGTAAATCGTCTGCCGAGCAGACGATTCACATGAAATGTCAAGCCTGATTTTCTTTGAAATATAATGATAAAAAGTCAAGCTCTTTGAAATACATGTATAATGATAAAACATTAGTCTGTCGTTTGCTGCAATTTTTCTTGGCCTTTTAAGGGTTAACTTGAAAAAACGCTTCAAACTATAAAACATGAGAAATTATACCTTATGTGCACCGAGCGAAAAATCAACTCAAATTATACATCACACAGCAGGTACACGCCGTCCAAACAACGTATCATTACGAAATACCCCAATTTAAATAATAGAAAATTTAACCACCAAAAACTGAAATTTTTCAGATAAAAATTCTGATTTTTTTTATATTTCTGCTCAAAACATAGATTGTGGATACTCGTTAGGACCGCCTCGGGGAGACGGTTCTAACGAGTACTCACAATCTATGTTTTGAGCCGAAATATGAAAAATATCAGAATTTTTATCTGAAAATTTTCAGTTTTTGGTGGTGAAATTTTCAATATATTTGAATAGGCGTATTTTCGTAATGACATATCAAAATTATATAGGCATGTTTTCGTGATACCTCCACTGCAGGACGTTGGATCAACGATGAAATGTCATTGTTTCAACATTATGGCATGCTGGGTAGTTTCGAGCAGTCTGGTCAGCGCCTTTTTGTACAGTAATTATACAGTACAAGTGAGTCTCTAAATGGACAATAAAGGACACTGCTGAAATCAATTCTACGAGTAGTTTCCTAATATCTGATTCATTATTCTGTTAACTGTTTCCTGTTTCCTAGTTCCTACTCCGTTATTCGTTTTACTGTTATTTGTTTTCTAGTTCCTGGTTCGCTATTCGGTTTACTGCCTACTGGTTTCCGTTTCCTAGTTCCTGGTTAGTTATTAAGTATAGAAAACAGTAAACAGTAAATTGATAACTGATCAGGAACTAGGAAACAAGACACAGTAAACACATAACGGACCAGGAACTATGAAACAGGAAACAGTAAACGAATAATGAGTGTGGACCTAAGAAACATGAACAGTAAACAGTGAACATTCAGTAAACAGAAAACCGAACCAGGAATTTGGAAGCATGAAACAGAACATCAAATAACGAGCCAGGAAATAGTAAGCTGAATAGCTAGCCAGGAAACAGGAACCCGGAAACAATAAACGAATGACATATCAGAAAAAGTAAACAGTAAATTAATAACTGGCCAAGAAGTAGAAAACAAGACACAGTGAATGAATAGCGAACCAGGAACTAGGAAACAGTAAACGACTAACGAAGCAGAAATAGGAAATAGGAAACAGCAAACGAACAAAGAAAAAGGAACTAGGGTAAAGGAATCAGCAAATGAATAACGAACCAGGAAATAGAAAACAGTTAACCGTATAAGAAACCGGAAAAGGGAAACAGAAACCAGCAAATAGTAGATCGAATAACAAACCCGAAGCTAGGAAACATGAAACAGTAAACGAATAACAAGGCAGAATTAGGAAACAGCAAACGAATAACGAACCAGGAACTAGGAAACAACAAATGAATGACAGACCAGGAACTATGTATCCTAAGTACCCTAAGTATCTTTCAAAACAAAGATGCCAAGGATCAAGGAAACAGCTTACAACACCCTCGAGAGACCACAGCTGGAGAACGCTTCAGCTGTGTGGGATCCCCATACAAAGGTCAAAGTAAACCAAATTGAAATGGTGCAGCGCAGGGCTGCCAGATGGACATGTTCAAACTCTGATCGGAATGCCAGTGTAACTGGGCTGTTAAACAACTTGGGTTGACGTAGTTTGGAATAAAGACGTCGGTTCGTCTCTTTTATAAGATTGTGTATGGTTTAGTAGCTATACCCCTCCCTGATTATATTCAGATGAGCACTAGGGCTTCTAGATTTAACTCTTTGACTTTTAGATAGGTGTATGCATCTCGGGATTACTATAAGTAACCTTTCTTTCTTCTGGCTATAGTTCAGTGTAATGCCCTTCCTGAGTCTGCTGTATGTCAACCCAGCCTTGAAGCCTTTAAGGCAGAAGTAGGCAGACTACAGCACTCACGTCCTGAGTAATCTGTTTTTAACCTGCTTTTAAACACATCTCAACTATTTAACCTGTCATCTTTCATCCCCTTGCACTATCATACTTTGTCATTCTCACTATCATGCTTTGCTTATACCTTTTATCTTAAAAGTCTTAAACTCATGACAAGCGCACCTGCCTAAAATGTCTGCGAGGGCGTATGACAGTATGTAGAGAAGACGTAGAGAAGAAGAACTAGGAAAATGCAAATGAACAACCAACCAGGAACAAGGAAACAGGAGTCAGTAAACAGAGAAACCGAATAACGAACCAGGAACTGGGAAACAGGAAACAGTAATCTCAATTACGAACCAGGAACTAGGAAATCTATATGAAAAAAAGGAAACAGAAACTGGAGAACCATATTTACCCTAAGTATTTTTTGACACACGCACAACAGCAAAAAGTGTAGACTAAGATGGAATGCTGCATTGTTTGACACTCCTATAAAGCAGTATTTAAGACATCAGGAAAACATGCCTATATAATTTTGACCCCATTAAACCCCACTTTTATATAGTAAAACGGGTTTACAGGGGTATACATTATTTTTCTTATTTTTGCTCAAAAAACATAGATTGTGGATACTCGTTAGAACCGCCTCGCCGAGGCGGTTCTAACGAGTACCCACAATGTATGTTTTGGGCAGAAATTTGAAAAATATCAGAGTTTATTTTTATCTGAAAATTTTCAGGTTTTGGAGGTGAAATTTTTCATATATTTGAATGGGCGTCTTTTCGTAATGACATATCATTATGAAGTAAAATGGACTTGCTCAAATTTAAGGACAATGACAAGTATGGCAAGCAGATAGTACAGGGTAAATACGGTCGCGTGGTTTAGGATTTGACTTTCTACATATCCTTTCTACTTATAAGATAAGGGCCTTTCTCGCATATGACCCTTACTTGTATCAGCTGTTACCCTTTACCACTTTCTGGACTAATTCAGCAGACGACAAATGTGTGATATTTTTTCTTATTTTTCCGAGAAAACAGGATTTGACATTTCATGCAAATTGCCGAAGACAATTTGCATGAAATATCAAACTTTATTTTCTGGAAATAATAAGAAAAATATTTCAAAATGTCGTCTGCTGAAAATTTTACCTAGAGTGCTAAGCTTTAAACACGCGCGCTCTATCGTAACTGTTCCTTTCAGTCCTTTTCACTCTATATGCGACCTACAGGCCATAGAGTGCTCGCACGAAGTTTCAGATCCCTGACATCTGAGTCACCGTTCGCAGGTCTTCCGGTGTCATTTCAGCTTCAATGCGAGAAAAGGTACCTATTTACACAAAAATTTTCGGCACATAGACCTGCTCGTAACGCGGCGTCTGTTCAGAATCTGCACTGTTTGCCACTGTTTGCAGACATTCAGAAGTTTATGGACTTCCTCAAAACAGCTCATATAAACTATCTGTATTAAACATCTATGTTGTTGTTGTTGTTGTTGTTTGTGTATTTTAGAATAGATCTCTCTATTCTATTAGCAAAATCAGTAGACTCAGATCTGTTTGGTTTGAGGTATAAAGGACTTTCAATACATTACGAAAACACGCCTATTCAAATATATAGAAAATTTCACCTCCTAAAACTGAAACTTTTCAGATAAAAAACTCATATTTCTGCTCAAAACATAGATTGTGGTACTCGTTAGAACCGCCTCGGCGAGGCGGTTCTAACGAGTACCCACAATCTATGTTTTTGAGCAGGAATAAGAAAAATGAATGTATACCTCTGTAAACCTAAATTTTACTATATAAAAGTGGGGTTTAAGGGGGTCAGAATTATATAGGCATGTTTTCGTGATGACATTGGTTACAGGATCATTTCAGGTAAACTCGAACAGATTTTGAAGGGTCGTTATATTTGTTGTTGTCGTCCCATACTCAGACTCGTTAACACTATTACAATATTGCAAGATGACGGAGGGTTCCAAATGCGTCATTGTATATTAACTTTCAATTGTTTTCCTGTATTTTTATACGGGCCGCGCCATGCAAAAACGTGTATTCGGGCAAATGCGGACAGCGAAGCCCCAGATCTGCCTGCGCATCCGCGCAGTCTGATCAGGGCCTTCTCTGTCCGCTAAAAGAGTGGATACTACATTGGATACTCCCCAGATATGACAGTAGTATTGGGCGCCACTATGGCCAATACTACTTATGACATATATTGTCATTATCTTTTCTTGTTTCAAAAAGCAAATGCCCAAGGGAAGACGGGGTAAAACTTTTATGACAGGTGGGTCTCATAAAAGGGACATTGGCAAACAGTGTAGACCCAGATCAGACGCCGCAGAACGCATTAAGTACCCGACTTTCTATTAAACATGTAATTAATAAAAACTACGCAGACATACCTTGTTTTGGAAATGGACCTGTCCAAACAGTTGAGGTGGGACAGTTCACTCGGCACAAATGGACTATGTGTGTATCAGTTCACTTTAATTTCAAGTTTGATATGTTATTACAAAGCATCGCTGATCAGCATCAGGCAAGTTTTAGAGCAGTAATAGTTAAAGTCACAATCATCATGCTCATAACATTTAAAATGATATCAATAAGTATCACGTTTGAAATTTAATTGTATAAATCACTTCTTGTAATTAGAATAGGACCAAGAGTACTCACTGTCCGGGTTTACCTTTCCCTAAATTTGTGCGCTTCAAAGTACATGTAAACAGGGTCTCCTCTGTATCCGGCCCGCTTAAAAATACAAAGCGAATTGGGTTATTTGAAAACTGATTTAAAATAATTTTAGAAGTCCAAATTTTCGTAAATTTGAACATTATCCCTTTCAGTTCTTCAGACCAAACTAATTGTTTTGCAAACAGTGTAGATCCTAATGAGCCGTCTCATCAGGATCTAAGCTGTTTGTCATATCTGTTTTCATTTTTGACTTATACATGTACCCCTATTTGGGGCAATCGGTCTGACCAGAATTAAAGAAGGAAGAGTCCACTTCAGAAACTCGGGGATGAAAGCGTTAATATAGCATTCCTTGGTCCGTGGCAATATACAACTACGGAACATGTGTACATAATTTTATGAGAAATATAATGGTTGGATGGGATGGAGTTTGATGGCCCATTCAACACTATTAAGGTCATGTCGAGTCAGTCAGTTTACTTTTCCTGGGCAGGCTTAGTCCTCTAAGCAGTTAACCAGTATACTAATGCACACTCTTTCGCCAGAGACTGACAACTGCCCTTCTTGAATCAGTGGAAAGGAGAGACTGACCGTAGAAGGTATTTCATGATCATCAAATCTCAGCGAAAGAATCTTGTCGGACCCGGCAGGGATCGAACCTGCGACCTCCTGATCAGCAGTCCGACGCGCATTCGACTGAGAAACCGAGGCTGACTAGAATAATAATAAACAATAATGAGCCACCTCATGACAAAACCAACAAAATGGTATGTGCGCACAACGAAGACTCAGATCAGCCTGGGCATCCGTGCAGTCTGATCAGTCTTTGCCGTCCGCATGAAGAAAGCTTATGGCCTTAGCTACCCATTGAGCGCGCAGCGAAGACTCTGATCAGACTAAGCGGATGTCCAGGCTGATCTGAGTCTTCGAAGGGCGTACCATCACGAAAACATGCCTATATAATTTTGACCCCCTTAAACCCCACTTTTATATAGTAAAACTGGGGTTTACAGGGGTATACATTATTTTTCTTATTTTGCTCAAAAACATAGATTGTGGGTACTCGTTAGAACCGCCTCCCCGAGGCGGTTCTAACGAGTACCCACAATCTATGTTTTGAGCAGAAATATGAAAAATATTAGAAGTTTTTATCTGAAAATTTTCATTTTTTTGGTGGTGAAATTTTCAATATATTTGAATAGGCGTGTTTTCGTAATGATCCGTTTTGTTGGTTATGAGGTGGCCTATATAAAGATCAACATCCGCAAACGTGTTGATTAGCCGGCGAGCGAATCGCGCCGGTCTCTTAATATAGCTTCGGATTTTTACATATAGTAGACGATTCGATTAGCTCACTAAGGACGTTTTATATTTGCCGGGACGTCGGTTTGTGACGATCCCGGCAAATATAAAAAAATCTTAAAACAAATTGTGTTATAAGCAGATTAATGTCTATTTTATTTTCATTTCAATGAAGAAATTTCATAAAGCTTAAAAAAAGCAAACATTAAAGAATCATTGTTGTTCTTTTTTAACTGTTACATTGAAAATTTATTAAACTTTAGTATACCCTTGTCCCATATCTCTGTGTAAACATGAACACAATTTGCGCCGGTACTTAGACCTTTACGTCTAAATATTTTGTCTTGTAACCCTCACATAGTCAATATTTCTATTGCAGGAAACTTTTTACCTACCTTACTCTAAAAGGAAAGAATTTGCAAACCAATTTTCTTCTGAAAAGGGTTCAAAAGGTTTTTCCTACGTTCTGAAAAGAGAACTTCTCTAATGGAAAGAATTGTACAACAGGTCCTTTCCGAAAAGGGTTCTACTCTAAAAGGAAATAATTTAGGGAGCAAATTATTGCCTTTTATAGTAGACCCTTTTCGAAAGGGAACTAGTGTGTGGGAAAGCGAACAGAAAGTCACAAAGTTTGCTTCCTTTGTACAAATGTCGGAACATCTGCCAGATTTACCCAATCACCTTAGCATGGAAAATGACGACTCATGAAACGCACCATTTGTCCACATTTTATACACATTTATATCAATAAGCTTTGTAGACTAGTTATAATAGTTTGCACTCGGTAATACACCAAAGTCCGCCATATTGTCCTCTTCAGATCGAAGTGGAATTATATATTAGACATTTGCTGTTAAAAAATCGAAAACACGTGTCCGCTATTCTGGATTTCAATCAATAACTTTCAATAAAAGACTCAAAAACAATATCGATAAAAAAGCAGCAAGCAAAAGACATAACTGTTTTTGACACTGCGCTTCTAGTGAGTACCCACCACATATGATTTCGTGGAGAAATAAGACCTAGTGCAACCAGCAAAAAACTTTATTACCCTTTTTGCCAAGGGGCTTCTAGAGGGTACCAACAACATAGGGTTTCCTGGATGAATAAGACCTAGTGCAACCAGCAAAAAACCTTTATTACTCTTTTTGGCAAGGGGCTTCTAGAGGGTACTAACAACAGAGGTTTTCGTGGAGAAATAAGACCTAGTGCAACCAGCAAAAATCTTTATTACTCTTTTTGGCAAGGGGCTTCTAGAGGATACTAACAACATAGGTTTTCAAGGAGAAATAAGGCCTAGTGCAACCAGCAAAACCTTTATTACTCTTTTTGGCAAGGGGCTTCTAGAGGGTACCAACAACATAGGTTTTCGTGGAGAAATAAGACCTAATGCAACCAGCAAAAATCTTTATTACTCTTTTTGGCAAGGGGCTTCTAGAGGGTACTAACAACACAGGTTATCGTGGAGAAATAAGACCTAGGGCAACCAGCAAAAACCTTTATTACTCTTTATGGCAAGGGGCTTCTAGAGGGTACCAACAACATAGGTTTTCAAGGAGAAATAAGACCTAATGCAACCAGCAAAAATCTTTATTACTCTTTTTGGCAAGGGGCTTCTAGAGGGTACTAACAACATAGGTTATCGTGGAGAAATAAGACCTAGAGCAACCAGCAAAAACCTTTATTACTCTTTTTGGCAAGGGGCTTCTAGAGGGTACCAACAACATAGGTTTTCAAGGAGAAATAAGACCTAGTGCAACCAGCAAAAACCTTTATTACTCTTTTTGGCAAGGGGCTTCTAGAGGTAATAACAACATAGGTATTCGTGGAGAATTAAGACCAAGTACAACCAGCAAAAACCATTTTTACTCTTTTTGGCAAGGGCTTTCTAAAGAATACCAAAACATAGGTTTTCGTGGAGAAATAATGCATAGTATAACCAGCAAAAACCACTCTTACTCTTTTTGGCAAGAGACCTTCTAATGAGTACCAACAACATAGGTTTTCGTGGAAAAATATGAAAAATATTTACCTAATACCCCTTCTTATCTAGAGCTATGCCATATACATTGTAAGCTCTAAACTGTATATGGCTTACAATGTATATGGCTTACAATGTATATGGCTTAGCTCTAAAAGAAGGAATAGCAATTTATTAGCTAGAACATCACTTGAAAACTAGTGAAATTCTTTCTTACTTTGTATCTAACAAGACCTGGGCCCAGTTGTTCAAAGCGTCGTTAGCTTAACGAGCTCGTTAAGGGTCGTTTCGTTAACTGTTTTAGCAGATTCAATATACAATATTCTGATATTTTTTGCTGAAAAAATGTGAGTAGCTTTGCAAAAGCTACTCACATTTTTTCAGCAAAAAATTTCAGATTATTTGCGTATCACTCGATGTAAATTTTAACGAATCGTTAACTAACGACGTCGTTAGCTTTGAACAACTGGGCCCTGATATTTTATTGAAAGTTCCTCCATTGGAGACAATTGACTCCTCCGTCAGGCAGTTATAACCACGCCCACGTGAATTTCCTTAGACAAACTTTGTATTGATATACCTGTGCTTACCTGAAAAAAGCACACGTTGATTTGTTTGTCTAACTAAAAACATTGACAATTACCTTATTAGCTATTTTGAATGGTCAGTTGCGGTTGTCAGTTAAATGGTCAAGTGACTTGACGGAGGAGTCAGTTTGAATAAAATGTCAATTTTTATTTTCTGTGAAAAGTCACAAAATATTTTACAATGTTTTATGCTTTAATCTAAAGCTTGCAGGTTAAAGCTTAAATTTCAGCTTCGAAAAATCTCTACCAAACTAACATTCTACTTAAACCTATATCGGACTGTTATCGGCCCGACAGGTTTCCTGTCGGGCTGATAACTGTCCGATATAGATTTAAGCAGAATGCTATCTTGGTAATATGTTTATGCTAAGCTATGGTACTTTTCAGTGGGTAGTTTAACTAAACAAAAAAAAAAAACGATTTTGATCAGATCTGTGCCAAAATACTTGTTTTCTAATATTTAACCCTTAAAGCGCCAGTCACGACTATTGTCGTCTGCTTTGTCTTCTGCCCGTTACTTTAAAAGTCATTTCTGCAAACAGTGTGGACCCAGATCAGTCCACACTGTTTGCCTGTATGCAAAATAGGTTGAAAAGTTTGCAAGAATATTCAGCAGACGATATAAACAGACGATGGTTTTCTTGGCGCTTTAAGGGTTAATGGGCAGTTCCCTCTATTCGTTGTATATATACGTTATACCGTCTATAAATAAAATAAAATGATCTTATCAAGCGCCAACTGAAACTGATCTGCTATTTTTATGGTCTGTATTGGATAAGTCTACACTAAGAATTTATCAATGAACAGAAATGGTCCTACTGAGACTGTACTCATGCGCGAGACGTTCTGAATCTGCTAATTTCATACCTATTAATATGAGCGGATTGTAATGAGGTCAAACAAATACATGTATATTCAGGGTACCCCTTACCCACCCTACCTAACCATGCAGATGAAACCTAGCATTTTTTTTTTTTTTTTTTTTTCATGTTTTCTCAAACAAAAAGGATTGTATGCCGCGAAGGGTTATAATACCAGACGAAAATCGCGTCAACAATATGCTACCGAATTTTCCTGGTGAAACCTAAATTTTTTGTATGTATTCCTTATATAAAATATTTATGCTTCCATATTTATGCTAAATATTCATACCTTTAGATCTTAGCAAACAGTGTAGACCCACATCAAACTGCTTCTACATGAGCAGTTTGATTAGAGTCTAAACTGTCTGCCATTCTAACAGTACTTTTTTGACACATCAAAGGATAGTCAAACAGATTTGATAAAATTTTAAGTGAATTATGGTGCGGAGTCCAAATTTATTTGGTAATTATGGTATAGTTCGATATAAAATGTAAATAATATTATTAGTAGTAGTAGTAGTAATAGTAGTAGTATGACTATTAGTAATATTATTATTAATAATATTTTATTATTATTATTATTATTATTATTATTATTATTATTATTATTATTATTATTTTTATTATTATTATATTTTAATTGAAGTAATAATCCCACCTACCATACTTATTTTTTTTAACATGTTACCCTAAACACATTTGTTTTTGGGTTTTTTTTTTATTTGTTTAGATCAATCTTTCACACACTAACCCAGACACGTTTTCTACAAATAAAGGATCCTGGTTAGATGTCGTTGACGCACAAGTCAGCTGTTACAGCTTCATTTGCAACATATGAAAATGAGCCTTATGTCATGTGCGACCAACGAAGACTCTGCTCAGCCTGTGCATCCGCATCGGTGCAGTCTGATCAGAATCTCCACCGTCCGCCTGAAAAAAAATCCTTTTCTAGCAATGACTGATATCACGTGGCTTGTTGGCCTGGATCCTCGCAGTGCGCTTAATGTCATCTGCGCACAGCGAAGACTCAGATCAGTCCGTCTGAGAAAACACAGGATCATTGGCTATCAAGAGAGCGCCTAGCAAACGCGCGGATATCGAGCGACAGGCTGATCTGCGTATTCTCTATGCGCAAATGTTGTTAGCTACGTGTTCTTCGCATAGATACTCCATTTAAGCCTCAACGTTAGAAAACCCAGCAGGCACACAACATCAAAATGACGTCGTATCAACGTCGATGCGATGTGATCACGTCGCATCGACGTTGATATGACGCCATTTTAACGTTGTGTGCCCACTGGGAACATACCTTTGGTCATGACCGCCCAGTGAAGATTGAGATCAGCCTTTGCATTCGAAAGGTCTGACATAATTCTTCACTCGGCACATTTTGGATGGCCAAGGATGCAAAGTTTCGACACGCGGAGGCGCAGCCTGATAATACGAGTCTTCCTTTAGCGCACGTGTTAGAAGGTGCGTTTTCTCACGTTGCGGCGCATTTGATGTCCTCATATAACACTATAAATATGGGCCGCGCCATGCGAAATTGTGTTTTCGGGCACATGCGGACAGTGAAGGTCTAGATCAGCCTGCGCAACTGCGCAGGCTGATCAGAGCTTCACTGTCTGCTAACAGAATCATAGGCTACTACAGAATGTATGAATGGAGAACAAATGCCCCGATAATACTTTGCGCGTGCGCAGGATGATCTGAATCTGCACATTCTGCGCATGTTCGGAGGCACTTTTTCTTTTGAGGGGGGCCCATATGAGGACGTGGAAACTGGACTAGTCCATTGAACCAGTTCCTTGTACAAAAAATATTGGGTCCACAGGGTCCTGAATCGCTTATCTCGTTGTAAGTTGGCCAAATGCCAAGGCAGAGAAAATGGTATAACTCTTATTTGGACCGCGTCAAGGGAAAAACTCCTTCGAACATGTGCAAAATGCCTTTCATCTCCATTCATACATTAGTTGTGTCCAATAATTCTGTTCGCGGACAGTGTAGGCCCTGATTAGACTGTGCGGATGCGCTAACTGATCAGGGCCTTCACTGTTCGAATATGTCGAAAGACACCGTTTCGCATAGTACGACCCAATTACTCTTTACCACTCTACGGACAACAGAGGCAAATTGATGATTTTTTTTTTTTACATTTCCATCCCCCACCCCACCCCCACCCCAAAAAATAAAAATGGGCTTTGATGTTGAATGCAAAGTTTGCCTGAAATGTCAACAAAAATTCTGAGAAAAATGATATGAACAATATTTCAAAATGTCGTCTGCTGAAAAAATACCCAGCATGCTAAGGGTTAATTCATTGCTAAACACATATTTACGCTGAAGATTACAGTTTTTGGGTCGATTGTTATCAATCTACCCAAAGTTACTAAAAAGCTGAGTTTTGTTGCTGTTGTCCACGTGACTATCGCTGACCAATAAAGTTAATCCACGTAAACAGCGTCTCATCACGAAAACGTGCCTATATAATTCTGAGTCCCCTTAAACCCTACTTTTATATAAAGTAAAGCTGGGGTTTACAGGGGTATACATTATTTTTTCTTATTTTTTGCTCAAAAATATAGATTGTTGGTACTCGTAAGTACGCCTCGGCTCTAACGAGTTCCCACAATCTATGTTTTGAGCAGAAGTATGAATAATATCAGAGTTTTTTTTTTTTTATGTGAAAATTTCAGCTTTTGGAGGTGAAATTTTCTATATACTTGAATAGGCGTGCTTTCGTAATGGTACGAAATCCAGTGGCGAGTTCAACAAGAGGGAATGTTCGCGGGCGCTCAAACGATTGGTATCCAGCCTGACGTGTTTTATACATAAAGTAGTATCTATAAAGTGAGAGTTCACGAGAATCCATTGTGAAATTCGCATCTCCTGGTATCGGTTATTTATAGCCGCGCTATTCTTGTCGCTGTGACGTCAGAAAGCTGTGTAAAGAGGGCTATCTGTAGAACCTGGACTGAGCTTAGTGCGGGGACATTGGCAAACCGTGCAGACCCAGATCAGACGCCACAGAACACGGCGTCTGATCAGGTCTGCACTTTATGCTTTAATTTCAGGAAGCTCAATGAAACAGTCTAAAGTCCCCGTTCAGGACCAGTTTCCCAGTCTACACTTGGAGACAATCGACCGATCAGTGCTCTAAGTCCTTTGATTTAAACACAAATGCCGTCATATCATCACGAAAATATACCAATATAATTTTGACCCCCTTAAACCTCACTTTTATATAGTAAAACTGGGGTTTACAGGGTATACATTATTTTTTCTTATTTCTGCTCAAAAACATACATTGTGGGTACCCGTTAGAACCGCCTCGCAGAGGCGGTTCTAACGAATACCCGCAGTTTATGCCTTGAGCAGAAATATAAAAAAATATCAGAACTTTTATCTGAAAACGTTCAGTTTTTGGTGGTGAAATTTCCAATGTATTTGAATAGGCGTGTTTTCGTAATGTTGTTTACTGCCAATTTAACCAATTTCAAAGTGATTAGGTATTCTCGTTGTGCTGAGGCCATGGGACTTCTTGATTTGTGGAGGCCAAATCATTTGATGATTTCCTTTACGAAAAGCATTTGCTCGTGTGGAAACCAGTCAAAGTAGTGTGTGGGTTTTACTAAATACACACCTGGCGGAGAATTACTAAAGAAATATTAGTGCCAAATTTAAATTAAATGGAATTGACAATTTTTTCAGGCAAAACAGGAGACGTAAAAAATAAAAGTTGACTCCCTAAACATGGCGAAAAATCTCCCAAGACATCTTAAACCCCTTCATGGACTTAATGGAGACGCCAGTTAATTATTTGTTTTTCCTTTGCAAAGCAGGCTATGGAACCATTCATTTACCATAACAACCAGTCAAAACAATCGATCGTGATAAAATTAGTCAACTTGATGAAGTAATGAATGATCGTTACTATCAGGTTCGGGTCAAGCTCAAATGTGTGTGCCATTAATCGATCTAAAAGGATAAAATAGATAGTTGCTACTGTGCGACAAACTGCATGTTTAGTTTTCGGATCGATTGTTTACAATCGAGCCTTAGTATACAAGCGCCAAAGTTCCTTAAGGTAGTTTTCGTGATTATCATTGGCCAATGAAATGTACGAAATCCGGGTAACGGTTATTTACTCGTATAGCTACGCTATGCTTGTCACTGAAACGTCAGAGTGTCGTGTTAAGGGGCTATCTGTAGAACCTGGACTGGGATATTGGCAAACAGTGCAGACCCAGATCAGACGCCATAGAACGCGGCATCTGATCAGGGTCTGCACTGTTTGCTTAAATTACAAGAAGTTAAGGGTCAAATTAAACAGTCTTAAGCTCCCGTTCAGGACCATTTTCCCAGCCTACACTCGGAGACAATCGACACACCAATTCTGTCAGTGCTTAGATTATGCCAAGCAATGTTAACAATTTTGCTGCCCTCTTTAAATGCACGGTCGCGGATTGGTCACAGATTCAATGACGACTCATTCATAAACCTTTAAACGTATTCTACTGGTCTTTTAACCTCCTACAAGAGACGTTTTTCGCTTGGCGTTTTATTCTAAGTGAAATGTTCTGATTGACCATAACTAATCAGGAACCATTTGTCTTTTCTGTTTCTGTGATTTGTTTTCAAATATTTACTGAAAATTAATTTACGGTCAAAAATGGGGTCTAACCTATGCAATTTTAGTAGTAAATTGAAGTTTTGAACAATTTATTTTTGCTTTTCTTCACTGAAAAATTATTGATTTTCCATAACAATTTCGGGAGCATAATATTTCTTTTTAGACACACCTCTTTACAGCAAACAGAATACTTGCCGCTCCAGTAAACTCCCTTCCCTAAAAGTGAATTCATTTTCTTTAAATTACTATTCGGATCTAAAGTCTTAGCTGTCATAGCCGTCATATTGTAGATTATTAGTGCAACAAATGGTTATATCAGGTTAACTCTCACCGTCAGCAGACCAGAAACTGATGATATTTACAACCACTCACCCCCCCCTCCCCCCCCACCAGAAACTGATGATATTTACAACCACTCCCCCCCCCCCTCCCCCCCCCCCCTCCCCCCCAACCCCGAGGAGACAATTTGCATGAAATATCAGATCCTATTAACCAGAAAAAATAAGAAAATTATTTCAAAACATTGTCTACTGAAATTGTTTTACCCAGCATGCAAAGCGTTAATCCGTGCGTCTGCTGTTCGCTGGTACTGTTCTTTATTCTTTGGCTTTTGAAGTAGAAACTTTTGTTTTGCGCTTCGACATTTTTTTTTTCTTTTTGCACTAGAACATCTGTCTGCCAGACTACCCCAGTTAAAACTTGAAGTCAATAAAAATATACTTGGATCCGAATGGCTATAACATACATGGCCGCGTCAAGTGCATAAGTGCCTTCAAATATGCGCAACATGCACAGATTCAGATCACCCTGCGCATGCGCAAAATCTCATCCGGGCATTTGCTCTCCGCTGAAACATATACTATCCAACGATTCTGTTTGTATACAGACTGATCTGGGCCTTCGCTGTCCGCATATGCTCGAAGACGCATTTTCGCATGGCGCGGGCATACTGATCACGCGGAGAGCATGAATCGTCTAACAAAAAAATGATGATTCCCATGCTAAACCAAAACCCTATTTTGTTGAACGGGGTCAATATGTATAATCATATATACTCGTATTCAAGGGGACACTGACTATGCAAACGTAGACACAAGGGAATTAAAACATTATATTGAAGTAAATAATACAAATGGGCTTGTTCCCAAAAAAAAAAAAAAAAATTGAGCAAAATATTCTCCACCACTTATTATACACAATATCAGTCGTTGGACTATGCAAACGTAGACACAAGGGAATTAAAACATTATATTGAGGTAAATAATACAAATGGGCTTGTTCTCAAAAAACAAAAAAAAAATGAGCAAAATATTCTCCACCACTTATTATACACAATATCAGTCGTTGGATCCACATCTGGAGTACAGATTCATAGTCTTTTTAGGTATAACCATTAGGCATTGATAAATTCTAGAACCAAGGGCAGGCCGGGAAGTATAACGCCGCCCAGATATCGATGATACACAAAAGTCTCCCATAGTGGTAGTGAAAGTGATAGCTCGGACAATGATATGCTATTAAGTGGTGATGATCAGTAGACGCCGTAAGATCAGGGGCATTGTCTGATGCAGCTTAACACCTTTTAAGCAAGCCTTTGGTCGTCTATTAACTCTGCATTACGAAAACACGCCTATTCAACTATATTGAAAATTTTACCACCAAAAAATGAAAATTTTCAGATAAAAAAATCTGATATTTTTCATATTTCTGCACAAAACATAGATTGTGGGTACTCGTTAGAACCGCCTTATATAGGCATGTTTTCTTGATGGGTTCTGTTGAACCCGGATATTCCTTGCATTTGCAAACATTGTAAATCCAGATCAGTTAAAGAAGCCAACTGATCTGGATCTGCACTGTTTGTCATTATGAATGTGACTTTATATCAACAACCTGGATAAAGTATAATCTGATTAGCTGAAAATAAAAAGTGGGCGTATTACCTTAATTTATTCAGCACGGCAAGGATTAACGAAGTATTTTTTATTTCTTTATTTTTCAGGGCACGCTTTTTATAAAATAAGCCAGTCACTGAACGTTCCTTGTGAACCTCACCTTGAATTACTGGTGCACTTGGTACGAAAAATATAGCATATATTACTTTCCTTTTGCTCTGTAGACATTTAGCCACACAAGGCGCTTTGCAATTTAATCGCCCATATTTTATTATTCACTTTCCGTTGCGGCTCGATAAAGTGCGTCCACGTTTCATCACCAATTGCTAAAGTTTTGAACACATTTTGGCATATTTCGGATAAAGTTTCAGTAATTCTCGGGCTGCTGCCACGCGTTGACGTTTTGGGTCAATTATTTATCAGTTGACATAAACAATCGACCCAAAGTTACTAAAGAGGCTGAGTTATAGTGCTGTTGTTCACGTGACTATCGCTGACCAATAAAGTTAATCCACTCAAATAGCTTAAATACGAGATCCAGGTAACGATTATTTATAGCCGCACTTTTCTTGTCGTTGTGACGTCAGAGTGCTGTGTTAAGAGGGTTATCTGTAAAACATGGACTTGGCTTAATGCTTGGACATTAGCAAACAGTGCAGACCCTGATCGGACGCCGCAGAAGGCGGCGTCTGATCAGGGTCTGCACCGTTTGCTTAAGTTACAAGAAGTTACAAATTAAATGAAACCGTCTTAAGTCCCCGTAGTTACAAGAAGTTACAAATTAAATGAAACCGTCTTAAGTCCCCGTTAAGGACTATTTTTCCAGCCTACACTCAGAGACAATCGACCCACCAGTGCTGACAGTGCCTTGATTGTTCATCTGTCAGTAAATGAGGTATCCAACGAGCTGTGAAGCGTCTTTTTGAATTTTATTGTCTGCGCCCACAATCTTAGAGTTTGTCATTGCTCCGGAAGCACTTGATGAAAGGTCAGGCCATGGACTGATCCAATGCTATCTCCGTAGACTGCTCTACGTTATTATAACCATGTATTAGCTTCAAAAAAAAGCTTAGCAAGCGTAGACCAAGCTTTTCGTCTTTTTTTTTTTTTTTTTTTTTTTTTTTTTTTGTTGTTGTTGTTGTTGTTTTTTTTTGTTTTGTTTTTTTTTTTGTTGTTTTTTTTTTTGTTTTGTTTTGGTTTGGTTTTTTTTATTGTTTTTTTTTTTTTGTTTTTGTTTTTTGTTTTTTTGTTTTTGTTTTTTTTGTTTTTTGTTTTTTTTGGGGTTTTTTTGTTGTTTTTTTGTGAAAGCTAAGACTTGTCATATAGAATCGTAAATGCTGACCCAACTAAAATCCCAGCCTAACAAGCTATGTTTTGCACTGTATATCTTGCATCTCGGAAAATATTGTCCTTGACCATTTGAATGTTTTGTTTTGTTGTTGCAGAACATTTTCTCCCAGATCTAGTTGCATCATCAACGGATTCCCAAGGTAACGTTTATGTTTTCAAATCCATCTAACACCAGTAATTGGTACTGACATCACAGAGTATGACAAACATAAGATAAGATAAGATAAGATAATTTATTTCAGAAACATAAGCCTACTGGCCCTTGAGTTCTACAGGTATGCATTTAACTAAGTGTGTACATAAAGTACAGAAATGGCGAACAATATTGCATTTTCCATTTTGTGAACAGTGATTTTAGGCTGTTCAACATATTTAAGATTTCAATATACTATTATCACTATTATGCACTGTACGGAGAGATTGTACGCACCGACACACTTCCAAATATCTTTCTATATGGTTTCTCATCATCAATAATAACTTACTTTGTTACATAGCTATATATGATGTGCGTGGGGCCAGTTAGGAATCTTGACAGGGGAGACAATTATCTCCACTCCCAAAACTCCCCTTGTTTACCCACTTCCATCACGTAAGTAAACACGGATATCCCTCATTTACATGGTTGACAAAAGCATATAATATAAGGAAACAGATATGTAAGGCGTGAAGTCTCAGATCAGCCTATGCAACCACATGGCCCAATTGCACAGGCTGATCCGAGATCAGCTCTATCACAGGTAACTATACGTTAAATTCCCAAATTTGCAAAACAAAATCAAAAAATCCGTTTACACATTCGCGCAGTCTGAATCCTAGGCTTACCTGGTCATCAAACAACTTCAAACGTTTTATTAATATTATGTGGGAACCAGTAAGGCCAGGGGAGATGGCCATCTCCTCTCCCAAAATTCCCTGTTTACCCATACTAATCATGCTGAATAGCAAAGAATACCCCGCCTTCCCTAAGAAACAACTACTTTTATGTTCATTTCAATATATGATCACTATAAGCTTTCTTTCTCATGTTTTTTCCCAATGACCATTGCTGTTACACATGAGCAGTTCATACACAAGCAACCTTCTGATTGCCATAGTTTATATTAACGCTATTGTATGTTACCCTTGTCCTGCTGAACCCGGATATACCCTACCTTTGCAAACAGTGTTGATCCAGATCAGTTGGCTTCTGAAGCCAACTGATCTGGATCTGCACTGTTTGCAATTAAGTATGTGAATTTATAGCAACAATCCGGATCAAGTAATCTGATTGTCTAAAAATTAGAAGTGGGCGTGACATCTTAATTTATTCAGCAGGACAAGTGTTAATCTTTTTTATAGCCATTTTATATTCAAACTTGTATTTGGTTACGGCCTTCTAAACATATATACAGGGTTTTGGTATTAGTGTGCATGGTAAAAGTCAATCAACAATGGGATTTACATTGCATTGTAATACAGTGAACCCTTGTTACCACGACAGCATTTGTTCCCAAAAATGTTGCCGTTAAATTGAATTTGCTGTTGTACAGAATCCTTAATGGACAGAAAGACATGTAAGAAAGGCTTTGTTTTATTCTTATTTACTCATAGAACATATGTTTTGGATATTTGTTAGAATCGCCTCAGTGAGGCGATTCTAACAAATATCCAAAACATATGTTGCTTGAAGTTTTAATGAAATATCCTTGCATAATTTCTCATTAACTGTCACCTCTTGAGAGAAGGTTTCATGACATTCAAATTGTCACTATAACGAATTTTGTCATTGTATCGAGTGTCGGTATAAAGAGGATTGACTGTAGTTGAGACATAAATAGACATGCATTATATATTAAATTCCAATCATAAGGGATAGACTTGTATAGAGAAGTTTCTTTTTGTTAGTTCGTTCTGTTTTCAGTGAGGCGCCGCTTTTGTGATCCAACCCTTCCTTATCCTTGTAGGGGCTGTTTTCCGTGATCGTGACCTTTACTGGGTATCTTCGTATTACTTTTGGCAATTAGATATATGCAAAAGAAAACCATATTAAATTTTCAACAACATTTAATTGGTAAATTTTTTTTTTTTTTTTTTTTTTTTTTTTTTGTTTGTTTTTCGGTCATTATCGCTGTAAAACCAAACAAGACGACTAACGGACAATAATCACTGCCACGTCAATGAATTTTGTGTATGTACTGCGATTTACGATATTTCTTGCACAATATTTAATTAGTAAATTATTTCACATTCTGAAGAAGTCAACTGACCTGGATCTGCACTGTTTGTCATTCAGTATGTGAATTTATATCAACAACCTGGATCAAGTGATCTGATTGGATGAAAGTTGGAAGTGGAAGTGGCATCTTGATTTATTCAGCGTGAGAAGGGTTAAGGCTTTTTCTGTTTGCTATATGCATCATACAAGGTTCAGCCTTACATGCATAGCTCCAGATTATAAGGAGATATCCATATAATATTCTTCCGGTTTCTCCACGAAAACATATACTGCGGTTACGATATAAAAAAAAAAAAATCAATAGTTTTCAGTTGAAACAAGCATCATATCTTGAGCTATCTAACGTAGGAAGTAAAATGAGCCTTCAGTGGAATGGATACATATTATCAAAATGGTTTGCCTCCCTTCTGGAAAGGGTCAACACTAAAAGGTAATAATTTGTTTCCTTTTTTCAGAAAGGTCTCAGTGTGCAAAAACAAAAAAAAAAACAAAAAAAAAAAAAAAAAAAAAAAAAAACAGCAAATAGATTATCACAAAAGCTGTCTTTGTTATGAAAAGAGGTTTATTTATAAAAACGGATCTAATCTAAAATGAAAGAATTTGCCAGTCGGGGGAGCCAATTCTTTTCCTTTAAGATAGACCCTTTCAGAAGGGGTTCTTTGTGCACAAAAAATGAAACATGATGTCGCGAAAAGTATCTCCCTTATCAAAAGGGGGTCTATTTATAAAAATCAATCTACTGTCATGAAAAAGAATTTGCTCCCACAGAGATCAATTGTTTTGTGTGTGTGAGGGGTGGGGGGTTAGCATTTTTTTTTTTTTCAGAAGAGGATCAGTTTGCAAATATCTATCTTGTGTATGTTATTCCCTTCAGAACGGCCTGGCGTTTTACTACCATGATAGCTTTCCCACAGTCGTATGTCCGTCTATCTGTCTGTCTGTCTGTATAATAAATCCATGTTAAAATTCCGCATTCTCTTTAAGATTGACTCTGACTGTCTGTTTGAACCTTTGGATTAGAGCTAGCCATGGCACTCAACTCCGCAGCCATTTGTACTGAAAAACAAAAATAATCAAAATTCAAATATCAGTTTTCACAAAAAGCTTGGCTTACGCTTAGCACTCAATGTGTGCCAAGCGTAGACCAACCTTTTCATGAAAGCTAATACTTGGTTATAAAATAACGTTGAGCTATCCATGGAAAATAGCACTGGACCAGTCCAAGACATTTTATAAAGTGCTTCTGGAGCAATAGCAAACATTAAGACTGTCTACGCGTAGACCATGGGCGTAGACAAAAATAGGCAGAAATATAACCCTGTCCGGTGACCTTTGGCTTCCGGTTCCTGGCTACATAACGTTAAACAGGAAGTTGAAACCAGAGGACATATGTCGCCGGCCAGGTTATATTTATGCCTATACAGTAGATAAAATGTTATACAATGATATTAAACTTAACCTTTAAAGCGCAAATCACAGATGCAGCCGACGACAAACTGATTTTTATTAGTTTTCAGAGAAAACAATGTTTGATATTTCAAGTGAATCGTCTGCCTCTCAAGCCTTATTTTCTCTGAAAAATAATAATAGTAAACTTAGAATATCGTCTGCTGCAGCTGTGATTAATGCTTTAAGAGTTAAAACATATGCAAAATACATTCAAGTTAATTTTAATTATTTTCGTTGTTTTTAACTGTTAATACAGGAAAGTTTCGGGTTTGTATGCTGTTGTTTTTTGTTGTTTTTTTTTTTCTTCTTCTTCTTCTTTCGCACGGGGACTTCTAGTGATACTAACCTTTCTGGTAATTTAAATATATTTCCTGGAGTAACTTATAGACTTGCAAATGGATAAAGTATCTTAATCAAAAATAACAACATTGCTCATTACTGTGGCGCTAAGCTAGAGTTAGGGGGTGGTTGGGTGGTGCGAAGGTGGCGTCCAACTGATATTGGCTTACAGCTGGGCAAGGCCTGCTATCCTTGTAGCAGGTAAGGGTAGAGGGGGATGTTTTTATTTCTTCTGTTTCTTCACTTTCATTCCTGTTCCTCTTTCTTCCGTGTCCCTCTCTTTCATCTCCTCTACTATCTCTTCTATCTCTTTTCTCCCTTTCTCTGGGAGACGACACAAAATGACCCACAGTGGTTGACAAGTAGTTAAACCCCAACTCAGTCAATAAACTAGAGTTATACCTGTGAATAACAGTGGTCCTCCCTGATATTCCTGTTTGTCTATAAAGCCATCACCTGAAAAGGAAGTAAGACTTAAGGCCTGTGTAAAAACTCGCCAATGTCCCCATCCGGTGTCACCTTTAAAAAGGTAATGCTTAAAAGCACGAAGGAATGAACAGCCAAAGTTTAGAGTACCACTCACTCCATAACATCACGAAAACACGCCTATATAGTTTTGACCTCCTGTAACCCCACTTTTATACAGTAATACTGGGGATTACAGAGGTATACATTAATTTTCTTATTTCTGCTCAAAAACATAGATTGTGGGTACTCGTTAGAACCGCCTCGCCGAGGCGGTTCTAACAAGTACCCACAATCTATGTTTTGAGCAGATATATAAAAAACTACCAGAATTTTTCATCTGAAAGTTTTCAATTTTTGTCGGTAAAATTCTCAATATATTTGAATAGGCGTGTTTTCGTAATGAGCTGACCAGAAACAGATAAGGGAAGGTTGTGCTTTGTGATTTCCTGGGTATCCTCACTTATATTTATTTTTTTATTATTATTTATTTTTATTTTTATTATTATTTTTTTCCAAATTTCAGAAGTTATGAGTGAACGCATGTGGATGGTAAAAGTGGCCACAAATCATTCAAAATGCACAAAAGAGTGATGTCACTTGGTGTACGATTTGAGATACTATTAAGATGATTCAAGTTTTAAAACAGTCCTATAGAAATAAAAGTCAAAAAGGATTACCTTTAGAAACAAAGAACACACAAAATCACGAAAATCGGAGACTCGGTTTGATTGAGTCTCTTCATATGCAACACTGTAGCTTGCTAGGCTGCATACGCCCCCTTGCGCCGGCTTAAGAGGTATTCATAACACTGAAAAGTTGTCTGATGCAGCTCAAACACTACACGACCCTCAGTAAAGTCATCCGAAAGAGTGCCCTGTAATTACCATGCCCATCCGCCCGTTCAGTTTATGAAAAACGCTACAATTTTTAAACCGTTTAGACTGTTTTGATAATGTTTGGCATGCACTTAATACATACTGACAAGACCTAATCAATGAAATTGTCAGATGCCAGATTTCTTTATAAATAGCTTCGCTAGGCTTGTCCGTCCATCCGTAATCAGTTTGTGTAAATCGGTTTAACTTTTAAACCGCTTGGAGTATTTTGATAATGTTTGGCATTCACATACATACTGACAAGATCTAACCAATAAAATTATAAAATGCCAGATTTCTTTATAGATAGCCTCGCTAAAGCGTGTCTGTCCGTTCGTAATCAGCTCGTAAAAATCGCTATCACTTTTGAACAGTTTGGAATATTGGAATATTCTGATATTTTTTGGCATGCAGATACATACTGACAAGACCTAATCCATGAAATGTCTAATGCCACATTTTTTTTATATAAATAGTTTTAAATAGCCTCTCCGAGGCAAAAACAAATTAAAATATGATAAGTGCCACAATGCTCAAACCGTTGGGAAAATTTTGGTAATATTTGACGGTGGAATCATGTCAAACGCTTTTGCGGGTCCCGCACCTTAGCGTAAGTTGATTACAAATATGTGTTTGGTCTGAACAGTTGAAATATGTGAAAGCCTTAAGGATGTTCCAGCTGGGTGTTGGACCAACAGCCTCCCGATGCGAAAGCGGACACTCTAACAACTGTACAGTGTAGTAAACCATTTATTGGACAGCAACTTACTGTTAGCATCAGCAAAAGTGAAGAGCTGCTCAACGTCTTCCATGGATACCATCTCATTCCTGGAAAACTCGCTCTTTGAGATGAGTTTGTCTTTGTTGGCGTCATGAGCATCAAAGTTGAACACACTGGCAATCACTTCATAATCTGGATTACCAATATAAGGGTTAGAGGCTTTTATCTGAAATAAAATGCTACAAGGCTAGTATCACTACCCGGTATCAAGGTACTCTATACAATTTGCATCACGAAAACCTACCTATATAATTTTTTCCCATTAAAACCCCACTTTTATATAGTAAAACTGGTGTTTACAGGGGTAAACATTTTATTCTTATTTCTACACAAAAACATAGATTGTGGGTACTCGTTAGAACCGCGAGGCGGTTCTAAAGAGTATCCACAATCTATGTTTTGGGCAGAAATATGAAAAATATCAGAATTTTTATCTATTTATTATTTATTTATTTTATCTATTTATTATTTATTTTCTGGTGGTGAAATTTTCAATAAATTTGAATTGGCATGATTTCTTAATTGTATAGATGTCTAGGATTAGCCATAGGCACATAGCATAACCTGCAATGACAGCAAGAAAAAGTGCAAACAAATGATGACTAACACTATTCATGCCACAACTAAAGTAAAGCAAATCCTATACATTTTGCTCCCTGTCGTATTTGTTCTGAGCACACACACACACACACACACACACACACACACACACACACACACACACAGGAGTGATAGCTGATGTGTCAGATTGGCTAGTTTCGGTCAATTCGTTCATATTACTACCTATCGATTCTGTCGATGTGTGAACATACTTATCTAGCTTACGAGAATATGAGATACTCTGCCTGTACTAGACGTCCACATCCACCAGTGCCAAACAGTACAGGCCATATATAAGTCAGAGTTGAATAGTCAGAACAGAGCGACATTTTCTAATAAGTGACACACCCACATTAGATATATCTATACACCAACTTTGGTCAGACTAGACCTTACAGCACAGGAGGTATGCGGAAGGAAAGATCTTAGATAGTCGTAGTTTAGAGGTCGGTATAAAGGTCACTGTGACTTATTTTTTTTTACCGGTCAGGTCAGGAGGAAAAGGTGGATAATTTAGGAATATCTTTTCGATTTTCTATAGAATATTGGTATCTTTTGTGTAATTAGAATCGCCTCGATGAGGCGATTCTAATGAGTGCACACAAAATACATTTTCATAAAAAAAAGAAAGTGTTGCTAAAATACCCCCAAGTTATATTTTCTTGAGCTATCAGAAGAATGATCTACTGACTCAAAACCGAGTCCGAATCAGCCATGGTGAACGAGCCATCGATGTTCGAGCCATTGAAGTTTTACTGTACAAAGATCAAGATCAAATAAATCGTTTCCCTCTCTTATTGCTGAAGTTTCCAAAGTCTTAACAAAATGTCTAAATAAAAAACAACCACGAGTATCCAGCCCCCTTAATTTTAATCCATATATGCCTAGCGTCCCATAAAAGGGGCAATGGCAAACCGTGTAAGCCCACATCAGACGCCGAGGTTTCGCGGCGTCTGATCTGCGTCTACACTGTTTGTATTGAATACAGAAAATTCTATAAGATATGGTAATAATAAAAAAAACTATTCAGACACCCTTTCTGTTGGAAATGGATGGGCTCAAAGATTTAAGGCAGAGGAGTCCGCTCGGCATAAATGGGTTGTCAGAACTTATCTAAGAAATTGTGGTGGAATAGGAATGTCTTCATACCTTTTTATCACATAGGTTTGTACAAACATAATGGCACTCTCTTTCTCCGTTTAGTTGACTTTTCCGACACCATTTTGCACAGAAATTATCACACACGTTAGTCATAGTTCCAAAAGGAGGTGGAGATGACGATACTACAGATTCTGACGTCACATCCGCTTTTTCATTCCACGCCGCTATGTTTCCGGTGTGTAATGCTTGAACGTTTGACGCAGTGTTACTATGTGTCCGTTGTAATCGGTCTGCTTGCTTTTGAATCTGTTGCAGCAAAGGCCAGTTTTGGACATCAGTGGGATATGAAAGAGTGATTCCAACTGATACAACCAATAAGTAGGTAGTGAAAACAGCATACATCTTTAATAAACTATCGTCTGAAAGTAAACAAAAATAAATCAACCCTTTCACCCCCGAGTTTTTGACATGGACTCTTCCATCTCTGAATTTGGGCACATCCATTGTTGCAATTAGGGGTTTCAGTAAAAATCAAAAACTGAATGACAAACAGTGTAGATCCAGATGAGACGGGTCATTACGAGCCGTCTCATCTGGATCTGCACTGTTTGCAAAGCTACGGTTCTGTCTGCAGGGACAAAAGGGTTAATGTAATTATACCGTATTTGCCCTAAGTATTGGAATAGACACGTCTGAACACACGGTGTAGACTCGGATCAGGCGTCGCGTTCTGTGGTGCCTGATCAGAGTCTACACTGTTAGCCATTCATCTAGCAGTTCTTAGATATATCAAGAGACAATAAAAAGGACGTGTTGAAAATTAACCCTTAAAACGCCAAGAAAACCTGCATCGAAAAATGTCGTCTGTTTATGTCATCTGCTGAATATTTTTGCAAACTTTTCAAACCTATTCTTGCATACAGGCAAACAGCGTGGACCAGGATCAGACTGCTCCAAAGAAGCAGTCTGATCTGGGTCCACACTGTTTGCAGAAATGACTTTTAGATTCACAAGCAGATGACAAGGCAGAAGACAATTGTTGTGATTGGCAGTTTAAGGGTTAAGGAGAAGTAGGGTAAGTAGTAAAGGTGTCCCAATATTTAGGGTAAATACGGCCAGTAATAAAAAAAAATATTTTTACTGCTATGTTTACCCAAAATATTGCGTTTTCTTTTTGCTTTTTCTTTTTCTCTTTGCATGTCTTTACTCAATACATGCGGTTCAATTATTTTGTATTGTGTCATGGGAGGCAACTCCACCAAAATTCAGTAAAGTTGGTTTCCTTCCCAAATGAAAAGGAGTCAGGATTCTAATCTGAGAAAGGCCGGAAATTAATTCAACCAGTTTGCTCCCCTTCTTTCTTTTTTGAGTAGACCGCTTTTAAGAAGGCATAGGAAGTCAGAAAAGATATCTTTCTTGTACAAAATCAAATGTATCATGTCCCTTACAGTGCCGACGTCCATGCATCAGTATTAACCACATTAAAGCACTAAACAAAATTCTAGCAGACGGCATTCTAAATTTCTGTTTATTATGTTTCAGAGAAAATAAAACTTGGCATTTCATGTAAAGCTATGCAGACGATTCACATGAAATGCCCAGCCTCTTTATTCGAAAAGCATACAGAAAATATCAAATTGTCGTCTGGTACATTTTGTGACGTCAGCTTGGACGCTTAGCATGCTGGATAAAAATTTCAGCAGAAAGCATTTTGAAATATTTTTCTTTTGTCTGAAATGTCAGAGCATGTTTTCTTGGGAAACTGAAATAGGCTTTGACATTTCCTGCAAATTGTCTCCTAAAGAGAAAAGAGTCAAAGTGCATGAAACGCCAAAACTTTTTTGTTTGGAAAATAAGAAAAACATCATCCGTTTGTCGTTTGTTGAATTTGCCTATATAGAGTGGTAAAGATAAGCCCTGTCATCCCAACGGACCAATACAGACGCATTTACAAACAGTGTAGATCCAGATCAGACGGCTCGTAAGGAGCCCTCTCATCAGGATCTACACTGTCTGCCAGTCTTTTAATGATTTTTGACTGAAACCCTATTTGCAACAATGAATGTTCCAAATTCAGAGATGGAAGAGTCTATTTCATAAACTTCATAAACTCAGCCAACAAATGAAGTTAATGCAGTAGCATCAATAATTTCAAACAAGGAAAGCAAAAACCTTCCTCCAGAACTCACTTTAGAGAAAATAGGTCAACTTATTGACCAAAAACTAGAGAAACAGACCTGTAAAAAAAACATTCCCGTCGAGTGCCCCGACCGGGGATCGAACCAGGTACCCCTGGATCTGTAATAGAGCGTCATAACCACGAGGCTAAAAGGTCCACCTGTTAGACTGGTCATTTATGCGCCCTATATACATACATATTGATTATTTGTACTTCGCTTTGCCGCGCTACTACACTCCTCCACCCTACAATGAAACATTTGTATCAAATGTTTTCTACTATTCCCAGGCTCTTTTGTGACTCCGTTGCCATTGCATCGCCCTTGAGCTCCGACGGTAGTGATCCTAGTCACGGCACCAAATGTAGTAGGAGGAGAAATAGACCTGTAAAGAAAATATTCCCGTCGAGTGCCCCGACCGGGGATCGAACCAGGTACCCCTGGATCTGTAATCGAGCGTCATAACCACGAGGCTAAAAGGTCCGGACCAGTTAGACTGGTCATTTATGCGCCCTATATATTTACATACATATTGATTATTTGTACTTCGCTTTGCCGCGCTACTACAGATTAAAGGGATTAACAATCCAGGCCCTGAGGTTATTTTTTTTTTTTTTTTATGCTCAACTCAGCTGAGCATGAAATTTGTCCTGCTAATAAACCTCGAATTACTAACAAGTGCAAGTTCTTTCTTGCTAAGCATAGCTGAGCATGGAAATTTCTCTGCTAATAAAAATGAAAATGCCAACTTTTTGTTGGCATTTTCATATTTATTAGCAGAGAAAATTTCATGCTCAGCTCAATGAAAAAAAAAGTTTTATAACCTCGGGGCCAGACTTCCAATCAGTCAATGAAGTCTTGACAACGTGAGATAGCGTCGCAAAGTATTTTGAGCATGCGTAGTCTAATGATTACACACAAAAAAAAAAATCGAAGGAGGAAATATCTTTCCGTTCGGTTTGAATTTGTATCACTGTAGTTCATTGTGACTCTTCAATGACGTCTATTTAATTCTTAGCATGCTGGGTAAAAATTTCAGCAGACGTCATTTTTGAAACATTTTCTTATTTTTTTCAGACAATAGGATTTGACAGTTCATGCAACATTACCCTTAGGAAATGTATGATCCTGTTTTCTGGGGTAAATAAGAAAAAATATAAATTTGTCGTCTGCTGAGCGTTAAAAGTTGTGTCCCAACCCCAGCATAGTAATCTTTGCACATGAAGTCTACTCTTCCGTGGAAAAGCTCATCTATTATGCACACTCAACCTTTAAAACGCCAAACACAACAATTGTCGTCTGTTTTGTTTTCTGTCGAATACTTTAAAAGTTATTGTTGCAAACAGTGTGGACCCAGATCAGACTGCTCCTCTAGAAGCAGTCTTATCTGGGTCCACACTGTTTGCCTATATGCAAAAAGTATGTTTGAAAAATTTGCAAGAAGATGCAGCAGATGACATAAACAGACGACACTTTCAGATGCAGGTTTTCTTGGCGCTTTAAGGGTTAATATAGATCAAGATAAACATATTCCCTTTTTGTTTTTGCTCATCTACTTTTAACTCTTTCACCGCTAGTGGTGACTTTTGTCGTCTGCTGATAACTTTGCAAACAATTTGTACCTAGATCAGGCCCGACTGATCTGAATCCAAACTGTTTGACAGCTCTGGTGGTATTCCTGAAAGATTCTTTTGAAAAAAAAAGTTAATTTTAAAGAAAAACATCTACAGACCACAAAAAAGCATGCAAAATTACGCAGCATGCAAAGAAACTGCGTAAAATAATTTAATAATAATCCATCATTTGTTTGTACAAGTTGTACCTGTGTTATAGGGAAATGAATACACCTCTAAGGCATCACGAAAACATGCCTATAAAATTTTGACCCCCTTTAACCCCACTTTTATCTTGTAAAACTGGTGTTTACAGGGGTATACATTATTTTTCTTATTTCTGCTCAAAAACATAGATTGTGTGTACTCGTTAGAACCGCCTAATCGAGGCGGTTCTAACGAGTACTACAATCTATGTTTTGAGCAGAAATATCAGGATTTTTTTTATCTGAAAATTTTCATTTTTTGGTGGTAAAATTTTCAGTATATTTGAATAGGCATGTTTTCGTAATGGGAATGAGAATATAGGCATTCCTTCTCATGGGGGGGGTATTCTTAAAAGAAAGAATTTATTTCCTTTAATCCATTTACGCCGAACGGACTCTTCTACATCAACTCTTGGTTCATTTCTAATAAAAAGGGTGTCTAGTTATCATTATCATGTTTTCGGAAATTCCTATATATTTAAGGCAAACAGCGTTGACTCCGATCAGACGCCGTGTCCTGTGGCGTCTGATCTGGTTCCACACTGTTTGCAAATGTCCTTTTACTTGACGCTAGTCTTAAATGGGTTAAATGAAAGGTTTCAAATACTAGGGAGACAACTTCCTGTCTGCAAAAGTTGCCCCGCTCCCTTTGCGAAGCCTCCAATGTGTATCCATTCACCTCAACCCTTGTCCTGCTGAATAAATTAAGATGCCACGCACACTTCTAATTGTCAGTCAATCAGATTCCTTAATCCAGATTGTTGATATAAATTTCAATAGTGAATGGCAAACAGTGCATATCCAGATCAGTTGGCTTTCAGGCTTTGCCTGTTTGCAAACGCAGGGTATATCCGGGTTTAGCATGACAAGGGTTAATGACAATCGTATTTGCTTGATACTGTTATTGGTTCTTCAAACACGTGATCCAGTTTATTGCTCTAAAAATCAAGGGCGGATTCAGAGTGGCTGGTGTTGCTGGTGGTGTGTAGGGGAGGGGGGGGGAGAGGGAGGTGTGCTCAGTCGAACCCCCTTTGAATCATAATTTCATTTTGATGGAATTTTTTTATAAATTTGGAATGCCGTATTTACCCTAAATATTCACATCCTTTTTCTCCTTTACCTTATACTTCTCTTCAACAAATCCAGTTACTATCTATGTTCAAAGGAAAAATAACAATAAAACATCACAACTTTGCTTTCTGTATAAGCTTGTTTTCCAGCCAGGTGAATGATGAAAGTAACTGTGTTCGTTTGAAGAAATTATAAAATCTCTAACGGAAATGACAACTATGATAGATTGAAAAGTGAGACAACAGCCACATAATATTCATTTGTGAAGGCCGTTTGATATATATATACGTAATTCATAAACGTCAGCAAAAGTACATTACTTCATACATAGGTTGTGCCAAGCAAAAACAACCATCTCAGGCATGCAAAGCGATATAAGGGTATAACCCCAGAACTACATGTATATTAAATCTCTCTCTCTCTCTCTCTCTCTCTCTCTCTCTCTCTCTCTCTCTCTCTCTACCCAGCTAGCATTCTACGTAAATCTACATCGGGCCGTCATCGGCCCGTCAGCTACCCTGACGGGCCGATGACGGCCCGATATAGATTTACGTAGAATGCTGACTGGGTCTCTCTCTCTCAACATTCAAACGCCGATGCTATATCACTATATCCATTTAAACCGGATCTAGGGATCTTATAGATCATGGTCTGCACTGCACTGTGTGCCACTCATCCAGCAGTTTTAGACACATTAACCTATAGTAAAATGTATTTTGTGAGCCAGATGCATTCAGACAGTATAATGCTGCTAAATTCCTAAGAGCCTGGCGTAGCTCGCACCAGACAGTGAGCTTGTCTTCAAGTCAGATCTTGCCTAATCTGTCTGCTCTAAACTGTATAACCTAAGTGCTGACACACCTTAACTCCTTGCCATATTGGTGTATAACCTTAGTATTGACACATCTTAACTCCTTGCCATACTGGTGTATAACCTTAGAACTGACACATCTTAACTCCTTACCATACTGGTGTATAACCTTAGTATTGACACATCTTAACTCCTTGCCATACTGGTGTATAACCTTAGAACTGACACATCTTAACTCATTGCCATACTGGTGTATAACCTTAGTATTGACACATCTTAACTCCTTGCCATACTGGTGTATAACCTTAGAAATGACACATCTTAACCCCTTACCATACTGGTGTATAACCTAAGTATTGACACACCTTAACTCCTTACCATACTGGTATATAACCTAAGTGCTGACACACCTTAACTCTTTACCATACTGGTGTATAACCTAAGTATTGACACATCTTAACTCCTTGCCATACTGGTGTATAACCTAAGTGCTGATACACCTTAACCCCTTGCCATACTGGTGTATAACCTTAATATTGACACACCCTAACTCCTTACCATACTGGTGTATAACCTTAGTACTGACACATCTTAACTCCTTACCATACTGGTGTAGGACCTAAGTATTGACACACCTTAACT
The DNA here is from genome assembly GCA_964016985.1 of Anodontia alba. NCBI lineage: Eukaryota > Metazoa > Mollusca > Bivalvia > Lucinida > Lucinidae > Anodontia > Anodontia alba. The sequence continues at coordinate 60,885,643 of OZ024828.1, forward strand.
CCTTGCCATACTGGTGTATAACCTTAATATTGACACATCTTAACTCCTTACCATACTGGTCCTAGGGTTTAAACGACAGCGCTCTGCGGAGTCTGATCTGGGTCTGACTGTTTGCTAATGTCCCTTTTATAGTGCACTAGGCATAAATGGGTTAATATTATCCATTATACCCTAAACTGTATGATTACAATATTAAAGCTTCATAAAAAGATGCTTTAAGAGGCAAGGATACACCTTCAAAAGTGGCATGTCTGTAAAAAATAATTGCGGTCGCTTTCTAAAGCTGGGTCTGCTCTAAAAGGAAAGATTTTGTTCCCAAGGAGGAGTAAATGCTTTCCTTTAAGAGTACACCCCCTTTTTAGAAGGTGTTAGGTGTGCAGAAAACAAAAAGGAAGTCGCAATGGCTGTCTCCATTGTATCAAATGGCGGAAAGGTACTCGAGTCCTTAGAGTCTTCTTAATTTCTTCTGATTTAACCTCCATTTCCTTTATAGAATTTCAATGTATTTTCAAGAAGAAAACCAGTGTTCACGAACAAGATGATTCGTTTTGTGAATCAGGAATATATGAAACTTCGCATGAGAAAGCAGGAATCATATATGCGGACAACAAATGCCAAGAACGATCTGCGCCTTCACGTAGTCTCGACTGCTTTCATTGTTCGCTTGCGGAAGAATTTATCGGTCAATACAGAAGACCCTAGACCGTTCGGTGGCTGTTCGGCGTTTTAGTTGAGTAAATGTGAAATATGTGTATAAAACGGTGAAAGACTCTGTGCAATGTCCTTCGTTTACACTCTTAACCCATTTGTGCCTAGCGTCCCATAAATGGGACACTGGTAAACAGTGTAGACCCAGACTAGATGCCGCAGAACGCGGCGTCTGATCAAGGTCTACACTGTTTGCATTAACTACAGGCATTTCAATAAAACATGGTAATAATTAAAACTGACCAGACACCCTTTAAACTGGAAAAGAACTGGTCCAAAGAGTTCAGGTAGAAGAGTCCACTCGGCATAAATGGGTTAAGTATCATACGAGTTTGCTAACATTAATATTTTAGTTAACTCTTTCACTGCCACAGGCGATAATAACAGGTTTTTGCAAACAGCATAGATCAAGATGAGAAGGCTCATAATGAGCCGTCTCATCTGGATCTACGCTGTTTTACAGTCATCTTTCAGTTTTACATATAAACTTCTTTCCAAGTGATAGTTTGTTTTAAAAAGAAAGCAGACGATAAATGTCGTCTGAAATTTGGCACCGAAAGACTTAATGAGTTATAATCCTGAATTAATTGTCAAGAATATGAAATGTTCCACTGTAAAATGGTTCTTAAAAATTCTATTGTAGAGTGGATTCATGATAAAGCTTATGAGCCGGTTCAAAGACTGCTTGTGCGCCCAGCGAAGAGTGCTTGCTTTGCGCTCTATGGGTAGCCAAACATCTTTAAGGCGGTCGACATGGGTTCTGCTTAGAAATTGTGGATGCGCAGGCTGGTCTAAGTCTTCTCTGGGCGCCCTTGCAATATCGTAGGCAATGCTGTGCCCCGGCTTATACTATAGTAAATCGTTCCTGTGCCCCGCCGCATTATAATCCGAACAAGCAGCAGACAATAAGAATGAGATGACGTTTCCTTCCTATTAAAATGATGAAGCCGTCATATATTATGGTTAATTTATGTCTTATGCTGAACACGTAGCTTGCTAGGTAAAAATTTCAGCAGGCGACATTTTGAAATAATTTGCTAATTCTCCCAGAACTGAGTCTTAAATTTCATTCAAGTTGTCTCTGAGTTGATAATTTGCATGAAATACCAATTAAAGCCTGATTTCTGGGGGGGGGGGGGGGGGGGAGGGGGAGGGGGAGGGGGGGACCAACTTGTCGTCTGCTAAATTAGTCCTGAAAGTGGTACAGGCTAATGAGCATTTTACATTGCATTTTTGTGGCATAACAGTATGCATATGATATGAAAATTCGATGCTATTCTGATGCCAAATTGATACAAGGATCTATCCATGGGATAAGTGCCTGTATTCAATTTATGAACAGTGTATACCACGCACAATTGTGCACCTGCGTAGGCTGACCGTATTCTTTACACTTTGTTATGTCAGTTCTATATACTTTCAAGGGAAATGATTCTGACATCTGATTTTTGTATCCCTTCCCTGTAAAACATGCTTTACTGAGTAGCTGACTGATATACGTGTATTTGATATTTATGCATGTGACTCATTCAAACATTTATTAAAATATGCTGAAGTGCATTCTGTTGTTATGGCAGAGACAATTCTATCAATAAGACAAAACAAAACAGTGTACTTGCTCGAATCTCAAAGCAGTAACAATATTAAGGTAATACAATCACTTCCATATATCTTGTCTTTATCATGCGTGGATACGAGTATATTAATGTTGGCATAAGATGTATACATCAACGATGTCCGTATTCATCCATTTGAACTGTTTAAATATCATTTATTTTGTGTCCTATGCCTGCTGATAAAGTCATTCAAAATTACAGTATTATCCTTGTCCACTGCTTATTTTTTGTTACTTTGCAGGAATCCAAAAACATCCACTGCGTGTAAAGCTGGAAAAATATTACTGTTTGACAGCCATCTTGGCTGCATATATAATTTCTCAAAGTTCCAAGCTTTAAGACTGATATGTAAGTTAAACTCTCAATAGAGAGAGGCAAAACAAAAATGATTAATGGAAGAACATTCGATTCGACCTAAACTTCAGGTTAAGTATGGTAGCCATTTTGGACGCCGTCTTAACTTTGTCAGCCACAACCAAGTGTCTGTAGTTAGAGCTTTATACATTAACAAGAACCAGCTATTAAAACATTCTTTTAATCCCAATTACAAGCCAGTTTCAGGAAACCCACATATTTGACAGCCATCTTAAATGCCATCTTGAATTTCTCAAAATGCTTATAGTGGCATCAGTCGGATTCTTGAAAGAAAATTTCTTCGCTATATGTGAATCAGCCAAGGAAAAAAAGGCATCTTTGAACTATATTTCTAGGTCAAGCTGCGTGGTGTACAGGGAAGCAAACAAGAAGTCACTAAAGTTTTCTTCCTTGTTAAAATGGCGGAGAAACAAACACGCGTAGGACACATGGATAGTTATTTAATGTAAGGGGCGCTGTGATTGGTCAATAATAAAGATCAATTGAAAGTTATTATTCTAATTTGAAGAAAAAAAATGTTTGTGTGTAATGTGTAATTTCATGACTATTTCGAAGAAATAAATGTTCCTGTTTGCCTTTGCTGGAGCCAAAGGAAGAGGTGACATTACAAAATCCCAGTTTCTGATATCTGCCAATTAAGGAATTGCCACATTTAGCCTCCAAAAAGTTCCAGAAAGTGCCAGTGGAATTAATATGGAGCTCTATTGGGAAAATAATTAGTCCCCCACCCCATTCGTAAGAGTTTGTTATTGCTCCGGAAACACTTTACAAAAGGTCTCGGACTCCATTACGAGAACATGCCTATTCAAATATATAGACAAAAAAAATAACTCCAAAAATTGAAAATTTTCAGTTAAAAAACGTTAATATTTTTCTTATTTCTGCTCAAAACATTGTGGGTACTCGTTAAAACCGCCTCGGTGAGGCGGTTCTAACGAGTACCCACAATCTATGTTTTTGAGCAGAAATAAGAAAATAATGTATACCCCTGTAAACCCCAGTTTTACTATATAAAAGTGGGGTTTAAGGGGGTAAAAAATATATATAGGTATGTTTTAGTGATGTCGTCCAATGCTGTTTTTCATGAACTGGTCAACGTTATTATGACAAAGTATTAACTTTCACAGAAAGCTTGGTCTGCGCTTAGCACAGTATGTGTACCAAGCGAAGATCAAGCTTTTTGTGAAAGTTAGTTCTTGTACCATATGTATCCGAGAAAAAATGCCAAACCTCGTATGATTCCGTAAGCCATATCTCCGGTCCGGAATCATACGAGGTGAGCAGAATGGTATTCAAGAACGAGCATTACATGAACCGCAACGGAAGAAAATGCATCTTATGATATGTGTACCTAGCAAAGACAGATCATGCTGCACATTTCACGCAGTCTGATCATCCCTTCTCTTTTCACTAATATGTGTATATTCCACAATCTAATGATTCTGCGAGTGAAAGTTGAAGGCCCTAATCAGCCAACGCAGGCTGATCTAGGTGTTGTTTGTCCACGTACTCGGAGACTGTGGGTCAAAAGTTTCACTAATATACAACTTAAAAACCCTTTAAGTTTATTTTCAATCCTTATATGTAAAGCATCATGCATACCTTGTTGACGTGTTTGTTTGTTTGTTTGTTTGTTTGTTGTTGTTGTTGTTGTTGTTGTTTTTTGTTGTTGTTTTTTTTTTTTTTTTTTTTTTTCAGAGAAAACATGTCATGTGAAGAGTCAAATGAAAATGAAATGACAAGCATTTTTATTTCAGAATGTCCTCTACTGTAGTTGTGATTGGCGCTTTACGGGTTAACGCGCATAGAAAAAATAATAATAAAAATAAAAAAAAGTGAGAGAGAGAAATACCATCACCACTCGTGAAGAACAGAACAACAGAAGCGCTTTAACGCTTAGCATTTTCTTATTTTCCCCTGAAAACAGGATGTGACATTTCATGCAAATTATATCCATTGGAGACTATTTACATGAAATGTCAAATCCTGTTTTTCTGCAGGAAAATGGAGCCAATTTGCATGAAATGTCAAATTCAATTTTCTGGGAAAAATAAGAAACATTTCATCAATTTGTCGTCTGCTGAGTCTGCCAATAAAGTGGTAAAGGTTGACTTACAAAGTCTGCTTGAAATAAAATGAAAATGTACACTCCTTTTCACTGTCTAGGAAATGATTACGTCGTTTAAACACTATTCACAGTGATTGAAATGATTTAAAGTATATATGCCTGTATAATATATGCAATACATCATTATATATGACTTAACAATTTCAATTTGACATTCACGATTTCAGAGGTAATAATAAATTATTAATAAGCCATAACAATGGGAGCCATGAATCGTAAACACTCGGCCATTTCCATAACTGTAAATATTTTTGGAATTCATAGTTTCAATGGCCACGCCCACTTTCAATATGCGCTTCAAAATAAATGTTATTTATTTTCAACGATATTACCTTCTTTTTGTGCCTCAGGAAGGCTGTGCTTTTTGATTGTGAAATTTCCTGGATAAACCAAACAAAAAAAATGGTAGCTCATAGGGGCGGATCCAGGATTATTACAGAACGGATCTAGAATTATTTAATAGGGGGTATTCAGTTTTTTCTAAGGGCGGTTGGTTGAATTATATTATCGTACTTACCCTAAGTATTCGGAAAGACAGGCCTGATCAAACAGAGCAGACCCAAATCGAGTACCACAGAACTTGACGTCTGATCAGGGTCTGCACTATTTACCACTCATCTCTCAATTTTAGACACATTCATAGATATTAAAAGTGTTGAAATTTTAGAAGAATTTGTAGAGTAAAGACTAATGCAAATATTTAAGGTAAATGCGGTTTCCAAAATTTATCAGACCAATCTAAAATTCCCGATGAAAATCAAATTGAGTCAAAAGGGGGTTCGACTGAACGCCTCGAGCCCCTCAATATACGCCGATGTGATCACAATAAAAATTAAAATTGTAAATGAGAAAAAAATACTTCCAACTTAAGGTCCAGATGCTATAAGGGTTTCGACATGTCAGTCAACCATTACTTACTAATACGGCTACGGAAATTTTGGTCCACAAATACCGTAATAATCCAATGTATTGGGACAGACAGGTCTGAGCAAACAGTGTAGACTCAGATCAGACGCCGCACTTATCCAGCAATAATAAGGCATGTTCGCAGAGAGTAAATTTGGTTTGTATAACTTTTAGGACAAGTGTTATTAGGAGTTAAAATGTCCTAATATTTCGGGTAAATAAATACAGTATACTGAATAGATCATTGGCTCAAAAACCACAAACTCAGCACAGGACCTCGAAACTGAATACGGAAGCTTAGACTGGCTCCAGATTTTTTGTCGTTCTTTATTTACGCCGGGCTGGAGCCCAGCGTATCTATTTGAGATTGTTTCTGTAAAATGTGTATGCATTTGGAGAACATCGGTTTTCTTCCAGTTTTATGGGGTTCTTAATGGGGTTATATATAACTATTCACCCCCCCCCCCACCCCCCATCCCTACCCCATTTTTTTTTTTTTTTTTTTTTTTTTTTATTATTATTATTATTATTCAAAGTCACACTTTTGCAGCAGAGAACTGTGCTATTGGTAACTTAGTGAAATAAAAAATGGGAAGTACTGAGTTGAATGAATGTAGCAATGTGGGTTTTGCTCATTTAAAAGAGAAATGAGAATTTTTCCCGTAGGAGCCCCAATTTGACCATTCGACCTGAAATGAGCTTGTTGCTGTCAATACTCGTACACGTTTGAATTTAGTCATTTCGTGTTTTTTTGTTTGTTTTTTTTTTTTTTTTTTTGTTTGTTTGTTTTTCGTCGTACTACGAAGAAGAAACAAAAGATATTTTTGTTTGTTTACGATTGGAAATATGCATTCTCAAATCGAACGGATTATAAGCTGGTTAAATTTGATATTCAAGCATGGAAAGATTTGGGCCGAAAGAAAACGTTTGGAGTGGAGAACAGAACGAAACACTGCTACATAGAACAGAATAGAATAGAATTTTATTTACTGCACAACTATACCCTATAAGGGTTAAAGGCAAGCAAATACAAACATGATTTAATACATTATACAATGATATGAAAGTAATTTTATCATCATTTGATTGAAAAAAAGAGAGAAAAAATGTACATACACATACATATACATATATATATATAGCCTTGATGACATGCTATAATATATTACATTCGCTTACAAATAATCCAATGAATTTCAAAATAGTATCGTCTGTAGATGCCATTAGTTTGATGAACTGCTCTTTTTTAGACTCAAATGAATGGTTATATAGAATAGCCACGTTTTGAAATATTTTATTTCGCAGATCTTTCTAATACTAAACCCCAACCCCCCCCCCCCCCCCCATCCCCATTCCCCCTTATAGATGATTTCGGATATAGCATGTTCAGCCTAGGCTATGGATGGCGACATGTAATTATGTATGCGGGCTAGAAAGCAGACGATCATAGTTGTTTTTTTTTTACATAGCTCTGATAACGTCTATAATGTTTTTATCGTTGAGTATTGCGATAATTTATATAATTACAACCTTTCATAAATTATAACATTTTTTTCACTACACTACGATCTATAGGGAGCTAAGTAATGCATGATAGAATAGTTTCCCGGTGTATTGATGCTTTGCATCAATGTTTTCTTGTCACTTCCTGTAGCTGTATTTGTCTCTTTAATCCCATTTCACTGTTTTACTACAGAACTCATTTTCGCTAAGGGACATAACTTATCAAATCATTATAAGCTGTACTAGATTGTATACCTTTGAAAAGAAAAGAGAAAGTAGAAAAGATAGTGTCTGGAGACAGACTAGCGAAAGCTAAGCTTGTCTCAGAAGATTTTGACAATTTAGCAACAATAGATAAGCAACAATTGGCATGCTAACCAGTATTTCGAGGTAGGGAGCCATTGTTGATATTGAACAAATCAAACGGACAGAAAATAGCAAGCTCGCTTTGACTGAGTCTGTCATACGGTATATTGAAAAAAGGGCAACATCCCTTAAGCCCCGCTAGCAGCTTCGTATGAGCCCAATAGTCTCAAAGGATCAGAATTATAATAAATTAGCTCTGTAAATTGAGCAAGTTTGATCATGAGTAATACTGAATACTGAAATATAACATCACTAATGCCCCTAACAGTTTTGAGTGGTTCTCTGTTTTCATATATAATGTATAAGCCCAGTAGTCTCAAAGGACCAGGCTCCGAGATTATAAAACTTTTTTCATGCTCAACTGAGCTAAGCATGAAAATTTCTCTGTTGTTGGCATTTTCATATTTATTAGCAGAGAAATTTTCATGTTCAGCTATCTTTAGCAAGAAAGAATTAAGAATTGTTAGTAATTTGAGATTTATTAAGTGGACAAATTTCATGCTCAGCTGAGTTGAGCATGAAAAAGGTTTTATAACCTCGGGGCCAGAAAACATTATATCGAAGTATGGGAAGACGTTTTGAGGCCTCCACACAAGCACTTAACGGCAGCTGCTAGGATCACAAAATATTCGGAAGTAGGGATCTTTTGCAGATAAAAACAGATTAAAAAAAAAAGACAAAAACAAAAAATAGCAGATTCGGATTCATTCAGTCTGATCATCAGGAATAATAGGAAAAAATGCAAACATCCTTCATGTAATACTCATTCTAGTTCCCTGACAATCGTACAGTGGAATCGTCTGCCACCCTACGTGGCATAACAGCAATACCCGCAGCTTTTAAAAGTACACTATGCTTTCGAAAGTACATTATGTACACCATACATGTAATACAGGATACATTTACGGAAACATATTCAAATTTCCTGGTAATAGTAGAGCATGGTTCACGTTTTGTAATATTTATGTCATATACATGCTGATGATAATTCATGTCATTTCACAAGTTGATGTTATCGTGCTCCCTATCCCCCGGCTGTGTCAATACTGGCAAATAATGTTATTTAGCGATGGGGTATGCAAGCGCCGCCCGCACCCCCCCCCCCCCCCCACCCGCCACGCCCTCCAAACACACACACCTAACCAATTTTCAGGGGAACTGTCTTGGGGACACCGCTACGATGTTGCGTGCACCTGATTCGCTGGTCGAGGTGGTTCTGGAGGGTACAAGCAGTAGGACGGTATATTCTGGATCACTTTGTTCCAGTGGTTTTGGTGGGCACCCTTGCTGAGAGGCATGTGCCAGCGGACCCATTTGGGAGATTATGGTATACAGATTAACGATAGATAACCTTTACTATATCATATAGATCATACTATATATTTTTTTTTTCTTTTTGCTTTTTGTTGTTTTTTTTTTTGGGGGGGGGAGGCGGGGTGGGTGCGGGGTTCATTGTTTCTGTCTTTCTTTCTTCGTAATTATTGTCTGCCATTTGGATCTTTCCTTGATTATTCATTTGTTAGTACATTTTGATGCATCTCTATATGCTCTTATGTGAGCCGAAAATTCGTAATAAATATCTTGTATCTTGTATCTTGTAATGATCTTCAACATGATAAAACATATGCGCCTAACGAAGACTCATATCAGCCTACAGTCTGAGCTGAGTCTTCGTTGTACACATGAAGAAACGTTGCATCCTTTGCAATCCAAAATGCGCTCAGTGACAATTCTGGGCAAACTGTACGAATGCGCAGGCTGATCTGAATCTTCGCTGGGCGCACATGTCCGACAGTGCATTTTCTCACGTTGTGGCTCTAATGTCGTATATGCCAGTGCGCTGATTTTAACTTTTATCTATCAATGTCAGCTCGTTTTTGACTTTTAATACATTTACTCTGTCATCTTTACTACTCTTAGAGTTAATACATTTATAAATGGAAACATTTTAGCTACAACGTAAGAAATCGTACCTTTGGACATATGCATCCAGCGAAGATTCAGATCAGACTGCGCAGTTGCGCAGTCTGATCAGAATCTTCACTGGGCGCATTTCCGATAGTTAAGGATGCAAAATTTCTTCATTCGAACGATGAATAGCCTGATGAGACTGCGCGGATACGCAGATTGATTTGAGTCTTCGCTGTGCGCGCATGTCAGAAGGTGCGTTTTTTACGTTGATTTACGTTATTTTAACTTTTTGAATTCATCATCCAACCATATTACACCGAAGCACAGTTCTAGGTATATCTCTGCGAGAGATGTTGTGCATACGAAAGAGTATTAGGGCCACATATACTTTTATATCTGTTGACAGGTATCTCGAAGTTTCAAGTTATTAAGTCGAAATTTCCAGTTATTAACTCTTTTCTTTTCAAAGATATGCCATAATGATTTGATAAGTTATGTCCCTTAGTGGAAAAGAGATGTTCCTGTAGTAAAACAGTGAAATGGGATTAAAGAGACAAAAACAGCTTCAGGAAGTGATAAAGAATGACAAAAAATGCAGAAACGACTGGAACCAGTCTATGTAATATGTTGTATAATATTGTACTGTATTTTTTGTGTTGTATTGTACTAGAATTGTATTTTACTGCCATTCATTGCGCTGTAGTATATTGCATTGCTTTAAATTGTATTGTATTTGTATTATATTATGTTGTATTGTACTAGAATTGTATTTTACTGTCATCCATTGCGCTACATTATATTGCATTGCTTTTCATTGTATTGTAATTGTATTATGTTGTGTTGTATTATTCTAGAATTGTATTTTACTGCCATTCATTGCGATGTATTATATTGCATTACTTTGCAGTTGCGTTGCGTTGGGTTTGGTTGGGTTTGGTTTGATCGGATTGGATTGGATTGTATTGGGTTAGATCGGAAGAGGGAATTTCTTTAAAATAGGGAGACATTTAATTCAAAATAAAATCCTTAGCAGACGAAATTTAGCAGACGTCAAATTAGACGTATTTTAACATGAAAGGGTCCACCTCCAAGGGAGATAACTCTGACTTTAAAATATTTGCATTGGTTTCCAAAGCTGAGTCACTGTTAGCGAAATGAATTTGCTGACTGGTTGCCGGGAGAAGGGTGTGGTTTAAATTTTTTCCTCTAGGACTAAGCACACTTTGAGAAGATATTCATATATGGAAATCAACCTCTCTTCTGCTAGAGTGGGCTCCCTTTGAGAAGGACGGCAACAAAGTTCAACTTAGAGTGCTTTCTCTTTAAAGAGTATCCATTCACATACAGGAAAAAAAGAAAATCTGTGTGTGTGTGTGTGTGTGTGTGTGCGTGCGTGCGTGCGTGCGTGCGTGCGTGCGTGTGTACGTGCGTGCGTGTGTGTCAGTATGGGTGCGTACGTGCATGCGTTGTTGTTGTTGTTTTTGTTGTTGTTGGTTTCTTTGTCTTAAGTTATCGACTGCAGCGGAATAACTTAATAATATAGATAAGACTTTGTAATCCGGATCTCTATGTTTTCTCATAATATATAGTGAAAGCCGAGGTATACATATTTGGGCAAATTTTCAAGATATTTGTGTTCCTGAAGTATAATTTGTTTGTTTGTTGTTTGTTTGTGTTTTTGTTGTTTTATTGTTGTTGTTGTTTTTTTTTTTTTTTTGTTTTTTTTTTTGTTGTTGTTGTTTTTTTTTTTTTTTTTTTTTTTTTTTTTGTTTTTTTTTTTCTTTTGTTGTTGTTTTTGTTTGTTTTGTTTGTTTTTTGTTTTTTATTCATCAGCCGTTTGCACCGCATAAATGTATCTTCTATAAACCAAGTCTTCAGCATTTTGCCCTATTCTGTATAGTCAGAAAGCTATGCTACACACAAAAAAAAAAACACAAAAAAACTATTTTGCATAGGTATGTTGACGTAATGATTATATTCTAGTATATTCTATTAATTTGTCTGTAGCGTAACCTACTGTACAAATATAGAAACATAATTATACTCGCAAATTGGGGAAAAGTCCCTGATGTCTTATATGAACAGCGAAGGCCCGAACAGACTGCGCGTCCGCGCAGTCTGATCAGGGCTTTCGCTGTCCGCTTACAGATTCATTTGTCACTGTAGAATATCTCAAAGAAAAGACAGGACCCTGTTCAGACGGAGTGGATTAGCAGACTGATCTGGGCCTTTTCTGCTCTAATATGGCATAAGGGCCATTTTCCCACCTTGGGCATCAATTATAATTTGTCATTTTCAGTGTCGCACCAGAATTTTCTTTTGTTCATTTAGTGCTTGCTTGACTTAAACAAATTGATTTTATAAAGTTAGTATAAATATTTTAATAATTATGAAATCGGTTGTCATATACATGTGGCACAATGGGTCACAGGGGCACGCCACTGATCAAAGCCCTTCTGTGGTCGTTCTTTGGATAATAAGACTGCACGGATGTGCAGACTGGTGTGAGTCTACGCTGAACGTACAGATGCCCGAAGATACATTATCTCATGTTAGAATTCAAATTATAATAGCCGTAACGACCGAAAAAGTACCTTTGAACATGTGCGCCCAGCGAAGATTCAGATCAGCCTGCGCATTCGCGCAGTCAGATCAGAATCTTCACTTTGTGCATTTTGGATAGCCTAGGACACAATGTTTTTTTTTTTGTTTTTTTTTTTGTTTTTTTGTGTTTTTTTTTTTGTTTTTTTTTTTGGGGGGGGGGGTTGGAGGGGGGTGGGGTTTCGTGCGGACAAAGAAGACTGGTCAGACTGATTTGAGTCTTCGTTGGCCGAACATGTCAGAAGGTATTTTTCTCAAGTTATGGTTCAAATTATAATATTCACTGTCATTGTTTAATGACTACGATCAGCTAAGGCGATGGTATTGGTGTGTAAATGACAATAACCCATAATAACAACTATTTAATAGTGTTAGTATTTTTGTGACTTACAATTATCTTCAAACGTCCTTTCATTAAGAAAAACAATACTACTTGTTGATTTAATTACAATCTTATACGGAACTCCAAAAGGGACATAGATTTTTTCTCTATTATCTTTCGGGAGCAAGATCGGTGTCGTCACAAAACGAGATGCTACCTGGAATGCATAATCATACGCGTAAGTGAGCCGTATGTTTGAAACAATAAATAAGTGTATATGCGTATATGCAAATGTGTACGTTCTATGTAATCATACATGCCATATCTAACACTGTAAGATAAAATCTCACAGAATTTGGCCCATCTGGAAGGCAATTCCCATAACAAAATTCAAATCTCACGGAATTTTCAGACCATTTTACAATAGATTTTATGAAGAAATAGATATAAATCACACACTGTAGTAGTTTTCACAAATTAAGCTTCGTACATGAAAAAAATAGACAATATTTGGGGAGCTCCAAAGTGATGTTTTAGAAAATCTCACAGAATTTTGTCAAATCTCCCTTAAAATTTTGCCTTATCTCACAGATTTTCGTCCACAGCTTATGGCATGTATGTGTAATAATAAAAAGGCGAGAAACAGATGGAATAGTTGTTAGAAATATGGCATAATGTGCGTTTTGCAGTGCTGCTGGGTCTTTTTAGCTCACCTGAGCACGAAGTGCTCATGGTGAGCTATTGTGGTCAGTCAATGTCCGTCGTCCGTCGTGCGTCGTGCGGCGTCAACAATTGCTTTAAAAGCCTACTCCTCCAACATTCCTGGGCCAATTGACTTGATACTTGGTAGGAAGCATTGGGGTGACTTGTAGATCAAAAGTAGCTAAAATCGTGCCGATCGGAAATCCAAGATGGCCGCCATGGCCACCATCTCGAAAATCTATTTTTCGCTTCTTCTCCTGAACCCCGAAAGGCCAATTGACTCCAAACTTGCTAGGAAGCATCGGGGTGACTTGTAGATCAAAAATTGCTAAAATCGTGCCGATCGGAAATCCAAGATGGCCGCCATGGCCGCCATCTTGAAAATCTATTTTTCACTTCTTCTCCTGAACCGAAAGGCCAATTAGCTCCAAACTTGCTGGGAAGCATCGGGGTGACTTGTAGATCAAAAATATTTAAATCATGCCGATCGGAAATCCAAGATGGCCGCCATGGCCGCCATCTTGAAAATCTATTTTTCACTTCTTCTCCTGAAACGAAAGGCCATTTGACTCCAAACTTGCAAGGAAGCATCGGGGTGACTTATAGATCAAAATAGCTAAAACCGTGCCGATCGGAAATCCAAGATGGCCGCCATGGCCGCCATCATGAAAATCTATTTTTGCTTCTTCTCCTGAATCGAAAGGCCAACTGACTCCAAACTTGCTAGAAGGCATTGGGGTGACTTGTAGATCAAAAATAGCTAAAATCATGCCGATCGGAAATCCAAAATGGCCGCCATGGCCGCTATCTTGAAAATCTGTTTTTCGCTTCTTCTCCTGAACCGAAAGGCCAATTGATTCCAAACTTGCTAGGAAGCATCGGGGTGACTTGTAGATCAAAAATAGTTAAAATCGTGCCGATCGGAAATCCAAGATGGCCGCCATGACAGCCAATTTGAAAATCTATTTTTCGCTTCTTCTCCTAAACACAAAAGCCAATGACTCCAAACATGGTAGGAAGCATTGGGGTGACTTAAAGATCAAAAATAGCTAGAAGCGTGCCGATCGGAAATCCAAGATGGCCACCATGGCCGCCATCTTGAAAATCTATTTTTCACTTCTTCTCCTGAACCGAAAGGCCAGTTGACTCCAAACTTGCTAGGAAGCATCAGGGTGACTTGTAGATCAAAAATAGCTAAAATCTTGCCATCGTAAATCCAAGATGGCCGCCATGGCGGCTATCTTGAAAATCTATTTTTCGCTTCTTCTCCTAACCCCAAATGCCAATTGACTCCAAACTTGCTAGGAAGCATCGGGGTGACTTGTAGATCAAAAATAGCTAAAATAGTTCCAGTTGGACATGCAAGGTGGCCGCCATTGCCGCCATCTTGAAAATCTATTTTTCGCTTCTTCTCCTGAGCCGAAAGGCCAATTGATTCCAAGCTTGGTAGGAAGCATCAGGGTGACTTGTAGATCAAAAATAGCTAAAATCATGCTGATCTGAAATCCAAGATGGCCGCCATGGTTGCCATCTTGAAAATCTATTTTTCCCTTCTTCTCCTAAACCTTGGTAGGAACCATTGCCATCTGGAAACTATTTTTTTTTTTTTTTCGCTTATTTTCCTGAACCAAAGGGCCAGTTGATTTGAAAATTGGTAGGAAGCATTGGTATGACTTGTAGACATAAAAATAGCTAAAATCGTTCCGATCGGAAATCCAAGGTGGCGGCCATCTTGAAAATCTATTTTTCCCTTCTTCTTCTGAACTGAAAGGCCAGTTGACTCGAAACTTGGTAGGAAGCATCGGAGTGACTTGTAGATCAAAAATAGCCCAAATTGTTGCGATAGGAAATCCCAAATTGCGGCTATGGCCGCCATCTTGAAAATCTGTTTTGAACTTTTTCTCCTGAACTGAAAGGGCAATTGACACAAAGTTCATTGGAAGTATCGAGGTGACTTGTAGAGCAACAGTGGCTAAAATCATTCTGATTGGAAATCTAAGGTGGCTATCAACTTGTTTATGTTTATTATATTTCCCTGCCACTGTGCTGTTTACATGTATAAAATCATGATTCTTCAGAAACCACTTAGCCAATTGCCATCAAATTTCACATTGATCCTACTGTTGAAATGTGATTGAGAGTTTGTTCAAATGATCATGCTCCATTGACTGTCATACCATATATAATATTCTTCTTCAAAATTAAGAACTGCTTAAAGGATGATCTTTTTATTAGTTGCGATGACAGGATTGGAAAAATGTAGCATAACATCTGCATATCTGCAGTGGCTGTGTCATTCAGGTGAGTGGCCCGTGGGCCTCTTGTTTCCTGTTTGTGTGCGTGTGTGTTTTATTATTATTATTATTATTATTATTATTATTATTAATATTAATATTTGACAATATTATATTCTTTAGGTTTAACGAGACAAAGAGAATATTTATAGATCCAGATCAAGGGCGTATTCGGAAGCTATACTTTTGTTTTCACACACACACACACACACACACACACACACACAAAACATATCTTGTGGTACACATTGGAATCGCCTCGGTTTTTATTTGGTGGTTTTATGGTTTAGTTCCGTCTTTTATTTGGTACTTTAGTCATTAGGATGAATATGCCGCCCAACAATTCGGGTGGTGTATACTTTCAGCACAACAATAACATGTACTTAGACAGAATAGCTTAAAACGGTATTCAGGTATTCTAAACAACACAGTCGTTAAGATCCAATTCATCATATATGAAGACTCCCGTGATAATCGAACAGCGGCTGATAAAAGCTTACCAAGTGCTAAAGGCCTACTTGTTGGCTTTGCTGTATTGCAGTTATCGCAAAAGACGACTATGACGTCATCGAAAATCGTACAGATAATCTAACGGGCATAGAGTTGACGGACATACATAGAAAATGTACAAAAATGAGGTACAAAGCAAATAATATGGATAAAAAGCATAATCTTTGCAACAAGAAACATACCATGACTAAATTATGAGTGTTTAGAAGGATGCAAGTTTTATGCCCCCGCTATTCAAAGAATGGTTGAAAGGGCATGTAGTGTTACCCCTGTCCGTCCGTCCGTCTCTGTCCGCGTCCGAGATGGCGTTAGCAGTTTTTCGTTAAAGTTTTTCAGGAGTTAGCAACTTGCGTTTAAGTTTTTCAGGCGGGAGCATCCGTGTCCTTTGGACATATTTCTAGTCTAAATAATAAAAGTAGTTGTATGAATTTTAAAATAATGTCATATTAGTTTGCATTCACTGTAAAAAGATCCCGTAGATTTTACGGTAAAAACTGGCAACTAGCTGCTAGTACATGTACCGTAAATTTTACGGGCGCCTGTAGATTATTTATATATATAGTATATGACAGGGCAGTGTAGGGCAAAGTACATTTTAGGCAACGTTTAGGACACAGTAGGCATGTGAGCTACCGCACCGTATCTTAAGCTTAAACATCTTTCCCTCATCCTACGAGGAAATTCTTGTGTGTATTCATTGCTTTCAAGGGCTATTAGAGTCTCTATTCAAGGGCTTTTAGAGTCTATATTGCTTTGGCTACCATATAATACTCTGCGTGCCATTAACTTAAACCAATTCGCTACCTTGCGCACTTTGATAAATCCATATGCATATATAGATGTTAATTAATGCACCCTGGGTTTAAAATCTCGAGGGAAGTATTTCCTGTATTTAAAACTCATTGTGTATTAACTTATATATTACATATCACAAAATGTGTGTGTGTGTGTGTGTGTGTGTGTGTGTGTGTGTGTGTGTGTGTGTGTGTGTGTGTGTGTGTGTGTGTGTGTGTTTATTTTTGTATCTTCGGATTCTGTTTTATGCTCTTTCAAATGACGCCAAAAAGTTTAATGACGTTATGTCGTCTATATGGCGTGATAATCTAAAGGACATATTTCCTCCTAATTTATAAATAATATTCCCAACAGTTATTACTAAAAGTAGCTTCAGATATGTAATATGATATTTCGCTATTAATGCATGTTACTGATATTAGTATCTACATTTCGCGAATCAGTATCTCCATTTTCACAAAATTTCGACAATTTCGTATATTAGTATGACCTTGACATAATTATCTTCCGATTAGGTTCGGCTCTTCATGTAGTTGCCTCCCTTAGTTGAATCTTGTTTGTCTCCATTTGTTTGATTGAAAGTGGGAATAAATAATGCAGTTTTTCTTCTAAATTTGATAATTCTTTGGACGTTTGCTCCATTTGCTTATTTTTCCAGGTACATACATAAATATTTGATGTATATCACCCAAAACCAACAGTAGAATGTATGCTAGTATTTTCCTGTTACGTTGTTTCCAATGTAAACAAGCTGTGACATGAACAGATGAATGAAGCCTTTTTGCTGTTTCTCGGTTTAGTATTCGTGCATATTCTTCAATATAGCCATCTGTTTGCACAGATACTTGGGGTCAGTAGAATTAATATGCTCCCAATTTGATCTCTTGCTGGTCAGCTCAGTGTCAGTATAATGTAACTGGGTGGAATATCATGTCAAAGTGTCTGGGGTGTGATATTTCAGTGAGGCAGCACTCTAAAAGTGAGCATTGAGCTCCCTGCCACATCCAGACACCATTGCGATATGACTGAAAGAGGTTGAAAGTGACGTTAAGCCCAAAGCAAACAAACAAACAAATGTAATGCAATGCTTGTTGGCAGCTAGTTCTGTTGCACGATTGCGAGGGGTAGAACGAGTATTTGTAATGAATCCAGGTCAAGTCGGTCCAGGTCAGCTCGGCCTGTATGGGGGCCCAGAAGGGGGAAGGGTGGTTAGGCTAGAAAGTGGGTGTATCTGTATGTCTATCTGTATGTCTGTTAATACATACCTGAATTTTTCAGCAACCTTAGAAGTATCCAGCTGTGAATCATTAATGGCATGTCAAAGGTCTTCCAATCATGTGCTTAACCAACCAATTAAAATTCAGATCTTTAATGCCTTAGCCGTTGTGCAAACAAATCCGTAAGTGTGAAAGTACTGATTAGAACAATTAATTTGGTGGAAAACAAATTACTATTGATGTGTTGTAATAAAAGACGTTTGTTTTCTTACAATTTGCTTACATCCCTAATTAAGTTGGTAACTCCTTGAATTAGTCCCTAAAAATAAATTAAATCAAAAGTGCACGAAAACAATCTTTTGTTGAAAAACTTTCTTTAATTCGCCAACATAGTCTGTATAAAATGCCCGAGTAGATCAGTATCAGATCCCAATTTGGAATCGTCATAGTTACTTGCATTTTATAACCGTCATGTCTGCTTTGTGTATTGTGTGTAAGGTGTTTGTCACTGGGCGTAAGCATGCAGTCTCTTGTGATGCTTGCGAACGCTGGCAGCATCGTCTGTGCGGAACAGGTAAAGTAGCTTTTTTTTCCATTTGAATATTCTGATTTATTTACCGGATCTTTCAAGAGTGTTTGGTATCCTGAAAAGGACACAATATAATTGCATAAAAAACATATTAAAATATGGAAATAACGTCACTTATTACTAATAAGTGCTCAGCTTGACCTATCTCTAATTAGTGCAATTCAGGGACAACAGAAAATAAATTTTGTTATAAATAACATCCGAAAGACAAACAAACAGCAATTAAGTCATAAAGTATATATTAATAAGCGAATAATTGAACAAATAAGTAGGTTGCGATAATGTGTTTGTGTAACCTGCAAAACAGGCCGAGTTGACCCGATGCCGAGTTGACTCGGGGGGCCGAGTTGGTTACAGGCCGAGTTGACCTGTGACCTTTGTAATATTCCTCTGCAGTATGAATCTGGCGGTAAGTTGGGATGTAAGTTCTTGAAGAGTTGCCTAGGGTGCTCAACATATGGTTCTAGACCTTGTTATGTGCATGACAATACACTTGCTGGGGTTGAACTCCACATCCCAGTGAAGTTCCCAAGGTCCTGCTGCATGTGTGTGTGAGATTACCAACAAACCAGCATTTCAACTGAGCAATGATATCATCAACAGTCTATTGAGAGGCTCTGTTTGGCTCCATGTATAAGATAGTCAAGGACCCATAGAAGGCTTATGTGGGCAGAGAAATCTCTGACCCGACTGTACATTTTATAGAATAGAAGAACAAGAATCAAATAAAATTACCTCCTAAAATTTCAAGTTGTCATGAGGGGTAACCTTCCTGGACAACCAGCTTGCCTTTATTGAATTTTATGTGTGTGGGGGGAGGGGGGCAATTGCCTATTTCTAACACTGTCTAAGACTTGCCTTTTTATACTGTTGAACAAAATGTTTTTTTTCTCTGCGTAAAAGCGCATTTGAAAAAAAAAAATGGACAATAAATACATGTATTTGCTGAAAAGGTATCTCTACACATAGGATAAACAACTGTGCCAAAATAAAGTCTCACCCCCTACATCTTTGAATGGCTTTATGCTTGCCAATTCAAGACAACCAGGCAAATTACTTATCTCACTTTATTCTGCAAACATTCACTTTACAATGATATGCAAAACATTCTCAAACTTTTTCAGGCACTTTTTTTTTAGCTTAAACTCTTTCAAAAATGATTTGATTCTCTTCTAATACAAAATCTTCCACACATTGCCAACCAAAAAATAGATCACATCACAAAAACATGCCTATATAGTTTTGACCCCCTTAAACCCCACTTTTATATAGTAAAACTGGGGTTTACAGGGGTATACATTATTTTTTATATTTCTGCTCAGAAACATAGATTGTGGGTACCCGTTAGAACCGCCTCATTGAGGTGATCTAACAAGTACCCACAATCTATGTTTTGAGCAGAAATATGAAAAATATCAGAAATTTTTATCTGAAAATTTTCATTTTTTGATGGGAAAATTTTCAGTATATTTGAATAGGCATGTTTTCGTAATGAAATGCAGTTGTTCTCGACTTAGCTGAGCACTGCCATGATATCCTGCAAACAAGCACTGCGAAGTTTGACTGAATGCCAAAAGATTATGGAGATTTGAATTTTTTGTTTCTAGATATGTTATGCATATCATTGTACCAGTGGATGTTTCTAGAGACATTACGAAAACACGCCTATTCAAATATATTGAAAATTTTACCACCAAAAAAGATGAAAATTTTCAGATTAAAAAATCTGATATTTTTCATATTTCTGCTCAAAAACATAGATTGTGGGTACTCGTTTGAACTGCCTCAGCGAGGCGGTTCTAACGAGTACCCACAATCTATGCTTTTGAGCAGAAATAAGAAAAATAATGTATACCCCTGTAAACCCCAGTTTTACTATATAAAAGTGGGGTTTAAGGGGGTCAAAATTAAATAGGCATGTTTTCGTGATGTATGCTGATGAATGATAGTCTCAGTTTTTATTAATACATGTAATGTGAAAGTATATACAAGTTTCCTTTTATGGCTTTTTCAGGCCTATACAGCTAGACATTTTGCCGAATCCTTACACATTGAAGATCTACCAAGATGGGACCCAAGACGATTAGTTTTGCTGAAGAGGACAGAGGTATTTTAAATTTTGATTCCTATAGGCATATCAAAGAAAATCTTTGAGACTTTACAACCCTGTAAACTCACAAGACATAGACAATGCCCTGCAGACCGATCAATAAGGCAATTTTATAAGTTGACAAGTTTTAAAGGATTTATACATGTATGTAGAACTCAACAGTCATTTCAGCATGAATACCAGTTTGTTTACAATTTCACTTTAAGATTTTGTTGATAAATATCTTTTGTATGCCTCTTTGGAAACATATTTTATGAGTACTCATTAGAATTGTTTTTCCTGAAGTAATTCTCAATGACTTCCCAAATTGTTTGTTGTCCAGGAGGGATAAAAAACAAAATCCAGTGATTTTAAACTAAAAAATATGCATATATTACTTTCCAGGAATTCTGAATTTTTTAGATTAAAATCCAGTGATTTTAAACTAAAAAATATACATATCGAGGGTTGAGCGCAAGACTGGCGTAAGTCAGATGGTTGTTTTTCCCCAAACCTAATCTCCTCACCATGAAGGCATTATGAAGATTACAACATTTCTGTCTGTAAACAATGAAAATTTAGGTGCCATTGCTCGTATGAGCAATGGCACCTAAATTTGCATTGTTTACAAAGGGGTCCAAGTTGCCCCTAAACAAGGGTTTCAAAAATATGTTTGAGTTACTATAGTCTTGCGCTAAACCCTCGATATGTTACTTTCCTGGCTTTGGTTTAATTTCATACCGTTCTAGATATGACACATTTTTTCTTTCAGCCACACATTTTTGAATTTTTTTATATCTCCCAAAAGTGTATGTTGTGGGTTCTCATTGAGTACCCACAATGTATTAATTTGTAGAGAAACAAATATATTCTATCTCTATAAATGTGTCATGTACATTGTGGTTACACAAATTTGATACATATGTGAACAGAGGAGGCACTGCCCAGACAGACAGATTATAGGCTTCATATTTTTTTCAGTACTGTTACTGTAGATGAAAAGTGAAGGCCTGGTGTAGCTGCACAGATACACAGACTAATCTGAACCTGTGTTTTGCTATATAGGGAATGGGAACTGGTACATTTTCAGTGGAAGTAGCTCTGTCAGAATGGTTGTTCATCCCTTCAGCTCTGTTCTAAAAGAAAAAATTTCTCCCAAAAGAAGCAATTTTTTTCCTTTTATATTAGACCCCATTTTAGAAGAGAGGAGAAATTAGGGCTTATCTCAGCAATACAACTCATGAGGAATGAATATATTTTCAAGGGAGGCAACTTTGTCAAAATTATTTTATATTTCTTATGGAAAGGGGTCTATTCTAAAAGGAAAGAATTTGCTGCCATTGGGAGCAAATTCTTTCCTTTTAGAGTAGACCCTTTTCCAAAGGGGATTAGTGCAGGAAAAAGCAAACAAGCAGTCATAAAAATGTTCTACTTTGTTAAAAATGATGAAAAATTTACCCCTTAAACCCCATATTTTTACTTGACTTGGCTTATTTTATGTTGTAGCTATAGTAACAAAGCTGAATAACCTCCTGGAGCAGCTGAATGTGAGCAGTCGTCTCAAGACTATAGCTGATATTGGTGCTGGGGTATTTGTAACTCTGTTTGAAGGACTCTGTGGAGAACAGCTGCCAGGTAATAAATGGAGATTAATGCACCCTGAGTTTAAAATACAGGAAATATTTCCTGAGATATGTAAATCCGATGAACAAACAAGTGCATTATAAGATTTGCAAGTCATGGGGGAAATTGTTCCTGTATTTTAAACTCAAGGTGTATTAACAAATATATTACATATCAAAAATGCTTTTTATCTTCAGATTCTGTTTTATATTCTTTAAAGTTTTGACATTTTCAGATGACTTTCACTAAAATTTGTGAAGTTTTGTCATCTGCACTCGTCGCATTCTAAAGGAAATGTTCCTTTGCTCTAGAAGGAAATTTCCTTCAAGGCATTATAGATTATATTTTCCGCTGAAATAACTAAAAACAGCTTCAGAACGTAATATTACAATTTCTTATTTTTGGAAAAATAATTCAGCTGAGTCTTACTGAAAAAAAAAAACAAAAACATTCAAACTACCTACCTTATTGACTTTTGCTTAATTTGTTGTGGTTTGACTATGGGGAAAAATGAAATATTTGATATATTTTTTAAACCACTGAATAGAAAAAAAATGTTGTGCTACATGTAGGTAGTTACGATAAATGTTTTGCATTAAATCATGGCAGAATTTTGTCAATTTACTTATTCCGAGTACAAAAAAAAAATTCATATTGCTCCAGATAGGAGGAGGTATCCGGCTATCCGCATAATATTTTTCTTGTTTCTGTACAAAAACATACATGTATGTGGGTACTCATTAAAAGTGCCTCATTGATGCACTTCTAATGAGTACTCACAACATATGTTTTAATGGAGAAACTAGAAAAGTATCACTAAATTTTGGTTGTAAAAAGTGCCTTATCTAGAGCTATGTGTCTGAAAGATGGTAAAAACAGAGTACCGGGTAGTGTCTCTATTTTTTTGCAGGTATTATTCGTGCCCCAAGCACAAGGGAAGATGAGATCCACAACTGTCAACTTGTGATAGACTCTCTGGCTGGTGATGTTTTGCACACCTCGCTGACCCACATTAGTGGTGCTGATATAATAGATGGGGGAAGAGAGGCCATAATGAACCTGGCAGAAATCTTTGCTGGACTGCTAGAGTATATGCTGAACAAGATAGACAGTGATGCTTCCACAGATAATGAAGGTAGCGGAAATAAGAGCCTTTTTATAAAATGGTTCATTATAACATGGTTTTCAGGATTGACTGCAAAAATAGTTGTATCCAAACAAACATGTATAGATTATATAGAAAAATGACCATACATTTTTGTTTGGATACAACAGGGTTGGTTAGCTAACAGGGATTTTGGTTTGGATCCCAGTAGTAGTGTTATAAAAGGATTGTGGAGTACTGTTATAACAGTAAAATGAAGGAGCCATATTTGATGGTAATTCTGGGATAACTTTTTCTAATTCTGTATAAAAACTATGTTGTAGTTAGTTATTGGCATTGCCTTGCTGAGGCCAGATCTAACAAGTAACAGGTACCCACATCTATAACTGGCACAAGTACCCAGATTTAGATCAGGCTAAGAAATTAACTTGATATATATTTATGACCTGTTGCCTAAATGCCAATTATAGGCTAAAAAACTTAAATGAAAGGAATTAAAAAATAAGCATTAATTTGAAGTCTAATGATGTATAAATTACCTTAGCAATAGCGTTTTGGTACAAGACAAATGCATTTACATCTTCTTACTTCTCTGATGCATAACTGTGCCAGAGAAATGATGATGGGCACACAGAATTTAATTTTAGTATATTATCAATTTGGGTATTTTAAAATTGATCTTTTCGAGAATAATTACAAAATATCTGCTGTTTTGCACTTAAATGCACAGAGCCTGCCATTAAAGTGTTTCTACATGTATCATCACATCTTGTCTGACTGAAGTAATATGTAAAAAGAAATCAAAACAAAATCATCATTCATACCTACCCAGCATCATCCATCCACACACACGTACACATATCTCAAATACCAAATTCTGTTTAGATAGACATAAAACACAAAATCATCATCTCCCCTATACTCTCAAAGACAGGCATAGATACACTACCCCTTTCCTGTTTTCTTTCCTTCCTATTTATGATATTGAGTAGTCTTTTTGTCTTCATTGTATAGCTTTTAACAGTGAATACTGTGTATAATTTCAGATGACAGGGAGGCAGATTTGACCCAAGATGACCCAGATGCATTGACACCTGACACTATAGACAGAATACTGGAGTCAGAACTGCGTAAAGAGAGACTGCTGCAGGAAACAGAAGCCATTAAAAAAGGAGGACCAGCAGCAGTCTGGGAAGAGTAAGTTAAACCTTGGTGGAAGTTTAGATTTTGACTTAGAGGAAGTGCCTGATTCTTCTAGACCATTCACAACAGCATCAGATGAGATTCTAAATATTTCTTTTTTTATTTTTCAGAAACAAATAAGGCAAGGCTTTTTGTGTGAATTGTCTGCATTTCATATGAAATGTCAAGTATATTTTCTCATAAATATAAGAAAAGTATATTTGAGAATGTTATCTGCTATAATTTTGTGTGGTGCTTTAAGGTTAACACTTTCAGCCATTTAGTCCATACAGTGTAAATCTAGATGGGATGGCTCATAATAAGCCACCTACCTTATTATACACACCCCCCCCCCCCCCCCCCCCCCCTCTGCAAACATTGATATCAATAAGATGTACCTACATAAGAGAAAGTAAGAGCTAGGGGCCAATTCTCTCGAAGTTATTGCCCTTTGTAAAAAAATTTCTTAATGCAGAAAAAAGGCAAAAAAAGTTTGTGTGCACATTATCTCTTTAACCAATGGCTGGAATTTGACCAAACTAGCACAGATACATCATCAGGATGAGGGGAAGAAGTGGTTAGATTTTGGGGACCTTGACCTTATTTTCAAGGTCACTACATTATAAATACTCAAAAAGGAGCCTAAAGGATCCTTGTTAATGAAGTAAAAAGTTTGTGTGCACAATATCTCTTTAACCAATGGCTGGAATTTGACCGAACTAGCACAAATACATCATAAGGATGGGGCAAAGAAGTGCTTAGATTTTGGTGACCTTGACCTTATTTTCAAAGTCTCTACATTATAAATACTCAAAAAAGTGAGCCTTGTTGATGCAGTAAAAAGTTTGTGTGCACATTATCTCTTTAACCAATGGATGGAATTTGACCAAACTAGCACAGATACATCATCAGTATGGGGGAAAAAAGTGATTAGATTTTGGTGACCTTGACCTTATTTTCAAGGCCACAACATTATAAATACTCAAAAAGGAGCCTAAAAGGAGCCTTGTTGATGAATTAAAAAGTTTTGTGCACAATATTTCTTTAACCAATGGCTGGAATTTGACTGAACTAGCACAGATACATCATAAGGATGGGGCAAAGAAGAGATTAGATTTTGGTGACCATGACCTTATTTTCAAAGTCACTACACTAAAAGTACTCAAAAAAGCAAACCTTGTTAATGCAGTAAAAAGTTTGTGTGCACATTATCTCTTTAACCAATGGATGGAATTTGACCAGACTAGCACAGATACATCTTTAGTATGGGGGAAAGAAGTGAATAGATCTTGGTGACCTTGATCTTATTTTCAAGGTCACTACATTATAAATACTCAAAAAGGAGCCTTGTTAATGAAGTAAAAAGTTTGTGTGCACAATATCTCTTTAACCAATAGCTGGAAATAGACCGAACTAGCACAGATACATAGTATGAATGGGGCAAAGAAGTGATTAGATTTTTTTATTAGATTTTGGTGACCTTGACTTATTTTCATGGTCACGCCGGCACTTTGAAACTTAAATTTTGTTAGAAAAAGGTTTATGCCTTATGCGAGGGGTATCAAATAAGCGCTGCTTGTTGACAATTTTCATTAGAATTTTCATTAGAATCTGCTTCATTTTCCAGTCTGTTTGTTGTTGTTTTTTTAATTTTGCAAAAGAAGACAATTTTGTACAGAGGAATTTGCCATCCTAGTATTTGAAACCTTCCACAAATGAGGGTGCTACTTTAAAAAGAAAGAATTTGCTACTCAAAAGGAGAAAACTCATTCCTTTTAAGAATAGCTTCCAGTAAGAAGGGAGACAAAACTTCAGTGTCAGACTTATTTCTTTTGGAGGTGTATCCATTCCCCTCCATACAAATATGTGATAAGTAACTGCTTTATGACAGAATGTAGATTACTTTACATAATAGCAGGATTTTGTATGTATGAAATCCACACAGGATACCAACATTATCGTCTGATTTTGCATATGCTGTAGGGTACCTGTTTCTTGTTGTCATGAGTTAATAATTCTGTTTCATTGTCAGAGTGAGCCCATCTAAGAGACTACCTGCAGTGGTAGAGCCTTCAACTACTAGAGATCTTATCAATCTGGGGAGAGATACTACACTGTCACCAACTAAAGGTGAGAATCTTTCTAAACTCCTAGCTCTAGATAAGCTAAATAAGTACGGTGTCCTAAAATTTTGAACAGTTTATTCCATACATTTTTTACCTAAAGTTTGTTTTTTGTGTTGTTGTTTCTTAAAATATTTAGTGGAATAGCAAACTGTGTAGATCCTGATCAGTCTGATCTGGGTCTGCACTGTTAGCATATGCCATTTTATCAGAAACTTTGGCGTACAAAATGTTAGGACATTTAAGGTATTGATTTGTTGTTTGTTTGATGTGTTGTTTGCTTCCAAAGGACCCTTCTTGCAGAATTTATCATTTCTACAGCTGCTGTTAAGTGCTGTGTGGCAGCCATAAAATGTGTCCCCATACTTCACTTAAGTGTAGTTATATTTTCTGATCCTTTGGGATGATTGGGAGCTTTAAATTTATTTGAAAATAGAATATCACTCAACCATGGGCTAGGAAGCATGAACAGAGTTGTATGTTTTTGGTTTTTTTTATTTTGGTTTTACGGCACCTTTCAAGAATATTTCACTTATATGGAGCCGATCGTTCATTAAAGGTGGGCATAAACTGGAGAACCCGGGGAAAAAACACCAGACCATCTGTAAGCAGAACTTGGCTTTCCCACATATGACTCGAGCGAGGCTCGAACCACAGCAGTGAGAAACCTAATGGATTAAGAGTCAGCTGTCTTACTAGGCTACAGGGACCCCCATGTTGTATGTTACATTACTGTTTGTGAACAGACTCAATAAAACCAAACCTGCTTTTATCCTCTATCTGATGTGTCGTCTGCTTCCAAAGGATTCCTCCTTGCAGAATGTATTGATATTTTTTCTGGATACATCTCTTATCTAGAACTATAAAAAATTCTTTATAAAGTGCCTTTAAAGTTTTCATTTGAAAAGTCCCACATCATTATTATTATATTGAAGCCCTTGGATAAAGATAATTCAGAAGATAATATTTTTTTAACACCAAAGCATGTGTTGTGGATATTCATTAGAATTGTTTTATTAGCAAATCTGGTGAGTACCCATTTCATTTATTAGTGCAAATATTGAAAAAATATCTTAAATCATCGCTTTTAACCCTTGTCATGCTGAATAAATTAAAATGCCACACCCACTTCTGATTTTCATCCAGTCGGATTTCTTGATTTGCCTTGTTGCTATAAATTCACATACTTAATGGCAAACTGAAGAAGCCAACTGATCTGGAGCTACGCTGTTTGCAAAGGCAGGGTATATCCGGGCTCAGCAGGACAAGGTTTAAAAGGGTCAATGTCCTAAAAAATGAAAATTTGAGCTGCAACATGAGAAAACATACCTTCTGACATGTGTGTCCAATGAAATCAGACTATGCAGTCTGATCAAGAGTCTTCATTGTCCACATGAAGAAACTTTTCATCCTTGGCTATCCAAAAAGCACCCAGTGAAGAATACGATCAGACTGGGCACATATGTCTGAAGTTTTGTTTTCTACTCTGTAGAATAGTTAACAGTGTAGGAGCAGTTTGAGCTGGGGTGGCTCTGCTTGTCTAAACCATTTTGCCAGAAATATTTATATATGAAATTTATGAAGACTTACAGTATCCAA
This sequence comes from Anodontia alba, assembly GCA_964016985.1. Classification (NCBI taxonomy): domain Eukaryota; kingdom Metazoa; phylum Mollusca; class Bivalvia; order Lucinida; family Lucinidae; genus Anodontia; species Anodontia alba. The sequence goes on from OZ024828.1 coordinate 60,913,907, forward strand.
CCATACAAATTTATGAAAGTTTACTGTGCATAAATAAAAATTTAATAACCTATTTATTATGTCCCTATAATAAACAGTCCCCAGCAATGGAGATCTGAATTAGGAAGTAGTTTTTAAAACTGTAAGAAACACTCACATACTGGACCTTTGCATATCTGTACCATTGTGGTTCCCAGACATACATTGAAAAATTTTATTGTCATAAGTTGTCATATTTCCACTTAACTAGGAGCTAGAGATACCACAGCTGACCTGATAAGGGAGAGTGAAGTGATAGAACAGAGGCTTAAAGATCAACGGTCACAGCCCAGACCAATTGTAAGTTCAGAGTTATTAATTATTTATTTGTTGTTTTGAAAGATTGAACTTCCAAGTCTTGTGTTTGCACTTCTGGTACGAAATTTTATCCTTTTGCAGACTAGAGTTGTTAGACAACATTTTATGCTGAAGATAGGTCTTGGCCATTTTATTTAAGGGACTGCAAATACTAAGTAGATTTTTCACCAGTTTTTACAAGGGAGGCGATTTTTATGATTTTCTTTGCTTTCCTGTACACTGAGCCCCTTCTGATGGAACAAATTAGGGCAGTGAATTCTTTCCTTTTAAAGTAGACCCCTTTTTAAATGAGGCTGGGGGACAATTTTGATATGGTTATCCCACCCCACTGACCCACTCAACCAGCAACTCCTCAGCTGCTGTTAAGCTGACATGTTAATTGATTGAATAAAAATTGGGAGGTTCTGAAAAAAACAAAAAGTGAGGTTCTTATTTTTGCATTTAATAAATAAGAAAATTTCAAAATAAAACTTTGAGGAAACAATTTGTAAAACTGGGTTATTGGAGCCAAATATAAATGAGTCTTATTAAAAAATAAGGAGATTAAATATATCTCTAATGCATCACAATAAATAACCCTTCACAGTTTCTGGTGATTTGAATGAGTTCCCACAAGCTATGTTTTGATGCAAAAATGATGAAAAAATTTTACCTTAATTGTCACCTCAGTTATATTGACGTTGCAAAGGTTCACATACATAAGTTGATATTTTCCAGCTTGAAGAACCCAGAGCAAGGTTTGAAGAACCAAAACCAAGGTTTAAAGAACCAGAACAAAAGCTTGAAGAACCTAAACCAAGCGATGATCTTCGAACTAACGGAAGAAAATCTCCGGAGTCAGTCCCACAGAGAACTGAAGGTAATTGAAAATTTGACAAGTATAAGTAAATAAGGTTGTCTCCATATAAAAGAGTATTCAACCCTTTCGTCCTGCAGACTAAAACATACCTGTGCAAACAATGTAGATTCAGATAAGGTGGCATTAACAAACCATCTCATCAGGATCTACACTGTTTGCAACTCTTTTTTTTATTTTTGACTTAGACTCCTATTTGGAACAATGATTCTGACCACATTCTAAGATGGAAGAGTCCACTTCAAAAACTCAGGAATGAAAGGGTTAAGTTAAGATTTTTCATGTTCTTCTAGAAAAGCTTTTAAAAACAAGATTGCACAGCATGTGTCTTAAGTAGAGAGCAGCAAAAAAGTAATTTTCTATCCCCAACTTTTCTATCAGGTACTACACTGTTTACACTTCCACTGATTCAAGAAGGGCAGTTATCAGTATCTGGTGAATGAATATGCATAAGTGCTGGTTAACCGCAAAGAGGATGAAACTTGGCCAGGAAAAGTGAGGTTAGGTAAACTGACCGGCTCAGTATGACTTTAATAGTGTTGACAGGGCCATTTAAGTACAAACCAACTACACTGTTTGTTTATACAGTTTGTAAACTTTGTTTCAAAACAACCAAAACTGTGCAAAACTGCTTAAGTATGACTATTCTCTAGGAAAATTCTGCAAACAACAGATTGATGACATTTTTCTCAGAAAATAGACTTTGACATAAACATAAAAATTGTCTCCTTAGGACACAATTTGCATGAAATATCAAAGCTATTTTCTAAGTAAAACAAAAACAAAAAATATTTCAAAATATTGTCTGCTGAAAATTTTACGCAGTATGCTAAGCATTAAACTCTCGTCGTATTTCATAGACAAAAAAAAATACATATATTCATGCAACGAAAGCTGACCTCAGTCTGCTCATTCATAGTTTGATCCACAGCCTTTATTGTCCATCTACAAAGCTGATAGATACTGTAAATCATATTGATGAATATCAAAGGTCCTAATCAGTGCAGACTATGCAGGCTGATCTGAGTCTGCTGGGTGTACATTTAAGGTGCATTTTTTTGCATCCCACATAGCATTCTGCTAAATCTATATCAGACTGGTGTCAGCCCAACAAGAATCCTACATTTGTTTACATCCCAGATACCATTCTGCTTAAATCTATATCAGACCGGTATCAGCCCAACAGGAATCCTACATTTTCTTACATTCCAGATAGCATTCTGCTTAAATCTATATCAGACCAGTATCAGCCCAACAAGAATCCTACATTTTCTTACATTCCAGATAGCATGCTGCTTAAATTTATACCAATATCAGTTCAACAGGAAGCCTATGTTTTCTTACATTCCAGATAGCATTCTGTTTAAATCTAAATCAGATTGTTATCAGCCCAACATCCTGCATTTTCTTACATTCCAGATAACATTCTGCTTTAAGCTACATCAGAATGTTATTGGTCCAACAGGAATCCTGTGGGGCTGATAAGAGTCTGCTGTAGATTTAGGCAGAATGCTAACTGGGATTGCAGCTTATATATTAAAAGCTATGACTGGCCCTCTGGATAGAAAGGCAATTTCTTGTATGCTGAGGTTGTCTCCTTTTGCAGTGTGATGGCAAAATCATTAACCCATTTTAAACTGAATACACTCTCCACACACTATATATTGGAAGAATTGAATTTCAATTTTAGGTATGTCAGGCTATGTGATTTAGATATGACTTGGAGAAAAAAATGGCTAAATTATTTGCAAACAGTGGAGACCCTCATCAGATTCTGCATTCTGCAGCATCTGGTCTGGGTCTGCACTGTTAGCCGGTTACCCTTTGGGGGTCTCCAGACTAAAATGGGCTCAGATGTTTCCATTTATCTTACAAACACTGAAAAGTAATTTCATGGTATGATTCTGACTGTAAAAAATTACTAAGACTAAGAAAATCTAAGTTTAACCTTTTCAACCCAGTAGACCAAAACAGATACCTGTGCAAAAAGCGTAGATCAAGATATGGCTTGTAATGAGCCATCCCATTTTGCCATTCTGTTATTGATTTTTTACTGAAACCCCATTTGCAAAAATGGATATGTCCAATTTCAGAGATAGAAAAGTCCATTTCAGAAACTCAGGGGTGAGAGGGTTAAGATGCTTGTATTTTTTTAGGCATTATTCGAGACAGGAGTGCCCGTGATGAGGTCATAAGACGGTTAGAGAATGATCCAAGATACAAGAGCTTATTACCACCCACAAAAACCCATGACATGAACAGAAGAGAAGCTGGTGAACCTGCTGATAAGGATGATGATACTTTTACCACACTGAGAAACATGGTGGAGGAGACTGCCGAGTTGGCGAGAGCTGCTGTAGGAGCCAGTCCAAGTAGAGCTAAATCCATTCTGGAAACACTGGAGTCAGGCCAGGCACAGAGAAGGTAAAAGTGTATGGGGCTAGGCCAGCAGGAACTACAGAAAAATTGTGATATTAAGACCACCTTTGGATCTGCTTAGAAATGGTCTTATTAGTGGGGTGGTCTTAATATTGACTAAAAAATAATAAGGGAGAAGTCATTTCTAACTGGCAAAAGCTACTCTTAATAGCGGACTGGTTTTAATTTTGAGTGGTTTTAATAGCAAAATTTTACTTTAAATCTTAATGAAAAACCTTAGCCGAGGCGAGTCATTACCCTGCTGTGAGTGACAACTAGCATACAGAGGAGTTACTTATTTTGCCTTTTCATTTCCCCATTAGAAGACTTGATACATTTGCTATATTTTCCACCATTTTATACAAGATTTTGTGACTTCCTGTTGCTTTTCTGCATACTATTCCCCTTCTGAAAAGGTATCTACTCTGAATATAAAGAATTCGCCCTTCTTAAAAGGCACCTACTCTAAAAGGAAAGAATTTGCTCCCTTTGTTTGGAAATTCTTTCCACCTAGATTAGTCGCCTTTTTCAGAAGGGAGGTAAGATCATTTTGCTGAAAGTGTACTTATACCCCATAAAATAGGGCTTGCTATTAGATATTTGAAAGAAATTAATCAGAATAAATGCCAAGCCTTTCAAAGTATCATGGGTTTCAAAGGGTATCATGGCATTTATTCAGACCTGTTTTAGAAGAAAGTAAGAATAATTCCATATACATGTACGTGTATTTGTATCCTAAATGTTAAGACATAAATGCCTTAGAAGACAGTGCAGACCTAGATCAAATTTCTTCTAGACCTTGGTTGCCACCATTCGGCCAGCAGTTTTTGAACTCTTTGCCAGGCAGCCTAATGTACTTGTTCAAGTTTTAACCCTTCTCTTGCTGAGCATGACATGCCCTGTCTAAGCAAACAGTATAGATCTGAAGAAGCCAACTGATCTGGATCTTCACTGTTTGTCATTAAATATGTGAATTTCTATCAAAAACCCGGATCAAGTAATCTGATTGGCTGGAAATTAGAAGTGGGTGTGGCATCTTAATTTATTCAGCATGACAAGGGTTAAGATAAGTATGGTAACAGGTTTAAGGTGTCCAAGTATTTAGGATAATTATAAATCGATCTCATTTGGCAGATACACCACAACCTCTTTATAACACTATTGTTGGGGTCCATAGCATAAACCGTGTTAGTTAAACAACCGTGTTATATCCAAACAAAAATGTTTAGATTATATTGAAAAATGACCATTTATGGTCATTTTTCAATATAATCTATACATTTTTGGGATCCATCTTTGAACCGTGTTATATCCAAAACCATGTTATAACGAACCGTGTTATAAAGAGGTTGAAGTGTATTGAATGAAGATAAAAGGGACAGTAGATGGCCTTCCATTTCTATGTGGGAGACAATTTCAGCGACTTCTTGTTTGCTTTCCTATAGGATAAGCCCCTTCTGAAAAAGGGTCTACAGTAAAAGAAAAGAAACTGATAGACGGGTTGAGTCTAATGAATAACACTAAAGGTACTCTCCAAACTCCTACTTCTGGTTCCAACTTCTGCTCCACTGCCATTTAGAATTGACTTAATTTTCTTCTGAATTTTCAGGCCATTTATAAGCACTAGTAGAGGTGGAACTAGCCCTTACAAAGGACGTTCTCCAGTCCGAGGAACAGTGTCAACCACCCCTGTGAGGTCAAGACGAGACAAGGCAGAACAGCAGGGTAGAGCTGGATCAGCTAAAAGAGCATCACCATCTGCCAGAAGACCTAGTCCAAAGGCAGCTGACAGGCTGTCTGACACAGAGGTAACAGACACTATAGAATATGCTTCATAGCTCGATAAGAGGGGGTATCCAAGAAATATTTTCTTAGTTCTCCATGAAAACATATGTTGTGGGTACTCATTAGAAGTGCATTGGTGAGGCACTTCTAATGAGTACCCACAACATATGTTTTTGTGGAAAAAATAGGAAAAATATCATAACTTTTCAGTTGGGAAAAAAAAGTGCCTTATCTGGAGCAATGGTGCTTTATCTGTAAAAGTTGTTTCCTTAACCATGTTTGGTAACAGGAATCTCTGGTAATTAGATTGGCTAATGTTGATGTGTAGTCAGGCAGGCTTTTTTCTTGTCCTCTATAAGCCCTTTGTAATAGATGACCATGCTTGGTAAGAAATAATAGAAATAATAATAGTATTGTGTACAAGAATGGCATATCTGCTACTCTGACTTTTTCAGTTATCTCTGGTAATTAGATTGACTGATTAATGTCAATGAACAGTCAGGCAGGCTTTTTTTTTCTTGTCCTTTGAAAGCCCTTTGTACTATTTTGACCATACTTAAGATTATAGAATATAATAATATGTTAATGTACAGTATTAGAATAGCAACTCTACCACTCTTGACTTTTTTCTGTTATTTCTCCTCACTCATTGATCAGTTTCTTGTACAGTGTATGACTGAATTCTCTTCAAAATATGTTGAGGACACCTAGTAGGATTATATGACAAGACGAGACACTCTCCCGTAAAAGTATAACACCTCTACCTGTCTTTTTCAGTTATCTCCCTTTACTTAATGGTAAATATCTTGAGTGGTCTATAGCTTGAGTTTTCTTTTGAATATTTGGTTGTTAACTTGGTTTTACATTGAGGTTGTAGTGCATATGCACACAGCAAAGGTACAGATCAGCCTGCACATCAGATTAGTCTGATCATGCCTTCATTTTCCACCAGCAGATGTTACAGTTTTACAGTTTCTGCGGGTCATTAGAAAAATCCCAGATTCGACTGCATGGATGGACAACCTGATCTGGACCTTTGCTGTTAGCATACATTCTATATAAGACCCCTTTTTGTCTGGCACAAACCATATTGTTTCCAATATTATCATCTTTATATTTGTTTGACATGTCTTTTAAAACTTAGCATGCTGGGTAAATTTTTCAACAGACAACATTCCAAAATATTTTTCTTATTTTTTCCAGAAAATAGGGTGTGATATTTCATGCAAATTGTCTCCTTAAGAGACAATTTGCATGAAATAACACACCATATTTTCTGGGAAAAACATGAAAAATATTGTCAATATGTTATCAACTGAAATTATAAAGAGAGTGTTAAAGGCTAAGAAGTATGAAATATATGTAATATAATTTTAGTAGCAAATACATGTATAATTTCAGCTGACCCCAAGTAAAGCAAAAAGAAAAGTTTCTTTTCTGGTGGATAGATCATTGACAGATTCTAGTCCCAGTATAGAAAAATCCAGCCCTCTCAGGTATGTGTACATTTAAAATTCACTGTTAAGAGTGGCCACATAAGTACGTGAGAAAAAAACTATTTCCACTATAATTTGACAAATGTTAACTGACCGTGTAGCACAGGAGTACCCTATTTTGACATTGAAATGTCAATACTCCTCATGATGTAATGGTGAGGAAATGTTTATCTGTTTATACACTTTATTCTGAGCCAAAGTTCCATGTTTAGTTTATGGTGTCTTTTTATACCCTGCCACACAATAGTGGCGGGGTATTATGGTTTCAGATTGGACGTCCATGTGTCTGTCTGTCCATTGGGCATATGTCTGTGCGAACATCCTATTATGAGCAAGATCTTTATTGTTCGCTGTTTAGCTTATCTTGTATCCAAATACTGAATGCGGAGAGAAAATGTACTCAGATAATATTGTACAGATGCTCAGACTGCTATGGGCCTATGCTTTTTTGTTCACTGTTAAGATTATCTTGTGTCTAAGTACTAAATGGGGAGAGAAAATGTATTCAGACAAGATTGTACAGATTCCCAGACTGCTAGTGGCCTGTGCTTTTTTGTTCACTGTTTAGATTATCTTGTGTCCAAATAATAAATGGGGAGAGAAAATGTACTCAGACAAGATTGTACAGATGCCCACACTGCTATGGGTATGTGCTTTTTTGTTCACTATTTAGATTATCTTGTGTCCAAATACTAAATGCTTTTTCACAAGCATAGCTCTAGATAATGTACTTTTTCAACCAAAAACAATGTTACTGTTTTTTCTTATTTGCCACAAAAATATGTTGTGGGTACTCAATGAGGCACTTTTGATGAGTACTCACAGCATAGGTTTTTGTGAATAAATATGAAAAATTCTCATTTGGATTCCCCTCTCATCTGAAGCTATGCATATATAAGGAATATTTTTTTTGCTCGTGATATAGCTCAGTTATATTGAAATAAATTTGCAGGTACATTTTGTGGAAATCAGAATTTCTTACGACATGGTTCAAAATTTTTTCCATTACAGACAGTCCCCTCTGAAAGTTGGTGCAAGGGGAAGAACAGCCAGGTCTGATGGGAGTTATCTTTCCTTTGATATGTATGGTGATAAAGAAAATACCAGCTATGAAAATTTGCTCAAGAAACAGTATGTATGCTTTGTGAATTGTACATGACTGATGTTGGGACTAATTTTACATTTACCCTGTTTTTGACCATACCATACCAGCATGTTCACCACTACCTCTTTATAACACAATTGTTGGGATTCAAAGCAAAAACCCTGTTAGCCAAATAACTGTGTTGTATCCAAAAAAATGTATAGATTATATGAAAAAATGACCATAATGGTCATTTATCTATATAATCTATACATTTTTGTTTAGATACAACACTATTGGGGTTCACCTTTAAGCTTTCTATGGTAAATGCCCTAAAATTTTGTACACCAAAATGTCTGACAAACTTGCCTATGCAAACAGTATAGACCCAGATCAGACTGCTCCTGAAAGAGCAGTCTGATCAGGGTCTATATTGTTTGCCAATCCACTAAGTATTTTAAGAAACAACTGCATAAAAAGCAAAAATTAGGCCAAAAAAGGATGCAATAAAGTGTTCAAAATTTTAGAACATTTAGTGTAATATGTAATGCTCCAGCTAGCCCTATACAGAGGGGCGGGCCACCCCTCTTGCCCATTTCTGCCGCCCCTCTACCTTTTTAAAGCTGCCTACTGGCTTATTTCAACTCCAGACATCAAACCCTACACTTTGGTGAAAGTTTCATTAAAATCGGACCAAAGTTAAAAAAGTTATCAATATTTACCACTCTCTGGGCTTTCAGCAGATGACAAATTGATGATATTTCTCCCAGAAAATAGCATTTGACATTTCATGCAAATTGTCTCCAATGGAGACATTTTGCATGAAATGTCAAATTCTATTTTCAGGGAAAAAATAAGAAAAATATTTCAGTAAGTCATCTGCTGAAAATTTTACCCAGAGTTGATACTAAGCACATCACATGACACATGGTGTCCTCATTCTGGTATGACCTTGCCAGAAGTGCCCTATCCGGCACCCCTCTGCCCTGAAATCCTAGCTGGAGCACTGATATGTGAAACTGTCTCATAATGGACTATCTTATAAAGAGATTCCAGTGTACCACATTGTCAATTGCTCAAGCCGTATCATACCGCAGAAGCTGAATTGAATGAGCCATTTGATCTCCCAAAATTTACAGACAACCTTCTTTATACCGACACTCAATACAAAGACAAAATTCGTTATAATGACAATTTGACTGTCACAAAACTTTCGCTTAAGAGGTAAGAATAAGTCACAAATTATACAAGAATATTGTATTTAATACTTCAAAGAAACATATGATTTGGATATTTGTTTGAATTGCCTCAGTGAGGTGATTCTAACAAATATCCAAAACATATGTTTATGAGAAAACAACAACAAAACAAAACCTTTCTTACATATCAGTATACTTATTGAGTATTCTTTACAACAGCAAATTCATTTTAATGGCAACGTCTTTGGGAATAAATATGTCATTGTAACGAGGGTTCACTGTATATTATACTGCCTTATTTCACCTCAAATCTGATGTCACAGGAGTATATAGGTGGCTGAAAAGTAAGCACTCCTTTGCATCACAAGTTGCTGGGTTTGAATCCTGCTAGAGGGATAGTTCAGCTCATCACTGTACAGCACTTCATTGCAAAATTCATCAGATGGTACTTTTACCTTAAAGGTCTGCCGAAAGACAAAGATGAAATACAAAGTTAGGAATGGGAGTTGTAAATGTTTATTTGTTTGTGTTGAGGTTTTATGGCCCAGTCAACCCAATGGGGTCATGTCAAGCACGGTCAGTTTACCTAACCACATGTTTACTGGGCAGGCTTAGTCCTCTAAGTGGTTAACCAGTATTGTGCACATTCTTTGGCCAGAAACTGACAACTGCCCTTCTTGAATCATCAGAAGGGAGAGAATGACCGTAGAAAATATTTCATGATCAATCCCCACGAAAGAATGTTGCCGACCTCAGCAGGGGTTGAACCCATGACCTCCTGGTCTCCAGTTGGACGGCGCATCCAACTGAGCCACCGAGGCCAGTTGTAAATGTAAACCTTCAACTATAATTTCCTAGCAGATCTCTGTTACTTGTATCATTTTGCTACTTTCTTATGATTCAGGATAAACAAAGATGCTTTTTTGGTAACCAAAAGGTAATGATATTTTTCTTATTTCTCCATGAAAACATATGTTATGTGTACTCATTAGAAGTGCCTCATTGAGGTACTTCTAATGAGTACCCACAACATATGTTTTCATGGAGAAATAAGAAAAATATTTGGATACCCCTCTTATGTGTAGTAATGGTTATGCTTTTACAGATATGAAGAAATAGTTGCTGATGTGTTGAGTGATGATGAATCGCCCTCCCGTCCTACCTCAGATTACAGACAGAAAAAATCTACGGCCTTTTCAGGCAGACCAAAGGCCTTTTACACTGTTGGGGAAACACGAAAAATTGTACGGGATGAAAAGGAAGCTGGGAGGAGAAAAATGGGAGTATGTACCTTTTTCCTCTTTGTGTGTGTGTGTGTCTGTGTATGTATGCATATGTGTGTGTGCATGCATGTGTGCTTAACAGAACATATAAATTGTCCATGCCCAGCACTAGGTGATAAAATGGACATATTCTAATTTTAGGATAAGTGTAGTAATGAATTATGTCCATGTATTTAGGTAGATAGTGAAGATCAAATAAACATTTACCATTATCCCTAGCCATGAAGTGCATGTAGCCGATTCACACCTGCAAGATGTCCTTATGATATGAATAAATGACGTGAGAAACAAGCCACTAATCCTGAAATTCTAACTTTCCATGCTGTGATGGTCTGCATGGGGTTTATTGACTACTGTTTAATGGCCTGATTTTTTATTGACTACAAATTTGGCCAAAAATTTTAGTGACTACTGATTTTTGCAATGTAGAATTTAATGATTAAGCCCCCACAAAAAAAAACAACAACAAAATAAACTGATTTTTTGTGAAAATAGCTTTATCAATTTCTGAATAAAGGGCTAAAATTTAATGATTAGCGATTTTTGGTACCCCCCATCCAGACCCTTATTTTTTCTATAAAATTAGATCTGACAATCAAAATGTCAAAGCCTAATATCCAGGAAAATTAAGAAAAGTATTTCAGAATGTCGTCTGCTCTTATTTTTCTAGAAAATGGGATCTGACACTTCATGAATCATCATATTATCATCATAAGATTTTTGATTAACGTGCAGGTACAGGGGCAACACCCGCATCAGTGGGCCCCCTTTCAGGTAGCTGACTTGCTGCATGCATTGTAGATCTAAGCCAGATCTCCAGGTATGTCAGGACATTACCAACAGAACTTTGATGTCTGTTGGCACTGCCTAACTCAGATTCTATTGTTGTGATTGCCATAAAGAATTTGGAACAGCTGTTTTTACGGGATCACCTGTCCTAGTTGGCATCCCAGCTCAGTTCTTTAATGGCATCTGAGAATTCACGCCATTCTCACACTCAGGCAGTGTGCTTTGCCGTTGTCCTTATAAAGAAAAGATTGTCTGCCAAACCACAATAGATAGAACATCAAGCCATTGGTCTGTAGATGATTGCCGCCTAGCTCTGCCACCCAGGTTGTGGCAGCCTCATAACCCTGAAGGTGGGGAGGCAACAGTGATAGAAGGCAGCCTAACATTCCCACACTCCTATTGAGTGTCACAGCTGGATGCATATCCAGGACCAATGAAAATTGTCTCAAATCTTGTTTGCTAGGAGAATTAAGAAAAGTATTTCAAAATGTCTGCTAAAATTTTTACCCAGCATGCAAAGTGTAAAGTCCATTTGTCTCCTCGGTGATGAGCTGAAGGAGAATAGATACATTTTCAGGGGAGGCAACTCTATTGTATTTGTTTTTCCTTTCTTCTGAAAAGTGGGTCTGCTTTGGAGCAGATTCTTTCCTTTCAGAAGTTAGACAAAACTATTTCAAAGGAGTTACCTCCTCTGAAAGTATCAATTCCCCTAAAAGTAAAACAAGCCGGCCTTGATGACTCAGTCGGATGCATGTCCAACTGGTGATAGGAGGTCGCAGGTTCAATCCCTGCCGGTAGTTAATGAAGAGTAATGACCTTAAAACATTCAAATCTGAAACAGCGCATATGTGCATGCTGATCTATGTCTATGCTGTTTGCATATATCATACTATGGATTCCTTTTTGGAGGGGCTCAATTATGTTACAAGAGAGAATATTGTCAACTTACCTGAATAAAAAAAAAATATCATCTTGATATTGTTTCAGTTTCTACAGAAGATTTACCGCGAAGATCTAGATGAACTGATAGATGAAGCTGACTATGAGATGTACAAAAACAGAAAGGCAGCTAAAGAGACGGTAAATAAAATAGTACACCAGTGACCACAACTTCTTAATAACACTATTGCTGGGATCCAAAGCAAAAGCCATGTTTGCTAAACAACTGTGTTTTATACAAACAAAAATGGTCATTTTCCGACATTGGCTGCAAACCAAATTGTACAGATTATATAGGAAAATGACATGGATACAAATAAAAAAATATAGATAATGCAGGAAAATGACATGGATACAGCAAAAATTATAGATTATATAGAAAAATGACAGGGATACAACAAACATGTATAGATTATGTATAGATTATATAGGAAAATGATATGGATAGAAGCAAAAATGTATAGATTATATAGGAAATGACCATAAATGGTCATTTTCTATATAATCTATACATTTTTGTTTGGATACAACACATTTGGGGTCCACCTTTAAACCGTCTGATATCTGAAACCTTGTTATGAACTTTCTTATAAAGAGGTTCCAATATACTTATATTGTGATTAAATAGAATACAATACTGCAGATTTTAGTTTATGAACCATGACTTGCCAAAATGTGATAACAGAGTAATGCGGACAGCAAAGGCCCATATCTGTCTGAACATCTGCATAGTCTTATCAAGATCTTTAGGGTGAGGCAAACGAGGTTTATACAATTAGCATATATGGTATATGTGTATTTATTTTCCCTCAGACTGTTCAATTAATATCATTGACTTGTCTTTCAGGAGGCTGAGTACAAGAAGAAAGTCCTGACAGGTATCAAACCGTCACAGACTGTAGATTCAAAGACACCAGGTTAGGATTATTTGAACTTCACCATTCAGAAATAGTGCTTTAAGCATATGTGAACTGTAAAGCCCAGGGCCCAGTTGTTCAAAGCGTTGTTAGCTTAAGGAGCTGGTTAAGGGTCATTTCGTTAACTGTTTTAGCGGATTCAATATACAATATTCTGATATTTTTTGCTGAAAAATGTGAGTAGCTTTTGCAGCAAAAAATGTCAGCATATTTGCGTATCACTCAATGTAAATTTTAACGAATAGTTAACTAACGAGACCGTTAGCTTTGAACAACTGGGCCCAGATTAGTCTGTGGCTCTGCACATTATGATCAGTCTTTACAATTCACTTTTAGAAACTTTGATTATTTTAGAATTTGCTGACAAAATGCAGTGACACAAACCAGACTACATGAATACACTTCAGAGCTCTAAATACAGAAGATCTTTTATGAGTGGTCATTTCATATAAAATTTATGAAACAAGTCTTTGGCCACGGGATTTATTATTCTGTTTATTATATGATTTATGACTTTTATTTCCATAGAAGTTGAATCGATTTTCAACAGAAAACATAATGGTCACTGTCAACATCATGACATTACAGGCCAGTATCCAAATATTATGTAACGTGATAATATTATTTTTATGACATGACATTATCCACTGAGTACACTACAATCTCTTTATAACACGGTTCATTATAACACAGTTATGGATATAACAAGATGCAAAGATGGATCCCAAAAATGTATAGATTATATTGAAAAAATGACCATAAATGGTCATTTTTCAATATAATCTATACATTTTTGTTTGGCTATAACACGGTTGTTTAACTAACACGGTTTATGCTATGGACCCCAACATTATGTTATAAAGAGGTTGCGATGTACTAGCAACATCATACGATAAAAGACGGATATCCAGATGTCCTCATGAAGGCACTTCTAATTAGTACCCATACATGCCATACCTCACACTGTGAGACAAAATCTCACAGAATTTTGGCCCTTCTAGACCCCATTTCCCATAAGATTTTCAAATCTCACAGAATTTTCATATCATTTAATAAGCTACTTTTTGAAGAATCAGAAATAAATCACACATTAGCATGGCTATCCCAAGCTTTACTCATTAAAATAATGGCTTTTAACTTACTTCTGTAAGCTTGAAAGTGATTTTCATAAAAATCTCACAGAATTTCATCAAATCTCCCCTAAAAATTTGCAAAATCTCACAGATTTCTGTCAACAGCTAATGGCATGTATGAGTACCCTGTAATGGTACCCATCAAACACAGTACACCTAGCTCATATTGGATGCTTATTGGTTTGAATGTAAAGTGTATAGGGAGATTTTGGTACTGAGTGTGTCTGGAAGTGCTATGAAAGCGAAACTGAACAAATGCATGTGTAAACACATTACCAGCTTATATAGCTGAAGGCCCATTGAGAGCTATAAAATCTTATAAAACTGTTACCCCGTCCATGCTGTTTCATATAATTACTGTCTTTACCATAAGTATTCAGACAGACAGGCCTGAGCAAATGTTGCAGACACAAGTAAGATGGCACTCATCCAGCAGATTTTTAGATACATCAACAGGGAATAAAATGGAATTGTTCAAATTTAGTTCAGTTGTCCAAATTTTTGTTTTCCAGCTCCGTCAGTGTTAAAGAAGAAGACTCGTAAAGCTGCTCCATTTGTGAGTAGTAAGGTGAAGAAAACATCCCCACCGAAGACGTCTGTCATATTACAGAAACCAAAGCGCTGTAAGTTGGATCTTTTATTGTAGTTTCTAACTGCATGATTCGTGGACTGTATTATCATATATATATATCTAGTGCTTTTAAACTAATGTACATAGTCATTAATGGATAACCCAGCAGTAGTAGATATAATGGGCTTTAGTGTGAGAAATGTATCATGTGACATGCCTGCAGCTAATCAGTCTTCTTTTGACGTTTTGTGAATAGAAAAGTACCCCATGTAAGGCTGGCTAATCAGAGCTGAAAAGATCATTGATTATCAGTCATGTCATTGTGATCGATAATCGATTAGTAATCTTTGAAGATTTGGTCATAATTTTACCTGTACAATTTTATCTGTCTACCTGAGCATGACTCTTACCATATGTTATACTTTTCTGCATGTGTTTGGTCAGACAAGCTTGAGCAAACAGTGTAGACCCAGATGAGGTGCCGCAAATGCAGCATCTCAGGGTCTACACTGTTTGCCACTCATTCAGCTATTTTTAGACACAGCATTTAGTAGTAAATTGTACTTATTCAAATTTTAGATAAAATATGGTAAGGAGTTGAGGTGTCTGAATACTAAGGGTAAATACGCTAAAGTAACAGACACAGAAATAAAATGATCGATTATCAGCAAATCTGTAATGATAATTGTTTTTGTGGTATTTATCGATAAATTAATCGATTATCCGATTAATTGTTCCAGCCTTAACCCCATGCTTATCCAGGCTGACGGTGAAGAGTGATTAAACTGGACATATGCACAGGCTGTTTTGCAGGCCTCGGTGGCTCAGTTGGATGCTCCGTCTGACTTGAGACCAGGTGGTCGCGGGTTCATCCCCCACCGAGGTCGGCAACATTCTTTTGTGGAGATTGATCATGAAATATTTTCTATGTTCATTCTCTCCCTTCCGCTGATTCAAGAGGGGCAGTTGTCAGTTTCTGGCAAAAGAATGTGCATAATACTGTTAACCGCTTAGAGGACTAAGCCTGCCCAGTAAACATGTGGTTAGGTAAACTGACCACACTCGACATGACCCCATTGGGTTGACTGGGCTGTAAAACCTCAACATAAACAAACAAACAGGTTGTTTTGAATATTCACAAGGTAGACACGTCATAAGGAACATTTTGTCTTGCTGTGGCTCATGTTAGCATTTTAACATTAGTAGTACAAGAGTACAACTAACAGATGACATTTGAGTGTTTTTTTTTTTTTTTAGCTCACCTGAGATCTAAGTGCTCATGGTGAAGTATTGTGATTGGTCAGTGTCCTTCGTCTGTCGTCTGTCATGTGACAGCAGTAATTTGCTTTAAATAACATCTTCTCCTACACCCTTGGGCCAATTGAATCGAAACTTGGTAGGAAGTATCGAGGTGACTTGTAGATCAAAATTAGCTAAAATAGTTCCAATCAGAAATCCAGGGTGGTTGGGTGGTGCGAAGGTGTCATTTATCTTACGTCACCGGGGAGTCCAACTGATATTGGCTTACAGCTGGGCAAGGCCTGCTATCCTTGTAGCAGGTAAGGGTAGAGGAGAATGTTTTTATTTCTTCTTTTTCTTCACTTTCATTCCTGTTCCTCTTTCTTTCCTGTCCCTCTCTTTCATTACTATCTCTTCTATCTCTTTTCTCCCTTTCTCTGGGAGACGACACAAAATGACCCACAAGGGTTGACATGTCGTTAAAAACCCAACTCAGTCAATCAAGATGGCCACCACAGCTGCCATCTTGAATATCTATTTTCAACTTATTCTCCTGAAGTGAAAGGCAATTGAGTCAAAATGTTGTAGTAAGTACTGGGGAGACCTGTACATAAAAATCGCTAACATTATTCCAATTGGAAATCCAGGATTGCTGTCATAGCCGCCATTTTGAAAATCTATTTTGAACTTTTTCTCCTGAACCGAAAGGCCATCTGACTTAGTAGGAAATATCTGGGTGACTTGCAGGCTACAGTGGCTATCTTGAAAATCTGTTTTGAATTTCTTCTCCTGAACAGAAAGCCAATTGACTCGAAACTTAATAGGAAGTATCGGCGTGACTTATTGATAAAAAATAGCTTAACTATTTGCCATAGGAAATCCAAGATGGCCACCACAGCCACCATTTTGAAAATCTATTTTTAACTTATTCTCCTGAAGTAAAAGGCTAATTTAGTTGAAACTTTGTATTAAGTATAGGGAGACCTATAGATAAAATATCCAAGATTGCCGTCATGGCCGCCATTTTGAAAATCTATTTTGGACTTCTGAACCGAAAGGACAGTTGACTTCAAACTTGAGAGTATCAGTGTGACTTATAGATCAAAAGTAGCTAACATCATTCCAATCGGAAATCCAAGATGGCCACCACATCTTGCAAATCTGTTTTGAACTTCTGAACCAAAAGGCCAACTGACTGGAAACTTGGTAGGAAATTTCCCTCTCTGTATAGAGAGAGTGAGATTTTAAATGCAGATTAGAGAATTAAAAATAAATATTGACCCTTAAAGCATCATTCCAGTCTATAGCATATGACATTCAGAATGTTTTTTAATTATTTTTCTGATAAGATAAAGCTTGACAGTTCATGTGAATTGTCTGCCTAACATACATTTCACTGGAAATATCAAACATTGTTTTCTCAGAAATTTAAAAAAAAAAAAAAAAATATTTTAAAATCTCATCTGCTGCTGTTGTGATTGACACTAACTCTGCATGCTGGGGTAATTTTGCAAGCTTTTTTGTCATCTGTGGATTTCTTTTTAAAATAAACTTCCAAAAAAAAATCCTTCACAAATACCATTAGAATGTCAAACAGGTTGGATCCAGATCAGGCCCGACATTTTGTAGGGCCTGATCTGGGTCCAAACTGTTTGCAAAAGTTATCAGCAGATGACAGAAAGCACCACTAGCGGGGAAAAAGTTAAAAAGATTAAATTCAACCTAATAGTATGACTTCCATGTAGCAAATATCTTGATATACTTACAGTGACAATAAAAGATGATGATGATATTCTACCCCTACTCCTTGAAGAATTTCCACACCTACATCTGTCCCTACATACCTGGCATGAACTGTGGAGGAAAGGTTTGCAACAGATTGAACAGATTACACATGCTCATCAGGAAGTCAGACGAAAAAAGACCAGGGCTCAGGCACAGGTATCAGTTATAACCTTTACAACTCTCTGGACTAGTCCAGCAGACGACAGATTGGTGGTACTTCCTTATTTTTCCCAGAAAACTGGATTTGACATTTCATGCAAATTGTCTCAGTTGGAGACAATTTGCCTGAAATGTCAAATTCTGTTTTCTGTAAAAAAAAAAAAAGAAAAATATTTCAAAATATCGTCTGCTGATAATTTTAATCCCGAGTGGTATGCGTTACAGGTAGTTTCTGTATAAATATTGAGATGACCTTATTTACCCTAAGTATTCAGACACGTGTGTCAGAGCAAACAGTGTAGACCCAGATCAAACTAAAAGAAGCAGTTTGATCAGGTTCTGCACTGTTTGGCACTCAGCCAGCCTTTGTTAAATGCATCACACCAGGTAGTCAGATATACTTGTTCAAATTTTAAGATTACAGTATTGAGTTGAGTTGCCTGTATATTTAGGGTAATTAGGGATTGGTAAGGTAAATATACTAAAATTTCTTACACCAAAATTTATGGCAAAATTGCACATGCTAGTAGTGCAGACCTAGATCAGACTGCTGCTGGAGGAGCAGCCTGATCAGGGTCTTGGTTTGTTTGGGTTGAGGTTTTACGGCTAAGTCAACCCAGTGGGGTCATGTGGAGTGCAGCCAGCTTGCCTAACCACACTTTTACTTGGCAGGTTTAGTCCTCCAAGGGGTTAACCAGTATTGTGCACATTCTTTTGCCAGAAACTGACAACTGCCCTTCTTGAAGTAGCGGAAGGGAGAGAATGACTGTAGATATTATTTCATGATAAATCTCCTCGAAAGAATGTTGCCAACCTGGCAGGGGTTGAACCCACAACCTCCTAATCCCCAGTCAGATGTGCATCCAACTGAGCCACGAAGGCCAGCTTGATCAGGGTCTACACTGTTTGCCATTCCACTAAGCATTTTCAAAAACACATGCATAAAAAGCTCAATTTAAGCAAAAAAAACCGTATGGGATATAGTGTTTGAAATTTTAGGACATTTACCATAATTATATACAGTCATCAAACTTGGCATACACTTTCTCCCTTAAAGGGACTAAAACACTATGATATCATCATCCAGTTTCTTTATCATTCTTTAACCCTTAAAGCGCCAAGCAAAATTTGTAGCAGACGACATTTGAATTTTTTTTTTTTTTTTTTTTTTTTCAGAGAAAATAAGTCTTGACATTTCATTTGAATTGTCTGCCAAGCAGACAATTCACATGAGATGTCAAGACTTGTTTTCTTTGTAAAATGAAAAGAAAAAAAATAATAATTGTCGTCTGCTGCAGTTGTGACTGGCGCTTTAAGGGTTAAATGAAATTTTAACTTGTTTATAATACTGATAGGTGCCAGCCGGCATGGCACCACTTCTGCAGAATTCTTGTTTTATGATGCAGATATATTGCTTACAGTTGTAGATTTCTGTCAGAAAGCCTTTTTTGTGGCTACTCCTTAGAAGCGCCACATTGAGATGCTTATGAATATCTACAATTTAGGCCTTTATGGCAATAATCTCTAATGAAATTTTATGAAGAAATAAGAAAAATATTTATCTGGATAGTCCTTCTAGAGCCATGATAATATTTGTTTTCAGCCACCTTGTATATTTTGTAATTCTCATTTTGAAACTCCAGTTGGAAGAGGCAGAACAGAGACAAGAGATTATGGTAAACATCATGAAGAAAGAACTGGAACACAGTCAAAGATTGGTATGTTACACTTTTAACAGGATACTATATTTACCCTGAATACTGGAACTTCTTAACTCCATACCATACTTTTCCTAACGTTTGAATAAGTCCATTTTACAGCCTGTTAGTGTGTCTAAAAACTGCTGGATGAGTGGCAAACCATGTAGACCCTGATCAAATGCCGAATTCTGCAGCATCTGATCTGGGTCTACACAATTTGCCCAAGCCTCTCTGTTTGAATACTTAAGGGTATAAAATAAGGTAGATGCTGTTTCTTTTTCTTTTGTCATATTTTTTACATACAATTTTATCTGGAGTATTTAAATAGAGTCGTCTCAAAAAGAGAGCACCGAAAGCTGAAAAATTTTTGTCCCAATTTCAAAGGGAGACCTCTCCAGCAGATGGGACTTTGCTCTTAAATGAGGCTCAGTATACAGATAATTATCAGGGCCCAGTTGTTCAAAGCGTCGTTAGCTTAACGAGCTCGTTAAGGGTCATTTCGTTAACTGTTTTAGCGGATTCAATATACAATATTTTGAAATTTTTTGCTGAAAAAATGTGAGTAGCTTTTGCACTGCAAAAGCTACTCACATTTTTTCAGCAAAAAATTTCAGCATATTTGCGTATCACTCAATTAAAATTTTAACGAATCGTTAACTAACGACGTCGTTAGCTTTGAACAACCGGGCCCAGAAGTACTGATTACTTGAAGGGCGCAGCTATTTTTACATTTTTTTTTTTTTTATTTTTATTTTTGTTTTTTGTTTTTTTTTTGTTTGTTTCTTTGCTGTAAGGTAATTCTAACGAGACTCTATAATATATTTTTAGTGTAAAGCTAAAAACAAATTCCCAGTTTTCACCTCATATTGAGCTGTACTGCTTCTTTTAACTTCTTTTAACTTTATAGAAGGAAATCAAGGATCGCAATGCCACAGCTATTTCTACAAGAAACAGACTTCATGAGCGACGGATGCAGTCGGCTAGATCTAGACACTATTATGATGAGTACCAAGTCAGAATGAGATCCAAGATGATGAAACGTAGAACAAGAGAGGAAATGGTTAGTACAAATGGGTCCCATTGAACTGAGATGTCTTCGAGCATGTGTGAAATACAGATTCAGGTCACCGGCCTCAATGGCTCAGTTGGATGCACTGTCCGACTGGAAACCAGGAGGTCGCGGGTTCAACCCCCGCCAAGGTCGGTAACATTCTTTCGTGGAGATTGATCATGAAATATTTTCTATGGTCATTCTCTCCCTTCTGCTGATTCAAGAAGGGCAGTTGCCAGTTAATGACGAAAGAATGTGCACAATACTGGTTAACCGCTTAAAGGACTAAGCCTGCCCAGTAAACGTGTGGTTAGGTAAACTGACCGCGCTCGACATGACCCCATTGGGTTGACTGGGCCATAAAACCTCAACACAAACAAACAAACACAGATTCAGGTCATTCTGTGTATCTCAAGTCGCATCAGGGCATTTGCTGTCGGTTGATATATTTTCTGCTCTACCCAATAATTCTCAAGTGGACAGCAAAGGTCAAGATCAGACTGCACATTTGTGCAGTCTGATCTTGACCTTTGCTGTTCACATTTGCTTTAAGCCACCTTTTGGCTTGACATTGCAGATTTATGATTTGTGCACCATGCACCATAGTGCAGTCAGTAACACATCTAACTTCAGATCCAGTGGTCACGTTGGAATCTTAGCTCGGACACATAACTTTCATTGAGATTGATCATGAAATCATATCTAGTCATTCTCTCCTTTTCGCTGATTCAAGAAAGGCAGTTGTCAGTTACTGACTAAAGGATGTGCACAAGTATTTGTTAACCACTTAGAGGCCTAAGCCTGCCCAGGAAAAGTGTGAGTAGGTTAAATGACCAGCTTGACATGTCTTTAACAGTTACTCATGAAATGAAGTGCACAAGTACTGGTAAATCATTTAGAGGACTAAGCCTGCCCAGGAAAAAGTGTGAGTAGGTAAACTTACCAGCTCCTCATGACCTTAACAGTGTTAACTGGGCTGTAGAACTCCAACTCAAAGTACCCAGTGGTTCTGTAAATGGACAGTAAGGACCCTAATCTGACTACAAATGCATGTGCTGATCAGGAACATCAGATGCCAAGCCCACTTCTAATTTCCAGCCATTCAGCTTACTTGATCCAAGTTGTAGATACAAATTCACATACTTAATGACAAACAGTTCAGTTCCAGATCAGTTGGCTTCTTCAGAAGCCAACTAATCTTGATCTGCTCTGTTTGCAAAGGCTAAGGCATATCTGGGTTCAGCAAGACAAGGTTTAAGATACCTTTCTTTTGACATTGCCCTTATATAATTTGTAACTCACTTGTGAAGTAGGAGTCCTTTAACCCTTTTAACCCAAGAAACTAAAATGCACTTTAATAGATTGTTCCGTCATAGAATTTAGCCATTCTTTTTCAATTATTTACTTTTATTTGTTACATTCCATTTCAATGAAATGTTACACTTCTGTCCAACAGATCTTCAAGAAACTGTTCCGTGATGGTTTAGATATACAGAAGGAGAGGATAAAGGAGCTGAGAAAATATGCAAGGGAGCAGAGGAACAGTCAGGCCAAGGTTCAGCGAGATGAGATAGAGTCCATGGAGAACTAGTATCCTTAAAATTGTACATTTAAAACATTATTTACTCTAAGTATTTGGACACCTGATCTCCTTTCCAAACTTGTACTAAAATTTGAATAAGTCCCTTTTACTACATGTTGATGTGTCCAAAATACTGCGGGATGTGTGGCAAATCTGGTATCGGATGCATATGTACACAGTTTGCTCAGGTCCGTCTGTCCAAATACTTCGGGTAAAAATAGTACCACCTTTACATCTATATCTGAATAGTGTATCAGTCCATAACAGGTACAGGCAGGTATTGTTTTTGCAACAAAGATTCAGATCAGCCTGCACATTTGAACTTCATTTGGAGGAAAAAAATGTAGCAATCTACCAAGTGTAGCAAATCTCCTTAACCCTTGTCATGCTGAATAAATTAAGATGGCAAGCCCACTTCTAATTTCCAGCCAATCAGATTACTTGATCTGGGTTTTTGATAGAAATTCACATATATAATGACAAACAATACAGATCCAGATCAGTTGGCTTCTACACTGTTTGCTAAGACAGGGCATGTCGTGTTCAGCAAGAGAAGGGTTAACAGTTAGCAAGCTGGGTAAAAATTTCAGCAGATGACATTTAGAAATATTTTTCTTATTTTTCACAGAAAATAAGGTATGACATTTTATGCCAATTCTCTCCTTAGGAGACAATTGACATGAAATGTCAAACCCTGTTTTCTGGAAAAAAATAAGAAAAATGTCATCAATTTGTTATCTGCTGAATTAGGCCAGAGAGTGGTAAAAGTTATAGAAATAATTCTAGAGTTTTTTGTAGAGATCTTATTTGTTGATTCTCTAACAAACAAGAACAGGTGCATTGCATGAAATAAACAGAGGATGCTTGTTCAGATATTCCTTAACCCAGCACAGCTACCGTGATCAGTTTGAGATGTTAGCTGAGTCTATAGCTAGAGAGAAGAAAGAACTGATGATCAGAGAGAAAGCTCAACAAAAGGTATTCTGTCTTACTTTATGTTTATTCACTTCTGTATACATGTAATTGCTTCAGTCCTATCAAATCCAGAATGGTCAGTCAAATCTATTTTAAAGACCACCTCTGTTGGTTTAAACAATACAGTAAAATCCTGGGCTCAGTTGTTCAAAGCATGGTTAGCTTAATGAGCTCGTTAGTGGTCAAAATGTTAACTGTTCTAGTAAGTACAATATCTGATTCACAGGTATTTTTGCTGAAAAAATGTGAGTAGCTTTTGCAAATGCAAAAGCTACTCACATTTTTTCAGCAAAAATATTAGCATATATACGATATTTAATGATCAAAGTTTTAACGATACATTAACTAACGGCATCGTTAGTTTTGAACAACTGGGCCCTGCTATTAAGACCACTCAAAATTAAGACCACACTGCTATTAAGACCAGCTTTTACTAACCGCAAAATTTGATTTGTATAATTCGTACATACATATATATAACAAGTTATAATTTAACATTGTACTACTTATGCGCCGGCCTCGGTGGCTCAGTGGGATGTGCTATCCGACTGGAGACCAGGAGGTCGCGGGTTCAATCCCCGCCGAGGTCGGCAACATTCTTTCGTGGAGATTGATCATGAAATATTTTCTACAGTCATTCTCTCCCTTCCGCTGATTCAAGAAGGGCAGTTGTCAATTTCTGGCAAAAGAATGTGCACAATACTGGTTAACTGCTTAGAGGACTAAGCCTGCCCAGTTAATGTGTGGTTAGGTAAACTGACCACTCGACATGACCCCATTGGGTTGACTGGGCCGTAAAACCTCAAAACAAACAAACAAACTACTTATGCACATGGGATTAAGAAAAAAAGTCTTGGACTTCTATGAATCTGTATCTGTTTTTGATGATAAATCCCGCGTCTATGATAAGCACAGAAAATAAACATATTATTAGAAATATTTTCTCTCTTGAAAGACCACCCTTTGTTAAGAGACCGTTTGAAAATGCACCAACCATGTTTACCATAAATATTGAGATATCTTATTGCCTTACTGTACATGTCCTAAAATTTGAACAACTCCATTTTATTACATGTTTATTTGTCTAAGAATTATTCTGGACCAGTGGTAAGCAGTGTGGACCCTGATCAGATACTGCATTCGGCAGCATCTGGTCTGCAACTTCATTGTTTGTTCGGGCCTGCCTTTCCAAATACTTAGGGATATTTTCTTGACTGTTGTAGTCTTTCCGCAGGGTGGTTAGGGCTTTGACTGCTTGATCAACCGTTTGTGGGTTTGACTGTCATGTGAGGCTCTCTTAATACAGGACAGAATGAACATGTTTTAATAATTTACTGTAATATCTTTTTTGTGAATGTATGGCATTTCTTTGCACTGAGCTTTACTCATGTTACAGCTAATTAAGGAGAATGGACATATCTGAAGATTTTGCTGCAGTTTTTCAAATGGAGATAGGTATTTAGTTTGCTAGTACTTGAATCTTTTTACTAATGGGTGAGTGGGAGAGGTCTACTGTTAAAGCAAATTCTTATCTTGAGATGTACCCTTAGTGATTTGGGGTAAATTTGTTCATCTCAGAGTTATTTCCCTTGGCAGTCACAATAAGTCTGGTGTAACCAGTGTCCTTGATATTCTAATGACTGAAATACTGTTAATTAGGGGATAACTGCTTTCAAATTTGGCATTTGGGGAGGTAAATCGGCGGTTTTACGGTCGGAAATTTCGTTTTACGGCGACGCGTCAGCGGAGCCGTAAAACGTAATTTGCGACCGTAAAACCGCCGATTTACCTCCCCAAATGACAAATTTGATGCAGTTATCCCCATTCTAATGCATTTATTCATTTTTTTCTATTGAAATAATGTACTATTTGCACAAAACGACAAGTGCTGTGAGCTGCGTAAAACCAAATGCCAGCCAATGAGAAGCGACGTTACGTGATGACGTCGGATTTGCGACGGTATATCGCAGAATATACCGTCGCAAATTTTTGACGTTATCCAATCAGACGTCGCGTTATATACGCGAGTGCATTAGAATAGGATGTTAAAATAAGAAAAAGAAAATGATTGTTTTTATCTGCTTTACAGGTTATGGGTGAGATGAAGAAAGACATTCGTAAGAAAATGGAGACAGAAATAAAACACTTACAAGAACACCTGGTACATGACGATGATGATGCTTACTTCCGACAGCTTGATGCTGACCGCGTAGTTCAGGACTTACAGATGGCTAAATATAAAGTTAGAATATAATGACTGTGATCACTATACAGATGTCTCAATTCTGTTTATTTTTGCCATGACATTTTTTTCAATGCTTCCTGCACTTAAGGGGAATAGATACACGGTCAAGGGAGGTAACTTTCAAAATTGTTTTGCCTTCCCTCTGAAAAGGAGTCTACTCTAAAAGGGAAGAATTTGCTACCATGGGGAGTAAATTCTTTCGTTTTAGAGTAGACTCCTTTCAAAATGGTGTGCAGAAAAGCAAACAGGAAGTCACAAAAGTTGCTTCCCTTGTCAAATTGGCAGAGTCCATTCCAAGTGTATCAGTCCCCTTAGGCTTCTTGATAAAAGGATAATATATTTCAAAATTACATGTATACAGCTGGGCTTAATCCTTTTATCCCTGAATTTCTGAGGTGGACTCTTCCATCCTTAAATATGGACATGTCTACTGATGCAAAAAGGGGTGTTTGTCTAAAATCAAAAACAGAATGGCAAACAGTGTAGATTCTGATGAGACGGGTCACAGGAGCCGTTTCATCTGGATCTACAGTTTGCACAGGTATCTCTTTTGGTCAGCCAGGTTGACTTGACCCATCTGACTTGTATGGAAAGTTGGCTAACTGCAAATTCTAGCATTGCATCTGCATACAAAGTTCTTACAACTATTGTCGGTGTTTTTCTGTAAATATATGCTACCATTCTGAGTCAGTTGGACTACACATGTGCTTTGTTCCACAGCGCTTCAGTTTTGTATCTTTGTAATATGAACTACTCTAGAGCTGCACTTGAGAAATAGTATCTTATGACGTTTGCCCAGCAGGTCATAGGTTAGTCTTATCAGTAGTCTTAAAATCATTCTGTGGATAGCTAAGGATCCAAGTTTTTTTAGATTCTGATCAGACTTGCAGATGTGCAGACTAATGAGTCTTTGTTGGGGGCACATGGCATAAAGTACATTTTCTCGTGTTCTGGTTTATTGTGCTAAAAGCAGGAAGCAATGAAAATAGGTTCTGGAATAAAAGAGGATACTACAGGTCTCAAGACTTTCAAGTGGCTAAATATTAACCCTTAAAGCATAAAGCAGATTTGTAGCAGACATTCTAAAATTGATTTTGTTATTTTCCAGAGAAAATAAAACTTGACATTTCATGTGACTCAGATGATTCACATGAAAAAAAATTGGAATGTTGTCTGCTACAATTTTGCTTTATTCTTTAAGGGTTAAGAGTCCTGTGGTCAATAGATCTCTGCATTTACTGTGATAAATTATTCAGTTACTGTCAACTGTTCATATGTTGTTAAATTGTGAACACATACTTGTAGAAACTGGATGCTTTGGGGCCAGAGTGGGGCATTTGTGTTTCCAAACACATTTTGTATTTTGGTGAGATGTGATGTTGTGTATAGAGAGAATGGAAGGGTGAAGGTACACATGTATGTGTTTATTGGTGAATTCGCTCAGTATATAATAATAGGGTCTGTGTATAAATATGTTTAGATATGTGTAAAATACAGTTTCAAAGTACTATAGAAAGCAAATATGTTTGCAAGATGACAGGCCTGCATGTATGCTGAAGCTTCATTATAATACTGTTCATTTTGATTGGTATTCTGAATATGTCCAAATAAATATGGTGATAATTTGGGATATTCTTTGCTATTTTTGAACCAGAATAAAGATACTAGTAGAGCTGCAGATAAGAGGGGTATCCTGGTAAATATTTTATTTCTGCACAAAAATGTATGTTGTGGGTACTCATTAGAATGTACCCACAACATGTTTTTGCGAGAAATAGGAAAATCAACACATTTTGGTTGGAAAAAATGTATTGTATCAGGAGCTATGTTTTTGGTGCAAAAGTAATAAAACTGTCTTCCAAAAATCCCTTCACCTGGCACTATATATGGGTTGCACCATGCCAAAATATGTCTTTGAGTATATGCAGATAGTGAAGGCCCAAATCAGCCTTTGCATCCATACACTCTGATGAGGACCTTCACTGTCTGCTAACAGAATAATCAGATACTACAGAATGTAGGAATGGAGATCAAAGGCCCAATGATGCTTTGTGCATGCACTGGATGATCTGAAACTGTGAATTTTGCGCATGTTCGAAGGCATTTTTTAACTTGGGGCCCATATATTTTAGCCTCATTGTAACAACATTCATTTGCCATTCTCTGGATCCCAACCACAATGTTATAAAGGGACCCCCCCATCCCCACCCCCCCCCTCCCAAACCAGGTCTGCTGTCATCAGTATGTAAGCGAACTGGTTATACTGGGTAGATTTACAGTCCTTTTTTACAAGGGAGACAACTTTTTGTCTTTTGTTTGCTTTCCCACACACCAAGTCCCTTTTAAACCCATTGTAGTCTAGAGGGTAATTGGCAAACTGTGGAAACCCAGATCAGATGACGCATTCTGCGGCATCTGATCAGGGTCTCCAATGTTTACAAATAGCTCAATCATTTTCTCTACAAATATCTAAATTGCATAGCCCGATATACGTAAAACTGAAATTAGAAGCTTCCAATATATAGGGTGGGAGAGTTCATTCTGTCGACAATGGGTTAAAAGGTGGTTTACCCTAAAAGGAAAAAAATGCTCCTTACAGAGTAGCTCCCTTTTCAGATATTAGACAAAACATTTTTGACAGTTGCCTACCTAGAAAGAGCATTCATTCCCTTTAACTATGATCATTTCACAAGTCATTGATTTTGCCAAAATAATTTACTTTACATTTAGCTTAGTTTCTCAGGACTTATATGAACTAGAGTTAATGGCCTTTTTACATTGTAATGGTATATTAATTAATTGTATTCATCAGCTATCAGACTTGATTCGAGATTGCTGTTGAAAGCAACTGGTCTGGAACAGTTGTCATAGGTCCAAATAAGGGATGTTTTTCAACTGAAAAGTGCTGATATTTTTTCTTATTTCTCCACGAAGTAATATTTTGTGGATACTCAGTAGAAGCTGAGGTGCAGCTAAGGTGTATCCACAACATATGTTTTGATGGAGAAATAAGAAAAATATCTTTTTGGTTAAAAAAAATGTGCCTTATCTGGGCTATTTTGATAAAATTTCTTCTTTTATTCACCTCAAAACTAGAATGACCCCAACTGACAGCTTAGTAGTAATTCTTTGCACAAGAGGCAAAAGTGGTTGATGATTGATTATAGTTGCTCATCAATACAGCACAATGGGCCAGGTCACTGCCACCACATCACTGCCAAGTGAAAAATACAAAGGAGTACTCTACTAGAATAAGACCTTATAATGCAGGGCCCAGTCGTTCGAAACTAACGACGTCATTAGCTAATGGATCGTTAAAATTTTGATCATTAAATATGGCATATACGCTAATATTTTTGCTGAAAAAAAAATTGAAAAGCTACTCACATTTTTTCAGCAAAAATAACTGTGAATTAGATATTGTACTTAATAGAACAGTTAACATTTTTACCACTAACGCGCTCATTAAGCTAACAATGCTTTGAACAACTGGGCCCAGGATTATAACAGGACTTGTTATGGAGGAGTATTTGGGGAATTTTTTCTTGTTTCTCCGTAAAAAACGTATTCTGTATGTACTGGTACAACACAGGCCTTTTTGTTTAGAAAAAAGGTAAAATATCCCAAAATTATCACCAAATACTCCTCTTTTAATAAGTCCTTTGGTTTTCTTTCTATAAAATTCCTATTCATTTTGTGTACTTTATACCTTCTCAAAATTCAAAGCCTGATAATTTGTAAAAGTCACTAGTGTTGGTGTATATGATGATCACCCACTCCCTTATGCTAGTTGCTTGTTTGTTTGTTTTTTATTTTGCCATCTGTACACACTGTCAACTTACTGTGTGCATGTAAGTTGTGTATGTAAATTATTTATATAAAATGCCAAGATAGTTTGTAAATAAAATCTTGATATTATATCCACATCTGTTTTCATAGATTCACTTCCAAGGCTAGATTTTGAATTGCCCCTTACTTACACCACAACCATCTGACAATTAGCAGATGACAAACAAGGATTATATATATTACGGAAACGTTTTCTCACCACCCTTGTTTTATCAATATATCATGGGTTTTGTTTGTTTTATTGTGATCTTAAAGATTATTAATACTTGTCTGAGCACTTTTATATATTCTACTGAAACATGTGTCGCATTTAAAAGTTGTGATATATATGCTTTATATAAAAATATTCTGTTCTGTGACTTTATTAGAGACGTGGATATTTTTTGCGTAGCTATGCATATATTCCATGAAAGGACTGAGTATTTCTATGATTTCTTCTCGAGAGGACGGCATCTTACAAGGTGCGAGGTGGGGATAAGAAGGTATCTCTTTCAAAACTGTTGTTTCTCCATTCTGAAAATGGGTCTACTCTCTAAAGGAGAGAATTTGCTCCCATTTACAGTTGACCCCTTTTCAGAAGGGTCTTGTGAAAGCATGAAAACGTGATGACAAGGCTGCTAGTAGCGAAGTGCTAAGGTTTGAACCAATCTCTGGACGTTTTATGGGCGCAATAGTCAGCGTACCAGTAGCTACCTATTTACCCTAAATATTGATTCGCCTTCATTCCTTATCAGCCTGTTTCCGTAGCGCAGTCGCCAGCATGTCTGACTGCAGATCCAGGGGGGAGGTGGGGTCTTAAGTTCGAATCCTAGCTCCACCACATAACTTTCGTAACTGTCTAAAATTATTGCTACGGTCATTCTCCCCTTGCTGATTCAAGAAGAGCAGTTACAATGGGCTGTACTGATATGAATGCTCCTCTCTAGACACCATAGCCATATCTCGCATGCTAATGTATTTAATTCTGAACTTTTTCCTCCAAATTTATTGATGTAGGACACATTGGTAGTATTGTCCATGAACACCTGAAGATGAGTATTGGATAACTCTTTACAAAAAGAAAGCAGTGCTAACTGGCAAGCCTTAAGTTCCAGAATATTAATGTGTAAGGTTTGCTCATTGACAGACCACTGTCCTCCAGTCTTGTCACCTGGTCTTACTGAAGGCACCCAACCCTGTAATGATGCATCAGTGTAAATAAGAAGTGGTGGGCTTCACATACCATTCAGAAAGTATTAGGCAGAGACTAAATCCACCACTGAATGTGTGATTTGATATCAGATGAAACTTTCATAAAGTGATCAAAGTTCTTTTTACTAGTATGAAGCTGTTGATCTTTCACTCTTTCAAGTGATTTGTAATAAAGAGACGCATATTCAATACCTGTTTCTGATGTCACCATTTTCCCTATCAATCTAGCAAATTGTCTGATAGAACACCTATGCTTGTTTTGAATTAGTATGCTGCATTTTAACAGCTCTTCAACTCTATCAACAGTTAATCTTACTGTCATCGTATCTGAATATAGCAGAAACCCTAAAAAAACTTATTTGTTTTGTGGGAATCAATATTGATTTTTTCTAAATGCACTGTTAGCCCTAACGAGTCCTTCAATCATACTGTGGAGATAATATTTAGTTGATATTCTTTGAAAGTAGAACCTTGTAGGAAGTTGTCATCTATATGGGTCGTACTAATAAACCCTTTTGCATGTAAACTAGCAAAGACTGGTTTTAAAACTTTTGTGAAAACCATGGGTGATGTACCTAAGCCCATCACTAAAGCTGTAAATTGGTACTTTATGTTATCAAAATAAAATCGAAAGAACTTCCTATCTTCAAATTTTATGGGATTAGAATAGAAGGCCTCTGGAAGATCAAGTTTTCCAAAGTAGCAATTGGGGCGCACTGTATCAGTTGCTGATTTAAGAGTTTCTATCTTAAAATGAATGTGATCTACGTATTTCTCAGTATGACCCTAATTTTCCCTTCTTTTTTGGGTCGCGTGAAAATGTAAGAATGTATTCATCTGGGTCTGATTGATCAACTCTTTCAATGATATTGCATTCAAGAAATCTTTGCAATTCTTCCTTGATTTGTACTTGTTCTAAATCACTGAATTTAATTTGAGAGGGAACATATTTCTGGTTTGGATAATCCCTAAGTGACCACAGATAATTCTAAGGATCCATTTGTCACTAATAGGTTTTTGCCATTCATTAACATTCAATGATGTTTTTCCCGCGAAAAAAAATTTCTTTGGTGTTTTTAGGTGAAAGCGCTTATTTGCTTACACTTGTTGTTTTTGTGGTTTTTTTTGCTACCACCCACTGTTTGTAGCCCTATTCTGGTTGCTGGTATTTCCTTTAATTGTTTTAGCCTGATTTGTTTTCCCTGTAAGTCTTGTAGGGGGGAGGGTGGGGATGGGTGGGGGTTGTCTGTCTTCTTTGGTACTGACCCCCCACACACCTCGCCCTCCTCCCCCCCCCCCCCCTCCCCCCCCAGGTTAGGATAGCAGATTTTTCGTTCAACAATTTCAGTTCTTTTAGCTTGTTGCCAAAGAGAAGTGTGGCAGAAGTTGTTTCTCTTTTAATATTGTCTTCACTCTTGGTTTAAGTTGGTTTTCTTTTTTTAGTCGTTCTTCTGGTGTATATTTGCCGCAATACAATGTGCCAAAAGCTTGAAAGTCTGTGGTCAACTCCTTCAACTTTTTTCAGGTCATCCCTGGTGTTGTCAGCTGGTGCGATAAAAAAAAAAGCTCTAGCACCTTAATCGTTCGGCCCATACACCGTGCAAGGTTGTTCATATTTTTCTGAAACTGTAGATCAACTGACCTAATGGTCCTATCACGCAGGCGCCAGAGGTAGTGGTCCACTATAAATGCATGTGCAACAAACACACATAACTTTAGGTGTAAAGGGTGAAGGCTTTTACGAACACTATACTCTTAACAGTTACCAGTCAAGTTAAAGTATATAGTGCGCATTTTAAAGGAAAACTGTACACTAAGGGGAGACAACATTGTCACATTGTGCGCGCTTCTCTTCTGATAAGGAATCATCCGGACATTCTGATCAAAGTATTCGTTGTCCGCCTGAAGAATCCCTGCATCCTTGGCTGTTGAAAATGCGCCCGGTGAAGATTCTGATCAGAATACGCGAATGTGCAGGCTGATCTGATTCACACATGTCCAAAGTTACGTTTTCTGATGTTGTGGCTGGTTTCATAAATGGTCATTGCGGTCTGACCCTTAAGGGCCGCAGCTTGAGAAAAAGTACTTCACGGTAAATGTCCTAAAATTTGTATACCAAAGTTGATGACAAAATGTCATATGCAAACAGTAAATACCTAGACCAGATTGCAGTCTGATCAGGATCTATACTGTTTGCCATCCCACTAAGTGTTTCAAGAAACAACTGCATAAAAAGCAAAATTTAGGCTAAATTAGTTTTGAATAAAATGTTCGACATTTTAGGACATTTACCGTATTACATATACACCGTGCCCAGGGAGGACTGAGATCAGACAATGCTGATCTGCAGGCTGGCCTGAGCCTTCATTGGAACCGGTGTGCATATCAAAGGGTACATTTTCTCAATGTTGAGGCTCAGAATAACCCTATTGCAGGAAGCCAACTTAATTGTTTTAGAAGTTGATTTTAATAGGCGTTTTGTTTTAGGGGAGGTAATGAATATTGAGTTGTGCCCCCTGTGAGAAGTCTCCTGAAAGCATTTTTTTTTTTTTTTCAGAGCAGTTTTTTCAGAGCAGATCCTTTTCAGAACAGGAAATCAAACGGGGAGTCACAAAAGTTGTCTCCCTTGTAAAAAATGACAGCCTGTTTATGCCATGTACGAACAACAAGGAAGCTGACCACTCAGTGTTGCAGTTCCAACATGATCTTATGATCATGAGACTGTCCCATTGCGGACAGCGAAGACTGATCAGACAGCTGGTTGACACGCCAGAGTCTGTCTTCTCTGTTTGCACATCCATCAGTTAAGTAAGAACCCAGCGGGTACATGACGTTTATACAACCTCGCATTAACGTCATGCGCCCACTGGGAACTTTCTTACATAGCAATAACGACAGAGCAGATGGCTGGATGCAAGATTTCTGGAATGGGGTTCCATTTGGACAACTCGAGGCAAAAATACACAACTTTCTTACAAACTGAACCAAGTGAGCATTCATTATAAATCTATAGCGGGCCGTTATCGGCCCGTCAGCTACACTGACGGGCCGATAACGACCCGGTATAGATCTATAAAGAATGCTAGCTGGGAATGTTTCTGGTCTGACAGGGAAGTGGGGGTGGGGTGGGGGGGGGGGGGCTCGACTGTACCTTTTAACCCCCTCTGGATTCGCCCCTGGTGTCAGTGGGGAAAATACATGCTCTTTTGAAAAGGCGTTTTCATATAAATTGTACTGAAACCTGCTCGTGACTGAACTGTCTTTGATTTAAATAATTTATTTAACTATTTACTTCGGAAAGCATTTATTATTATTGTTGTTGTTGTTGTTGTTGTGCCAACTACCCCGGTATCCCAGAAAAAGTTTAGCTGGTATGTCATACTGGAAACTCGATTCAGTCATTCAAAATCGGACAAATCAAAAACGGATTGGCAGTCCGTGATAAGCGCATTTTTGTTTTCCTCGTTCAATTATGGTAATGGGAACAAGACAGTTCCCCGACAAGACAGATCCCCGACACGGCTTTTGGAGACAGTTCCCCCAACAGATTTGAAGACAGTTCCCCGACACTTTTGAAGACATTTTCCCGACACTTTTGTTCAGTCAAATGACCTGTAACTGATAATTATAATTGGTAATTATGGCTAATTAAGGATAATTATAGATAAGTGATGGATTGTGATTGGATTATTTGTGCCTATGATTGACGGGGACCCTTTCTCTCCCAGGATTCGACTTAGTAGATGTGATGTCAGGACTAAAAAAACAGCTGAAATCTTTATTTCGCAATAAAAAGGGGATTGAAAATGAAGTCACGTACGTTAGCCATAAATATAGTTCAGCCTTAAATAATTATACTATCCAAGCAGCGAACAAAAAAAAAAAAGGCGCTGGTCAGACTGTGCGGATGCGCAGACTGATTTGCGCCTTTGTTGTTCGCACATGCAATTAGCAGATTTTCTCACGACGTGAATCATTATTATTTTATATCATCACCGAGATAAAACGATACAATTTATGAACATCTGAAAACATTTCCTAACTACAAGTATACACTCCGGTGCAAAAATAATAAACTTTCCTGATATTCTCATAGACTCGCATGTATTTCTTACGCTTTTGTATCAGGTGTATAAATGCAATGTAAAATATCTGTCGGTGAACTGTCTTCAAAAACGTCGGTGAACCCATAATTACTAGTTATAAAATTATAATTATCAGTCACAGGCGATTTGACTGAATAAAAGTGTCGCGGAACTGTCTTCAAAAAGTGTCGGGAAACTGTCTTCAAATCTGTCGGGGAACTGTCTCCAAAAACTGTGTCGGGGAACTGTCTCGATTCCATGGTAACACTAATTACCGAAAAATACCAAACTACCGAAAACAAACTGAAAAAGGAAATATTACCCATTGTAGTAGAGGGGGGACTAGACGAAATATTAATGGACACTTTGATGATTGTTTTGCGTAAAGTTACACACCGGAAACTGTGCAAAATGTGTTCGGCCTATTGCAGGGTTTACCCTGTTCACAGAGACAGACATTTTTTTTATTTTAACAGAAAAATGAAAATTGTCTCTAACAGAAAAAATACCTATGAATATGCATACCAGTACCAGGCTAGCCTATACAGCACTCTTTTATTTAATTCGTTCTTTCTTTATGATACTGCAAAAGTACGTCAAATGCTGTGGAAAAGTTTGATTCCTGGAAGTATGCCTGAATAGTGTTTGTTGTTGTTGTTGCTGCCGCTGCTTTGCTTTGTTTTACTAGTTATGAAACATAATTTCACCATGATACATCAAAATCTGCGCTCTCCTTTGTGATGTTCATATATGTCCAGAAAGGTAACGAGCAGTATTTTAGGGCATATCATACATGTTAGCAAAGAACTTGAATGTCTGTACAATCTGTCTTGGCAGGTATTTACTGATATTCGTTGTTTTGATCAGTTTCATTAATTTAATCTGTACAATCTGTCTTGGCAGGTATTTACTGATATTCGTTGTTTTGACCAGTTTCATTAATTTAGTCTGTACAACCTGTCTTGGCAGGTATTTACTGATACTCGTTGTTTTGATCAGTTTCATTAATTTAGGTGAATGACTGCGTATTTGAGGATTTTGTTGCCATTTTTCATGCGGACAGCGGTTCACGTGTATTTTCCTATAGTATTCCTATAGTATTCAAGTTAAAGTGAGATAGCATTGGACTGTTCTTAAGGAAACAACTTTTCCTCTCCTTTTAAGGGAAAAGCAGTGTTGGTGAAGAGTGTATCTGAGATGCAAGATCTTGACAAACAGTGCATTTTGATGCAAAATTTATCAAAATCGGATAAAAGAAAATAAGTTATCAAGGTTTGGAAACATCAAATCTGCTTTTAGGGGCATATTGATTATTTAATTAGGCTTTATGACGTCATCGAGCCTTAAATGAATATGTAAAATCCTAAATAAAGACGATTTGCAATAATATTCAAACTCTATATTTGTGTAAGAGTAGTCCCTCCAGTGAGGTGGGAGGTAAATATGTTGTTGTTTGTAAATAGTTTTATTAGCCCATCAAGTTTATTATTAATTCTATAGCTGAATTCATTTTTTTTTTTTTTTTTTTTTTCATTTCGTTTTTGGGAAAATAGGGTTTGACATTTTATGCAAATTGTTTCTTTATGCGACAATTTGCAAGAAATGTCAACTTATTTTCTGAAAAACTAAGGAGACAATTTATATAAAATGTCAATCCTATCCCTATTTTCTGGGAAATACAAGAAAAATATTGTCAGTTTGCCGTCTGTCGAATCTGTACAGAGAGTGGTAAAGTTTGAAGAAAGGTACGAATAGTAAATGAATTGACCAGCAGGCTTTTCTCATTGTAGCTTTTCTGTTTGCTTATAGACAAGACCATTTGACTTTGACTACTTGTTGATGTATCTACATTATGCTGGATGAGTAACAAACAGTATAAACCCGGATCAGATGCTGTATTTTGATGTTATCTGGTCTGGGTATGCACTGTTTTATCAGGCATGTCTGTCCAAATGCAAATAAGTACCCATAAATAATGTTTTCGTGGAGAAATATAAAAAATATCAATACTTTGTACTGAGTGTTTGAAAAAGTGTCTTGTGCGATGACTAGAAGTTCTATATTTCACATAAATGTGTTAACGTTACAAATCTAGTACAAGCCGGTTTAGAGACAGACAGATCGTAAATTTGACCCCAGAAAAGGCATCATCATATAGGCAAATCTAGTTTTGAAAAATGAAGTACAAAAATGAAAAAAGAAAAAAAAAAAAAAAAAAAAAAGGCTGACTCATATCATTTAAAAAATCCAAGTACCCATAAATCAGTTTAGTGGAGCCTTTTCTCACATACCCGTGCATATGGGATAGAAAAATCCCTTTGCTTTGTTATCAGCGGCAAAATCGATCCCATATCGGTGCCCATGTGTATGGGATAAGCGTTGAGCAATATACGGGACAGCTCACGCGCGACGTTGACGTCACGACGTTCCAAATTATTTTTGGTAACAAACTTAGTTGGTTTTATTGAAATTCTTATTTTGCCATTTCATTTTGTTAAAATATTCCGTGTGAGAAACGAAAGAAGAGGACACTGTTCAAAGTGGAGGCCCTCCCGTGGGGTGTCCATGTTCCATTGTTCCCTAAAATTAATTGGCCTTGTTCCCTAAAATTGATTTTCAAAATAACCATGTTCCCTGTTCCCCAAAATTAGTTTCGTTCCCTTGTTCCTTTAAAATGTTTGCCAGGTCCCCTTGTTCTCTGAAATAAATAGGCATTCATGTTCCCTTGTTCCCCAAAAGCCCCCGGGAAGGACTCAAAGTTTCTTAATGGCAAGAATCGATCACTGATTTTCTGTGACGACAGGAAAATGCCAACCCTCTGGTTCACCGCTCCGGTGAGAAACTCGGTAAGCCTCGTTTCCCATGGGAACGTTGGACCCTAGGGCTGGGATTTTACTGTCCCCACTGAACATCAGTGATGTTCTATTTATCTACGCGTGATTTTTTTTTTCTGTAACTGTTCGCTTCGGTAATTAGTGTTACCTTTCTCAAACCGAACCGAAAGTAATTTCACTTTGAAGAGTGACAGCAACAAAAACAGACAGGTCATGTACCGAAAATTCAACATGTCTCAAAATGAGAAAGCGGACCCTTTAACAGCGATAAAACAAAGTTTAGAGAAGACAAGAAATGATACGACACATGTTTTCGTTGTATTTGGTGCTTCTGTAAGTTTTTAGTGTTATTTCATAGCGTGACAACTTGGCATGAATGCATTGTATCGAAAGTGAAAATTCGGCCCGTTTCAGTGTTCCCGTTTTTGAACCAGGGTACCAGATGCCGGCCGGCACTCGTATCTGACTTTTCTCCCTTCTGACCAAAATAAAGAGTGTCAGTCCCTGACAGTATCCCATGAAATTAGAATCTGTCACTTAATAACATTGTACAGCATTCCAGTTTATAGTTCACATTCAAATAATACTCGAAAGAGGGTTTTGAATTATAAGAAGATAGATAGATTTATAAATAGAGCAATACAGCCATGTAGGCTAATTCTGCACATCGGCTAATCCTGCTCATTCAAATAGTTTTGAAGAAACATCAAAACCATTTAGTTTTGGTACATCATTTGATATACTGATGGAATTGAAGTATAAAAGTCATTAGCCAACAGCACTGTAATACTTGAAATACGATTTGTTTTTTTATTCTCTCTGATATAATTCAGCTGATGACAAAATGATATACTAAGATCAAATTTGTTATTAACATCATATTTTTCAAGCTTGTATGCAGACTTTTGAAATGGGAGATGCGAAATTTTAGCTATTCTGAAAAGGGGGATGCAATGCCCCCCCCCCCCCCCCCATGCGTACAGGGCCAGTTTTTCCAACAAAAAAGAGTTGACATTTCTGGTGTAAATGTCTCATTAAAGACAATAAACATGAAATGTCAAACCATTATCCAGAAAAAATATTTCAAAATATCTGCTAAATTTTTTTAATGCCAGTGTAGCGACTCATACATAAAATTCTCTGAAACTGATCAGACTGTGCAAATGCATGGCATGGAAAGTCACTACACTGATATTAACTATTAAGTCATAAAAGCAAACATTAATAATGCAAAAATAATATGAAAGTGTGTTCCAGTAATTACCATTGTGTTTCGGTATTTCTATGAACCGCCCAGATTATGCCTGATAAACTTTTTTACACGCTTCAGTTTTCAGTTTTATTTGCATCTATTTGTATCAGGGATAACAGACTTGCTAGAAATGAAATTCGTTTCAGATAAATTATTTGTTAATGATCATAAATTTCCATTATACAGACATACCCCCTTCCCCCATTTTCAGTGGGGTGTGTAGTAGCATATACTATCACCACTGTCCCAACGTCGCATCCATACATACCGTCCATACTTATGAAAAATGGTTCCTGTTGATTATCTTTTGAAAAAAATAGTGTATTGAATTCATATTTTATACACAGGTATATAATCATAAAATATAGGTCAAGTTTGATTTGGTATAATCCATCAATTATTATTGGAGTTGTGGACCTTTTTCTCAATTTAATTTTTTGCAAAATGCTTGAAAAGTTGCTTGGATTGGATTCATTTTCAGTGTGGGGGTCATGTAGTATCATCACTTGTACATTGTACATCCCTCTGTATGTCCCATCTGTACTTACAAAAAATGGTTTCCGTTCATTATCTTTTGAGAAGATTGGTGTATTGGATTCAGAGTAAATATACACAGGTAAAATTTAGGTCAAGATTGATTTACCATAATCCACCAATTATTAAGGGTGTTATGGCCCTTTTTCAAAGTCATTTTTTGCAAAATGCTTAAAAAGTTGCATGGATTAGATTCTTTTTTATGCTCTCGCCATTTTCAATGGTGCGGGAGCATGTAGTTTTACCACAGTCTGTCTGTATGTCTTGCCTGTCTGTAGGAAAAATAGTTTGTGTTTGATATCTTTTGAAAAGGTTAGTATATTGGATTTTTATATTATATGCAGGTATACTGTATAGGTCGTTTGACTTAGAACAAAATTCACCAATTATTATGAGAGATGGCCCTTTTTCAAGTTCATCATGTATGAAAAATGGTTTTAATTTGATATCTTTTGAAAAGATTAGTGTATTGGATTCATATGATATCTTATACATAGGTACATAATCATAAAATATATGTCATTTTCAGTTTATCCTAATTACTTGAAAGAAACAATATTGATAGTTAAAACATTTTCTGCATTAAATGGATACCGGTATATTCTCATAATTCTGGCAATATATGATAAATTGTCATTATACAGACATTCCCTATTTTCATAATGTTTTTTCTTATTTCCAAATTATCTGCTTGTTGCCTTGGCTACCCTAATTGCTTGAATGTAGCAATATTGATAGTTTAAACATTTCTGCATTAAATGAATATATTCTCATAATTCTGGGTCCTTTAGAAATTACATAAGCTCGTTTAGCTCCTCATTTTTATCAGAGGCGAAAAATAGAATTGTTGATGAGTCTTGGACTGAACTTAAAAAATATTCTTCATGAGGGAATTAATAAATTTATCCCCTCCAAATTTCTTAGTTCAAAAAAGCACCTCTAACAGCATTGGTAGGGACATCAGAAAGAGAGATAAGCTGTACAAAAATTTAAGAAATCTAAGTCTCTAGACAGCAGGAAAATGTTTCTGAAAGCCAAGCACTCAGTAAAAGGCAATGCAAGAAAAAGTTTCTTAAAGCCAAGCACTCAATAAGGAAAGCAAAATTAGATTGTCTTATGAAATTTTTGAAGGTATTATAGGCCTAAATAATCTTACATATGACAATCAAGATAGTGCCCAGTCTGACTTCTTATGCAAAAGACTTTTTAGCCTTTTGAAAAAACTGGAAGGAAGATTCTCAGGGTATAGGACCTTAAAGACAGTGAGTTCATGCTCACCTCTAATGTTTTACAAGATCAATGCTCTTAACCCTCAATTTCAATCTGTATTTTTCATCAAGATATCCTCTGAACCATGTCAAATTATGCAAAGGGGCCTTGCCTGGCAATATCCAGTCTGGCCTGAACTTGCTGATACCTACTCCTTTTCATAGCAGAGCGTCACCAGTGCCAGATCGGTATTGACACTTCAGGTCCTGACAAGCTTAAATCATTCAAAGGCAGCCAGCCTAGATGTCATTAAAGCTGTGATTCTTAAGGAGCTTGCTAACAAAATAGCCCCTTGGACACCCCACTTTTTAAGAAGGGCAATAAAATAATCCTGCCAACTACTGGCTGACTCACATAAGAGAAACAATATTTATTTAAGGTTGGCCTTGAAGCAAAATTTGAAGATAGAAACAAAGGCAAGTGAAATTTTAACCAAGTGAAATTGTTAAAACTTATCTGACACTATAAAATATTGATTTTTAACAAAACACAAACTTGTTCTATATTTTGTTCCCATTTATAATTCTTAATACTGTTTTAAGTACATAAACCAGTACTTGTTAAAGACAAACATTCATTTAGTTGGACATGATAGTGATATTGCTGATAAGGGCAGAAAACTCATCAAAAATCTGTGTATTAG
The DNA here is from genome assembly GCA_964016985.1 of Anodontia alba. Taxonomy (NCBI): domain Eukaryota; kingdom Metazoa; phylum Mollusca; class Bivalvia; order Lucinida; family Lucinidae; genus Anodontia; species Anodontia alba. The sequence goes on from OZ024828.1 coordinate 60,955,106, forward strand.
TCTGGTATTGGGTCTGAAACATAGCTCCAGATAAGACGGGTTATCCACAATTTTTTTCTTCTATTTCTCCAGGAAAACATATGTCTGCATACTCGTTAGAAGTATCTTGATGAGGCACTTCTAATGAGTACTAACAACATAGGTTTTCATGGAGAAATAAGATAAATGTTAGTACTCTTTTGGTAGAAAAAAGTGTCTGATCTGGAGCTATGCTGAAATCCAGGGCCCAGTTGTTCAAAACTAACGATGTCGTTAGTTAACGATACGTTAAAATTTTAATCGAGTGATACACAAATATGCTGAAATTTTTTGCTGAAAAAATGTGAGTAGCTTTTGCAGTGCAAAGGCTACTCACATTTTTTCAGCAAAAAATATCAGAATATTGTGTATTGAATCCGCTAAAACAGTTAACGAAATGACCCTTAACGAGGTCGTTAAGCTAACGACGCTTTGAACAACTGGGCCCAGGTGAGACATTGTAATGGAATATAGTGATCTATCATGGGTGTGAGGGGTAGATGAAAAATCTATCCTGAAGATCACCGTCTGGCATCAGGATGCTTGCCGAGTGATGCCAGACTGTGATCGTGAGGGACAGGTTTTTCTATCTACTACTCACACCCATGATAGGTTCTTTATCTTGCACACCTTTCATTTCTGAACGCAGATTTTTTAATAATGCAGTCACTTGGTTTGCTGAAGTCTACCCTATTGTGATGACATTACTGTGAGGTTTAAAGATGTCATTACATTCAGTGACATAGACCTTAACAGTGGCGTAGTGACATTCATTTCAACTAATGCATATCAAACACGTGAGAATTCTCGATTTTTATCTTACCTTGGGTAGGATAAGAATTTCTATCCCAGGGTTAAATCCAGGATTTCCTTATCTGGTGTATAAGAAATTTTGTAACTGTGAGATACAGGTCAATGTCTCTTATTGCCTTATTCCGTATGGAAACATGGGAAGTTAAATACCCTTTATATAGTAAAACTACAATGGCTCAAACAACAGTGATTTGTTTTCCCATGGCTGATTTGAACTGATTTTTGAGTCCCTCGCAAATTCTTCCATTAGCTCAAGAAAGATATTAAGGAATTTTTTAGGAAAATTTTCTTATTTTATCATGAAAGTGTATGTTGTGTGTGTTCATAGAATTATCTCATCAAGGCAATTCTGATAAGTACACTCAACATACCATTATTTTATAGAAGGTCGAAAATACATCCCTAAATTATACCAAGATCATTCACATGAAATGTTGAGACTTATTTTCTATAAAAAAATACATTGAAAATCAAAATGTCTTCTGCTGCATTTGTTGGTTGGTTGGTTTGGAGTTAATCGGCCAAGTCAACACTGTTAAGGCCATGTTGAGTTGGTCGATTTACCTCACCGCACATTTCCTGGACAGGCTTAACCCTATTAGTGGTTAATTAGTACTTTAAGCACGTTTTTTGCCAGAAACTGACAACTGCCGTTCTTGAATCAGTGGAAGAGGAGAATGACTGAAGAAAATGTTTCATGATCAGTCTCAAGGAAAAAATACTACTGGACTTGGCGGGGATCCAACCCGCAACCTCCTGATCACCTTTCTGGCAAAAGAATGCATAAATACTGCTAAACCACTTAGAGGACTAGGCCTGCCCAGGAAATGTGTGATTAGGTAAACTGACCAGCTCAGCTTGACCCCAATAGGTTGATTTGGTCGTAAAACCTCAACTAAAATCAAAACCTTCCGATTACCAGTCCAACATGCATTCGACTTAGCCACCAAGGCTGACTCTGCTACAGTTGTGGTTAGCACTTCAAGCAGTACACAGAGAGTCAAGAACTTTTTAGAGGGAATAGCCAATGCACAGTGACCTGGTTCTCTCAAGACGCTTTTATATAAAAAAGAGACATTTTTTCTTTGGTCCAATATAGTGGAACGGCCAATAACTATTAGCACTCAGCCACAACAATCTCACTGTAGCAGCCAGGGCTCAGTTGTTCGAACCTAACAATGAATTTAGTTACATATCGTTAAAAGTCTGATAATTAAATATGGCATAATTTGCTAATATTTTTGCTGAAAAAATGTGAGTAGCTGTTGCACTTGCAAAAGCTACCCACATTTTTTCAGCAAAAATACCTGTGAATTAGATATTGTATTTACTAGAACATTTAACATTTTGACCACTAATGAGCTTGTGAAGCTAACGATGCTTTGAACAACTGTTTTATAAGTTTTATAATTCCCCAAAATACTTTTTATCTATTTAACTTCTCAACAACAGCCACTTTTATGTCTTCCCAGCTGTGACTTTTATAGACAGTGTACTGTATTTAAACCATTGTAGACTGAATAGACCTCCCCACACTATATATTTGAAGAGAGTCCAATTTCAAATTTAGGTAAGTCCGGCGATGCGATTTAGATATTCCTAAAGAAAAATGGCTAAACTATTTGCAAACAGTGAAGACCCTATTCAGCTGCCGCATTCTGCAGCATCTGATCTAGGTCAATACTGTTAGCCAGTTACACCTTTAAGGGGTCTCCCGACTAAAATGGATTAAAAAGCTGCTATTTAAACTCAGTTTTAGAAAAATAAAAATAAAATAAAAAAAATTATTTACTCAAAAACCAATGGAAATGATGGCCTTATACATGTTGCAATTGCGTTAAACACCCAAAATGCTACATTGTATTTCTTTCAAGTTCCTCTTTGTTCTTTCTGTCTTCATTTGTTCATTCTTTTTTTTGATGAAGTGACATTTCATGTTGTCATTTCATGTACCGTATTCGACCTAATTACCGCACATACCCCTATAAGCGCATAGTCAAGAAATTCCGTAGTCTTCAGATTACAACCAGTGTACTTTTTTCTTTACTTCTTTACAAAGGCATATGTTGTGGGTACTCATTTGAATTGCATCGACAAGTCGATGCAATTCAAATGAGTACCCACAACATATGCCTTTGTAAAGAAAGTCAGAAAAAATCGCATAGTCATCATTAAATAAGTCCTTTTCTGATATTTTTTATAGTGTATCCTTAGTAGATAGATACATATTTGACCACAAATGAGTGTGTCCTGTAAGTTTGATAAACCTAAGCGCACAGTGCGGTAATTAGGTCGAATACGGTAATTAAAATGAAATTATCCAGTACTTTTTGGTTGAAAAAAATGCCTTATCTGGAGCTATGGTCTGATTTGTCTACATAATAGGGGCTGCATTTTTCATCTGATTTTCATAAAACTTGCTCAGAATGTTTATCTCAAAATCTAGATCAAGTTTGAAATTTGGCTATATAGGATAAAAAGTTTGGGCAAATCATAGAAAAAGCTTGTGAACTTTAGAAGCTTTATTTGACATGACCTTCATAGTTAATGTGTGCCATAAGGTGAGGAAATGTACCATTATATGACGTGTGCATAGGATGTACCTTTTGAATGTGGGTCAGTTGTAGAGTCAGAGCAATTTGTGCATCAATGCAGTCTGATTAGAGTCCTTGCTGGGATTTTTGTTGATAACCAAGGATCCTTGGCGTCTTCAGATGGACAGCTGAGACTCTGATCAGAGTGTGGCTCCACAGACTGCTCTGAGTTTTCGTAGAGTGCATATGTCATAATTTACATAAGGTACATTTTCTCATTTCGAACTCAAAAAATTATAATCACATCATATCTGAGCCGTGTCAAGCAAAAATGTGCCTTCGGGACATGTGCAGATAGTGAAGGTCCAGATCAGATTGCGCCGATGCCCAGTCTGATCAGGGCATTCAATGTCCGCTGTCAGAGTCATTTAATACTACAGAATAATCAATGGAAAGCATATTAACCCTTGTCCTGCTGAACCCGAATATACCCTGCCTTAGCAAACAGTGTAGATCCAGATCAGTTGCCTTCTGAAGAAGCCAACTGATCTGGATCTGCACTGTTTGCCATTTAGTATCTGAATTTATGGCAACAGTCCAGATCAAGTAATCTGATTGGCTAAAAATTAGAAGTGGGCGGGGCATCTTAATATATTCAGCATGACAAGGGTTAAGGCCTGGATTAAATCTTGCACATGCACATGATTATGTCATTCTGCTCACTTTGGGCATGCTCGAAGGCACCTTTTCGCTTGACATAGCCCATCTAATGTTTACTTAATGCTTAGCATGCTGGGTAAAATTTTCACCGGATGATACATTGAATATTTTTCTTATTTACCGAAAATACAGGATTTGACGTTTCAGGCACATTTGTGTCTCATTGAGGGACAATTTGAATGCAAAGTCAAATTCCCCCCCCCTTTTTTTTTTCTTTTTATAGGGGGAAAAATAAGAAAAAAATATCTCTCGTTTGTTGTCTGTTGAAGTAGCTCAGAGAGTGGTAAAGGTTAAAATAGATAAATTGACAGTTTTTCTTTTTGGTGATGTTTATCAGCAAAAAAAAAAAAAATAAATAAATAAAAGAACAACAACGAAAAAATAAGCTTACATATATATATCAATAGAGATTTCAAATAAAGATAACAGAGAGGGCTTGCCTTAATATATATACATAATGGAGTATTTTTATTCAGTCGCCATGCATTTTTCTCTTCTTTTTTTTTGTTTCACAGTAATAATAAATCCTGAATCAAAATCTGTCAGTATGCAAGGATTATAGAATAATTTAACTTTTTATTTTTAATACTAAATTAAAACACCACTTTCCCTTAAAAAGCAGGCTTTACATTTTAATTTACTGTATCATTTGATGTTATTTTAAAATTTCATCTCCAATGTACAAAAAACAGTGCAAAAAAAAAATTAAACCTTATTATATATTTGAAATACTTTTTTTATTATTTTTAAGAGAAAACCAGGCTTGACAATTCTGAAAATTCTCTTGAAATGTCAAGTCCTTCTCTTAAAAATTATAATGTAAAAATAGTGTCGTTTGCTGTAATTTTTCTTTAATTTTTAAGGAGTTAAGCTTGCATTAAAACTTTAATATGCTTGTAGCTATAGGTGAGAGGGTTGAAATATTTTTCTTATTTCATCACAAAAACATATATGATATGTTATGGGTGATCATTTGCAATGCCGCAGTGAGCTGCTTCTAATGAGCACCACATCTTGAAAACACGCCTATATAATTTTGACCCCCTTAAACCCCACTTTTATATAGTAAAACTGGGGTTTACAGGGGTATACATTATTTTTCTTATTTCTGTTCAAAACATAGATTGTGGGTACTCGTTAGAACCGCCTCAGTGAGGCAGTTCTAATGAGTACCCACAATCTATGTTTTGAGCAGAAAGTGAGGCGGTTCTAATGAGTACCCACAATCTATGTTTTGAGCAGAAACATGAAAAATATCAGATTTTTTTTATCTGAAATTTTTCAGTTTTTTGGAGATGAAATTTTCTATATATTTGAATAGGCGTGTTTTTGAAATGAACAACAAGCATTTTTGAAAATGTATGCTATGGCTTCTCTTTAGAAAAACATCAATATATTTTTTGTTGAAAATGTCTTATCTGGAGCTATTTCTGTGTATTAGAGTAGAAAACCACAAATCAATATATAGAATCGAATAATACTTTGATTCCAGTGATTTGCGTCAAAGAGTAATTAAAATGGATTTAAAGACAGGCTATGTCTTTGTTTTATTTGGTGCTTCGGTAAGTATCTTTTTAATCATTATTATCACTCTCTGGGCAAATTCAGAAGAGGACAAACCTTGGATATTTTTCTTATTTTTCACAGAAATTGGCTTTGACATTTCATGCAAACTGTCTGCAAAAGAGGCAATTTGCATGCAATGTCAAAAGCTTGCTAAGCATTTAACATTTGGCAAATTTTGGTTTACATGTACCTGCACAATTTGATTCTTTCTTTCACCTGATTTCACTGATTATGAATTTATATACCTTGAAAGTTTCATTCATGTACAATCCTGAGTAAATAAAACAGAATAATATGGTACCTGTATGTCTGTTTGATTTGGATTTTTATGGCCTATTCAACACTGTTAAGGTCATGTTGTGCCAGTCAGTTGACCTTCTCAAACTTTTCCTTGACAGGCTTAGTCCTCTAAGCGGTTTTTACTTTGTGCACATTAGCCAGTAACTGACAACAGCCCTTGAATCAGCAGAAGGGGAAGAATGACCATAGAAATGATTTCGTGATTTAATCTCCACGAAATTTATGTGGCCGAGCTGGGATTCAAACTTGTGATCTCAGGATTTACAGTTAGATTTGCTACTGACTGTTCTGTGGAAACCAGGTGTACCTGCATGTACATCATTTAAGGAAATGGTTACCATTTCAGGTGAAGCAACTCTAGCAAAATTGTTTTGCTATCTTCTGAAAAAGGGGTCAACTCTAAAAGGAAAGAATTTGCTCCCCCTGGGAGCAAATTCTTCCCTTTTAGAGTAGACCACTTTTCAGAAGGGTGTTTGTATGCTGAGAAGCAAACAGAAAGCCACAGAAGTTGTCCCCCTTGTAAACTGCTAGGTGTATCCAGTCCCCTTAAGAATTTCTGCTTGACAAACCAGCTATGCTGATCTTGTATTACAAGTATTAGCTTTCACTAAAAGCTTGGTTTATGCATTGACCAAAGTTTTTGTGAAAGTTAGTGCCTGGTTATGTAATGTTGAGCAGCATTTGCAAAAGCTAATACTTGATTATAAAATTTTGAGCAGTCCATGGAAAATAGCATTGGAGCAGTCCATAACCTTTCCTAAACTTCTTCCTTAGCAATGACAAACTCTAAGCTTGTCTACACCCATGGGCAATAAAAATTCTTTCCATAAATAAATAACACTTTGGATAACTAAAGCAACAAGGTTATGGGACTGAAGTGAAGTGAACTGAGCTGAAGCAAACACAATCAGCCCAAGGCTAAGACATTATTTCTGCTAAATCAGCTGAAACCCAATTTTATATTAGAGAAAAGAGTTTTATATAAGAAAGTGATTTCCATCTTGAACATATACTTACAAAGTAAGTGATGAGCTCCTCCATGCCATCACACATTATTTATTTTATTAATAATATTTCACACTTTATTAGCTGTAATGTTACATACGTACTCATCTTATGTTGCAAGGATAATATTTATTTTTGTTTCCACATGTAAATTTTTTTGTATTTGTTATAAAGAAAACATTTTTTTTATTTTATCATTGGGTAGCCCCACTAGTGCAGCATTTCTGATGATCAGTGAACATAGCTCCAGATAAGAGGGGGTACCAAATTTCTTCAAACTTCATGTGGAGCCTTGTATTAAAGGGGGTTTGAAAATTTGTAAAAATGGTCACTGTCCGTAAATCAAGATGGCAGCCATGCCGATTTATAGCTCCCATAGATTTATAATGGGAAAAACTTTAAAAAATCTTCTTCTCTGAAACCATGAGGCCCACAGGTTATATATTTTGTATGTAGCAATGTGTAGTTGGCCCCTACATAAATCCTGCCAATCAAGCTACTGGGGTCCAAACTGGCCACGCCCCAGGGGTTGTGAACTCCCATAGACTTATAATGGGAAAAACTTTAAAAAATCTTCTTCTCTGAAACTCTGAGGCCCACAGCTTACATATTTAATATGTAGCAATGTTTAGTGGTCCCCATCATAAATCATGCCAGTCAAGCCCCTGGGGCCCAAATTGGCCACACCCGGGGGTCATTAGCTCCCATAGACTTATAATGGGGAAAAAAATCTTCTTCCTGAAACCATGAGGCCTACAGCTTACATATTTTGCATGTAGCAATGTTTAGTGGTCCCCTACATAAATCCTGCCAATCAAGCCCCTGGGGTCCAAACTGGCCATGCCCCAGGGGGTGGTGAACTCCCATAGACTTAAAATGGGAAAAACTTTAAAAAATCTTCTTCTCTGTAACCATGAGGCCCAGAGCTTACATGTTTTTATGTAGCAATATTTAGTGATCCCCTACATAAATCCTGCCAATCAAGCCCCTGGGGTCCAAACTGGCCATGCCCCAGGGATCATTAGCTTCCTTAGACTTATAATGGAAAAAAATTAAACAATCTTCTTCTCTGAAACCATGAGGCCCACAGCTTAAATATTTAGTATGTAGCAATGTTTAGTGATCCCCTAGATAAATCCTGCCAATTAACCCCTAGGGCCCAAACTGGCCATGCCCCATTGGTCATTAACTCCCATAGACTTATAATGGGAAAAACTTAAAAAATCTTCTTCTCTGAAACCATGAGGCCCACAGCTTATATATTTAATATGTAGCAGTGTTTAGTGGTCCCTTACATAAATCCTGCCAATCAAAACCCATTGGGTCCAGACTGGCCACGCCCTAGGGATCATTAGCTGCCATAGACTTATTATGGGAAAAAAATCTCTGAAACCATGAGGCCCAGAGCTTATATATTTAATATGTAGCAATTTGTAGTGGTCCCCTTCGTAAATCCTGCCAATCAAACCCCTGGGGTCCAAATTGGCCATGCTTCTAGGGTCATATTCTTATAAAGAGCTATATAGCTAAAGAACCTTCAAAAATCTTCTTCTCTGAAACTGTGAGGCCGAGAGCTAATAGATTAAGTATGAAGCGATGTTATGTGGTCTCTTACATAAATCCTGCCAGCCATGCCCCTGGGGTCAAAATATGCCACACCCCGGGGTCATTAGCTCCCGTAGGCTTATAATGGGACAAACTTTAAAAAATCTTCTCTGAAACCATGAGGCCCAGAGCTTATATATTTAGTAAGTAGCAATGTGTAGTGGTCCACTACATAAATCCTGCCAATTATGCCCCTGGGATCCAAACTGGCCGTGCCCCGAGGATCATTAGCTCCCATAGACTTATAATGTGAAAAACTTAAAAAATCTTCTTCTCTGAAACCATGCGGCCCATAGCTTATATATTGATTATGTAGAAATGTGTAGTGGTGCCCTACATAAATCCTGCCAATCAAGCCCCTGGGCTCCAAACTGGCCTCACCCCAGGTGGTCATATGTATATATAGAGCTATGTAGCTAAAGAAAATTAAAAAATCTTCTTATCTGAAACCATGAGGCAGAGAGCTAACAGATTAAGTATGTAGCAGTATAACACTCTCTGGGGGGCAAATTCAGCAGTGTTTAGTGGTTTCCTACATAAATCCTGCCAATCAAGCCCCTTGGGTCCAAACCAGCCATGCCCCGGGGGTCATTAGCTCCTATAGACTTATAATGGGAAAAACTAAAAAAATCTTCTGCTCTGAAACCATGAGGCCCACAGTTTACATATTTAGTGTGCAGCAATGTTTGGTGGTCCTCTACAAAAATTCTGCCAATCCAGCATCCGGGGTCTAAACTGGCCACGCCCGGGGGTCATTAGCTCCCAAAGACTTATAATTGAAAAAAACTTAAAAAAATCTTCTTCTCTGAAACCTTGAGGCCCACAACTTATATATTTAGTGTACAGTCAAACCTGTCTTTAAGGCCACCTGTATTAAGCAATCACCTGTCTTCAAAGGCCACTTTTTGAAGTCCCATAAAAGGAAATTAAATGTAAATTTACCTGTATTAGGCAAGCACCTGTCTTAAGCAACCACTTTTTGGCTTTCCCCAACGTGCTTGCTTAACACAGGTTTGACTGTATAGCGACGTTTAGTGGACCCCTACATAAGTCCTGCTAATCAAAAGCCCCTGGGCTTCAAACTGGCCACACCCCAGCGGGTCATATGTTTATACAGCTATATAGCTAAAGAATATTAAAACGTCTTCTTCTCTGAAACCATGAGGCCCAGAGCTAACAGATTAAGTATATTGGGATGTTTGGTGGTTTCCTACATAAATCCTGCCAACTATGCCCCTGGGGTCCAAATTGACCGTGCTCCGGGATTCATTAGCTCCCATAGACTTAAAATGGGAAAAACCTAAAATGTCTTCTTCTCTGAAGCCATGAGGCCCACAGCTTATATATTTTGTATGTAGCAATGTGTAGTGGTCCCCTACTTAAATCCTGCCAATCAAGCCCCTGGGGTGCAGCCAGTTTGGATCTTTATATAGAACTGTGTAGCTAAAGAACCTTCAAAAATCTTCTTCTCTGAAACCATGAGGCCCAGATTTAGTATGTAGCAATGTTTGGTGGTCTTCTGTATTAATTCTTTCAACTATGCCCTTGGGGTCCAAATTGGCCACTTCTCAGGGGGTCATTAGCTCCCATGGACTTATAGTGGGAAAAACATTAAAATAATCTTTTTCTCTGAAACTATGAGGCCCACAGCTTAAATATTTAGTATGTAGCAATGTTTAGTGGTCCTCTACGTAAATCCTGCCAATGAAGCCCCTGAGGTCTAAATTGGCCATGCCCCGGGGGTCATTAGCTCCCATAGATTTATAATGCTAAAACCTTAAAAATCTTCTTCTCTGAAACCATGAGGCCCACAGCCGATATATTTAGTATGTAGCAATTTTTAGTGGTCCCCTACATAAATCCTGCCAACAATGCCCCTGGGGTCCAAATTGACTTGCCCTGGGGGTCATTTACTCCCACAGACTTATAATGGGAAAAACTTAAAAGATCTTCTCTGAAGGCCCACAGCTTATGTATTTAGTATGTAGCAATGTTTAGTGGTCCCCTATATAAATCCTACCAATCAAGCCCCTGGGGTTTAAACCCTTTGAAAATTTCAGCATTTTAACCTTGTATGCAAGATATCTCCAAAACTGTTTAAGACATTGCCTTGAAACTTGACTGGCTAATAGGGAATGATGAGTAAATGGCCTGATTAACTTACAGTTGTTAACTCAAGTGAGCATTGTGGCCCATGGGCCTCTTGTTTTTATTTCTTAACGAAAACATATGTTGTGGGTACTCAGTAGAAGCACCTTGGCGAGGTGCTTCTAATGAGCAGCCACATATGATTTTGACAAGAAATGTTATGGTAGGAAAAATGTTATGGTAGTACTTTTTGGTTGAAAAAAGTGCCTTATTTAGAGCTATGAATAAAGTGATACATGTCAGATTGTTGTTACTTCCCAGTGTCTGAGGAATTCATGATTGTTTTTGTATCATTTTTTTTATCCATCATTTAGAAATAAACATCCTTAATCATATGAAAATTTGGTCGAATGAAAAAAAAGAAATAAGAGCATTTCTGGATGTAGTGTTTTCTAAAGCTTTTGAAGTTAACCTTTACCACTCTCTGGGCAAATTCAGCAGATGAAAAATTGATGATATTTTTCTTATATTTTCCCAGTGAACAGGATTTGGCATTTCAGAAAAAATTGTTTGAATTCGGGACAGTTTGCATGAAATGTCAAATATTGTTTCCTGGGAAAAAAAAAGAAAAGTATTTCAAAATGTCTTCTGAAAGTTTTACCCAGAGTGCTAAGAGTTAAATAGAGTTTGAGTTACCTGAGCAAGCACTGAGAGTACACTGTCATTTTATCACTTTGCATGACATCATTTTTTTCTTATTTTTCTTATGAAAACTTTATAAATCAATCTTCGGATAGTATGCTATTACATCAGCAGAAGTAGATAATATCAATTTTTGGCTAACCTTTCCAATCAAAATTCCTTGACTTCCCATCTTAAGCTGAATGGACATACTGAAAAGAGTGAAAACTTAAGCTACAAGTTTTGCTTACAACTTGTTAATGGGAGACCACTCCAGCAGAGAAGAATTTGCTTCCCAGATATAATTATGAATCCCTCCTTCCTAAAGGCAAGCTAATTTTAACCCATTTTAGATTGAATAAACTCTTCCACACCAAATATGGGAAGAATCAAATTTCATTTTTTGTATGCCAGGCTATGTGATTAACCCTTGTCCTGCTGAACCCAGCTATGTCCTGCCTTTGCAAACAGTGTAGAGCCAGATCAGTTGGCTTCTGAAGAAGCCAACTGATCTGGATCTGCACTGTTTGCCATTAAGTATGTGAATTGATATCAACAAGCTGGATCAAGTAATCTGATTGGCTGAAAATTAGAAATGGGAATGGCATCTTAATTTATTCAGCAGGACAAGGGTTAAGATATCCCTAGAGAAAAATGGCTAAACTATTTCGAACAGTGGAGACCCTGATCAGATGCCGCATTCTGCGGCATCTGATCTGGGTCTGCACTGTTTGCCAGGTACCCTTTCGGGGGTCTCCAAGTACAATGGGTTAAACACCACATATTTGGTCTAAAACTGACACAAATTCAGATAATCTCATCAATTTCTATCCAGTCAGAGTCAAGCTAAAATGGGTCAAAGGAAAGAATTTGCTCCCAGGTGGTAACAGATTCTTTCCTTTAAGTATAGTTCTCCCTGCCTGCATGTTTTCACTTGGGAGCAATTTTTTCAATCAAACCTGCTTCCTTGCAACCTTTGAGAGGTAGGCAGTTATTTTCATTTCATGTTGATTTCCTCAATGAGGCAAATGACCCTCATAGGTTGAAGTGGTTGAACCTGATCTCATCATCCCTCTGAGATGTATAAAATGTTTAACCTTTTGCATGATAACTATGAATTCAGGAGACAGCAAATGAATATTTATCTCAATGATTGTAGTACTTGACGTTTTGTGTTGATCATGCATTACGAAAACATGCCTATTCAAATATACTGAAAATTTTCCCACCAAAAAATGAAAATTTTCAGATAAAAATTTCTAATATTTTTCATATTTCTGCTCAAAACATAGATTGTGGGTACTCATTAGAACTGCCTCGATGAGGCGGTTCTAACGGGTACCCACAATCTTAGTGTTTCTGAGCAGAAATAAGAAAAATAATGTATACCCCTGTAAACCCAAGTTTTACTATATAAAAGTGGGGTTTAAGGGGGTCAAAACTACAGTATATAGGCATGTTTTCGTGATGAAATATTTTCTATGGTCATTCTCTCCCTTCCGCCGATTCAAGAAGGGCAGTTGTCAATTTCTGGCGAAAGAAGGCGTACAAATCTAGTGTGGTTAGGTAAACTGATCGTGCTCACCATGACCCCATGAGGTTGACTGGACTGTAAAATCTCAACACAAACATTTTGTGTTATTAATTTCCAGAGGAAATAATTCATATGAAATGTTAGGTCCTGTTTTTGCCAAAAATAAAAAGATAATGTTTTAAGATATTGTTTGCTTGTAATATGTTTTTATTCAGCAGGGATAGGTTAACCCTAACCTGAAAAGCAAATTGTTGCAGAGGCATTCTTATTAATTTTCTTCTTCTTAGTTTATTTTTTGGAGAAAATAAGACTTGGTATTTAATGTCAATCATCTGCTAATTCACATGAAATGTCAAGCCTTATTATCTCTAAAAAAAGTTTTAAAAAAATCAAAATGTCATCTGCTGCAGTTTAAGGGTAAAAGTATATAGAAGCAATATGTGCAATGTCGTATTTAGTTCATGACATTAAACATTTATCTTTTCTTTTCAGGGTGATTTAGCCAAAAAGAAAATATATCCTGTTTTATGGTAAGTTGTCATGCTAGTATACTCAGAAAAATACTAAATGTATTCATTTTAGAAATCGGTTTGTAAGTTATGATGCAGAAATGATGATGATTGTAGTGTAGTAAGGGGACATAGTACAGTTGGCAGCCTATCTGACTGCATATCCAGGGGTTGGAAGTTCGAATCTCAGCTGGGCCACCTGATTTCCGTAGAGATTGAGTGATTGTGGCATAATTTCCACGGTCATTTCCCACTCATCCCCTCCCCCTCTGCTAGTTGTCTGGTACTGGCAAAAGTTTGTGCACAAAATACTGACTGATCGTTTTATTTTTATTTTTTTTAATTTTTCAAAGAAAAAAAGTCTTGACCTTTCATGTGAATCGTCTGCTAAGCAGACGATTCACATGAAATATCAAGACTTTTTTTCTTTGAAAAATTAAAAAAAAAAAAAAAATTCAAAATGTCGTCTGCTGCAGTTGTGATTAACGCTTTAAGGGTTAATGTTTCATTCTTACAAAGGAGTATTTGTTGAAAGGAGGCTGTCATATGCGACATAATTTTCAGGTTTCTATTATTACTGAGAATATTTAAAACAAGGTGCTGAAAATTTGCCTAACAATTGAAAGTTCTGAAATTTTGACTCAGTATTGTTATTTTAACAATACTGAATTGTACCCCGTCCCCTCCCCCCCCCCCCCCCACCCCACACCTCACCCCCCGACTCATTACTGTTGCTTTAACAATAATGAATTGCACCACACACACACCCCACCCACCCCAATAAGTTCTAGAAAAGACAACTATTCAGATTAATAATTTTCTCATTTCTCCACCAAAACATATGTTGTGGTCACTTAATAGAATTATCTCGGCAAGACACCTCTTATGAGTACCCCAAGACATGTTTTTGTTGTTGGAAATAAGAAAAATATAAGCATAGCTTCATATAAGGTACTTTTTTTTTTCAGCCCCAAAATACTGACATTTTTCTTATTTCTGTACAAAAAGTATATGTTGTGGTGCCCATTAGTCCAAGGCGCTTTTATATAAGTACCCACAACATATATATTCATGGAGAAATATTATGTGGATACCCACTCTTATCTGGAGCTATGTATAAGTACTTTTTGGGGTAAAGAAAGTGCCTTTCTTTTGCTTTGCATAAAACCATACATATACATATATATTTTTATGCCCCCGCCATTTTCAATGGAGGGGGGCATATAGTATCACCACTGTCCGTACATCCGTCCCGTCCGTCCGTCCCGTACGTAACACTTTTGGTTTCCGTGCGATATCTTTTGAAAGGATTGGTGTATTGGATTGAAATTTTATACACAGGTATATAATCATAAAATGTAGGTCAAGTTCGATTTAGGGTAAAATCCGCCAATTATTTTGGGAGTTATGGCCCTTTTCAACTTTGAAAAATTTTCAACTTTGAAAAATGGTTTCTGTGCAATATCTTTTGAAAGGGTAGGTGTATTGGATTGAAATTTTGTACACAGGTATATAATCATAAAATGTAGGTCAAGTTCGATTTAGAGTAAAATCCACCTATTATTTTGGGAGTTATGGCCTTTTTCGACTTTGAAAAATGGTTTCCGTTCCATAACTTCTGAAAAGATTGGTGTATTGGATTCATATTTTATACACAAGCGTATAATTATAAAATATAGGTCAAGTTTGATTTAGGGTAAAATCCACCAATTATTTTTGGAGTTACGGCCCTTTATCAATATTGAAAAATAATTGAAAAGTGGTTTCCGTTCGATAACTTTTGAAAAGATTAGTTTATTGGATTCAAATTTTATACACAGGTATATAATCTTAAAATGTAGGTCAAGTATGATTTAGGGTAAAATCCACCAGTTATTTTTGGAGTTATGGCCCTTTTTCAACTTAGAAAAATGG
Organism: Anodontia alba; assembly: GCA_964016985.1. NCBI lineage: Eukaryota > Metazoa > Mollusca > Bivalvia > Lucinida > Lucinidae > Anodontia > Anodontia alba. The sequence continues at coordinate 60,970,393 of OZ024828.1, forward strand.
TTTCCATCCCATAACATTTTAAAAGATTAGTGAATAGGATTCATGTTTTATAAACAAGCATATAATTATAAAATATAGGTCAAGTTTGATTTAGGGTAAAATCCACCAATTATTTTTGGAGTTATGGCCCTTTATCAATGTTGAAAAATAGTTGAAAAAATGGTTTCCGTTCGATATCTTTTGAAAAGATTAGTGTATTGGATTCAAATTTTATACACAGGTATATAATCATAAAATGTATGTCAAGTTGGATTTAGGGTAAAATCCACCAATTATTTTTGGAGTTATGGCCCTTTTTCAACTTTGAACAATGGTTTCCGTTCCATAACTTTTGAAAAGATTAGTGAATTGGATTCATATTTTATACACAAGCATATAATTATAAAATATAGGTCAAGTTTGTTTTTTTTTCAGTGAAGCAGTCATATTGCATCCTGTTACCTAAATGTATGGGAAATCTCTTTCTTAAGACACTTAATTGGTTTTGTATTTTCATGATTACATTTTCATGTTTTGTGGTGTGTAGCATTACAATAAAATAAATGCCAATCTTGATATAGTTTGTAAAAGATTGATACTAATGATTGTATCAGGTTTAAAAGTATTACATCCTGCTTTGTAACATATCAGCTTAACCCTTGGGCAAATTTAGCCTTTTTTTTTTTTTTTTCTTCAGAAAATGAGGTTTGACATTTTATACAAATGTCTCCTTTGGAGACAATCTGCATCAAATGTCAAATCTTATTAAAATACCATTTGTATGAAATGTCAAAGCTTATTTTCTTGGAAAATTTTCTGAGAAAGTACAGTGTAAGAAAATATTTCAAAAATGTTATTTTCTGAAATTTTTACAAGCATGCTAAGCATTAATGTTATTCATGCTGAATAAATTAAGATACCACACCCACTTCTAATTGTCAGCCAATCACATTATCTGATCCAGTCATTCTTAGGTCTAGATAAGAGAGGGTATCAGGTAAATATTTTTCTTATTTCTCCATGAAAACATATGTTGTGGGTACTCATTAGAAGTGCTTTGCTGAGGCACTTCTAATGAGTACCCATGTTTTCATGGAGAAATAAGAAAAATGTCAATACTTTTGGATTGAAAAAAAAGCATCTTATCAAGAACTATGTCGTTGATACATATTCATATACTGAATGGCAAACAGTGCAAATCCAGATCAGGACATATCTGGGGGCAGGACCAGGGTTTAGATAACTTGTTACAAACCCTGGGGCATTTCTTATGTCTCCAGGATAATATCACACTTACCAAACAAATGAAAGCTTAACCATTGGTTAAGAACGTGAAACAATTAGAACGACATCGGTTAGGCATTCTATGACTCAAAAAAGGTAAACAAACTTTGCATTTTCTGTGTTTCATGAGCGATATAAATGTTTTTTAGGAAATTATTTGAAAAAAGAGAATTACATTCAACTGCCCATTGATATTGGCGTCTGTGGAGTGAATCGCAGACCACCTAGTTCACACATATTGGCTGAATTATTTTTCACATGCTGAAGGTGTACTGAAAACCATAGAAACATGGAAATTCGTGGTGTTTATTGTCCTTTACTTAATTTTGCACTTTGCTAGAAGTTGCTATGGATATTTTGGTTGTCAGTGCAGTATTGTTGAGAAAGCACCAATGTAAAAGTCGAAAATGAGTGGTTACGCATTAGATCTGTAAGTTACGTTGTTGTTTTTTTTAATAGATCTAATGCATAACCACCCATTTTCAAACCTTCCCGTGGTGATTTACTTGTGCGAATGTTTTTTATAAGTCTTAAACCTGTACTTGAATAGATTCTTTCATTTGGCGGAGTGTTTATGCAAAATGTCAGTAGTATACAACAAGTTACAGTAAAACTTCAATAGCTTGAACAGCGATGGCTCGTTTACCATGGATCATTGGAACTCGTTTTTGAGTCCCTATGAAATTCTTCCGATAGGTCCAGAAAACAAATACTTAGGTAAATGTTCTGATTTTATCATGAAATTGTATGTTGTGTGGACTCATTAGAATTGCCTCATCGAGGCAATTCTAATGAGTACACTCAACATACAATTATTGTATAGAAGATCGAAAAAAAAATCCCTATTTAATCACCATTTGCTTCCTGATCCTGATTCTTTCATTTGGCGGAGTGTTTATGCAAAATGTCAGTAGTATACAACAAGTTACAGTAAAACTTCAATAGCTTGAACAGCGATGGCTCGTTTACCATGGATCATTGGAACTCGTTTTTGAGTCCCTATGAAATTCTTCCGATAGGTCCAGAAAACAAATACTTAGGTAAATGTTCTGATTTTATCATGAAATTGTATGTTGTGTGGACTCATTAGAATTGCCTCATCGAGGCAATTCTAATGAGTACACTCAACATACAATTATTGTATAGAAGATCAAAAAAAAAATCCCTATTTAATCACCATTTGCTTCCTGACCCTGCGCCATAATTAACCCTCAGTGGCTCGAACTACCCATATCTCAAACAAATTTCCATGGTCCCAATGATGTTCGAGCCATTGAAGTTCGATTGTATATGCGTCTTTCAAAAAAAATTATGGGAGAGCCATCACACCTGTCTGATATTAGTTACTACTACTGTCAGGTTTTTATTACATGTTCAAAATGATTATGGTGCAACAATAAAAGAAAATAAAAAAACATGGGAAGATTTTTCAGTACGTAAATAATAAAGAACTGTCCAACATTTGTCTTGACAGATGTGATAAATACATGTATTATTTTTAAATCCAAAGGGGTTTTTCACTTACAGAGCAGAACAATAAAAAAAAAAAAATAAATAGATGACTGTAGATAATTCAGTATAAAATAAGGAGTTAGAGTCAGCATTCTTTCAAAGGATGTCATTTTATAAATAGCCCATAGGTCTAGATAAGAGTAGTTATCAGGTAAATATTTTTCTCATTTCACCACAAAAATATATGATGTAGGTACTCATTAGAAGTGCCTCAATGAGGTGCTTCTAACGTGTATCACAGCATAGGTTTTTGTGGAGAAATAAGAAAAATTTCCATACTTTTGGACTGAAAAAAAAAGTATTTTATCAAGAGCTATGAAACATGACTCCTTTCATTGAAGTGTATGAAGATTGATGTATGTAGTTGTAAACCAAACACAGAGAGACAAAATCAGTAAGCAGGTAAGCTTATACCAAGCACAACCACTGAAGTTTAAAATTGAATTTTCTTGATATCTTTTTAAATGTAAATTTATGAAACAAATATCCTGGATGAAAATTATTCAGGAGAAGGACCACAGGCTTCTCCTCATAGAATGAATTTTCATATTTCTGTATTTTGCTCTGATTAGATGGAGATTTCCAAAATTATCACTTTCTGAGCATAAACTAAGCCTACTTCAAGTCTTGTCCATATATGGAAGAATACTATAAGTTTAACGAATCAAAACATCTAGAGGGTCCATACACAAGCTTTTTCTTGCATGTGTTTGAGTCTGCAGCTTGTGAATAAACTGAAAGAGTAAACCGTTTGACACAATCCAAACTCCTCCAATAGTGCAGACTTAGTCTGAATCCATACTCACTAAAACAGACAAAAAAGAGAGTTATATGGTAATCATTGTTTAACAGTTTGAACAGCCTGTATAATGCTTTGAAAAGACGACAAACTTCACTACAGTCTGTTATTAGGTGGGACTTACGGAAACTAGTATTTTCAGGCAAACTAGAATTCCCTGAAATTAGAGTCAGATCACTGCTTTACCAGACACAGCTGGAGGCAGAAACCAAATTCTGAAAAGTTGGCAGTCATTCTCCTGAACAACTCTAGTCAGGCCATATTTTTCATGAATTCAATATTTAAAAAGATATTGCAGAAATTCAATTTTAAAAGCATAAAACGCCAACTTTAGTCTAGACACCTACACTTTATATAATCAGACAATCAAAAATATAAATGATGCTACCCATGTAAAACAAACTTGCTGGTGAAAAAATAGTTCGAATTACTTGGTCCCACCTGTGCTCAGTAAAATAATGTGAATACAAACTGTATGGATGTTTGTTTTTTGTTGTTGTTGTTTTTTTCATGTTATTAGGCTACTGAAAATGTCCTAAAATTTGAACACCAAATTTGACAAAATGATATATGCAAACAGTGCAGACCCAGATCAGACTGCTCCTGAAGGAGCAGTCTGATCAGGGTCTACACTGTTTGCCATTCCACTACGTATTTTAAGAAACAACTGCATAAAAAGCAAAATTTAGGTCAAAATAGTATGGAATAAAGTGTTCGAAATTTTAGGACATTTACCGTATCTTTTGTTGTAGGTATAATATCAGGTAATTATTTCTCTTTATTTCTCCACAGAAACATATCTTGTGGGTACTCAATAGAAGTACCTTACCGAGGCTTTCTTGGAGAAATAAGAAAAAGTCCTTGAAATATCAATAAATTTTGGTTGAAAGAAGTACGTTATCTGGAGCTATGAATTATGGCAAAACAAAATACTTCATGGCTGGTTATTAACATGCTGGATGTCATGTTCTCATGTCCTCGTTTTGTGTAAAGGAATTTACATCCACAAGAACATTGTGAGAAACATATTAATTTATGTGATACTTGGCTGTTGATGAGTTCTTTTTTTTTGAGTAAAGCTTATTACACCATAACCTCTTTATAACCCTTTCCTGGGATTTATTTAGCAAAAACTGTGCTAGCTAAACAACCGTGTTGTAGCCAAACAAAAATGGTCGTTTTTCGATATAATATATACATTTTTGTTTGGATACAACAAACAAAAATATATAGATGATATAGAAAAATGACCATAAATACATTTTTTATTTGGATAGAACACTTTTCTCCACAGTGCAACATACCCAAAACAGCCATATATTGAACCATCTTACAACAAGATTGCTCTGTACTATTTTTGTTGCGCCTGCATTAAGCATGGTGCGGTACAGGGATCTGGTTTTCCTTCTGTCCATTTGTTCATCCATTCATCAATCCATCAACATTTGCATCAACCCTAACTTCGACCTTAATGTTCAAGTTCATTTCCCAAGAACTGTAGCTACAGTGAGATACTTGGTATAAGCTTGCACTTAGGGATGACAGCTCAGACAGCAGAGCCGTATTTGACCTTGACCTATATTTCATGGTTCACCAGCTTTGTAAATTTGTGTCCACCCTAACTTAGACCCTAATGTTCATTTCCCAAGAACTGTAAAGGCTGCAGCAATAATACTTCATATAGGCTTGCACTTAGAAATGACAACTCAGACAGCAGTATCCATATTTGACCTCGACCTATATTTCACGGTTGTAAATTTGTGTCAATCCTAGCTTTGACCCTTATTGTTCAAGTTTATTTCTTAAGAACTACAAAGGCTACAGTAATAATGTTTGGTATAGGCTTGCACTTAGGAATGACAACTCAAACAGCAGTATCCATATTTGACCTTAATCTGTATTTCATGGTTCACCAACTCGGTAAATTTGCGTCAACCCCAACTTCCACCCTAATGTTCAAGTTCATTTCCCAAGAACTATAAAATCTACAGTGATGATACTTCGTTAAGGCTTGCACTTAGGAATGACAGCTCAGACAGCAATATTCATATTTGACATTGAACTATATTTCATGGTTCACTGATATTGTAAATTTGCGTCAGTCAATGTTCAAGTTCATTTCTTGTGAACTCCAAAGGCTACGGTAATGATACTTGAACCTTTCAAGATTTTGCTCCCTTGCAGGCACAACATAGCCTTCAGCAGAATTCTTTTCCTGTTTCTCCAGCCAAACATAATGTGACATCTGATTAGAATCGTATAGCCTGTATTTTTGCATCATAATCAAGCTGGAAATAGTTCAGTCTAAACAAATGTTAAATGAAAGAAAGCACCCTTTTAACTTGAGAACTGTTCATGAACTTTCAGAGTGTAAGACACAGCAGCTGCCAACTGGGTGCTATAAACTGTACATAGAGCATCCATTTGGGCTGTCTGTTCACTCTTATGAGAGGTTCATTGGTTAATTTCATGTACAACAATTGGGGTTATTTGGTAGTTGTGGGGTTAACCCCACAATATGATTTGTATCTGATTTGTTCAAAAACATGAGGGAGTTACACTGATCAATTTTGTGTTTAACCCTTCTCTACCTAAACATGACATGCCCAGTCTTAGCAAACAGTGTAGATCCAGATCAGTTAGCTTCTTCATTCTGAAGAAGCCAACTGATCTGGATCTGCACTTTGTCATTAAATATGTGAATTTCCATCAAAAACTCAGATCAAGTAATCTGAGTGGTTGGAAATTAGAAGTGGGCGTGGCATCATAATTTATTCAGCATGACAAGGGTTAACTGCAGAATGGTTTTCCCATAATGTACCTGTTAGATGCTAATTGTACAGGTAGTGAACTCCACAATGATAGTTAAGTAACCCCACAGACACCAGCTGACCAGTCTTTCAACCCCACAATGAGAAAATGTACAGATTGAAGGACACAAATTGTACAATGTATGTGTTGTCTGTAGATCTGCGAGTCCATTTATTTTGTTCTCTTTTGACCTTGATCAGATACATAGTAAATTTTTTCTTATCTCTGCCATTGTCACCAAACTCCAGTAGCTCTACATGTCAACTCCAGCAAAGCTAGACCACTGAGACCTATTTCACAAAAGTTGGACACATGATCTGTCGGTGTTTCTCAGTCAGACACAAATCTATGATTCTTTAGCTACCTTATTTACCCTAAGTATATGGACATCTCAACTCCTTACCATACTTGTTCTAAAATTTGACAAGTACAATTTACTACCCAATGTTGTGTCTAATAATTGCGGGATGAATGGCAAACAGTGTAGACTGATGAGATGCCACATTCTGTGGCATCTCATCTGGGTGTACACTTTTTGCTCACCCACTCAGGCCTGTCTTTTGGAATACATACCATAAATATGATACTCCTCAAATTCATTGTGCAGTCATCCTATCCCAGGTCAGCTGCAATGAATCTAGGTCACTGTGACCAGCTTCTGCAAAATTGATGCCTGGTATGGTGTTCAGTGTTACCACACTTATTTAATGCTGTAGGGTTTGTCATCATTTTGCTCACACTGCAACAGCAACTTATTAAATGAACTCATTTAGGAAGGCCTTAGGTTACTTAAGCCTAGGTATTTTGACATTGTACTAGACAACAGCATTTTAAACTGTGGTGACAGTTCTGGTTCCATGAAAATATGACTTCATGTTTGAAAATAGGACTTGACATTTCATGCAAATCAAAATCATCTCCTTATTTTCATGAATTGTTGATGTTTTCAGGGAAAATAGGAATGGTATAGTGTTGTCTATTGGTTTTTAACCTCAGCAAGCTAAACATTAACAGCTCTTTCCCTAACAGTGCTGTCCAGAAGGTAAACAACTCCTGACAGAACTTTGTTTCAGAATGTCTTCCAACTATTTCAGGAATCTTTATATAGATGGTCTACTTCCACCTAAGACATACATTATAGGATATGCCAGAAGTAAACTGACGGTAGAAGATCTCAAGACACGCTGGGGACCATATTTAAAGGTAATAGCAAATCTTGGCATAAGTATAGGTGAAGGAGATATGACCTAACATATCTTGTAGGAACTGGTTTGCAGTTACCATGGTGAGACAGTTCTAAAGGGTACCCATAAAAAATTATCACCTTATCTGGATATGTTTTTTTTTTTTAAACTTAATGCTTGGGATGCTGGGTAAAAATTTCAGAAGCCAATATTTGAAAGAGTTTTTCTTAATTTTTCCAGATAAGCTTTGACATCTCATGCAAATTGTCTCCCCAGGATGCAAATTGTCTCCTGGAGACAATTTTCATGAAATATCAAAGCCTATTTTCTGTGAAAAATGAGAAAAATTATAAACACTTTGACATCTGTTGAATTTACCCTGAGAGTGGTAAAGTTTAACCTATTTATGCCTAGCATCCCATAAAAGGGACATTGGCAAACAGTGTAGACCCAAATCAGATGCCGCAGAAAAAGGCTTCTGATCTGGGGCTACACTTTTTGCATTAAGTTCAGAAATTTCTACAAAATGTGATAATAATAATAAAAACTAACCAGACACTTCTTATATATGAAATGGACCTGTCCAAAGAGTTATGGTAGAAGAGTCCACTTGGCTTATATAGGTTAAAGAACTAGTCATGTCAGCAGCAGAAGACTCTGGTATCCTTTATGTGGAAGATGTGCATGTACTTTGTGATCAGATCTACAAATTTATTTCTCATAATAATGATCTAAATGATTTTTTAGACTAATACCTGTATTCTCATAAAGTATTCAAATACTAGATACTTATTAACCCTTGTCATGCTGAGTAAATTAAGATGTCACACCCACTTTTAATTTTCAGCCAATCAGATTGCTTGCTTTATCTGGATTGATGCTATGAATTCACATACTTTATGGCAAACAGTGCAGATCCAGATCTGTTGCCTTCTTCAGAAGCTAACTGATCTGGATCTACACTGTTTGCAAAGGCAGGGCATATCCAGATTCAGCAAGACAAGGGTTAATGACACAGAGAAGTTCCCATGATTTTCAGACCTTGTTTTCTGAGAAAAATAAGAAAAACATTTAAAATGTTTTCTGCAGAAGTTTTTACAGAGCATGCAAAAGCATCAATTTGTGCTTTTTATGATGATACTGATATAAGTACCAAATTAGAAATAAGGTATCCATTAGGGGTGTAATGGTACATCAAAATTTCGATGCATCATGATATTGACTGCCATGATAGTGAGGTTTAAACGAAACAATCTTAAATCCATGTTCAGGACCATTTTCCGACCCTACACTCGGAGACAATAGACCCACCAGTGCTGTCAGTGCTTTGATTTAGATACGTTGCCAGGTAGCCAAATGGATGCGTTTGAGTTTTAACACTTTGCATGCTGGGTAAAAATTTCAGCAGACGACATTTTAAAATATTTTTCTTATTTTTCCTAGCAAATAGGATTTGACACTTTATGCAAACTGTCTCCTCGGAGACAGTTTGCATGATGTGTCAGATCCTATTTGCTAGGAAAAATAAGAAAAATATTGTCAGTTTGTCGTCTGCTGAATTTGCCCATAGCATGGTAAGCGTTAAGGACTAAGGAGTTAAGGTGTCTGCATATGTATGGTAAATATGATCTGTTATATTGTGATTCATATATATTACAATGATTGATATGTTTCTGCAACAAAATACTAATTAAACCAAAGAAATTAACTTGCTGGTGGCAAAGCCATTGCCTCAGGCAGATTGGTGAAAGAATACCGTATTCGATCTAATTACCGCACATACCCCTATAAGCGCAGAGTCAAGAAATTCAGTAGTCTTCAGATTACAGCCAGTGTACTTTTTCTTTACTTCTTTATAAAGGCATATGCTGTGGGTATTCATTTGAATTGCATCGACTTGTCAATGCAGTTCAAATGAGAACCCACAACATATGCCTTCATAAAGAAAAATCAGAAAAAATCTCATAATCATCATCAAAGAAGTCCTTTTCTGATCTTTTATTTATAGTGTATCCTTATAAGGTAGATACATATTTTACCACAACTGAATGTTCCCAGTAATTTTGAAAAACCTAAGTGCACAATGCTGTAATTAGGTCGAATACGGTATGTCAAGCTAAAAACTCCTTAAAACATCAGTCACAACTGCAGCAGACTACATCCTGATTTAATATTGTCATTTTCAGAGAAAATAAGGCAACATTTTATTTGAATTGTCTGCTTGACAGACCATTCAAATGAAAATATCAAGTTTTATTTTCCTGCATGCAAAGCACATTTGGGTATTAGACACTTACAAATGAAACAAAGAAGCTCTTGGACTAAAGAGTTGAGCTGTTTTGTGTGATATAAACTAGCTGAGCATTCAAAACCTTTAGTGTGCTAAATTAAAATAGCGGCAGATGATATTTTAAAACAGTTTTTTATGCCCCCGCCTGCTGAAGGCAGCAGTGAGGCATATACCATTTCACAGTGATATTACAACATCCACACAGGCATCCATATGTGAGTAGTTGACGTTCGTAACCAGAGTCTAACAAATGTTTACTTTCAAATTTACATGGACATTTATGTTTGCATCTCATAATTCTTCATGCTAGGCAGTTGAACTTTGGCATTCTACTTACCCAGACCTAAACCTTCAAGTCTGTGCTGCAGTTGCCCCTGGGTCATGCCTTGGGATGGAGCTAGGGGTCAAAATGTATAACAGATCAGATTAAGCATTTGGAAAATAGTTGTTGAAATTTATTCATCCAGACGTTGTTGCCATATGGGCTTTGAATACTTTGGACACATGTCTAGTTCTTGTATTTCTAGAAAGAAGGTTTGATATTCATTCAAATTATCAGCAGACAAAGTATGTCCTTGCTGTACAGTTCTTGGCATTTGGACAATTTGAACGCAATGTGTCTAGTGTTTTCTTTTCTTTTATCTCTTTCATCTGTTGCTTTCTACAGATAATACCCATGGTAAATTAGTACATGTACATTTAAAAATAAAAATCTAAGTCAAATGCTTCTTCATAGCTTTATTCAGTATCGGATAATCTTGTCATCATATAATTATAGGGCACAATGAAGCTCATTATCCAGATAAGATCTTGACCTTGACCTTGTTTCATTTAAGATGAATGGATGCACTTGCTTGATTTTCTGCATTTTTATAAGGGAAATAACTTTTGTGACTTCCTGTTTTCTTTCTTATAAAGGCCCTTATAAAAATGGGTCTACTCTAAAGGGAAAGAATTTGCTCCCTTGGGGAGCAAATTCTTTCCTTTTAGAGTAGACCTTTTTTTCAGAAGGGAGGCAAAACAATTTTGACAGTTGCCTCCCATGAAAGTGTATCCATTCCCCTTAAGATGAATGTTTACACATCCCTTTTCCCAAGGGAGACAACTTTTGCAAACAGAAAGTTGCATCTTTCATACATGTATATGAAACCTTTCAAAACTAGAGGGTTAAAGGAAAGAATTTGGGAGCAAATTCTTTCCTTTAAGTGTAGCCCCTGATGAGAAGTTTAAGGCAAGCAAATACATGTATTTATGTGTCAGAGTTGTTTTCCCTAGGATTAATTTACTATGTTGATTCTAATGAGTAACTAGGATTCTAACTGGATAATAAGTGCACCAGAATTTTTTAATACAGCTCGAATATCTTTGGGACAGTGAAACTTTGTTTTAGACATGGGTAGTTCGAGCCACTGAGAGTTAATCATAGCCCTAGGTCAAGAGGCAAATGGGGGTGATTTAAACTGCCACTCACACTGCTCCTTTAGGAGCAGTCTGATCAGGGTCCACACTGTTTGCCTTTATGCAAAATAGGTTTGAAATGTTTGCAAGAATATTCAGCAGACGACATAAACAGACAACATTTTCAGATGCAGGTTTTCTTGGCATTTTAAGGGTTAAGGATGTCTGAAAATATTAGCTATAGAAAACAAACCTCTTGGTGCAAATTTGATCAAAATCAGTTTATAAATAAAAATGATAAAATAAAGGTGTATACAAAGTATTAGTCTTTTTTTTTTTGTTTATAAGTGGTATAATTTTCATTGAGAACTGCACATTTTTTATGGCCCCAACTTAGAAAATGTTGATTGGGCATATTGCAAAAGCTTTGTTCATCATTTTATTCATTACTCCATTCATCACACTTTACCTTGTGTACAAGATATCTCAGAAAGTATTTGAGCTTGGGCTCCATGAAAACATATGTTGTGATACTCATTAGAAGCTCCTCACTGAGGGGCTTCTAATGAGTAACAACAACATATGTTTTTGTGGAGAAATAAGAAAAATGTTGTGTGGTTACCTCATATTGTCTAGAGCTATTATATTTCGGACATTATCTTCTATTTCTAGGTTGCTGATGCTGACACAGCCAAGTATGAAGAATTTGTGAAGATAAACAAATACTGTCCTGGCAGCTATGACAAAGCTAGTGATTTTTCTCAGCTCAACAAACTTATCGAGGAACATGGCAGCTGTAACCGTTTGTTTTACCTTGCTCTTCCACCATCTGTATATGAATCGGTCACACTCAATATCAAAGCCACATGTATGGCAAAAGGGTGAGCAGCTAATTTTTATGTATCCAGCAGATGAATTTTAACCCATTGTCGACTGAATGAATTGACCCACACTGTATATTGGAAGATTCTAATTTCAGTTTTAGGTATGTCAGGCTATGTGATTTACATTATTCCAAGAGGAAAACAGTTTGCAAACAGTGGAAACCGTGATCAGATGCCGCAATCTGCGGCATCTGATCTGGGTCTGCACTGTTTGCCAGTTACCCTTTTAGGAGTTTCCTGACTACAATGGGTTAAACACCTTTTTTGTCAGCTCATTATGGCCCTCACCCATCAGGGCTCATGAAGTAATGGGCTGTTTGTAGCAGAGTTGCAAATGAATAAGACAAGGCTTGATTTTTTCATTCATCTCAGATTAGGTAAAAGTAAAAAAAAATCAGAAGCAGCCTCTCAGAAAGATCTATTGACTTGGATGTCAGTGAAGCATCTGGTGGCTGAGTGATTAGCACTCCTATTGTCTTTACGACATTGCTCGGAAAGACGTTTTTTGCTTGGCGTTTTATTTTAAATGAAAATATTTTGTTCTGACTGAACATATCTTATCAGAAACCATTTGTCTTTCTGTTTCTATGTTTTGTTCTCAAATATTTACCCTAAAACTAAATTGACAGCCAAAAATTGGTCTGACCTGTGCACTTTGTATAGTAAAGTGATTTTTTTTTAATTTTTGTTTAAGAAAATATTTTTTACTTTCCTTTACTGAATTTGAATTATCGGTGTTTCACAACAATACATTGTATTGTGAAAATTTCAGAAAAATTGAACGAGCGGAACTTGTTGAAAATCTGCCTCCAAGTTACCTATCCTATAGATTTCTGCATAATTTGCATTCATTTTTTACTATGGGAAAAAGTGAAAATATTTTATGTTTTAAAAATCAATGACTAGAATAAAAGTTTTTGTGCATAAGTAGATACGACAAATGGTTTTGCATTAAATCATGACAAAAGTTTGCAAATTTACTTTTGTGTAAAATGCCAAGCAAAAAACAATTTTCTGAAAGATGTTGAAAGCACAGTAACTTTGGATCACATGGTCTCAGGTTTACTGTTTGCCACAACATTAGCAGTTTACAATATCTGAACCCATTAAGAGAACATCTACATTAATCCTTAACCCATTTATGCCGAGTGGACTCTTCTGCCTTAGCTCTTTGGACTGATCCATTTCCTATAGAAGTGGTATCTGGTTAGTTTTTATTATTACCATATTTTATAGAAATTCCTGTTTTGAATACATACAGTGAGGACCATAATGAGACACAGCATTCTGTGATGTCTGATCTGGGTCTTCTCTGTTTGCCAGTATCTCATTTATGGGAAGCTAGGCATAAATGGGTTAAAGTACTATTAAGTAAATTTATCGCAGACCACATTCTAAAATTGATTTTGATTTTGTTATTCTTCAGAGAAAACCAGGCTTGACATTTCTGGTGAGTCATCTGCTAGGCAGCTGATTCAAATGACATATCAGGCCTTATTTTTTCTGAAAAATAAAAAAAAGTATTGCAAATATTTCAAAGTGTTTGCAGTAGTTTTGATTAGTGCTAGAAATAAGAAAGTTTTTAACCCTTGTCCTGCTGAATAAATTGAGATGCCACACCCACGTCTAATTTTCAGCCAATCAGATTACTTGATGCAGATTGTTGCTATAAATTCACATACTTAATGGCAAACAGTGCCGATCCAGATCAGTTGGCTTCTTCAGAAGCCAACTGATCTGGATCTACACTGTTTGCAAAGGCAGAGTATATCTGGGTTCAGCAGGACTAGGGTTAAAGCAGCACTTTCTTGGAGTTTAGGTCACTCCTGCATACTAAAATGTGAAAACATACAACAGAAGAGTGAGAGTTGTCACCCTTGTTTAGCTCAACGTTATACAGTTTGTAGACTTCATTTAGCATGGGCACTAGGGTGGATACAAGTACACAGATGAATGAATGGACGGAAACTTGTGCGCATAAGTTGCCCATGCTAACTCAGTGCCATAATAGAAATGATCAGTGAAATGAAACTAACATCATCACGAAAACATTCCTATATAATTTTGACCCCCTTAAACCCCACTTTTATATAGTAAGACTGGGGTTTACAGGCGTATACATTATTTGTCTTATTTTTGCTCAAAACCATAGATTGTGGGTACTCGTTAGAACCGCCTTGTCGAGGCATTTCTAACAAGTATCCACAATTTATGTTTTTAGCAGAAATATGAAAAATATCAAAGTTTTTTTATCTGAAAAGGGGAGTTTCAACCTATAGAGAATTTACAGACTCTGCCCACGGATAGAATCTTATAATATTAACCACAAGTGTTACCTAGGATATGACTGTTATGCATAAGGTACCTATCCCACTTTATCTATTTCCCTTGCTTAAATAGACGGTTTTGTATAAAATCACATCTGAATATATGGGTACCCCTGAAAAGAGCGCTCCACAACTACCAGTAACTCATAATTTGGATGTCCGATTTGCTGATAAAAACAGTAAGTCACTGCTAAAAATGCTTATAGCACATATTTACTTATTTGTATGACATTGGAGCTTTTATGTTTAAATAAGTTTTAAGTAGTCCCCATAATTCAACTGCATAATTATTTTCTGACAAATTTGGTCATTAATTAAACTGAGTTCCAGTTCTTGTCAACCGATCATTTTAATACATGTATAAAAATTGGCCATACCTATCTATTTTCACAAAATTTCTTACAAATCAAAAACTGATAACAAATTGATTTTGAACATTAAATATGATAACCCAAATTACAGCAAAATGAAAAAATACACAAAATAACTGATTTTTATTCAGGTGATGTTTGATTTTTCATTCTGGTTCAGGTTTTAGGGGTCCATTATTAATAGTTTGCTTAGAATCAACTAACCAGTTATTTCAAACTGTGGAAAATCAAAGAGATAATTAAATTGCACCCTGTGGAACACCTTTTAAAGAGTGCAGTAAAAAAAATGTTTTACAAGACAATTTTAAGATAGTATAGATGACTTGAATTTCTTTGCTCTTGGCAGCGGATCCACTGTGGTCTGATGAGCCATGTGCTCAAGGAAATAAAAGTTTCTATTAATAATTCAGTTTGTTGTTAAACAAAAATAAGGAATGCCTGTACTCCACTGTGATGTAACAACTGATATATAAGTAATGAAAGATTGAGCTAAAAATAAAGAAAAGCCCTGCTGTTGATACTTTACAAAAGCAAATCACAAATTTAGTAGTGAAAATACCGTTTTATGGCTCACCTTGAATTATACATATTTTACAGATGAAAGGCATTTGCATTTCATCCTTTCAAGACGTGCATTCTATAGTCACGAAAAGAGACAATTGATGAGGACACATAATGGGCCACTCTGCTTACACCTAAAGTGAAGAGTAATGCTGATTACTCTTGACAAAAGAATGATAAGGGAATTATTGCTTGACCCATACATATGTTAAATGCAATTCTGAGTACTTTTGGTCTGTGTACTGCACCAGCTACTTTTCATAATCAATTCGTATTTAATCTGTTTTGTCAAGAACTGGAGTGTTAAAAATAATTTGAATCTGATTTCTATTACTTATATGATGAATTTCAGAATATTTGGGATGTCTTTGATTAGTCAATAAAAAATTTGATTTTTACACTCAACCGACCTAAGTGCATATCATGTACTGTATTGACATGTTA
Source organism: Anodontia alba (assembly GCA_964016985.1). Taxonomy (NCBI): domain Eukaryota; kingdom Metazoa; phylum Mollusca; class Bivalvia; order Lucinida; family Lucinidae; genus Anodontia; species Anodontia alba. The sequence continues at coordinate 60,986,237 of OZ024828.1, forward strand.
CTGGTTTTTAAATTTCATGAAACTCCACATATCAGGAGAGGACACATGTGGCATATTTTTATGCAAAAATCATAGGTTGACGAGAACCAAAACTTACATAAATTTAAAGTTTAATTTCTTGTTTTTCTTATTTTTTTCTAAAATTTATCCAGTTTTGGATTTTCAAAATTTAATTTAATTATTACAGAAATATATACAAATCTTTTTATGGTAGTAAAATATTCCTTATTGAGTTCCTTCACTATAACAATGAACATTATTAGACATCAATTGTTGAATTGTTGATTTTATATTGGTAGGTTTTGACACAGGTATACATTTATGATGGGTGTACATCAGGGAGCTCTCCTGAGACCCACACTTCTTTGTTCTAGAAAACAAGTCTACTTTCATAGTTGCTGGGACATGCAAATAACGTGCGAAGTTTGAAGGAAATCCATGCGTTGGCAGATTTGGAACTCCCCCTTTTCAGTTTTTGGTGGTGAAATTTTCTATATATTTGAATAGGCGTGTTTTCATAATGTAAAGTTTTACAGTTTGTAGACTTCATTGAGGGTGGCAGCTAGGATGGATGTAAGTACACAAATGAACAAAAGGATGGAAGCATGCTAACCCAGGTGCGACAATTGCTTCTCTTACTAAAGGGATGTGTTAACCCTTAAAGCGCCAAGCAAAATTTGTAGCAGACAACATTCAAATTTTTTTTTTTTTTTTTTTTTTCAGAGAAAACAAGTCTTGACATTTCATGTGAATCATCTGCCAAGCAGATGATTCACATGAAATGTCCAGACTTGTTTTCTCTGAAAAATAAAAAAAAAAAAAAATTGTCGTCTGCTGCTGTTGTGATGGGCGCTTTAAGGGTTAACTTATTGGGTCATCTCTGTTTACATAAGATTGTTGTTTTCCTGCTGAATTCCTCGGTAATTTTATTTTACCTAACTTCCATTGTTATTATTTTACCACAGTGACAACTGGACTAGAATCATCATTGAGAAGCCTTTTGGCAGAGATCTAGAAACATCTGAACACTTATCCAATCATCTATCAGCATTATTTAAAGAAGAGGAAATGTACCGCATCGACCACTATCTCGGTAAAGAAATGGTTCAGAATCTCATGGTGCTAAGGTGAGTTCATATCTGCAGATAAGGCACTTTTTCAACCTAAAAGTACTGATATTTTGTTATGTTTCCACTAAAACATATCTTGTGGTACTCACTAGAAGTGCCTCATCGAGGGGCTTCCAATGAGAACCCATAACGTGTTTTTGTGTACAAGTAAGAAAAATATTGTGTGGACAACCCCTCTTATTTGAAGCTATATAAGTTGTCTAAAAATGAATGAATACATTTGAAAGGTTTTGCCACCATTATAAAAAGGGAGATAACTTTTGCAGAATGGAAGTTACCTGCCTAGTATTTGAAACCTTTCAGACATGGAGGGCTACTCTTCAAGGAAAGAATTTGCTCCCAGAGGGAGCAAAAGACCCAAGTAATGAGAGACAAACAGAGGTGTAAAATTCTCTCAAAAATTACTCACCCTTATGGTCTAAATTTTCATTTAGATGCTAAAAATGAAGAAATAGTGAAGAAAGTTCTGAAAATCTCACTTGCCCTGCCTTATAATTTACTCACGTATGCGAGCGGGTGAGTGGAATTTTACACCCCTGACAAACATTTTGATGTCAGATTTATTTTCCTTTGATGTATTTGTTCCCCTTACCCTTTACCTTGCTGAATTTAAATATGAGCAGAAATTAAAAAAAGAAAATCCTAAATTTGGCTAAAAATAGGGCTTCATGTCAGGCCCTATTTTTGATGGAAAAAAAAATTATCATTTCTCATCTGCTCAATTTCTCAAACAAGTACAAAAGTTAAGTTACAACAGAGCATCAGATATATAGATCACCAAATTGGTATTTTTTAATAGCATTTTTTCTTAGCAGTTCTTCAAACAATTTATATTATTTGATAAAAGTTTTACTTCTTAGTCATTCAGGACTTCTTGATTTATTTTTAATTTATTTTTACCAACAGTATTGATATTTTCCTTATTTCTCCAATACACAGTAAAACTTAGTGACTCAAAAATCAGAAGCTTGTTTACCGTGGCTGGTTTGAACTAATTTTTGAGTCCTTAGGAAATTCTTCTGATAGCTCAAGAAAACAAATATTTAGGGATATATTAGGGAAATTTTCTTATTTCATCATTAAAATGTATGTTATGTGTACTCATTAGAATCTCCTCATCAAGGCAGCTTTAACTAGTACATTTAACATACCATTATTTTATAGAAGATCAAAAAAACATCAAGAAATTATCACCTTTTTCCTCCTGACCTGGCATTATGATTAACCGTCAGTGGCTTGACCTACCAATGTCTAGAATAAATTTTTATGGTACCAATTATGTTTGAACCTTTGAAGTTTGAATGTATTTTCAACATATATTTTCAAGACGAAAAAAGAAAATTATCAGTATGATAATTTTCTTATTTCTCCTTGAAAATATATTGTGGCATCATACTTAGAGCCCACTGATTCAGTCGAGATGCTGTAATGTACAGTGGACTCCTGTTATCTCGACTTCGCTTATCTCGAACCTCTTTTCCACAATATTTTCAATATATCTAACTTCAGGAGTCAAATTGCATATTCATTTGTGAAATGTGGTTGTTCGATTTATTTTTTCCCCAATTCTGTAAATCTGATATGTCAAAGTACGGATATCTTGAAGTATTTCAGAGAGTCCCTTGGACTTTGACATAATCAGAGTCAACTGTATAGCTTTTGAATGTCTTTGTAGAGAAATAAAATAACATTTAGATACCCTCTCTTTTGTGCACTAATTTCAGTAAAAATAATAATGGAAGATATGCTCTGCATATATAATATGTAGAAATTTTAAATGTCGTACCTTGATATATTAGAGCTTGCTGAATCTTTACCACTCACTGGACAAATTCAACAGACAACAAATTGATATTTTTCTTATTTTTCCCCAGAAAATAAGAAGACAATCTTATTTTCTGGGAAAAGTATAAAAAATATTTCAAAATGTTGTCTGAGGAATATTTTACCCAATTTCTAAGTGTTAAAGACTTTAAGTTGTTCAAATCCTTGCTTGTTTTGGCATGTGATAGGGTATAGATATCAAGAGGTCTTTTGAAAATTTAAGATTTACAGCCTATGCAGAATGAAGCGCACTATCAAGAAAAACAGACTAGGGTAAAAGTCCTAAAATTTCATACACAAAATTGACCAATAAAATGGCATATGCAAACAGTGCAGACCCAGGTACGTCTAATCAGGGTCTACACTATTTACCTTTTCACTAAGTATTTTAACCCTTGTCCTGCTGAATAAATTAAGATGCCACGCCTTTTTCAAATTTTCAGCCAATCAGATTACTTAATCCAGATTGTTAATATAAATTCATATACTGAATGGCAAACAGTGCAGATCCAGACAGATCCAGATCAGTTGGCTTCTTAGAAGCCAACTGATCTGGCTCTACATTGTTTGCAAAGGCAGGGTATATCTGGGTTCAGCAGGACAAGGGTTAAGAAATAAATGGCTGCATAAAGAGCAAAATTTACTGTGCTTTCGACATCTTTCAGAAAGTCGTTTTTTGCTTGACGCTTTACACAGAAGAAGTAAATTTGCAAATTTTTGTCATGATTTAATGCAAAATCATTTGTCGTAACTACCTATGTGCAAACAAATTTATTCTAGTTATTGGTTTATAAAAAAACAAATATTTCCACTTTTTCCCATAGTAAAAATGAAGCCAAATCATGCAGAAATCTGTAGGGTAGGTAACTTGGAGCCAAATTTTCAATAACTTCCACTTGTTCAATTTTTTTGAAATTTTCACAATATTGTTGTAAAACATCAATATTTCAAATTTAGCAAAGAAAAGTAAAAATTATTTTCTTAGACAAAAATTGAAAAAAAACACTTTACTATAGAAATTGCATAGGTCAGACAAACTTTTGGCTGTAACTTTAATTTTTGTGTAAATATTTGAGAACAAAACACAGAAACATAAAAGACAAATGGTTTCTGACAAGATATGGTCAACCAGAACAAAATATTTTTATTTAAATTAAAACGCCAAGCAAAAAGCGTCTTTCCAAGAGATGTCGAAAGGACAGTAGGCAAAAAGGATAAAGAATAAAGTGTTTGAAAATTTAGGACATTTACCGTATGTCAATAACATGGTGATGTTCACATAATTATGACCATACTGTTTGTTTTGATTTATATGAGAATTATGAAGAAAGCAAAACACAGCAAAAGTCACTGAGTATACTGTCCAAAAAGCACTTTTTTGGTGTACTTATTAGAAGTGCTTCACTGAAATACTTCTAATGAGTACCCACAACATAAGATCTTTGTGGAGAAATGATAAAAAATGTTTATCTTAAGACTCCTCTTAGGTAGAATTATGCTGTTCATTTATATCCCATTTCTTATGGCACAGCTCATTTGTTAACTCCTTCAGCACCAAATTTCCGACTTCATTTGTTGTCTGCTTCGGGATTTTTAACCCTTGTCCTGCTGAATAAATTAAGATGCCACGCCTACATCTAATTTTCAGCCAGTCAGATTACTTGATCCAGACTGCTGCTATAAATTCACATACTTAATGGCAAACAGTGCAGATCCAGATCAGTTGGCTTCTTCAGAAGCCAACTGATCTGGATCTACACTGTTTGCAAAGGCAGTGTATATCTGGGTTCACCAGGACAAGGGTGAACAAACTATCAATTGAAAATAAGCTAAATAACGTAAATCCTAATGAGACACCGCATGATGAGCCATTTCATCTGGATCTACGTTGTTTGCAAAAGTCTATTATTATCACTGTGGCTGTGAAAGAGTTAAGGATGTTCTGTAATATTTCAAGTTGGATGTATTTGCAGGTTTGGTAACCGTATATTCAGTCCGATCTGGAATCGTGACAGTATAGCATCTGTTGTTATTAGTTTTAAAGAACCATTTGGAACTCAGGGAAGAGGTGGCTACTTTGATGAGTTTGGAATTATCAGGTAAGTGGGCTTCCATTCCATTCCTTCTTTAACCCTTGTCCTGCTGGTTGTGTCATTTTACATGTTGGCACATACTGTCTCTCTCTGCAACATGCATCATATTACGCTCCCTTGATATGCCGAAAGTTAAACCCTGTTCACCCATGTGTAATGATGTAAGCTCATAATCTGATTGGTTGACAGGGACCTATCTTAATAAATCTAATTTTACTGATTTTTTATCTGCTGTGGGGATTATGCCAAAAGAATCCTGAAAAAATCTAGCACCTGACACTTCATCATTCACAACAGTATAAGGGTTAAACCAGTTGACATTTGGTCCAAATGGTCTGTTTGTTTTCTAGTGACAAAAATATGACATTAATCGGCAGTAGATATTACATGTATTACAGTTAGTTGTTTATGTGAGAAATAAAATTCTGCATTTTTATTCCAACAATGTGAAGTTTCAGGAAAATTAGAATGACTTATTATTGTCTGATAATTAAACACAGAAAATGCTACAGGTTAATGTTTGAAGTATAGTGGTGCTTCTAATGAATACCAACAATGTACATGTATGTTCCTATGGAGGAATAAGAAAATAAACATATTGATATCCCTCTTATCTAAAACTGTGTCCTGTCAGGTTGATCTGGCAAAATGTTCAGGAAAATGCAGTAGCAGATGGGTAGAAATGAACATACAGTTATGTTTTCTTTTTTCAGAGATGTAATGCAGAATCATCTGCTTCAAATTCTCACTCTTGTTGCCATGGAAAAACCACCGTCAACTGCAGCAGAAGATATTCGCAATGAAAAGGTACTGTCGCAGATTTTTTTGCCCCCACCTGCCAAAGATAGCACTGAGGCAAATAGCATTTCCCTGTGATATTATGCCGGTATGTGCATACGGTATGTCAAGTTCGTAATCAGAGTCTAACAAAATGTTGTACTTTACATTCAAACTTACATTAACATCTATGTCAGCATTTCTCTTGGAGGTCAGGAGCTCATAACTTGGGTACCTTTGATGCTAGGAAGTTGAAACTTGGTATGCTACTTACCCAGACCTGAACCTTCTACTCTGTGCTAGCTTTGCTTACAAATCATACCCTCAGGTGGGGCTAGGGTCAAAATGTATAACAGATCAGATAGAGCATTTGGAAAAGAGTTGTTGAAATTCATGCATCTAGTGTTGTTGCCACATGGGCAAAGACCAAAGGGCAGGAGCCTTTGAATACTTTGGACATTCATGTACTTTGGACACATGTCTGTTTTTGTGTGTGTGTGTGTGGTTTTTTTTAGCTCACCTGAGCTATGCTCAGGAAGAGCTGTAGTGATCACTTTTTGTCCGCCGTCCGTTAACACTTTCAAACGACAACTCCTCCAAAGCCACTCATCTGATTTGTCCCTAATTTGGTAAGAATGTTGCTTTGGTAGGGGGATTTAAAAATAGCTAAAATCATGGTGATCTGGCTCTTGGTTTGGTTGCCATGGCAACAGAAAGCTCCCATAGACTTATACTGGGAGAATGGTTAAATTGTATTTTCTCCACTACCACTGAAGTGATGTGAACCATATTTGGATCTGCACTGTTTGCCATTAAGTGTGTGAATTTATAGCAGCAGTCTGGATCAAGTAATCTGATTGGCTGAAAATTAGATGTAGGCTTGGCATCTTAATTTATTCAGCAGGACAAGGATTAAAAATCCCGAAGCAGACTACAAATGAAGTCGGAAATTTGGTGCTGAAGGAGTTAACAAATGAGCTGTGCCATAAGAAATGGGATATAAATGAACAGCATAATTCTAGCTAAGGGGAGTATTAAGATAAACATTTTTTATCATTTCTCCACAAAGATCTTATGTTGTGGGTACTCATTAGAAGTATTTCAGTGAAGCACTTCTAATGAGTACACCAAAAAAGTGCTTTTTTTATGATCATCTGATGATTGTCTACCCAATTTTTGTGTTTTATGACCAGCAGCCATTTAGTTTGGTTGCCATGGCAACATTAAATTCTGAAAAAGGAATTTTTTAAATGTCAACTCCTTAAAAACCACTGAAGCAGTATAATTCTAATTTGGTACAAATGTTGCTTGGGTAAGGGTAATCCAAAATAGCTAAAACTATGGTGGTCTGCCTCTTGGTTTGGTTGTCATGGCAACAGAAAGCTCCCATAGACATTTAATGGGAAAATGGTTAAATTGTATTTTTTCCATAACCAGTGAAGTGATGTGAACCATATTTAGCATTTATGATCACAAGATAATTGTCTACCCTGTTTATGTGTTTTATGACCAGCAACCATTTTGTTTGGTTGCCATGGCAACAGTAATTTTAAAAAAAAAGGAATTTTTAAATGACACCTCCTTCAAAACCACTGAAGCAGTATGACTCTAATTTGGTACAAATGTTGCTTGGGTAAGGGCAATTCAAAATAGCTAACATTGTGGTGATCTGTCTCTTGGTTTGGTTACCATGGCAACAAAAAGCTCCCATTGTCTTAAGGTGGGAAAATGGTTAAATTGCATTTTCTCCATAAACAATGCAGTCATGTGAACCATATTTGGCAGTTATGATCATTAGATGATTGTCTACTCAGTTTGTGTTTGATTAACAGTGGCCATTTTGTTTGGTTTCCATGGCAACATTAAATTTTTAAAAAAGGAATTTTTAAATGACAACTCCTCCAAAACCACTGAAGCAGCAGGACTCTAATTTGGTACAAATGTTGCTTGGCTAAAGACAATTCAAAATAGCGAAAAGTTTGGTGGTCTGCCACTTGGTTTGCTTGCCATGGCAACAGAAAGCTCCCATATAATGGGAAAATGGTTAAATAAAAATAAATTGCACTTTCTCCATAACCAGTGAAGTGATGTGAGCCATATTTGGCAGTTATGATCATCTTATGATTGTCTGCCTAGTTTATATAATTTATGACTGGTGGCCATTTTGTTTGGTTACCATGGCAACATTCATTTTCGAAAAAGGACTTTTTCAAATGACAACTTCGAAACCACTCAAGCAGTATGACTCTAATTTGGTACAAAAGTTGCTTGGGTAAGGGCAATTCAAAATAGCTAAAATAGTCTCTTGGTTTGGTTGCCATGGCAACAGAAAGCTTCCATTGACTTATAATGGGAAAATGGTTAAATTGAATTTTTATGCCCCGCCACAAAAAGTGGCAAGTGTATTATGTTATACTGTCCAAAATTTTGAGTGTCAGTCTGTCTGTCCGGGCAAACATCCAAGGTTTAGGGCCAATTTTGGGCTATTTTGGACATAATTATGAGGTATTTTGAGGTTTATTTTGTTCAAAATGCATTAGCTAGCCCATAAACCAAAACAAATATAATTGAAGAAGAAGAATTTGTGAAAAAACACATTCTTCTTCTTCAAAACCAAGAATTGCTTAAATGATGATCCTTTCATTAATTGCAATGACAGAATTGAAAAAATGTAGCATAACAAATGCATATCTGCAGTGGCTATTTCACTCAGGTGAGCGAGCCATTGCCCGTGGGCCTCTTGTTACTATTTCTACCATAAGAAAATAACGTGGGTACACATTTGGTGCTTCTAATGAATACCCACAGCACATGTTTATGAAGAACTGGAGAACATTATCTCAGAATTAACAGCAAATACTCCTCTCAAACAAGTCCTTTGTTTGAAAAAACAGGAGGTTGGCACATGTTTTGGATGATGTAGAATAGGTACATAGAAAATAATATGTACATATGGCTAATATATTGACATACTCCTTTATTTTGAAGCAATTTTCTCTATGTTTTAGGTAAAAGTCTTGAAATCTATACCACCAATAGAGATGGAAAATGTTATTCTTGGACAATATGTTGGTAATCCTGAAGGACAGGGGGATGAGAAAATTGGATACTTAGATGATCCCACAGTCCCTAAAGGTAAGTTGTCCAAGCTCTTCAGGAATGCATAGCTGTAGATACGAGGGGTACCCACGTTGTTTGCTCTATGAAAAATTTTGTGGTACTCATTAGAATTGTCTCACATATGATTCTGCTAAGTGCCAACTACAAGAAGAAGTTTTCTGAAGAAGTAAGTGAAATATAAGTTGTGCTACAATAGTGTAACACTATTTAGTTGTAATTATTGAGGAGTACCGGTTGCACAATACATCATATAAACTTCCCCATACTGTCTGAGCCAACATCTCCACCCTGCCCCACTCGCATTCCACCCCACCAATTCCTTCTTTTTACTATATAAAGTGTTGAAATAGGGATATAATCCTTGATTTGGAATAAATGAAGCATTTCCTTTTATAGTAGCATTTAAAATGTCAGAAATATTAAAAGTATCATCTCATGTCATTTCTTAATTTCACCAACAACAGTGCTAAAAGTTGAAAGTATATATTTATTGTTTAAGACAAAAAAGGAGTGTTTTCTATATATGTTCTTAAAGAAGAATAAGAATAAAGGAAAGGGAAAATATTTGTAAAACAAAAGAAAATGGGTTAAACAATTTACCGATGCATAAATAAGTAATATTTGCATGTTTCCACAAATAATTGGAATTGTTAAAAATAGCTACAGTTACGAAAACTAGGAAATTAAAAATAAAACAAACAAAAACTACTAAAAACCATAAAAAAGAGACAGAAAACAACCAAAAAATACATTTTTAACCCTTGTCCTGCTGAACCCGGATATAGCCTGCCTTTGCACATAGTGTAGATCCAGATCAGTTGGCTTCTGAAGAAGCCAGCTGATCTGGATCTACACTGTTTGGCATCAAGTATGTGAATTTGTACCAACAACCTGAATCAAGTAATCTGATTGGCTAAAAATTAGAAGTGGAAGTGGCATCTTAATTTATTCAACATGACAAGGGTTAATGGTTATAGTGAACTGATAAATTGTTGGGTTGAATATTGAATCTGGCTTGTATCTGCTTTTCAGGATCAGTAACTCCAACATTTGTCACAGCCTTGTTAAATGTACGAAATGAGAGATGGGATGGTGTGCCGTTTATACTTAGATGTGGAAAAGGTTGGTCTTTGTTACTATGTTTACCCTAAATATCTGGACATAGATAGATAAGGCACTTATTTTAAATAGCATGCTAGATATGGCACTTTTTTTTTTTTCAATTTTGATAATTTGTTTATTTCTCTTTGAAAACATACATCATAGATATCATTATTGTTGATGTATTCCATGATGGCATGAACAGCACCCACCTACTTTTTAACCTTTACCACAGTCTGGGCTAATTCAACAGATGATGATATATTTCTTGCTTTTCCCAGAAAACAGGCTTTGACATCTCTTGCAAGTTGTCTCCTTAGGGGACAATTTGCATGATATGTCAAAGCCTATTTCATGGGAAAAATAAGGAAAATATAGCAAAATGTTGTCTGCTGAATTTTTTTTTCAGCAAGCTGAGTGTTGAGTCCTAAATGTGTAGAAAAATTATCTGGGCCAAGTAGCTCAGTCGGATGCACGTTCGACTGGCAATCAGGAGGGTGCAGGTTCGATCCTCTGGTCCGGCACATCTTTTGTGGAAAAAAATCCCCCCCCCCCCCCCCCCCCCCCCACTTTCTGGCAAGTAAGTGTAGAAAAATTATTACCTATTCCACCCCTGCCCTTGAGTTATGTTTGTATGTGTAAAAGCACAATTTGAAAGCGATTTTTTTTCCTGAACTTACGAAAATGGTGAAATGGACAAAACCTTTCTGATACTATCAAAGGTTTGTCTGGTGAGAGTTGTCTGCCCCTACTCGTGGCTATATAACTGGATAAAATCAAAATGATCAAAGTGATCGAAGCTTTCTGTACTATTAAATGTACATCCCTTGGGTGCTGTCTTCTTCTAGCCAGTGGCTAAGATACATGTATAAAATCATGAAAAAATCCACATAAATTCAGTGTCATATGTGATTTTATTGTCGCACCTGCGTTAGTCCGTTTGTCCGTACGTCAGTTCGTCCATTCGTCAACAATTGACTTGTGAGCGCAACTCCTCCTACAGTTTTTGGCCAATCATTTTGAAACTTCACAGATGTTTTGGCCATGGCGTGTAGATGTGCATATTATTTGCTCATAATTCTCAGATTTTTTTTTTTCAACTTTTTCCGCTTTGTTAACTTAGTCAGTTTTTACCTAAAACCATTATAGTCAGTGGGTGTCTTGTGAGCGCAACTCCTCCTACACTTTTTGTCCAATCATTTTGAAACTTCACAGATGTTTTGGCCATGGTGTGTAGATGTGCATATTGTTTGCTCATAATTCTCAGATTTTTTTTTTTTTTTTTTCAACTTTTTCTGCTTTGTTAACTTAGTCAGTTTTTACCTAAAACCCTTATAGTCAGTGGGTGTCTCGTGAGCGCAACTCCTCCTACAGTTTTTGGCCAATCATTTGAAACTTCACAGATGTTTGGCTATGGTGTGTAGATGTGCATATTGTTTGCTCATAATTCTCAGATTTATTTTTATCAACTTTTTTCGCTTTGTTAACTTAGTCAGTTACCTAAAACCCTTATAGTCAGTGGGTGTCTCGTGAGCGCAACTCCTTCTTCAGTTTTTGGCCAATCATTTTGAAACTTCACAGGTGTTTTGGCCATGGTGTGTAAATATGCATATTGTTTGCTCATAATTCTCAGATTTTTTTTTTCAACTTTTTCCGCTTTGATAACTTAGTCTATTTTTACCTAAAACCCTTATAGTCAGTGGGTGTCTCGTGAGCGCCTCCTGCAGTTTTAGGCCAATAGTTTTGAAACTTCACAGATGATTAGGTCATGGTCTGAAGATATGCATATTGTTTGCACATAAATCTCAGATTCATTTCAGCAGAGTTAGGGGCCCTTGATTTATGCCCAAAATTGGTTTCCGCTCAATATCTTGTGAAAGAATTGATGGATTAGGATCATATTTTGCATACATATTGTTGTTAACAATACCTAGCTTGGGATTGTCACATGACATTTTTTGTCAATTTTCAGCTGAGTTACTGGCCTTGATTAATAGGCAAAAATGATATCCGCTCAATATCAATATCTTGTGAAATAATGGACAAGTTTAGATCAAATTTTGCAAGCCAATATTCCAAATTTTCTACTTTGTCCAGTTTTCTTACAAACTAACCCATCAATTTCTTGAATACTGCAAAAAAATTTTTTTTCAATACAAATAGGAACTTGTATGACTCAATCCCCGCAGGTGCGACATCGCTTTCCGCAGATTTCTTCTTGTAAATTACACCAAATGATTAAAATGTCAAAAGCTGGCTGTAGAGCTACATTGCATGCTACTCATTCAGCAGTTTTTAGACACATCAACAAGCAGTAAATTGGACTTGTTCAGCTTTCAAGGCCCAGCTGCATAGTTAGCTTAACAAGCGCATTAGTGTTCAAAATGTTAACTGTTCTAGCAACTACAATGTCTGATTCACAGGTATTTTTGCTGAAAAAAATGTGAATAGCTTTTGCAAATGCAAAAGCTACCCACATTTTTTTTTTTCAGCAAAACTTTTAGCATATATTTAATGATCAAAGTTTTAATGATACGTTAACTAAGGACATTGTTAGTTTTGAACAGCTGGGCCCAGGACAGTATGGTAAGGAGTTAAGTTGTTTGTATATTTAAACTTTACCATTCTGGGTAAAATTTTCGGCAGACGATAAATGGATGATATTTTTCTTATTTTTTCCAGAAAACAGGCTTTGAAATTGATGCAAATTGTCTCCTTTGTCTCAAAACCTGTTTTCTGTGAAAAATAAGAAAAATATTTCAAAATGCCCTTGTGAAAATTTTACCCAGAGTGCTAAGTGTGAAGATAAATTAATATGACATATGATATTATAGCTTTGAATGAGAGGAAAGCTGAAGTAAGGGTACAGTTCAAGGATGTGCCTGGAGATATATTTGCCCCAGGGGCAGTGAAACGTAATGAGCTGGTGATTCGTGTTCAGCCTAATGAGGCAGTGTACATGAAAATGATGACGAAGACGCCAGGAATGAGTTTCACTTGTGAGGAGACGGAACTGGATCTAACCTACCACAGCAGATATAAGGTACATAATTAATGAATCTGAAACCTGCTGAACATAAGATTGGTGAATTGTTTCCATAAAGATTCAGTATTTCAAAAAAGTGCCTTGATTATGAACTTTGCAAGTGTCTTTATCAAGATAAAGTCATGGAAGTGGTAAAAACTGTCATCCTCTATCACTTGATCTTATTGTTCTGGGCCCAGTTGTTCAAAACTAACAGTGTCATTAGTTAACATATCATTAAAACTTTGATCATTGAATATGGCATATACGCTAATATTTTTGCTGAAGAAATGTGAGTAGCTTTTGCATGTGCAGAAGCTGCTCACATTTTTTCAGCAAAAATACCTGTGAATTAGATATTCTACTTACGAGAACAGTTAACATTTTGACCACTAACAATCTCGTTAAGCTAAAGATGCGTTGAACAACTGGACCCTGGTTGTAGATAATATTGAAAAGTAATATAATTTTGTTCAGCCTGCTCTTAACACTTAGCTTGTTATGGGCAAATTTAGCAGATGACAAATTGATGATATTTTTTCTCAGAAATAGTGATTGGACTTTCCATGCAAATTGTCTCCTAATTTGCATAAAAGGTCAAATTTCATTTCTGGAAAAAAATAAGAAAAATATTTCAAAATGTTGTCTGCTTAATTTTTTACCCAGTGAGCTAAACATTAAAATAATGATACCCATGACATTTATCATTTATTCCTTTTATGGGAGGCAGCTATAGTTGATGCAAAAAGCAGTAGAGCTCTAGATAAGGGATGTCTAGATATTTTTCACTTTTTTTCATGAAAATATGTTGGATTACCGGTAAGTGCTTTTAACCAGTACCCACAGCATATGCTTCCATGGATATTTTTTTTTTTTTTAACCAAAATGTTTAAATACTTTTTCTTAATTTTCCATGGAAGCATTGGTTGACAGCTGTTAAACTCCAACCCAACCAATGCTTCCATGGAAAATTAAAAAAAATATTTAAACATTTTGGTTAAAAAAAAAAAAAAAAAAAAAAAAAAAAAACACACTTGAGCTATATCTGTCTGAACAGGGCCTGACAAATCCATTGCCCAGCTGCCCGGGACAATGCCAAATCTTGGCTGGGCATGTGATTTTTTTTATTTCACTTGCCCAGAAAAATGTATAGACTATATAAGGAATATTGTAATTCCAAGCTATTTTCAAGATGCTGTGGACTGTCGGGCAAGTGGTTGAAACTTGAATTTGTCAGGCTGTGCTGAATATTTAAGATAAATATGATAACCTTTGAATACCACAACATATACAGTTGACTCTTGTTATCTCGAATTCCAAGGGACTCTCTGAAATACTTCGAGATATCCGTACTTCGACATATCAGATTTGCAGAATTGAGGAAAAACTAATTTGATTAACCACATTTAACAAATATATGTGTAATTGGACTCTTGAAGTTAGAGATATATTGAAAATATTGTGGAAAAGAGGAGAAATTGCTCCTTAAGAGCAATTTCTCCTCTTTTCCACAATATTTTCTACATGTTGTTAGATTTTCATGTTTAGGCAGGGACCACATTTTCACTTTGAGATAAGCGGTTATTCGAGATAAGCAAGTTCGAGATAACGGGAGTCAGCTGTATTTGTGTGCAGAAAACAATAAAAAAATATATGAGAGTTTTTTGGTTGTAAAAATTATATTATCATGCACTACTTAATTTACCCTAATTATTTGGATACCTGAAATCCTTGCCAATAATGCCATACTTTAGTAAAATTTGAACAAGTCCATTTTACTACCAGTTTATGTGTCATAAAATCTGGCGGATGGGTAGCATACTGTGTAAACCAGGATCAGATGACCCATTCTGCATTATCTGATCTGAGTCTACATTGTTTGCCCAGGTCAGTCTGTCCAGATACTTAGGGTAAATATGGGATGAAGATTAAATAACTACTGCACTTCATTGCACAGTCTTTTATTATCATCCTTCCAATGTCTCGATATGACAAATAGTTTTGAAAGGGATGTAAAACACCAAACCATCATCATCAAAATTCAATAAATTTGGAGCTCTAGATAATTTCAACAAAAAAGGCTAGCATTTTTTTATTTCTCCACAGATACATATGTTGTGGATACTCATTAGAAATGCCTTACTGAGGCACTTCTAATGAGTACCCACAATATATGTTTTCATGGGGAAATAAGAAAACTATTTGTATTTAAACACTTCTCTTAGTTAGAACTTATTCATGTTTGGTCCTTGTACTCGTTTCTAGGGAGTCAAAATGCCAGAAGCTTATGAGAGGCTCATATTAGATGTCTTCTTTGGCTCCCAGATCCATTTTGTACGATCAGATGAGTTGTACGAAGCATGGCGTATCTTTACACCCTTGCTACACAGAATTGAAGAGGAAAGGCCAACACCTATACCTTATGTGTATGGAAGGTAATAAAAATAGCACATAGCAGTTTATTTGGATTTTTTTCAGACAATGAAACTTTACTTATTCCTTCTATCTTAACCTGAACCTTTAGCATTCTTAATTTAACGCCTGAGTTACAAGTGAAGTGAAATTGAAGCAGACAGCAGTCTTTTTTTTTTTTTTTTTTTTTTCTTTTTTTTTTTTTTTTTCAGAGAAAATGAGACTTAATATTTCCTGTGATTCATCTGCCTAGCAGGTAAATTACATGAAATATATAGCCTTGTTTTCTCTTAACCCTTGTCCTGCTGAACCCGGATATGTCTTGCATTTGCAAACAGTGTAGATCCAGATCAGTTGGATTCTGAAGAAGCCAACTGATCTGGATCTGCACTGTTTGCCATTAAGTAAGTGAATTTATAGCAACATTCCGGATCAAGTAATCTGATTGGCTGAAAATTAGAAGTGGGCGTGGCATCTTAATTTATTCAGCAGGACAAGGGTTAAGCTTAAAGTTCCAAAATGAAAATATAGCAGATGACAGCCCTTTATCTTTTCAAAGAATAAGGCTTTATATTTCATGTGAATCAAGACATGAAATATAAATATTTATTTTTCTCTGAAAGGTGATATATTAAAAAAAGTAATTCAGAATGTCATTTGCTGCAGTAGTGGTTGTATTTTAAGGGATAAATATTGGCAGATGATTTTTTAGAATATTTTTCATATTTTTTTTTTAGAAAACAGCACTTGATGTTTCATTCATGAAGTCTTGTTTGGATATGATTTCAGAGAAATGTCAGTCTCCGTTGCCAAGAAAAAAAAAAAGCCTCTCTCATTTTTGCCTGCTCACACCTCAAAGTGAGTCATTACTGCAGCAGACAACATTTTAGTTTTCTCTAAACAATAATAATAATAAAAAAAATAATAATACAATTGTCATCTGCTACAAGTTTATTAAGGCTTTAAGGGTTAATTTGCCAATTAACCTTTTCAGTCTCTGGACAAATTTAGCAGAAAACAGATTTGTTATATTTTTCATATTTTTTCAGAAAATCATCACGAAAACATGCCTATATAATATTGACCCCTTTAAACCCCACTATATGTAGTAAAACTGGGGTTTACAGGGGTGTACGTTATTTTTCTTATTTCTGCTCAAAACATAGATTGTGGGTACTCGTTAGAACTGCATTACTGAGTTAGTTCTAAAGAGTACCCACAATCTATATTTTGAGCAGAAATATGAAAAATATCAAGAGTTTTTTATCTGAAAATTTTCAGTTTTTGGAGGTGAAATTTTAAATATATTGGAATAGGCGTTTTTTTTTTTTTGTAATGATAGCTTGACATTTCATGCACATTGTCTTCTTTGGAAACAATTTGCATGAAATGTCAAACCTATCTTCTTGTGGGATAAAAAGAAGAAAATATTCAAAATGTCATCAGCAGAAATTTTTACCCTGCTTGCTGTCAAAACATTAAGAATGTTATTGGTTGTCTGTACGTAAAAGGAGCTGGCTGGAAAGTAGTTCTTATAAACATCAGAGCTTTGCCTTAAATATTGTTGCCTTGTTTCTTATAAAATGATTACTTATACGGACATTTTGCTGGTGTTAGTTTTTTGAAGCCTGTTACTCTAAATTGGGTCAGTTTTGGTTGACTGGAAAAAAATGTAGGGTGTTTTGTTTGCTTTCTGTATAACTGTAAATTTGGTTATTGGCTGCAATGGTTAATGTCGTAAATTATTTTGCTAATTTAATTTGGAATTAAACTACTTTTTGATGGTAAACTAGGTATAGTCATTTCCTTTAAATTCCCTTTCCAGTAAGACATAGAAGAACAAAAACTTCCATATTGTTTGGTATAATCAGTGGGAACTGCTGCCCGACTTACCCTTCCATAATTCCATTACTTTAAAACATTTTTGTCATCAAATATACATTTTTTCTTTTATCTTAGTTTGACTTAGTATCTTGAATGTAATTCTCACATCCTACCATATGGAATCTTATCAATTATATTCAGAATGCTTTGTTGTATGTATCATCCAAAATCAGCAGTTATAAACTAATCCAATTTAAATTCCACATCAGTTTATGCACCCTGTCTGTTGGTTGTTCCCAAACTGAATGAAATACCACCAGTGAATCATGATTACCTCATGCAAACTATAAAAAATGGCACCTATCAAGGAAAATCAATTTGTATCAATTTATTCAATACTTTCAAGTGACAAAAAATTCATTTTATCATACTTATGCTTAACCGTTAGCACACTCAGGGCTAATTCAGCAGATGCCAAAATTGATAACTTTCTTATTTTTCCAAGAAAATAGGCTTTGACCTAGGAGACATTTTTGCATGAAATATCAAAGCTTATTTTCTGGGGAAAATAAGAAAAATATCTCAAAATGTGGTCTGCTGAATTTTTTGCCCAGCCTACAGAGCATTTAGCACTATCACTACAAATTAACACCTGCATATATTCATGAATTTTAGCAAAACACACAAATAACCCACCAGAAGTATTTGTATATTTGGATGGTATTTACCCAGGTAGTCTGCCAGTTTAGCATTTGAGCCACAACTTGAGAAAATGTAAATTCTGGCCCCGAGGTTATAAAACTTTTTCATGCTCAACTCAGCTGAGCATGAAATTTTCTCTGCTAATAAATATGAAAATGCCAACTAAAGTTGGCATTTTCATATGTATAAGCAGAGAAACTTACATGCTCGGCTATGTTGAGCAAGAAAGAATTTGCAATTGTTAGTAATTTGAAATTTATTAGCAGGACCAATTTCATGCTCAGCTGAGTTGAGCATGAAAAAAGTTTTATAACCTTGGGACCTGACATTTTGTATGACTGGACTCTCAGGGGATAGCTAAGGATCGAAGGCATCTTTAGGCTGACAGTGAAGATTCTGACCCCGAGGTTATAAAACTTTTTTTTGCGCTCATCTCAGCTGAGCATGATGAAATTTGTCCTGGCAATAAATCTCAAATTTCTAACAGTTGCAATTTTTTTCTTTCTAACCATAGCTGAGCATGAAAATTTCTCTACTAATAGAGAAATAAGACTTGACATTTCATGTGAATCATCTGACAGGCAGACAATTCATATTATATGTCAAAAAATCACAATGTTGTCTGCTGCAGTTGCAGTTCATAGATGGCTGTAGTTTCTTCAGCTCTTTTTATTGCTAAAAAAACACAAGCTTTTACTTTTTAGCCCGGTACAAGGAGAGCTATTGTAGTCACCCCGATCGTCCGCGTGCGTGTGCGCATTCCCGTTCCCATCACACTGTATTAAAGTTTTTCAAACGCTTATATCTCAACAATCACTTACCACAGACCATTCATATTTGGAACATGGGTGCTTGGGAGGGTCATCTGCGATTTTATAAGAACAAACCTCTGGGTTCATGCCCCAGGATGGGGCTAGGGGTCAAAATCTAGGACACCTTTGTAAAATGCTCTTTGCTGTGTTGAAGTTTTTCATATGCTTATATCTTAGTGGTCAGTTGTCAACAAGCATTCATATTTGGAACAAGGGTGCCTGGAAGGGTTATCTAAGTGTCCATAGGTATCGACCCCTGGGTTCTTGCCCCCGGGTGGGGCTAGGGTTCAAAATCCAGAACACCTTTTAAAGTGTTTAGTGCATTTCTGTTATGCTAGCATTGTAGACACATCCTAGGTAATACATCAGTCAACCTTGTGACATTGCTTTAAGTGTCATTGGGTGAAGGTCATGGTGACCTTTATTTCATGGTCCAGTGATTTTGCCTTATATCTCTAAGACTATTTGATGGAGAAATGTCATACCTTGGATATTAGTTCCATGTGACACAAAGAGTGACCTCAAAATATAATTGGGTCAATGTGACCTATATTTCATGGTCCAGTGATTATGCCTCATATCTTGAAGACTATTTGATAGAGAAATGTCATACCTTGGATAATAGTTTCATGTAAAGCTAAGAGTGACCTCAAAATATATGTAGGTCAGTTTGACCTATATTTCATGGTCCAGTGATTATGCCTTATATCTGGAAGACTATTTGATAGAGAAATGTCATACATTGGATATTAGTTCCATGTGACATGAAGTGACCTCAAAATATATGTAGATCAATGTGACCTACAATTCATGGACCAGTGATTATGCCTTATAACTTGAAGACTATTTTATATAGAGAAATGTCATACCTTAGATATTAGTTTCATGTGACACAAAGAGCGACCTCAATATATATGTAGGTCAATGTGACCCGTATTTCATAGTCCAGTGATTATACCTTATATCTTGAAGACTATTTGTTAGAGAAATGCTATACTTTGGATATTAGTTCCATGTGACATGAAGAGTGGCCTCAAAATATATGTAGGTTAATGTAACCAATATGTCATGGACCAGTGATTATGCCTTATAACTAAGACTATTTGATAGAGAAATGTCATACCTTAGATATTAGTTTCATGTGACATGAAGAGTGACCTCAGTATGTAGGTCAATGCGACCCATATTTCATGGTCCAGTGATTAGGCCTTATATCTCGATGACTATTTGATGGAGAAATATCATACCTTGAATATTAGTTCCATGTGACACGAAGAGTGACTTCAAAATATAATTAGGTCAGTGTGACCTATATTTTATAGTCCAGTGATTATGCCTCATATCTCGAAGACTATTTGATAGAGAAATGTCATACCTTGGATATTAGTTTCATGTGACACGAAGAGTTACTTCAAAGTATATATAGATCAATTTGACCTATATTTCCTGCTCCAGTGATTATGCCTTATATCTCGAAGACTATTTGATAGAGAAATGTCATACAGTGATGCCATGTGACATGAAGAGTGACCTCAAAATATATGTAGGTCAGTGTGACCTATATTTCATGAACCAGTGATTATGCCTTATAACTCAAAGACTATTTGATAGAGAAATGTCATACCTGAGATATTAATTCCATGTAACACGAAGAGTGACCTCAATATATATGTAGGTCAGTGTGACCCATATTTTATGATCCAGTGTTTATGCCTTATATTTCGATGACTATTTGATAAGAGAAATGTTTTACCTTGGATATTAATTCCATGTGACACAAAGGCTGACCTCAAAATATATGCATGTCAGTGTGATCTATATTTCATGGTCCAGTGATTTTTCCTTATATTTTGGAGACTATTTGATGGAGAAATATCATACCATGAATATTAGTTCCATATGATACTAAGAGTAACTTAAAAAAATATGTAGGTCATTGTCCTACATTTCACAGTTCAGTGATTTTACCTTATATCTCGAAGACTATTTGATAGAGAAATGTCATACCTAGATTTTAGATTCTATGTGACCCGTTGATTGACAAAAATATATCTAGGTCATTGTGACTCAGTGTGACCTATATTTCATCATTCCATGATTTTGCCTAATAACTAGAAGACTATTTGATGAAGAAATTTCATACCAGGAACATAAGTTCCATGTGATGTGATGATCAACCTCAAAATATATCTAGGTCAGTGTTCCATGTAACACATAGATTTGCATTAAAATTTATAGAGGACTTATTGTATTCGGAATAGAATCATATAAAAATACTAAATACACCTTTTGACGTGTTAATGTGAAAACATAGGTAGACAAGGTGCAAACAAGCGAGCTATTCTGTCATGCGACAGCTCTTGTTATCAGGAGTATTCTTCTATCACATCTGAAAGGTTTGTTGATTTCTATTTTTCTCACATTGCTTAAATTGCTTTGCAGTAGTTTTGTTCTTTTATAGTAAATGCTTTCCAAAGTCTTTTCCTCTATTAGAGTTGGTAGTTTAACCCTCAAAGTGTTAATCATAACTGTAGCATATGACGTTTTATTTTTGTTTTCTTTTTTCAGAGAAAATAAAACTTGACACTTCATGCGAATTGTCTGCTGGCAGATATTCACATGAAATGTCAAGCTTTATTTTTTCTGAAAAATAATTATAATAAAAAAAAAAATAGAATGTTGTCTGCTGCAAATTTATTTATTGTTTAAGGGTTAATTGCCTTATAGTTATTACGCACTATTTTGAAGACAAGTACTCACAAGCTTCCTGGAACCTTAGACTCCTTAATTGGAAAAAAACATAGTTTGGCCCAGAGAATATCTTGATAATCATACTCAAGATAAGTGAGCAATCCAAATAAATATATTTTGTTTCTCCACAAAACACAAAAACTTAGATTGTGGGTACACCACTAAAATGTGAGGTACACCGCTAAGGTGATTCTAAGTAGTACCAACAGCATACAAGCTACAACATCAGAAAGCATACTTTTGGATGTGCGCCCAGTGAAGATTTAGATACATATGCACATTTGCGCATGTGTAGATACACATGCGCATTTGCACATGTGTATCTAAATCTTCACTGTGCACATTTTAATAGCCAAAGATGCAAAGTTTCTTCATGCAGACAATTAAGACTGATCAGGGCCCAGTTGTTCAAAGCGTCGTTAGCTTAACGAGCTCGTTAAGGGTCATTTCGTTAACTGTTTTAGCGAATTCAATATACAATATTCTGATATTTTTTGCTGAAAAAATGTGAGTAGCTTTTGCACTGCAAAAGCTACTCACATTTTTTCAGCAAAAAATTTCAGCATATTTGCGTATCACTCGATGTAAATTTAAACAAATCGTTAACTAACGACGTCGTTAGCTTTGAACAACTGGGCCCAGATTGTGTGAACATACAGCCTGATCTGAGTCTTTAATCTTATGCACGTATGTCAGAAGGTACGTTTTCTCAGATTGCCATTCATATGTTTCTCCATGAAGTAATGAAACTGTTTATCTAGAGATGTGAATATTTGATTTAAGTTGTGCTTACTATATTAACCCTGAGTATTGAGATACCTTAACTCCTTACCATACTTGTCCTAAAATTTGAAAAAGTCTAATTTTACTAACTGTTGATGTGTTTAAAATAGTGCTGGATGAGTGGCAAACAGTGTAGACCCTGATCAGATGCTGCATTCTGCCACATCTGATCTGGGTCTACACTTTTTGCTCAGGCCTGTCCATCCCAATACTTAGGGTTATTACAGTACATAACTGTTCACGCAAGTTCACTAGTATCAACACATTCAGGTTCTTGAATTTACCAGATATGCTTCAAAATCACTAATACATATTTGATATATATGAAATTAAACACACTTTAATCACCACCAAAAACATTGTGCAATATTGTCACCTGCCTACAATGTCCGCAAGGTGTTTAGCAGTATAATAAGATAGAATAATGCTCAGTTTTATCCTTAACATATTACTCCAGGATTGGCATTTGCATAACTATGATCCATTTATTCATTAACGATTAGCATGCTGGGTAAAAACTTGATATTTTTTTTGATTTTCCTAGAAAATAAGCTTAGACATAGCTTGAAATGCTAAAACTTATTTTCTGGGAAAAATTTGAAAACTATTTCAAAATGTATTCTGAAATTTTATCCAGGATGCTAAGTAATATCATAATATCAATGGGTAATAATGGGTTAACATAATATTAATGGGTCATAAAACATCAAACCATCACTGCTTACATGATGCATGTTTGAAGTATAATTTGTCCATCTGTATTGTGATTTGTTGCAGCTTTTATGTGTTTGGTTTCATGTGGTATATATTATGTGTTTGGTTTCATGTGGTACATATTATGTGTTTGGTTTCATGTGGTATATTTTGCATGGCTTGTGATGACTGTTTGTTGTTTTCAGCCGTGGACCTAAGGAGTCGGACCATTTCTTAGAGAAAAATGACTTCAAGTACACAGGAACTTATCAGTGGAAAACCAGTAACAAACTATAAACTTATCAAGTACATGTGTGCCTGTGACTGGGTACAGATATGAAACTTCAGATAACACATTTAACACTTAGCATGCAATGGGCAAATTTGGCAGACAGCAAATTGTTGATTTTTTTTTTTTTTTTTTTAAATAGGATTTGACATTCCATGCATATTATCTCCATAGGAGGTAACTTGCCTGAAAGTTTGAATCCTGTTTTGTGGGAAAATTAAGAAAAATATTTCAAAATGTCTGCTGAAATTATTACCCAGCATGTTTAGTGTTAAGTTGACTGATTGGACAGACATGCTTAAATGAACAATCTCAGACCTGCATCAGAAGGCAGTTTCATTAACATTTCTATTGTTGGCAGTCAGCAAGGACTTTTTTGTCACATCACAAGGTAGTGAAATGAGCTTGTACACAGAGGACTTGTTAAGAAGGAGTATCAGGAGATTTCTGGGATAATTTTACTTATTTCTTCATAAAAACATACATTGTAGGTACTCATTAGAAGCGCCTCACTGAGGCGCTTCTAATGAGTACCCACAACATATGTTTTTATGGAGAGCTGGAGAAAATTATCCCAGAATTATCATCAAATACTTCTCATTAACAAGTCTTCTGTGTACAGTTTTTATAATGAATATTAATAGCCCTAGATAATCGCTATTACTCCGGGCAAATTCAGCAGATGACAAATTGTCAATATTTTTCTCATTTTCCCCAGAAAGTAAGGTTTGACATTTCATACAATTTTTCTCATCGAAGAGACATTTTGCATGAAATGTCAAACCCTGTTTTCTGGGGAAAAATGTTTCAAAATGTCATCTGAAATTTTTCCCATCATGCAAAGCAAAAAAAGGCACTTATTTCTATTTCAACCAAGAATTGATATTTTTTTTATGATCGCAAAAAAAGAAATGTTATGGATACTTATTAGATGTACCTCACTGAGGCAATTCTAATGAGTACCTGCTGTCAGATGTGTGTACGACTGGTGATCAGGAGGTCGTGGGTTTGATCCCCGAGGGGTCCAGCAAGATTCTTTCGTATGATTGATCATTAAATATTTTCTATGGTCATTCTCTCCCTTCCACTGATTCAAGAAGGGCAGTTTCAGTTTCTGGCAAAAGAATGTGCACAAGTAACTGCTTAAAGGACTAAGTCTGCCCAGGAAAAGTATGGTTAGGTAAACTGACCAGCTCAATATGACCCTAAAGGGTTGACTGGGCCATAAAACTCCAACTCCATCAATCTAATGAGTACCCACATCATTACTTTTCATAGAAAAATAAGAAAAATGTTTATCTGAATGCTCCTCTTATCAAGAGCTATGATAATGTATGGTAAGAAGTTGAGGTGTCCCACCATCCATTGTATCATATTTGGCCTACATATTTGGACAGATAGGTCTAAGCAAACAGTTTAGACACAGATCAGATGCCACAGAATGTGGCATCTGATCAGGGTCTACACTGTTTGCCATTCATCTAGCAGTTTTTAGACGTATGGGCCAGCAATAAAATAGACCTGTTCTAATTTTAAGGTCATGTGGTAAGGAGTTAACCCTTGTCATGCTGAATAAATTAAGATGTCACACCCACTTCTAATTTTCAGCCAATCAGATTGCTTGATCTGGGTTGTTGCTATAAATTCACCTACTTAATGGCAAACAGTGCAGATCCAGATCAGTTGGCTTCTTCAGAAGCCAACTGATCTGGATCTACACTGTTTGCAAAAGCAGGTTATATCCGGGTTCAGCAGGACAAGGGTTAAAGTGTCCAAATGATTAGGTAAAATAAGATACCTAGAGTGTTCAGATAAGCCATGTCAGACAAAAAAGGTGCTTAATGCATATTCAGTGAGGACCCAGACAAGGCTGCAAATCCTCACAATCTGATGACCCCATTTGCTTTTGTGGGTAGGTTCTTCCAATGTGCTTTTATAAGTAACTAAAGAGCCTGATCAGACTTCAGATGCAGAAACCGGTGTATGCCTTTGCTTTTTAGCTTACCTGTAAGAAAACACGGGAAGAAATCCTGCACTATCCTAGTGTCGGTTTCAGCACTGCTGTCAGATTCAATGCCCTTAAATATTAAGATTTAATATTTTAATGTCATAAGATGTTAAGGTAAAATTCCCCTGTTAAAACCACCCAATATTAAGACCACTCCAGTGTTAAGAACCCATTTGCCAGTCCCAAATTAGACTTTCTTTATTAGCTTACCTGAGCTATGCTCAGGATGAGCTATAATGATCAGTTTTCGTCTGTCCATGCATCCGTCTATCCATTCATTAACACTTTCAAACAACAACTCCTCCAAAGCCATTGATGCGATTTGTCCCTAATTTGGTAAGAATGTTGCTTTGGTAGGGGGATTTTAAAAAAGCTAAAATTATGGTGATCTGGCTCTTGGTTTGGTTGCCATGGCAGCAGAAAGCTCCCATAGACTTATAATGGGCAAATGGTTAAATTGCATTTTCTCCATAACCACTGAAGTGATGTGAGCCATTTTTGGCAGTTATGATCATCTGATGATTGTCTACCCAGTTTTTTGTGTTTTATGACCAAAAGCCATTTTGTTTGGTTGCCATGGGACCATTCCATTTTGAAAAAGGATTTTTTTTAAATGACAACTCCTTTAAAACCACAGAAGCAGTATGACTCTAATTTGTTACAAATGTTGCTTGGGTAAGGGCAATCCAAAATAGCTAAACTTATGGTGATCTGCCTCTTGGTTTGGTTGCCATGGCATCAGAAAGCTCCCATGACTTATAATGGGAAAAGGGTTAAATTGTGTTTTCTCCATATTTGGCACATATGATCATTTGATGATTGTCTACTCAGTGTATGTGTTTGATGACCTATGGCCATTTTGTTTGGTTGCCCTGGCAACATTAAATTTCAAAAAAGAATTTTTTTAAATGGCAACTCCTTCAAAACCACTGAAGCAGTATGACTCTAATTTGGTACAAATATTGCTTGGCTAAGGACAATTCAGAATAGTGAAAAGTTTGGTGGTCTGCCTCATGGTTTGGTTGCCATGGCAACAGATAGCTTCCATAGACTTATAATGGGAAAATGGTTAAATTGCACTTGCTCCATAACCAGTGAAGTGATGTGAGCCATATTGGGCAGTTATGATCAGCTGATGATTGTCTACCCAGATTATATGTTATATGACAGGTGGCCATTTTGTTTGGTTGCCACAGCAACATTCAATTTTGAAAAAGGACTTTTTCAAATGACAACTTCGAAACCACTGAAGCTGTATGACTCTAATTTGGTAGAAAAGCTGCTTGGGTAAGGGCAATTCAAAATAGCTAAAATTATGTTGGTCTGCCTCTTGGTTTGGTTGCCATGGCAACAGAAAGCTCCCATTGACTTATAATGGGAAAATGGTTAAATTGCTTTTTTTATGCCTCGCCACAAAAAGTGGCAAGTGTATTGTTATACCGTCCGAAATTTTGATTGTTCATCCATCTGTCCGGGTGAACATCCAAGGTTAGGGGCTATTTTTAGGCTATTTTGGACATAATTATGAGGTATTTTGAGGTTTATTCAGTTTAAAATGCATTAGCTAGCCCCTCAACAAAAAAATAATAATTTGAAGAAGAAGAATGTGTAAAAAACGTTATTCTTCTTCAAAACCAAAAACTGCTTAAATGATGATCCTTTCATTATTTGCAATGACAGAATTGAAAAAATGTTGCATTACAAATGCATATCTGCAGTGGCTATTTCACTCAGGTGAGCAAGTCGTGGCCCGTGGGCCTCTTATATTTTTATAACACTAATACTGGACAGTCCCAAAGGTGGTTTTAATATATGAATTTTACTGTATATTATTTAAAAACCACTGACTCCTGAATTCCTGGAGATGTTTGTCTGTACTTGAATTGATATTAGGTAAAGTTTGCTCAGTACAAGTCCAATCCATGTCAGTGACCTTGAGGTCACAGACTTAGAGATCTATAGCTCCTGAAAGCCTAGATGTATTTAATTATGCTCCCCCCCCCCCCCCCCCCCCCCCCCTCCACTTCGTGGAGATTGATCATGAAATATTTACTACTGTCATTCTCTCCCTTCTGCTGATTCAAGAAGGGCAGTTGTCAGTTTCTGGCAAAAGAATGTGCACAATACTGGTTAACTGCTTCGAGGACTAAGCCTGTCCAATAAACGTGTGGTTAGGTAAACTGACCGCGCTTGACATGACCCCATTGGGTTGACTGGACCATAAAACCTCAACACAAAACAACCCCCCCCCCCCCCCCCCCCCCCCGCAACCCAAACCCCCATGGGGAGGGGCACATATTGATTTTGGTATGGATCCTGTTGGCATTGGCATGACGCTTTCTTGTCTGCTCAGTATCTTGTGAACTAGTGGTTGGATTCTTACCAAATTTCCATTGGTATATAATTGGGACAACAAAGAACTGATTTGGTGACCTTGATCTAATTTTCAGCAAGGTCACAACAGTAGAAAAACTGAAAATTCGCAGTGGGAGGGTGAGGGGAGTGGTGGGGGGAGACGGTTGTTTTCTCTGAAAAAATTGTTACTAGTTGCTACTTCAACTGATGTATTGGTCCAAAGTTAATGTCAGTAAAAATCCCACTCTCCTCAATAACCCGGAATCGGGGGACAGGCAAGTAGAATTTTCTTGCTTAAACTTTACATTGTAGTTTTTAGCATAGGAACCAGTTCCATTTTTGTAGACTTTATCTGACTTCACGCGGGCCCCCGTAGCCTAGTGGATAAGAGAGTTGACTCTTAATCCATTAGGTTTCTCACCGCTGTGGTTCGAGCCTCGCTCGGGTCATATGTGGGAAAGCCAAGTTCTGCTTACGGATGGTTTTTCTCCGGGTTCTCCGGTTTTCGCCCACCTTCGATGAACGATCGGCTCGATATAAGTGAAATATTCTTGAAAGGGCCGTAAAACCCAAATCAAAAAAAAAAAAAAAAAAATCTGACTTCACAGATAACCTTCAAGTCTCTGCTGCTTACTTGAAGCATTAGATCCTTGTGCAGATGACTGACACACAGACTGATCTGAGTCTTTACTTTGGCACACATATCCAAATATTCATTTTCTCAT
This sequence comes from Anodontia alba, assembly GCA_964016985.1. Taxonomy (NCBI): domain Eukaryota; kingdom Metazoa; phylum Mollusca; class Bivalvia; order Lucinida; family Lucinidae; genus Anodontia; species Anodontia alba. Next base: position 61,014,661 of record OZ024828.1, read on the forward strand.
ATTGCTACATGTAACAGTGGCATCAACTATATGTATATGATACTTTTCTACTGATCAAATGTACCAAAGAACACAATTAAATGTATTATATAGATTTGTTTTGTTATACCAAGTTATTAGTGATGATATTTACTTTTTTGTTATTTGCAGCATTTGACATGCCTTTGACTGTTTTGTTTATCTTTGAAATCCTCAATACATGTGGATTGTTGGTTTTTTAGCTTCAGATAAGCCCTTTCCTACCAAAAATTATTGATATTTTTTTCTTATTTCACAAAAAAAACATAAGTTATGGACACTCACTAGAATTGCCTCAGTGTGGCGATTCTTATGGGCACCAAAGTGTATTGTTTTTAAGTGAAAAAAGAAAACATGTATATACCTTGTTACCCCTTATATCTGGAGCTATAGATTTTTTTGCCTGTTCTATACATTTTACAGCATTAAACAGAAATTTATTTAAAACTTTGTTTCTATTTTATCTTCATTCTTTATTTAGATAAAAATATTAACAGCTATACGGCGTCATACTTACCCCAATATTCAGGCAGACAGGCCTAAGCAAACAGTGTGGACCCAGATCAGAATGTGAGATTTGATAGTTTCTACACTGTTCGCCACTCATCTAGCATTTTGAGATGCATCACCAGGGCCCAGGTGTTCAAAACCAACGACGTCGTTAAGACGTATCATTAAAACTTTGATCATTAAATAGGGCATATACGCTAATATTTTTGCTGAAAAAATGTGAGTAGCTTTTGCATTTGCAAAAGCTTCTCACATTTTTTCAATAAAAATAACTGATTTAGATATTGTACTTACTAGAACAGTTAACATTTTGACCACTAACGAGCTTGTTAAGCTAATGACGCTTTGAACAACTGGGCCCAGGTTTTCAAATCATAGAGCAATTATGATGCCGCTACTGTATCTGAATACTTAGAGTAGCATACTACCATAATAACCCTAAATATTGGGTCAGACAGGCCTGAGCAAACAGTGTAGACCCAGATCAGATGTTGCAGAATGACATCTGATCAGGGTCTACACTGCCACTCACCCAGCACTATTTTAGACACATCAACAGGTGGTAAAATTGACTTTTTCAAATTTTAGGACAAGTATGGTAAGGAGTTAAGGTGTCCCAATACTTAGTGTTAATATGGCACCTTAGTACTCCCAACTGTGGATCGCAAGGTCCCAGATTTGAATCTCCCTGGAGGTGGAATTCAGCCCATGACTGTTAGGTATTTCATTGGACAGAGCCTTTCATTATCACCCTTTCATTGTCCCAATATAACATAGATAATATTGGAAATCAAATACCAAATCATCATCACACTCTGTTTACCATTCAACTAAACTGGCCTCTGTGACTCAGTTGGACCAGTGCATCCGACTGGTGATCAGGAGGTTGCGGGTTCAACCCCGCCGCAACATTCTTTCGTGGAGATTTGATCATGAAATATTTTCTGAGGTCATTCTCTCCCTTGCGCTGATTCAAGAAGGGCTGTCGTCAGTTTCTGGCGAAAGAATGTTCACAATACAGGTTAACAGCTTAGAGGACTAAGCCTGCCAAGTAAAAGTGTAGTTAAGTAAACTGACTGCACTCTACATTACCCCATTGGGTTGTAGTGCTGTAAAACCTCAACACTTATCTAAGGTTTTTTTTAAGGCACATCAACAGATAGTGAGATGGGCTTTTTAGCTCACCTGAGCATGAAGTGCTCAGTGTGAGCTATTGAGATCGGTCAATTTCCGTCATCCATCGTGTGGCGTCAGCAATTTGCTTTAAAAGCCTACTCCTCCTACACTCCTGGGCCAATTGACTTGAAACTTGGTAGGAAGCATCCGGGTGACTTGTAGATCAATAAAGAGCTAAAATCGTTCCGATCAGAAATCCAAGGTGGCCACCGTGGAGGCCGTCTTGAAAATCTATTTTTCGCTTTTTCTCCTGAACCAAAAGGCCACTTGATTTGAAACTTTGTGGGAAGCATCGGGGTGACTTGTAGGTCAAAAATAGCTAAAATCATTCCGATTGGAAGTCCAAGAAGGCCGCCATGGTGGCCATCTTAAAAATCTATTTTTCGCTTCTTCTCCTGAACCAAAAGGCCAATTGACTTGAAACTCGGTAAGAAGCATCAGGGTGACTTGTAGATCAAAAGTAGCTAAAATCGTTCTGATCAGAAATCCAAGATGGCCGTCGTGAAGGCCATCTTGAAAATCGCCGCCATGGCCACCATCTTGAAAATCTATTTTTTGCTTCTTCTCCTGAAATGAAAGGCCAATTGAGATGAAACTTGGTAGGAAGCATCGGGATGACTTGAAGATAAAAAATAGCTAAAATAGTTCTGATGAGAAATCCAAGATGGCCGCCATCTTGAAAATCTATGTTTTGTATCTCCTCCTAAAATGAAAGGCCAATTGTCCTGAAACTTGATAGGAAGCATCGGGATGACTAGTAGATCAAAATAGCTAAATTCATTCTGATCGGAAATCCAAGATGGCTGCCAGGGCTGCCATCTTGAATATCTATTTTTTGTTTCTCCTGAACTGAAAGGCCAAGTGACTCCAAATTTGGTAGGAAGCATCAGGGTGACTTGTAGATTAAAAATAGCTAAAATCGTTCGATCAGAAATCCAAGATGGCTGCCATGGCTGCTATATTGGAAATCTGTTTTGCATGTTTTCTCCTGATTCGAAACACCAATTTATCAAGTAATCAGGTGAGCGATACAGGGCCATGTTGGCCCTTTTGTTCAGTTTTTAGGAGAAGCGTCCGGATGTCGCGTGGTTTGAATCCCTCTGCAGCCAGAATTCAACTCATGACTGCATGTCACTTCATTGCACAGAGCCTTTCATTATCATCCGTCCATTGTCTCAAGAAGACTAAAATAATGTTGAAAGGGACATAAAACACCAAACCATTATCATCATCAATTTTTTGGCCAAGTATGATAAGAAGTTAAGGTATCCCAATGTATTAGGGTAAACACAGTTATTATGGTAACGCTGTTTCCATATGCAAACGGGAAACTGAATACCAGTCTGTCTGTCCCCAGTCTGATTGGGTATGTAAAATATATTTTCTGGTCCTAACCACCCAGCACATTTTATTTGAGCTGTGCTAAGCTAAAAGGTGCCTGTGGGGCATGCGTGGACATGAAAGGCCCAGATCAGACTGCGCAGATGTGCTGTCTGATCAGGGCCTTAGCTGTCCGCTGTTAGAATCATTAGATACTACAGAATGTCTCAAAGGCTTTGATGAGGCCTTGCGAATCCATTTTGCCCATGCTTGCAATCACTTTTTTGCTTTACATAGAAATTTGTACCTACTGTGCTTTCAACATCTTTCAGAAAGTCGATTATTGCTTGACGCTTTACACAGAAGAAGTAAATTTTCAAAATGTTGTCGTGATTTAATGCAAAACCATTTGTCGTAACTACCTATGTACAAAAAGTTTCTAGTCATTGGTTTTTAAAAAATCAAATATTTTTACTTTTTCCCATAGTAAAAATGAAGCAAAATCATGCAGAAATCTGTAGGGTTGTTGGTAACTTGGAGTAAGATTTTTAACAAGTTCCACTTGTTCAATTTTGCTTAAATTTTCACAATATTGTTGTAAAACATCAGTTATTCAAATTAAGTAAAGAAAAGTAAAAATTATTTTCTAAGACAAAAATTCCAAAAAATCACTTTACTATAGAAATTGCATAGGTCAGACCAACTTTTGGTCGTAAGTTTAATTTTAGTGCAAATACTCGTGAACAAAACACAGAAACAGGAAAGACAAATGGTTTCTGATAAGATATGGTCAACCAGAACAAAATATTTTCATTTAAAATAAAACGCCAAGCAAAAAACGTCTTTCCAAGAGATGTCGAAAGGACAGTAAAACAATTCTGCTCAAGCTGGAGCTGGAGGGCATGTGTAGTGTCCGATAACCCATTACTGCATGCAAACAGACTCAGTGAAATATGAACCCAGTCAGCATTCTACGTAAATCTATATCGGGCCGTCATCGACCCGTCAGGGTAGCTGACAGGCTGATGACGGTCCGATGTAGATTTACGTAGAATGCTAGCTGGGAAATGAGTCACAATGTGAAATATACCTTCTGAGGTGCACTTAATGAAGACTCAAATCAGCCTGCATGTCGGCAGTCTGGGCCCAGTTGTTCAAAGCTAACGATGTTGTTAGTTTACAATTCGTTAAAATTTACATCGAGTGATACGCAAATATGCTGAAATTTTTTGCTGAAAAAATGTGAGTAGCTTTTGCAGTGCAAAAGCTACTCACATTTTTTCAGCAAAAAATATCAGAAAATTGTATATTGAATCCGCTAAAACAGTTAACGAAATGACCCTTAACGAGCTCGTTAAGCTAACGACGCTTTGAACAACTGGGCCCTGATCATTAGCTGTCCAAGAAAGGCAATTGTCAGTTTCTGGAGAAAGAATGTGCACAATATTGGCTAACCGCTTAGAAGACTAAGCCTGCCCAGGAAAAGTGTGGTTATAGGTAAACTGACTGGCTTGACATTACCCTAATGGTTTGACTGGGCCATAAAACCTCAACTCAGTCATCAATCTTTGCTGTCCACATGAAGAAACTGCATCCTTGGTTATCCAAATGTGTCCAGTGAAGATTCTGATTAGACTCTGCAGGCCAATCTTAATCTTTGTTGAATGCACATATATAAAGATATATATGTTCTAATGTTGCAGCTCAAAAGGTGTTTGTGATGGGTTTATGAAGCTTTCTGTATGTATATATATATATATATATATATATATATATATATATATATATATATATATATATATATATATATATTCTTAATATTTCAACATCTTTTATTTCAAACTGCTGTAACCTTAAAAAAAAAAAAAAGTCCATCCTTTTGACTTTTAACCCTTGTCCTGCTGAATACATTAAGATGCCACGCCCACTTCCAATTTTCTGCCAATAAGATTATTTGATCCAGGTTGTTGAATTCAAATACTGAATGGCAAACAGTGCAGATCCAGATCAGTTGGCTTCTTCAGAAGCCAACTGATCTGGATCTACACTGCTTGCAAAGGCAGGGTATATCCAGGTTCAGCAGGACAAGGGTTAAGATAATGTGATCTCAAACATGTGGGACATGAGGTAGGTTGCTAAATGCAGTCAGCTGTGTCGGGCCAATTTATATTTAACCTTTACCACTCTCTGGGCAAATTCAGCAGATGACAAATTGTCTCCTTGCAAATTTGCTCCCAACATGATACACGATTTGCTTGAAATGCCAAAGCCAGTTTTCTGTGAAAAATTAGAAAAATATTTCAAAATGTCACCTGCTTAAATTTTTACCCTGGATGCAAAGCATTAATAGTTCTGTCTTTTTTAATTATTCCGTTGTTCTTTCCAGAAATGTAAAAGACCTGCATGGTCGCAATATACTTAGGGTAAATGTCCATAAATTTTGGACATTAACGTTCCTGACAAAACAGCATATTCCAACAGTGCAGACCTAGATCAGACTTGCCATTTCACTAAGAATTTCAAGAAACAGCTATATAAAAAACAAAATTTAGGCCAAAATAGTATGGAATAAAATGTTCGAAATTTTAGGACAATTACTGTAATACTTACATCCTGTTGCTTGTTGCAGACTGCTATAAATACTGTAGGATCCTCCCAAAGAAAATGAAGTACCATATTTTTTTTACCTCCAGAATTTGGATATCTTAACCCTTAAAGCGCCATTAAAAACTGCATCTGAAAATGTCATCTGTTTATGTTGTCTGCTGAATATTCTTGCAAACTTTTCAAACCTATTTTTAGCATACCGGCAAACAGTGTGGACCCTGATCAGACTGCTCCTAAAGGAGCAGTCTGATCTGGGTCCACACTGTTTGCAGAAATGACTTTTAAAATCACAAGCAGACAACAAAGCAGACGACAATAGTTTGGCGTTAATGCATATAATACATTTCCTAAAATTTGAACAAATCCCTTTGACTACCTGCATAGGTGTCCAGAACCGGTGGATTAATGGCAGTGTTGACCTTCATCAGGCAAAGTCTTCTGTGGAGTCTGATCTGGGTCTACATTGTTTGCCCATGTCTGTCTGTCAGTCCATATACTTAGGGTACATTGGGCAGCCATTGTTAGAGCCCCTAGACAGGTTCCATAGCGCAGTTGGTAGTGCATCTCTGCAGAGCCATGGGTCACAAGTTCAAATCCTAGGTCAGCCACACAACTTTGAGATTGATCCTGGAATCCTTCCTTTGGTCATTTTCCCCCTTCCGCTGATTCATGAATGGCAGTTGTCAATTACTGAAGAAAGTATGTGTACATAGCGCTGGTTAACGGCTTAGAGGACTAAGCCTATCCAGGAAAATTATGAGTAGATTAACTGACCAGCTCGACATGACCTTAACAGTGTTGAATGGGCCGTTAAACTTCAACTAGAAAAAGAAAACAGATGAAAAAGAGAGAAAGATAGAGTCCCTATGGTATTGTCTGCTATTGTTTATATTTTATTTTAAAGCCAGGTTTGTGGGAATTGTAGAGAGCCAGGACCCAGTTGTTCAAAGCATTGTTAGCTTAACGAGCTCGTTAGTGGTCAAAATGTTAACTGTTCTAGTAAGTACAATATCAAATATTTTTGCTGCAAAAAATATTAGGGAATATGCCATATTTAATAATCAAAGTTTTAACGATACGTTAACTAACGACATCATTAGTTTTGAACAACTGGGCCCAGATTAAAAATGGAATAAGTGCCGAGTTCTGTGATGTGGCCTTTCCTAGGTATCTCCATACTTAATTATACCCCAGGCATACGAAGTATGCTAAGGGGGTATATAGTTTTTGTCTTTTCTGTGTGTCTGTCTGTCTGCGAGTTAACATTTATTTTGTGTCAAAGATTTCTCAAGAACTACTATACCTAGAATCTTGAAATTTAGTACACATGACAAGTATGACTAGTATTGTGGGAAAGAAAATAGGGGCTGTGGGATCAGGTCACTTAGAGTTATTTCCCTTTGATGTTCTGGCTATTTGCAAATGCCAAAACATTGAAACCATGTTATCACTGATGGCCATGCTGGGGGTATTAGTGAGCATATGCTCACTTCATGGTCTAGTTTTGAATGCTTTTGTTTTCTTTGGGATTTGATTTATTCTGATTGGAGTATACCTGATGTAGAACAGGGTGTTTTTTTGTAGGTTTCTTTTTTCTTTTTTTTTCTTTTTTTCTTTTGTATTTTTTATCTTGAATATGTAACTGATTGAAATGAAAGTTGAGAGAATTTTAAACCTCTGACTAAACATTTAATTTTTATAATCCAAAATCAAAAATAAGCATTTTGTTTAGATCTGTCATACTAAAGTGGAGGGAGCTCAAATTTCTTTACATCAGACACTTTGTTTGTATTATTTTTGGTATTTTTGTTTTTTCTTTATAAAAGATATATCCTGTATAATTTAATTGCTTTGACAGTATTTGCATATTACTGGTATTCTTAGTACATGCTTATAGTGAAAAAAAAAAAAAAAAAAAAAAAAAAAACAAACAAACAAAAAAAACACTTGTCTCAGGAGATTCTTTTATGGAGTTCATTTTTCATAGTTTGTTACTGGAAAACATAAATGAAGTGTTTCATCTACATTGTGAAAAGAAGAAACCTGGCTCTTGAAAGTCATTAGAGGAAAACCCCAAAAGGACAATACATGTAAGATAAACTCATCTGACAGCCACTCCATATTGTCTCAAGCACTTAAGAAATGTAAGTACATGAAATGACAAATCTCAGGTATTAGAACATGGAAAAATAAAAAAATAAAATGCAAGTTCCCTACTGATCAAGTTTATGTAGATATCATTACGAAAACACGCCTTTTCCGATATATTGAAAATTTCACCACCAAAAAATGAAAGTTTTCAGATAAAAATTCTGATATTTTTCATATTTCTGCTAAAAACATAGATTGTTGGTACTCGTTAGAACTGCCTCCCCAAGGCAGTTCTAATGGGTACCCACAATCTATGTTTTTGAGCAGAAATAAGAAAAATAATGTATACCCCTATAAACCCCAGTTTTACTATATAAAAGTGGGGTTTATGGGGGTCAAAATTATATAGGTATGTTTTTGTGATGTTCTAAACTGTTTAAAGCATTCTTTACAAAGTCATTAAAATTGCTTCAATGTTTAAGAGCACTGGCTATTCTTGGTAGATTTTCTGCCATTTTTGCAAGGGAGATGACTTTTGTAACTTCCTGTATGCGTTCCTCCACACAGAGTTCTATCTAAAAATGGGGTTTATGGGGGTCAAAATTATATAGGTATGTTTTTGTGATGTTCTAAACTGTTTAAAGCATTCTTTACAAAGTCATTAAAATTGCTTCAATGTTTAAGAGCACTGGCTATTCTTGGTAGATTTTCTGCCATTTTTGCAAGGGAGATGACTTTTGTAACTTCCTGTATGCGTTCCTCCACACAGAGTTCTATCTAAAAATGGGTCCTCCATGGGGAGCATATTCTTTCCTTTAGATTAGACCCCTATACAGAAGGGAGACAGAGATTTTTCTCTGAAAATGTATCCATTTCCCTTAATATTTTACTTAAATTTTTTTAAAGAATTGATACATTTGGTATCTTAACCCTTGTCATGCTGAATAAATTAAGATGCCATGCCAACTTCTAATTGTCAGCCAATCAGATAACTTCATCCAGGCTGTTGATACAAATTCACATACTGAATGACAAACAGTGCAGATCCAGATCAGTTGGCTTCAGAAGCCAACTGATCTGGATCTATACTGTTTGAAAAGGCAGATAATCCAGGTTCAGCAGGACCAGGGTTAATGTTACATGAACTTAATACATTCAGAAAGTTGATGTTTTGGACTAATGGACCTTGGTTTTTCATTTCTTGATAGCTTTTATTTCATTCTATTCACACCATTTCATTCTATTCACTTTACTGAAAAGAAGAAGCACCTTGGTGGCCGAATGGTTAGTTCTCTCAACTTTGGATCACAAGGTCCAAAGTTCTTATCCTGCCAGAGGAGGAATTCGGCTCATGACTATATGGTGCTTTTTTTCACAGAGCATTTCATTATCACCCTTCCATCATGTCGATATGACTTAAATAATGTTGAAAGGGACGTAAAATACCAAATCATCCTTATTATTGAAAACAAAATTATTTAGCATTCATGTTCATGAAATTTAGTAAATTTGAAACATATATGGAACAACCATACTTCAGTTCTTATAAATATTTAGGGTAAATATAGCACTTGATACTTGGCACAGGAATTGTATAGTCAATTAATTTAGAATTTGAAAAATTAGTATTTACTTCATAGCTCTTGATAAGGTGCTTTTTTTAGTCCAAAAGTATTGATATTTTTCTAATTTCTCCACAAAATTATCTGTTGTGGGTACTCATTAGAAGGGCCTCAGCAAGGCACTTCTAATGAGTATCCACAACATATGCTTTTGTGGAGAAATAAGAAAAATATTTACCTGATACCAGCTCTTTTCTAGACCTATGATACTTTCTGATTTCCAAGTTGGCCTAGTTCAAGGTGCAGAGAACAGTCTCAGCTACTGTGGACAAGATACTGTACTTTAGAATCTTCTGTTGAACATGATGCCTGGAAAAATAAAAGCATTCAAAGGTCACAGAGGCCTACTGGACATGCAGTTTTCAGGACATCACTGACCTCTTAGGAAGGATTTTAAGATGCAGAAAGGTATCTACACAGGCTGACTACATTGATTACATCTTGCACTAGGCCATTCATAGATTATGATGTGCTAACAAAATGACTTTTACAAAATCAAAAATAGAACACTGAATACATTGCACCTCGTATTAGTAGCTGTGTGTGTTAAATGAAGCACTTGGCACTTTGAAATTGGCTTGACTAGAAGACAACACCAAATATCTAGCCTAATTTTCTTGTGAAATTCCTAGATGATATGAAAATATCACAGATTTATCTGCTAAGTTTATCTCTGCTGTTCAGAGCTAATAGACACCACAGGCATTAAATGTTTTATGTAAGTCAAAATAAAATACTTTGTATTTGATGTGTTTCAGCCGAGGGCCAAAGGCAAGTGATGAGTTTTGTACAAAGAATAACTTTGTGTACACAGGAACATACAAGTGGACACCACCAAGAGATACATCAAGTAAAATGTAGTCATAACCTATTATTTAACTCTTTTGCTGCCACAGGCGCTAATAATAGGATTTTGCAAACAGCATAGATCCAGATGAGATGGCTCATGATGAGCCGTCTCATCTGGATCTACGCTGTTTGGCATTCAGTCATTCTGCTTTACATATAAATTTCTTTCCAAGTGATAGTTTGTTAAAAAAAAGCAGATGACAAATGTCGTCTGAAATTTGGCACCGAAAGAGATAAGATGAATAGGTACACATGGTAGATTTTCTGCCATTTTTGGGAAGGGAGACAACTTTTGTGTCTTCCTTTTTTGTTTTCCTGTACGTCAAATTTCTTCTGAAAAGGCTCTTAAAGGAAAGAAATTGCTCCCACTTCTGATAAGGGTCTACCCTGAAAGGAAAGAATTTGCTCCCTAATTCTTTTCTTTTGCAATAGACTCCTTTTCAGAAAAGAACTTAAACAATTTTGACAGTTGTCTCCCTTGAAACAAAGTGTATCAATTTACCGTAAGAAAAAATTCTTGCAGCAGAAGAAGGGATGATATTTTTGCATCAAAAATGACAGTGAAAGAATTGTTATAGGCTATTCTTATTGAAAGAAAAGGATTTTAAGTCCTTTTTGGAAAGAATTATTGGTGCAACAAAAGTTAGTGATTCTCAGCATTTATTCTAGTGGTAGCCTGAGTGAAATCTCAAAAAAATCTCAGTACAAAAATCTAATGTTTTCAATTTTGAATGTAGATTTTTTTTCCCCTGATGTTTCTATGGAAAGACATTCTCTCAGTACATATACTGAATTCAGTGTTAATGCTGAGCATGCTGGGTAAATATTTCAGCCGACCATATTTTGAAATATTTTTCTTATTTTTACCAGAAAACACACACTTTGACATTTCATGCAAATTGTCTCCAGCGGAGACAATTTGCATGAAATGTCAAAGTTTGTTTTTTGGAAAAAATATGGAAAATATCATCAAATTGTTATCTGCTTAAATTGCCCAGAGAATGGTAAAGGTTAATATTGAAAATGTTCATCCGTTTGTTAGTAAAAAGACATCTGTGCCATAGTGTTTGAAAATGTATCTCCAGAAATATGTGCCTAGCAAAGACTCAGCTCAACTCACACATACACACAGCTTGATCAGTCTTTAATGTCTGTTTGAAGATGCCCTGGATCCCTGGCTATCCCAGCAGTGCCCAGTAAAGACTGATCAGATTGCAGATGCTTGAGAATATATTGAGATGATCTGAATCTGGTAGGGGCTTGTCATAAGGTACATTTTCTCATGTTACATATAACTCAAGGAACTTTAACAAACCAATATTGGTATTTTTCTTATTTCTCCACAAATCAGTATATTGTAATTCTGCTTGTTAAATTATCTCACAAGTCAGAAAGCTCCTATGTTATTCATATTCATTGGTAGTTTAAAGCAAAATGCACTGTTTTTTTTATATCTCTCACAAAGCTTTTTTTAGCCAGCTGCTTTACTTGAAGTAGCAAGGTTTTATGATTTTCACTTACCCTGCTACTGGCAGATTCAGCAGACAACATATTGATGAGATTTTCTTCTTTTTTTCCCAGAAAACAGGATTTGACATTGGGAGACAATTTGCATGAAATGCCAAATCCTCTTTTCTGGTAAAAAAGAAGATAAATATTTCAAAATGTCTGCTGAAATTTTTAGCCAGCATGCTAAGTGTTAATCTAAAACCTTTTGTCATAACTGCCTATACATCTTCATTGATTTGAATAGGTATTAGAATTTTACTTTTCCCAAAACAAAAGTGGCTGCAAATTATGCAAAAGTAGATGGGGTACGGTAAATGTCCTAACATTTTGCACACCAAAGTGTCTGACAAATTGGCCTATGCAAACAGTGCAGACCCAGATCAGACTGCTCCTGGAGGAGCAGTCTGATCTGGATCTTCACTGTTTGCCATTCCACTAAGTATATTAAGAAAGAGCTACATAAGAAGCAAAATGTAGGCCAAAAAAGTACGGAATAAAGTGTTCGAAATTTTAGGATATTTACTGTATGTACTTTGAGGCAATTTTCAACAGATTTCATTTCCAAAAATTTCTGATTTTTATGCCCTCATTATTGATAAAAAATGAGTGGACGTATTGCTTTTGCCTTGTCTTTTCATTGGTTTGTCCACTTGTCACATTTTACCTTGTGTACAAGATACAGATAAGCCTCTTTGTACCGACACTCAATACAACAAAAAAATTTGTTATAATGACAAATTGACTGTCACGAAATCTTCACTTAGGAGGTAACAATTAGTCACAAATTGTGCAAGAATATTGTATCTAATACTTTAAAGAAACATATGTTTTGGGTATTTGTTAGAATTGCCTCATTGAGGCAATTCTAACAAATATCCAAAACCTGCTCTTTGAGGAAATAAGAACAAAACAAAACCTTTTTTACTTATCTGTCTGCTCAACAAATTCATTTTAATGGCAACGTCTTTGGAAACAAATGCTGTTGTTGTAACGAGGGTTCACTGTAGAAAGAATTTGAGTAAGGGCTTTGATATTTAGCAGACTTATTTGGACTGAGGAGTAGATCACCCAATTAACTTTGAAGCAAATCAGATTAATTTTATGAATTAAACCCCTTTTCAAGTTTAGCATTTTGTAGGGAAAAGCATGTGGTTGGGGACATACTGTTTACAATACACATTACTTGTTTCAAATGTTGTTATGAAATATCAGTAAATGAATTGTAGTGAATATAAGCCAAAAGTATTTTCTTTTAAAATTCTAAAAAAAAAAAAAAAAAAAAAATGTCATTTTATTGTAGAATTTGAAAGTCAGACTAGTTTTTGGCTGTATAGATTTAATTTTAGGGTAAATAATTATGAATAAAGCAAAAATTAGAAAAGATAAATAGTTTCTGATAAGATACTGTTAACCGCAACCAGAATTTTTCATTAGAATAAAATGCCAAGCAAAACTGTTTTTCTAAGCATCACAAAAACATGCCTTTATAATTTTGACCCCCTTAAACCCCACTTTTATATAGTAAAACTGGGGTTTACAGGGCTATACATTATTTTTCTTATTTCTACTCAAAAACATAGATTGTGGGTACTCATTAGAACTGCCTCACTTAGGCAGTTCTAAGGAGTACCCACAATCTGTGTTTTGAGCAGAAATATGAAAAATATCTGAGTTCTTTATCTGAAAATTTTCAGTTTTTGGAGGTGAAATTTTCAATATATTAAAATCGGTGTGTTTTCGTAATGTAATATCAAAAGAACAGTACATACTATCATTATAGGAGCTGGTAAAGCTTGTTTGGTGATAATTTTGGGATTTTTTTTCTTTTATCTCCATAAATGTCTATGTAGTGAGTATTCATTAGAAGCACCTTGCCTGGGCACTTCTAATGAGTACACAGAACATGTTTTACGGATATCTACAGAATTGCGGGCAAACAGTGTAGATCCAGATCAGATGCCACAGAATGTGGCATCTGATCAGGGTCCACACTGTTTGCTCAGGCTTGTCTGTCCCAATATTTAGGGTCAGTACAGTAACTGGGTTTAACTGCCCATGTTTTCAACAGCACAGGTGCTATTTTTCAGTGCCTGTGTTTTCAATAGCATGAGTATATTTGCATATACAGTCGACTCTGGTTAGCTCGAATTCCAAGGGACTCTCTGAAACCCTTCGAGATATCCGTACCTCGACATATCAGATTTGCGGAAATGTGAAAAACAATAAATCGAACAGCATATTTAACAAATGAATATGTAATTTGACTCCTGAAATTAGAGATATATTGAAAATATTGTGGAAAAGAGGAGAAATTGCTCCTCAGGAGCAATTTCTCCTCTTTTCCACAATATTTTGTTACCTGTTGTTAGATGTCCCTATGAAAACAGGGACAAGATTTTCACCGAGATAAGCGATTATTCGAGATAAGCGAGGTCGAGATAACGAGAGTCGACTGTATTCAGGCTTTACCCATTGTCATTCTACACCAAGTGAAATCAGTTATTGCCACAGGTTTTGTTAAAAAGGAGTATTTGATGAAAATTCTGGATTATTGTTTCTTATTTCTTCATAAAAAAATAAATATACTGTTGGTACTCATTAGAAGCATCTTGGCAAGGTGCTTCTAATGAGTACCCACAACATAAGTTATGGAAAACTGGAGAAAATTATCCCCAGAATTATCACGAAATAATCCCTCTTAAAGTCCACCAAAGATCACAGATTGTTGTGAATGTATAAATATAAACAAGATCACGGATTCCAAATGCATAACTTGGTGATTTAGATAAAATAGAGCAGTTACTCTTTATTTAATGGGAAACACTCTCAAAATATATAAAGTATATCTGATGTTCAAGATATTTACAAACTGAACATTTTGGTGCAAGTTTTATCAAAAGTCATCAAGAAATTAAGAAGTTATTGGAGTTTTTGGCTTTTGTAATTGTCAACATGGATGCAGCCATTTTGAATATTTAATGAGGGACTAAAAACTCTAAAATGACAATAAAACTTTCTGTTAGACAGAAAACAATGCAATTTTAGGGAAAATAAGTTGCTATTGTAACAAAGAAGACATATGCAGAAAGATAGTCTTACGACATGCGGATCAAAGGAATGAAGCATAGCTGAAAAAATTTCCCGTTTGTCGTGGAATTCAAACTCAGTCTGTCCGGATAAACATTCAATGCTCCAACCACTGAGCCAAAGAGTCGTCTCCCAGACGCAGTTGTCAGGGATTGAATATATACCTTCAAGCTATGCGTAATCTACCATGGCAGATAATCAAAGGTAGGAGTGCTAGGTCTTAACAATAGCATTTGATATTTTTGCATATGTGAGTTATTCAGCTTATTCATATTTAATTAGGAGCAAATGACGTCACAAACTCACAACAATGGCAGCACCCATGACAGCATTGTATGAAATATTCAAATACCCATAACTTTCTTAATTTTCAACCAATTTTGATAAATTTGCATAAATTTTCTCAGCTAATGTAGGTCTTTAAATTTAAACATTATCAAGTTTGTGAGTGTTTTCCTTTAAGCCAGAACAAAATAGAAAAGGTGAAAATATTTGCCAAAATATTTTGCCTATTTTGAGTAGAGTGCTTTTCAATGATAAGCATCAAATGCATACATATTAGTGCTCAGTGAGAGATTTGGGCCATTTTTGGCACTGTTTTATTTTATTAGATTTACCTTCTTTTTTCAGAATTTTGATATAATGTCGACTGTCGAAATCAATTTCAGCACTTTGCATGCTGGGTAAAAATTTCAGCAGACGACATTTTGAAATACATGTATCATATTTCTTATTTTTTCTAGAAAATAGAATTTGAAACTTCATGCGAGACAATTTGCATGAAGTGTCAGATCCTGTTTTCTAGGAAAAATAAGAAAAATATCATCAATTTGTTGTCTTCTGAATATGCCCATAGTAAGGTAAGTGTTAGGCCAGAGTTTTTTATCATTAGGTTTACGAGAAATTTCTTAATAAGTTGCTGTCAGACAGAAGGAATAAAAATAAAAATATGAAAAAGCTTTGGTTGATCAAATAAAATAGTTTTCTAATAAGAATACTTGTAAAAATGCAATATTCAGCCCAAAATTTGTAGAGAAGGGACATTAAATTTTATTTTTCCCCCGAGGACTAAAATCATTGGGTAGGCTCTTCCATAAACCTAAATCTAAAAACCTATAAAAAAAAAAACTATGGCCATAAAATGCAGAGCTGAAACTGATCTGTCATTTTTGTTTTCAGTCACAGAATCAACTCTGCACTTTCGTTATTTTTTTACTAATCAGAATTTATACATTTAACATGGTATTGTGCAATTTAATATGTCATTTTGAAATTTATTTGTTTTGAAACTTATGTTCTGTCTATTTTATATTCTGTTATCTGTGGATTTCTACTTAACATGTTTTTCTTTTTCCTGTGTAATTTTGTTTTGTAAACACTGTATGCCTAAATGAAAAGTATAATCGCAGTGATATGAAATCCATAGCTCCAGATAAGGTGATTTTTTTTTTTCCAACCAAAAAGTATCAATTTTTTCCAAATTTCTCCATGAAAACATATGTTGTTGTGCTCATTAGAAGCGCCTTGCCAAGGCGCTTCTAATGAGTACCCACAACATATGATTTCATGGAAAATTAAGAAAAATATTATGTGGATATTATTTTTCTTATTTACCAAGAAAATGTGCGTGGGTACTCATTATAAGTGCCTTAGTGGTATGTTTTCATGAAGAAAATCAAGGGTGAGTTAATAAGTAACCAGCCTAACTTATTTCCAGTTGAGATCCACCTCTTCTTTTTCGATGTAATTGCCCTCTAGTGTGATGCATTTAGACCAACGGTGTTCAAGTGCCATCAGTCCAGAACTGAAAAAGTCAGGGTCCTTTCCATTGACCCACTCCTCAACTGCCATCACGACTTCTTCATCAGATCAGAAATGAAGTCCACGGATATCCTTTTTCAAGTTTGGGAAAAGGACGAAGTCGCTAGGAGCTAGGTCAGGTGAATAGGCAGGATATGGTATTAATTCATACCCGTTTTGCTCTACAGCATCCATTGCAACTTTGCAAGTGTGGACTCTCGCGTTGTCCTGTTGCAGCAAAACACCTATAGAAAGTTTACCTCGGCGTTTTTCATGGATGGTGGTTCTCAGCTGGTCTAATAAGTTTGCATTGTACACTCCAGTTATTGTACTTCTCTTGGGTAAAAGTCCAACATAATAACGCCCTTTGCGTCCCAAAATACTGTGGCCATCATCTTGCCAGCAGATGGTTGCGTCTTGAACTTCTTTGGCCTCAGGGACTCAGGCCCTACCCACTGACGACTGAGCTTTATTCTCTGGCTCATAATAATGGACCCAAGTCTCATCAACAGTCACCAGATGCAAAAGAAAATCATCTTTTGACCTAAAACGCTTCAACAAGGTGCTGCATACTGATGCTCTGGTTGCCATTTGCTATCGCTAAGGGATTTGGGGACCCAACGGGCTGTTAGCTTGCGCATACCTAAACGATCATGTAAGATTGTTGAAATGCTACCATGTGAAATGCCTAATGCCTGTGCTATTTCTTCCACTTGAATTCGCCTATCAGAGTATACCAGATCCCGAACTTTCTTACACATTTCTTCGTCGGTGGCATCCAGTGGGCGTCCAGACCTGGCTTCATCTTCTAAAGACGTTCTACCGCGTTTGAATTCCCCTACCCAGAATTTAACCTGAGCATAAGATGGTGCAGAAGACCCATAAACATCGGCTAACTCGCCATGTATTTCCTTGCCTGTTTTACCTTTTAAATACAAGTACCGAATTACAGCACGGTACTCAACTTTAGATGAAAAGCACGCCTTTGTATCACTAGCCATGTTTGACATTCAATATCTTATTAAAGAATGACTCGATACATGTGCAATTTTGTACTCATGTATAAAACATATATTGAAACAAAGCATGAAAATCGTGACCATCTCGGTCCATCAGAAATGGGACAGGCTGGTTATTTATTGACACGCCCTCATAAGAAAAATATTAGTTCTTGTGGGTTGAAAAATAAAGTGCCTTATCTGGACCTTATGATTGGTCGGATGAATAACGTTCCATATATAATTACTCTAACTATTCAGAGAAGGAGGCCTTATAAAATAGTGTAGACCCAGATCAGGCCCCGAGGTTATAAAACTTTTTTCATGCTCAACTCAACTGAGCATGAAATTTCCCTTTGTCACTCAGCTGAGTTAAGCATGAAAGAAGTTTTAAAAACTTGTCAGTATTTAAAGATTTATAAGTAAAGTAAATTTATAAGTAAAATAAAAATACCAAGAATTAACACTTTTTTCATGTTCAACTCAGCTGAGCGTGCTCAGCTGAGTTGAGCATGAAAAAAGTTTTATAATCTCGGTGCCTGAAACCGCAGAATGCAGTATCTCATTAAGCTGTACTGTTTTTCATTCATCTACAAGTATTTAGATACCTCATCAGGTAGCCAAATGGAACTTGTTCAAATTTTGGGATTAGTATGGTAAGGCATTCAGATCCCAAATACATAGTGTATGGTAAATGACCTAAAAATTTGAACACTATTCAATAAGTTTCTGGCATAAATTTTACCTTTTCTGCAGCTATTTCTTAAAATACTTAGTGGAATGGAAAACAGTGCAGCTCTGATCTGGGTCTGCACTGTTAACAATTTCCATTTTGTCAGAAACCTTGGTGTATAAAATTTTAGGACATATACAGTAAATAGACCTGCAAACATTTTGCTGCCATTCCTAGCTATATGGAGAGGACACTCCATTATGTCAATAATGAACAAAATTTTGAGTCCAAATTACACTTAGCATGCTGGGTAAAAACTTCAGTAGATAACATTCTAAAATATTTCTCTTATTTTTTTTTCCCAGAAAACAGGATTTGACATTTCATGCAAATTGTCAATTGGGGAAAAGGTCAGATAAATTTTATCTGTTTCTGTTTAGTGAATTAGCCCAGAGAGTGGTAATGGTTAAAGAATTTTGTAACAAGGATGGCATTTCAAGCCATACCAAGTTTATGCCTATGTGACTCAGTTGCCTGGTAGCATTAAAAATCTGAATAGTCAGACCAAGTTTATTAGTGTTGTGTATGTATACATGCATTTATTCATTGCATAATTGTTGTGCACTGGAAGGAAACTGCCTGTATCTCCTATGAGAATTGGACAAACACAACATTTTCGTAGAATGCAAATAGCTAACAGAGATGACCATGTTGAAGGTCACCTTTGTTTGCAGTCTGCATTCTATAAAAATGTTGATATACTGTAGGTAAAAGCAAAGACATTGACCCTGACAATTAAACTTGGGTTTGGTCAATAACCCTTTCACCCCTGAGATTCTGAAGTGAGCTCTTCCATATTTGTATTTGGGCAAGCCTATTGTTGTAAATAGGGGTGAAAATCAAAAATTAAAAGCAGTGTAACACTTATCAGGGCTGAGGAGTGGATCACCTGATTGTTGAAATTTTACCTTAATTTTATGGAGTTATGCCCCTTATAGTTGGGGGCATAATGTTTTAAACACATTTGAACTTTCCAGCACACCTCAGTTACAGTTAGTTTTGCCCTGATGATCCTTATTATCGATCATCAGTCACTTTTGCTCTTGTGCCTGATGACCAGGAAGAATTTTCGTAGTCGACTAATTGGAAAATTCTACTTTTAGGAACATACTTTTTTTCTCATTTTTTCATTTTAATAGGCAGGTTGTAAAAATGAAATACTAAGTTGTCTTTTTTTCAGCCAAAAAATACTGATATATTTCTTATTTCTCCATGAAAAAATATGTTCTGTATACTCATTAGAAGTGTCTCAGTAAGGCATTTCTAGCGAGTACCCTTAACATGTTTTCATGGAGAAATGAGAAAAATATTCTGTGGATAATCCATCTTATCTGGAGCTCTGAATAAGTACCTGGAAGAGGGCTAAAATAAAAAATTAACCCTTATTCTGCTGAATAATTTCATTAGCTACACCCATTTCTGACTACCAGCTAATCAGATTACATCATATAATGTTTTCGTTCAAATTCACAAACTGAATGACAAACAGTGTAGATCCTGATCAGATGGCTTCTTCAGAAGCCATCTGATCTCCATCAACACTGTTTGCAAAGGTAGGGGTTGTCGTGAACAGCCATATTTTCTACAAGTTGACTACTGGTACTAATGATCTGTCGGTTTTACAAAACTGATGATTGACTATGAAATTCTTGCCAATCCCCAACACTAGTGGGTACTCCTAAGAAGCTGCTCACTGAAGACTTTCTGAAAAATATTTAGATACCCCACTTATCCACTGCTTTATAATCAATTTTGTTCATTTTCCAATCAGTAATACAATTTATCCATTGACAAGTAATATACATTTCAAGATTTGTCAGTGTGAAAATCAAATTTATTCGCAGACATCCCTTTATTAGTTTCTATATATAATTTGTCTTGTTTTATGTAGTAAAACCTTGTACAAATTTATACACTGGAATCTAGTCTAATAAAGATCTGTGAGCCACTTTATATCAAACTGGAGATGTAAATGAACAATTTTTAATAATTATATACTAAGTATTGGGACAGAGAGGCCTTTGCAAACAGTGAAGATCATTCTGTGGCATCTGATCAGGGTCTGCACTGTTTGCCATTCATACAGCAGTATTTTAGACACATCAACAGGTAGTAGAATGGACTATTTCAAGTTTTAGGACATGTATGGTGAGTAGATGAGGTGTCCTAATACTTAGGATAAATATGGTAGGAATCTACCATATATACCCTAATTACTGGGACACCTCAACTCATTACCATATAAGGTACTTTTTTCACCAAAAAAATGTTTATTATTTCTTTACAATGTTGTGGGAACTTACTGGAAGCGCCTCAGCAAGATGTTTCTAATGAGTACTCACAATATACATGTATGTTTTTTGTTGAGAAATAAGAAAAGTATTTTTCTGAAATCTTTTCTTATTTGGAGCTATGCTTACCATACTTGCCTTAAAATTTGAATAATTTTTAGAAAATAAAAAAACTCCTAGGCCCAATCGTTCAAGCCTTAACGATGTCGTTAGTTAACATATCGTTAAGACTTTGATCATAAAATATGGCCTATACGCTAATATTTTTGCTCAAAAAATGTGAGCAGCTTTTGCATTTGCAAAAGCTACTCACATTTTTTCAGCAAAAAATACCTGTGATTTAGGTATTGTACTTACTTGAACAGTTAACATTTTGACCACTAATGAGCTCGATAAGCTAACGATGCTTTGAACAACTGGGCCCAGATATCATGATGTGCACTGTTTGTTCAGGCCTATGTTCCAGCATATAGGGTTATTACAGTATGAGCGGCAACTTAAGAAATTGTACCTTCGGACACGTGCACCCAGTGAAGATTCAGATCAGCACAGTCTGATAAGACTCTTAATCAGCATTTTAGATAGGCAGGGATGCATTTTCCTCATGTAGACAACAAAGACTGATCAGACTGCATGGATGCCGGCCTCGGTGGCTCAGTTGGATGCGCCGTCCGACTGGAGACCAGAAGGTCGCGGGTCGAACCCCTGCCAAGGTCAGCAACATTCTTTCATGGAGATCATGAAATATTTTCTATGGTCATTCTCTCCCTTCTGCTGATTCAAGAAGGGCAGTTGTCAGTTTCTGGCGAAAGAATGTGCACAATACTGGTTAACCGCTTAGAGGACTAAGCCTGCCCAGTAAACGTGTGGCTAGGTAAACTACTGCGCTCAACATGACCCCATTGGGTTGACTGGGCCGTAAAACCTGAACACAAACAAAGACTGCATGGATGCGCAGGCTGATTTGAGTCTTTGTTGGGCACACATATCTGAAGGTATATTTTCTAATGTTACAGCTCAGTATACCTTATACATTGGTGTTAGAAGGTTATTTCATTTGCTTTTTTATGTTTATATACTCTCTCTTGTTCACCTGTTCATTCAGCTTTTAATAATTCATAATTATAGTAATATATTTTAAATTTTTAAAATAGGCTTTAAGTTTACTGTTGTTATACATATATTGTACTATTTATTTTACATGTATATATTCTTGGCAATATTGTGTGTGTGTGTGTGTGTGTGTGTGTGTGTGTGTGTGTGTGTGTGTGTGTGTGTTATTTATATGTTGCAGGTATCCTGCAGAAATATTGTACATTTCTGAAAACTTCAATGTGTTACATGTCATTTTCTGTTGTTATGTGCCTGTTTGAGTTCTTTTTCTTTGGAAGTGATGTGGCTGCCAACTGGAGTCCCAGCGGCCAAAAGCCGATGTCCTATGGCATTGTAATAACTCAAAAATATCAAATACTTCCCGGTTAACTTGGACTTACTTCTGCCCTATACATATACTTAATGTGCTGACACCAGCATAACAGCAAAATCACATTGGACATTGCCACTTTGCTTAAACAGTTAAACTCAGGCATTAAGTCCTGAATATCACTTTCTGCCAAACCATTTGGCACATACAATTTATTAGACTAAGAGTGTACAGGTGATGCTCATTTTCATTATACGGCCGTCAGCCCACCCCCATACAGTACACACTACAACACTTGTGATTATTTCCAATTACACTACTTGTATTATTAAAGTATACTTTCAGTTGATTAGATCTTCCGTCATTATAGCAGTAAGCCTGCTCCTGCTCAGAAAAATCCAATCGACCAATGCATTGATACCGCCATCATCATCAATCTCCTCCATGTTTACAACAAACTGCTGTGTCCACATCAAGAGTTAATGATGAATAGGCTGCCAAAATTTATCAGGTCATCAAGACATCAGCAACTGACCGCCAGAATTCATGCTACTCCAGCGTACAGCGACTATCCCTTAGACCTCCTTGTATAATGAACTGTCATAGACTAACTAAACAGTCAACTTTTACTATATGACATGGGTTAACTTTAATGAACATAGAGATAAAATAATTGTCAATGCTCTTGCCAGTATTGGGAACTTGAACAACTGTCATCACCAGCAGTGGTTAAATGAGCCTGTAATGATAAGAAAACTAAGGCAGTATCATATTCTAAGCATTTTTTTTTTTTTTTTTTTTTATTTTTATTTAATTTTTTTTTTTTTTTTTTTTTTTTTTGCTAATTAACTAAGTCTGTTCGATGTCAAAATGTTTCATATGACTTGTGGTCATTCAGCAATACTGCTATTTATCTTATTTATCTGTTCCAAATATTGGAATAATTTACATTAAGCAAATCAAGGCTATGGTGGGTGGGTATTCAAAAATTCTGTTTACAATGCTCACAAATTGATAAAAATGACATTAACTTCTGCGATTGGATCTGTTCTGTCTTTTTCTATGAAGCGATTGTGGTTACATTAACCATTACCCAGCATGAATAGATCTGCAAAAGAAACACAAAAGTGAATCTCAAATAGCCGAAAATTCAGCTTGTACCTACACCAGATAACATTTGCCCGAAACGGGACTCCAGAAGAATCGCTGCGTGCAAATCCTGAATGGCCAAACATATCGCATTATAACTTCCGCTTCCGAAATAAACAAACAATCAGCACCCAAAAATAAATTGGCTTATTGCAGTTCTGCAATAACCCGGATTATTTTATGAGGCACCGATTCAAAACAACACATAACTATATAAAATGATTTATACACTGACTAGAAACACATGTAAAATTATATGCATACATAATTATGCAGTAAAACAAAGAGAACAACATGTTAATCTCAACATTCTTTTTCTGTGGAAGTGATGTGGCCACCAGCTGGAGTCCCAGCGGCCAAAAGCCGATGTCCTGTGACATTGTAATAGCTCAAAAATATCAAATACTTCACGGTTAACTTGGGCATTCTTCTGCCCTATACATATACTTAATGTGCTGACAATGTGCTGACACCAGCATAACAGCAAAATCACATTGGACATTGCCACTTTGCTTAAACAGTTAAACTCAGGCATTAAGTCCTGAATATCACCTTCTGCCAAACCATTTGGCACATACAATTTAGACTAAGAGTGTACAGGTGACGCTCATTTTCATTATACAGTCATCACTCCACCCCCATACAATTTGGAACCTCCTTGGGGCAGGGGAATGAAAGATCGCTAAATGGTCACGGTCCATTGACCAAGATGGCCTCCATGCCCATATATGGTAAAAACCTTTTAAAACCTTCTTCAGAATAGAGGATGCCTTGGGGCTGAATCTTTGCACAAATCATTGGGGACGGGAGGTCTACCAAAGTTGCTGAAATGATGGTCATACATTGACCTTTGACCTTTTTACGGCGAGGTCAAATTTGCTTCCATATGCATTTGTATGGGCCCTATACATTTGTATGGAAGAAATGTGATAATTTCAAATGACTTTTCCTCTGAAGCCTCTGGGCCAATGTTGCTCAAATTTCATGTGGATCCTCTTTGGGTCAGGGGAATGAAAGATTGCTAAATGGTTGTGGTCCATTGACCAAGGTGGCTGCCATGCCCATATATGGCAAAAACCTTTAAAGATCTTCTTCTCCAGAACCAAATTAGGCTGTGGGCCTAATCTTTGCACAAATCATCAGGGACAGGAGATCTACCAAAATTGCTAAAATGATGGTCCTACATTGACGTTTGACCTTTTTGGGGCAAGATCAAATTTGCTTCCCCATGCATTTGTATGGGCCCTATACATTTATATGGGAAAAATGTTGAGAATTCATATTTTGGACATCTCCTCTATAATCCAGTTGAATCGAAATTTGATGATGAGCATTAGGGCACTTAGTAGACACAAATTAGCTAAATGAGCTGATAGAAAATCCAAGATGGCCACCACAGCCACCATCTTGAAAATCGGTTTTCGACATCTCTTCCCAAACCTTTGGTCACTGAGCTGAGACTTGCTCTGTAGCAACAGGATGACTTCTGGATCAAAACAAGCTAAAATTGTGTCGATCAGAAATTCAAGATGGCCACAGTGGTCCACTCCATTAAACAGGATGGCCGCCAGAGCTTAAAATAGAAAATCTTCAAACGACATCTTGTCCTTGGCCAATGGCCTGATTTCAAAATGTTCGCACAGAAGTGTTCCTCCAATGGCCCTTTACCAAAATTGCAAAAATGGTTCCACTTGGCTGAACAAAATGGCAGCCAGACCTAAAAATAGAAAAACCTTTAAAAGACATCTCTGCAGCCATGGTCCCAATTTCAAAGTAATTTCACAGAAGTGTTCCTCTTATGGCCCTTTACCAAAATTGCTAAAATAGTTCTGCTTGGCTGAACAAAAGATATCTCAGAAAACTATTTGAGCTATTGTATTGAAACTAAATGTGCTGATAGGGGATAAGTAGATGACCCAATTAACTTCTGAAAAAAATCTGAATTTTTTTTTTGGACTTATGGCCCTTTGAAAATTTCAGCATTTTAACCTTGTAAGCAAGATATCTAAAAAATTGTTTAAGCCATTGCCTTGAAACTTGATGGGCTGATGGGGAATGATGAGTAGTTGACCTGATTAACTTACAGCAGTTAACTCCAGAGAGTGTTATGGCCTGTGGGCCCCCTGTTTTTTTTTGTGCTTTTTTTTTTGTTTTTTGTTGTTTTTTTTGTTTTGTTTTTTTGTCATATCCTTCCACTTTGGGTTAAAGATTAAAGAGCTGACTAGTCAGTGACAGGATATAGGCATGTGCTCTTCAAAGTATGAGAGGCTCATTGTTGAATGCCATTTTAAACAATGCATTCCATCATTTTGAAGTTGCATGACAGGAAACTAGGTACTAGCATTCATTAATACATCTTAGGAACACCAGATTTAAAAGTATGCATGCAATAGCCCAAGATCATAAGTTTGGAGACTATGTCACTATAACCATTTTTCTATTTCTGGCCTGCATTTGACCTGCAGCACCTATGCATTCCATTGCTCGAAACAGGTTATACAAGCAAATGAGATTGTTGCAACTTTTTTCCTTCAGGGAAACTCAGGAAGTTAGGTTTTCAGCCTTTCTTTTTTCAGCAGTTAAGCATCACAGTGTGCTAAAGCAAGTCAAAACATGCATCAGATCACTTAAGATCATCTACAAGTAAATAAAGTGGTCATAACATACTATATTAACCCTTGTCATGCTAAATAAATCAAGATGCCATGCCCACTTCTAATTTTCAGCCAATCAGATTACTTGATCGAAGTCGCTCATATAAATTTAAATACTTAATGACAAACAATGCAGATCCAGATCAGTTGGCTTCTTCAGAAGCCAACTGATCTGGATCTACACTGTTTGCAAGGGCAGGGCATATCCGGGTTCAGCAGGACAAGGGTTAACACTAATTATTGGTAAAGCTTAACTCTGTACCATAACTTGTCCTAAAATATGAACAAATAAAGTTTACAAAGGTTCTCCATGGAGACAAAGAGTACATTAATTGAGACTCTTCATATGGCAGCATTGTAACTTGCAGGGCTGCATACAGCCCCTTTCAGCATCTGAGGAGCACCAAACTTGATAAATGCAAGTAACCTTTCATTCAAGGTCATTTGCCAGAAAACTAGCCTGCCTTGCTGTACCTGCTTTGTTTTTTTCTTAATCTTGACCACTTAATGGGCATATTCAGCAGACAAAATTTGGTGTGTTTTTTTTGTTGTTGTTGGTGTTTTTTTATTGTTTAAAAGAAAATTGGCTTTGACATTTCATGCAAATTGTCTCCAGAGACAATTTGCATGAAATGTCAAAGCCTATTTTCTGGAAAAAAAAAATAAGAAAAGTATTTCAAAATGTTGTCGGCTGAACTTTTTAGAAGTGCTAAACATTAATACTTCTGCTGATACATGTATGTCCAAAAGAATTAATGTGACCTAGGCTGTATACCCAGCATCATATATTATATTCCAGCAACCATGCACATACCATATGCACATGAACTTTGATCTAAGTAAGCATTCCTTTACTCTTGATCACTTTCATCTGAGCAAGCATCCTTTTATTCATGATCACTTCTCAGAAGTATCTTATTAACCCTTGTCTTGTTGAATAAATTAAGATGCGCTGCCCACTTCTAATTTTCAGCCAATCAGATTACTCGATCCAAGTTGTTGATACAAATTCACATACTTAATGACAACAGTATAGATCCAGATCAGTTGGCTTCTTCAGAAGTGAATTGATTTAGATCTACACTCTTTGCGTATGCAGGGGCATATCCAGGTTTAGCAGGACCAGGGAACCCTTAACCCTTGTCATGCTTAACCCGGCTATACCCTGCCTTTGCCAACAGTGAAGGTCCAGATCAGTTGGCTTCTGAAGAAGCCAACTGATCTGGATCTGCACTGTTTGCCATAAGGTATGCAAATTTATAGCAAAAATCTGGATCAAATAATCTGATTGGCTGAAAATTAGAAGTGGGCGTGCCATCATAATTTATTCAGC
Organism: Anodontia alba; assembly: GCA_964016985.1. Taxonomy (NCBI): domain Eukaryota; kingdom Metazoa; phylum Mollusca; class Bivalvia; order Lucinida; family Lucinidae; genus Anodontia; species Anodontia alba. The sequence goes on from OZ024828.1 coordinate 61,041,831, forward strand.
AGGACAAGGGTTAAAATGCCAAGCAAAGTTGAAGCAAACATTTTATTATTATTATTATTTTCCAGAGAAAATAATCCTTGACATTTCACAGAAAATTTATATAAAATTGTCAAGCATATTTCTTCTGAAATGTCAAGCATATTTCCTCTCAAAAATAAATTAAAAAAAAAATCAAAATGTCTGTTGCAGTTGTGATGGGAATTAAGTCTTAATCAGGACATTTCCTTAAATACCTTTACCTCTCTTTGGCCAAATTCAGCAAATGACAAATTAGATGTTATCCTAAATTTTCCCATAAATTAGGCTCTGACATTTCATGCAAATTGTTTTCTATTGAATTTGCCTTGAGGGTGGTAAAGATTAATACTCAGATTTGGATCAGTTTGTATGTTTTAGCTGCCATGTATCCAAGAAATTCATAGGAGAAAACATTACAAAAACCGGCCTATTCAAATATATTGAAAATTTCATCTCCAAAAACTGAAAGTTTTCAGATAAAAATTCTGATGTTTTTCATATCTCTGCTCAAAACATAGATTGTGGGTACTCTTTAGAACCACCTCTCAGAAGTGGTTCTAATGAGTACCCACAATCTATGTTTTTGAGCAAAAATAAGAAAAATAATGTATACCCCTGTAAACCCCAGTTTTACTACATAAAAGTGGGGTTTAAGGGGGTCAAAATTATATAGGTATATACCGTAAGGCATATTCACCCAGGAGCTCCAGACTTCAAATCACTAGGTCCCGGGTTGGAATCCCACAGGAGGAAGAATTCAGCTCATGACTATACAACCTTCATTGCTCAATGTCTTTCATTATCACCTGTCTATTTCATTATCACCTGTCTACCATCTCATATGACATATACCTATGTCGGCATAATAACGTTGAAAGATGTAAAACATAAAACGATCATTTTCACATGGAAAATCGTTCACTGGGTACTGTTGACAGCCAATGGCCCCAGAATTGAAAAAGCAAAGCTGTTGCAGATGTAGAAGCTGATTCAAGTCTTCCCTGGGTGCACATGCCCAAAGGTAAATTTTCTCATGTTCCAGCTCATATACAGTACATGTTCTAAACTTTTGAACACTTTCCAGACCTTTTTGGAAAGGGAAACAGTGTAGACCCTGATCAGACTGCTGCTTCAGGAGCAGAAGGAGCAGTCTGATCTGGCTCTGCACTGTTTGCATATGTCATTTTATTGGCAACTTTGGTGTACGAAATTTTAGGACATTTACCGTACTTGAGCAGACCTTGTACAGAAGTCAATATCAGTATAAAATTTAAGATTTAATATCCTACAGCCTGACCATGGCTAAAGTTAGACATGCTACAAAAAATAATCTTACTGAAACAATTTATTTTCTTGTGTCTTACCATATTTTCAGTAAATGTCCTAAAATTTCAAACACTTTATACTATATTTTTTTTGCCTAAATTTTGCTTTTTATGCACTTGTTTCTTGAAATTCTAAGAGGAATGGCAAACAGTGTAGACCCTGTTCAGACGGCTCCTTCCTGAGCAGTCTGATCTGGGTCTACACTGTTTGCATATGCCATTTTCTCAGAACATTTACTGTAATACGTTAAATATTTAGCCATAGCTCCCGATATAGGGTTTCCATTTATTTTCTTATTTCTCCATGAAAACATACATTGTGGGTACTCATTAAAGTGGCAAAGACATTTCTAATGTGTGCCCACAATGTGTTTTAAACACATTTCAACTTTCCAGTACACCTCAGTTACAATTTGTTTTGCCCTAATGATCAATTATAATCAATCATTGGTCACACTTTTGCTCTTGTGCCTGATGACCAGGAAGAATTTTCGTAGTCGACTAATTGGAAAGTTCTATTTTTAGGAACATATTTTTTCTCATTTTTCATTTTAATAAGCAGGTTGTAAAAATGAAATATGGTACTGTTGTCTTTTTTCAGCCAAAACAATACTGATATTTTTCTTATTTCTCCATGAAAAAATATGTTGTGTGTACTCATTAAAAGTGTCTCATTAAGGCATTTCTAGTGAGTACCCACAACATGTTTTCATGGAGAAATAAGAAATATATTAAAAGAAAATTTTCCATGAAAACATTTGTGGGTATTCTTTAGAAGTACATATACATCAGTGAGGTACTTCTAATGAGCAGAGGAATTGTTAAGGAGGAGTATTTGATGACAATTATGGGATAATTTTTCTTGTTTCTCATAAAAAAACATATGTTGTAGGGTCTCATTAGAAGCGCCTCAGAGAAGTACCCACAACACATTTTTATTGACAACTGGATAAAATTTTCCTATAATTCTCTTCAAATACTCCTCCTTAATACAAGTCCTCTGAATGAATACCCACAATATATGATTTTATGGAGAAATAAGAAATAGTGACTATTTTTCAAATATACTATCTGGAGCTATGATTCTGACAGTTTAACACTTTACCATACTTATTCTAATAATTGAAAAAGTCTATTTGAGCACAGGTGCTTGAAGTTTAGTCCTTAACCTATAAAAAGGCCAAATCTAGGGTCTAATGTGCTTCATATTCTAAATAAATATATGAAGCATATATATACTATAGAGTGGAGTTTCTTGCTTACAGACTAAACTTCAAGCACCTGTGATTTGAGCCACAATGTCAGAAAACATACCTTTGGACATGTGCACCCAGCAAAGATTAAACCTTAAAATGCCAAGAAAACCTTCATCTGTAAATGTCGTCTATTTTTGTCGTCTGCTGAATATTCTTGCAAAGTTTTCAAACCTATTTTTGCATACAGGCAAACAGTGTGGATCCTGATCAGACTGCTCCTAGAGGAGCAGTCTGATCTGGGTCCATGCTGTTAGCAAAAACATGACTCTTAAAATCACAAGCAGATGACAAAGCAGACAACAATTGTTGTGATTAAAGCGCCAAGCAAAATTTGTAGCAGACGGCATTTAATTTTTTTTTTTTTTCAGAGAAAACAAGTCTTGACATTTCATGTGAATCATCTGCCATGCAGATGATTCACATGAAATATCAAGACTTGTTTTCTCTGAAAAATAAAAAAAAAATTTAAAAAAATGTTGTCTGCTGCAGTTGTGATTGGCACTTTAAGGGTTAAGGGTTAAGATCGAGCAGTCTGTGCATTCACAGTCTGATCAGAATCTTCACTTGGCCAAGTTTTGGTTAGCAAAGGATGCAAAGTTCCTTCATACAAACAACGAAGACTGATCAGACTGCTTGCATGTGCAGGCTGATTTGAGTCTTCCTTGGGCACACCTGTCAGAAGGTACCTCTTCTTACACTGCAACTCATTTCACTGCCTGGTGATGTATTTAAATATGTACTAGCTGAACAGCAAACAATGCAGATCCTGATCAAATTGGTGCATGATCTGGGTCTGCACAGTTTACTTAGGCGTAATTGCTTGAATATTAATTAACCCTTGTTCTGCTGATCCCGGATATGCCCTGTCTTTGCAAACAGTGTAGATCCAGATCAGTTGGTTTCTGAAGAAGCCAACTGATCTGGATCTGCACTGTTTGTCATTAAGAATATGAATTAGTATCAACAATCTGGTTCAAGTAATCTGATTGGCTGAAAATTTAAAGTATGTGTGGCATCTTTATTTATTCAGCAGGACATGGGTTAAAGACACTACCTTTTTTGTATGCTATATGACCTAATTTATAATTAATTCATAATTTAATTTTATTAAGGCTGCATTGTATTGCATCATATAATTGATATCATATTACATTTTATACATAGGTTTATACATTTTACCTACTGTCATAATATGAATATATTTTCACATAAATAACAGGCAAAATTAATGTCTTCCTTGTATTTGTCATTTTCCCCATATGATTAACCCATTTACATAGAGTGGACTCTTCTACCACAACTGTTTGGACCGACCTATTTCCAATAGCAGGGTATCTGTCTCTGGTTAGTTTTTATCCCCCGACCGATAGGTTCGTGGGATATAGCAATCAGCATGGCGTCCGTCCGTAGAGGCATCCTTGTGCGCTCCATAACTTTGATACCCTTAGACATGCAAGAGAGATAACTCTCACTTTCTTCTTTATTTTATCTCCATAACTTTGATTCCCTTAGACACATTTTGATAATATTTGGTAGGAATGAAGAGGAGGACCAGAAGCTGTGCATGTGCAAGAGAGACAACTCTCACTATCATTGTTATGTTGTTATCACCCCTGATGTTGTTTGAAGAGTTTCAAGATTGCCACCATGGTTGCAATCTTGGGATATTGAAACTGAACGATTTAGCAATTTTGAATCTCCATGTTATCACAAATCTGGTGCAGGCCATAACTCCCATACTGTTTGAGATAATTTCATAATATTTGGTAGGGATGAAGAGGAGGAACAGTAGGTATGTCACGTGCAAGAGAGACAACTCCCACTTTCTTCGTTATGTTATCTCCCTGCAAGTAGAAATCCTTGTGCGCTCAATAAGTAGGCGTGTCACATGCAAGAGAGACAACTCTATCACTTTCTTCATTATGTAGTTATCTCCATAACTTTGATACCCTTAGACATATTTTGCTAATATTTTGTAGGAATAAAGAGGGGGAACAGAAGGCGTGTTGTGTGCAAGAGAGACAACTCTCACTATCTTCGTTATGTTGTTATCTCCCCTAAAGCCAAAATCTGGTGCAGACCATAACTCCCATACTGTTTGAGATAATTTGATAATATTAGGTAGGGATGAAGAGGAGGAACAGAAGGCATGTTGCGTGTAAGGGAGACAACTCTCACTTTCTTCATTATGTAGTTATCTCCCCTGAAGTAGAAATCCTTGTGCGCTCCATAACTTTGATACTCTTAGATATATTTTGATAACATTTGGTAGGAATGAAGAGAAGGACCAGTATGCGTGTTGCCTGCAAGAGAGACAACTCTCACCCTGTGTTATGTAGTTATCTCCCCTGGTCAAAATCAGCAGGCCATAACTCCCATATTGTTTGAGATAATTTCATAATATTTGGTAGGAATGAAGAGGAGGACCAGTAGGCGTGTCCCATGCAAGAGAGACAACTCTCACTTTCTTCATTATGTAGTTACCACCCCTGAAGAAGAAATCTGTAGACGCATCCTTGCGCGCTTGATAACTTCGATACACTTTTAGACAAATTTTGATAATATTTGTAGAAATGAAGAGGAGTACCAGTAGGCATGTCACATGCAAGAGAGATAATTCACTTTTTTCATTATTCCTTGAAGCCACAATCTTGTGCAGACCATAACTCGCATACTGTTTGAGATGATTTGATAATATTTGGTAGGGATGAAGAGGAGGAACAGTAGGCATGTCACGTGCAAGAGAGACAACTCTCACTTTCTATATTATGTAGTTATCTCCCCTGAAACCAAATTCTTGTGCAGGCCATAACTCCCATACCATTTGAGATAATTTGATAATATTTGGTAGGGATGAAAAGGAGGCTCAATAGGCTGAGTGCAAGAGACAACTCACTTTTTTCTTTATGTAGTTATCTCCCCCGATGCAGAAGTATTGTGCAAGCCATAATTCCCATACTGTTTGAGATCATTTAATAGTACATGGTAGACATATATCAGGTCATGCAAGTAGGAGTGTTGCATGCAAGAACAACTATTGCTCTGTTCTCTTTCTAGTTATCTTCCCTGAACAAATTTACGCCAAATTCTTGTGCACTATATAACTTCTTAATGGTTTGAAATATTTTGATACTATTTGGTAGAGGCATAGATGAGGACCACAAGGGGTGTCACGTCCAAGAGAGACAACTATCAATTTCTTTGTTATGTAGTTATCTCACCTGAAACCGAAATCTTGTGCAGGCTATAACTCCAATACTTTTTGAGATAATTTGATAGGGACATATATCAGGTCAAGTAGAAGAGTTGCAAGCAAGAAGGACAACTATTGCTTTGTTCTTTTTTCTAGTTATCGCCTCTAAATGAATTTCTAAGCTAAATTTTTGTGCACTCCATAACTTCTTAATGATTTAAAATATTTTGATAATATTTGGTACAGGCAGAGATAAGGGCCAGTTGGCATGTCACGTGCAAGAGAGACAACTCTCACTGTTCATTATTAGCTCACCTGGAGCTTTGCTCCAGGTCAGCTTATGCCATGACCTGTTGTCCATCTTCCGTCGTTAGCTTTTCACATTTTCATCATCTTCTCCAGAACCATAAGATGGATTGAGCTAAAACTTGATGGGAGGCATCGGAGCAGTGACATATAGATTCAGAATTGCTAAAATCATTCCATTCCAATATCCAAGATGGCCGCCACGGCGACCATCTTAAAATTCTTCAAATGACATCTCCTCCCAAACCATAAGTCAGATTGAGCCGAAACTTGATGGGAGGCATAGGAGCGACACAGAGATTCAGAACTACTAAAATCATTCCATTCAGATATCCAGGATGGCCGCCATGGTGGCCATTTTAAAATTCTTCAAACGACATTTACTCCCAAACCGTAAGTTGGATTGAGCCGAAACTTGATGGAAGGCATCGGAGTGACATAGAGATTCAGAATTGCTAAATTCTTTCTGTTCCAATATCCAAAATGGCCGCCTTGAAATTCTTCAAACAATAACTCCTCCCAAAATTGTAAGTTGGATTTAGCTGAAACTTGATGGGAAGCATCGGAGTGACATACAGATTCAAAATTGCTAAAAATGTTATGTTTGGCTATCCAAGATGGCCGCCATGGGCGGCCATCTTGAAATTCTTGAAACCACATCTGATCCGGAACCCTAAGACAGATTAAGCCCAGACTTGGTGGATGGCATTGGGGCCACATGGAGGTTTAGAATTGTTAAAATCATTCTATTCCAATATCCAAGATGGTCGCCATGTCGGCCATCTTGAAAATCTTCAAACGACATCTCCTCCCAAACCGTAAGTCGGATTGAGCTGAAACTTGATGGGAGGCATCGGAGCAACATAGAGATTCAGAATGGCTTAAATCATTTTGTTCCGATATTCAAGATGGCCGCTACGGTGGCCAGCTTGAAAATCTTGAAACTACGTCTGCTCCCGAACGGTATGTCGGATTGAGCTGAAACTTGGTAGGAGGCACTGGGGAGACATGGAGAAGATGGCCGCCAAGGTGGCCATCTTGAAATTCTTCAAATGACATCTCCCAAACCGTAATGCGGATTAAGCCTAAACTTGATTTGCGGCATCAGAGTGGCATAGAGATTCAGAATTGCTGAAATTGTTCTAATCCGATATCAGAGATGGCCCCAAGGGGTGGCCATCTTGAAAACATTCAAACTTCATCTGCTCCCTGATGGTAAATCAGATTGAGCCAAAACTTGGTGGGAGGCATTTGGGTGACATGGAGATTCAGAATTGCTAAAAACATTTTGTTAAGATATCCACGATGGTGGCCACAGCAGCCATTTTGAAGATCTGTTGTTAGCTCACCTGGAGCTTATGCCGTGGTCTGTTGACCATGGTCCGTCCCTCATCTGTATGTCCATCAGTAACTTTTCACATTTTAGACATCTCCAACAGAATCATATCCATGATGGCTGCCGTGGCGGCCATCTTGAAAGTCTTGAATTGTTATCAGCTCCCAAACTAAGTTGGATGGAGTGGAAACTTGGTTGAAGGCATCCAGGCAGCTTGCAGATTTAGAATTACTTAAATGCTTCCTTTCTGGTATCCAAGATAGCAGCCGTCTTGAAATCTTCAAATCACATCTGCTCCTGAATGGTAAGTTTGATTGAGCTTAAACTTGATGGGAGGCATTGGGGTGTTATGGAAATTCAGAATTGCTAAAATTGTTCTGTTCTAATGTACAAGATAGCAGCCATCTTAAAATTCTTCAAACCACATCTCCGATACAGTATGTCAGAAACTTGAAGGGAGGCATCGGGGTAACATGGAGATTCAAAATTGCTAAATCGTTCAGTTCCAATACCCCAAGATTGCAACCATGGTGGCAATCTTGAAACCCTTCAAACAACATCAGATTTTAAATTGCTAAAGGCTGTCTGATCTGATAGCCGAGATGACCACCATGGCACACTGTAACATATCATGTATGATGATCAGCCTAATCCAGGTGAGCGATTCTGGCCCACTTGGGCCTCTAGTGTACTTATATCCAGACTAAAATGGTTAAAGAAATATGTGCCATACTTCACTTATCCAAGAATTCATTGAAGACCATCTGACTACAGGTTGACGTATCTTAACCCTTGTCATGCTGAGCCAGATATATTCTGCCTTTACAAACAGTGTAGATCCAGATCAGTTGGCTTCTGAAGAAGCCAACTGATCTGGATCTGCACTGTTTGCCATTAAGTATGTGAATTTATAGCAAGTACGATTTTACCCAGTGGATTAAATTTTGATGGTTGATGGTGTTAAATACTCAAATGCCCCCAAAATTATCTGTTGCTCTGGTATCACCCTTCTATCGTCTGGATACGGCTTAAATAATGTTGAAAAACACCATACCAACATCATCTGCAGCTTCTGACCTGGGTCTACACTGTTTGCTCAGGTCTGTCTGTCTGAATATGTAAATATGATGGCACTGGATTAATTCATCTCATTTCCTATAAAAACATTATGCTTGTACTCACTTGAAGCACCTAGGTGAGATGTTTCTAATGAGTACCCACAAAATGTTTGTTTTTGGAGAACTACATGTATGCAAGTGATCCCTGGGTTATTTCAAATACTCCTCCTTAAGCCTTGTCATGCTGAATAAATTAAGATACACTTCAACCTCTTTATAACATGATTCATTATAACACAGTTTTGGATATAACACGGTTCAAAGATGGATCCCAAAAATGTATAGATTATAATCTTTACATTTTTGGTTTGGCTATAACACGGTTTTGTTTAACTAACATAGTTTATGCTATGGACCCCAACAATAGTGTTATAAGGAGGTTGTGGTGCAACATGCCCACTCCTAATTATCAGCCAATCAGATTACTTGATCCAGGTTGATAATACAAATGCACATACTGAATGACAAAATGTGCAGATCCAGATCAGTTGACTTCTGAAGCATCCAACTGATCTGGAACACAGTTTGCAAAGGCGAGATATATCTAGGCCCAGGGTTAATAAGTCCATCACCTTTTCAACCATTTTAGTCTAGATTCCCTAAAAGGGCAATTGGCAAACAGAGCGAACCCAGATTAGATGCTACAGAATGAGGTGTCTATTCTGCAGCATCTCATCAGGGTCTCCACTTTTTGCAAAAAGCCATTTTTTCTCTAGGAATATCTAAATCACATAGTCTGACATACCTAAATTTGAAATTTGACTCTTCCAGTTTATACTTGTATGTGGGGAGTTTATTCAGTCTGAAGTGTGTTAACTGAACATAAACAGAACAAGTATTGCACTTTGTACCATGGGAAATGAATGAAAACAAACTAAAGCCTATATGTTGTATTATATTCCAAAAGAAAATATTTGTACTACTATATAATATCAAAGCAACAAGGGTCACAAAACTTGAGCTTGTTGTTGAGAGAATAAAATTTACACCAAAAATAAATAAATGTGATCATATGACAAAAACTAACAATACGTACATGCAGTAAGCTCATAGCTACAGATAAGAGGGGGTATCCACATAATATTTTTCTTATTTCTCCATGAAAATATATGTTGTGGGTACTCATTAGAAGCGCCTCATTAGAAGAAAGATATCAGCAGTTTTCGGATGAAAAAAGTGCCTTACATGTATCTGTTGCTATGTAAGCTGTGGAGAAAACATGATCTATTAAGCCTATCAGCCCTACAGACCAAAACATTTTTTTTTAGAAAACAGTGATCCTAATGAGTGGTCTCATCAGGATTTACACTGTTTGCTATTCTGTTCTGATTTCTGAATGAGACCTCTACATGTGTATTTGGAAAAATATTTCTGACCATATTCAAAGATGGAAGTGGAAGAGATCACTTCAGAAACTCAGGGATAAAAGGCTTAAAGCAAGGAGCACCAGTCTCAGAAACGACTGCAATCTGGCCAAGAGGTTATAAAACCTTTTTCATGCTCATGTCAGCTGAGCACGAAATTTGTCCTAATAAATCTTAAATTACTAACAATTGCAAATTCTGTCTTTCTAAACATTACTGAATATGAAAATTTCTCTGCTAATAAATATTTTGCAAATGCAAAAGCTACTCACATTTTTTCAGGAAAAATATTAGCGTATATGCCATATTAGATGATCAAAGATTTAACAACAGGTTAACTAACAACATCATTAGTTTTGAACAACTGTGCCTGGATCCATAGCTCCAGAGGGGTATCCAGATATTTTTTGTATTTCTCCATAAAAAGTTGTAGGTAGTCATTAGAAGTGCCTCTTTGAGTCACTTTTAATGAGTACCCACAACATATGCTGTTATGGAAAAATAAAAACAAGATCTGTTGCCAGACAGGATAGCTCACCTGAACTCGCACTTCTCAATCAAATAAAAAAATTAAGACTATGACCTTAAAATCCTGATCATAGTTAGTGTGAATGTGTGTGTGTGTGTTGGGGGGGGGGGGGGGGGGGGTGTGGAGGAGGAGGGAGGAAGACATGGTACTGGATATAATTTTAGATGAACATCTTCCATAGCTGCTATCTCTTTACCAAATGTAAAAAGTATGATTTGAAAAGTAGCTGAGTAAATAAAAGATCTCAAGAACTTTGAGGTAAAACTTTAACATAAAATTTCTAAGTCTGTGCCCTTGAACTGTAGGTTACAGGGCAGGGATAGTGCTGAATAAAATTTTGGAGCTGAATAAAATTTTGGAGCAATATTTATAACCATGCCAAATAGTAAATCCATGCAAGGATTAGGACTGAAGAGATCTTAAAAAACTTAGACACAAAACTTTAACATAGATTTCTAAGTATGTGACCTTGACCTCTAGGTCATAATCAGGGGTGGGAAAGGTGCCGAATAAGATTTTGGATCAATATCTATAATCATGCCAAATATAAAGTAACTCCATGCAAGGATTTAAAAATTAAGAGATCTTAAAAACTTTGATGCAAAACTTTAACATAAATTTCTAAGTCTGTGACCTTGACCTCTAGGTCATAAGCAGGGGTGGGAATGGTGCCAAATAAAATTTTGGAAAAATATCTACAACCATGCCAAATATAAAGTAACTCTGTGCAAGGATTTAGAAATTAAGAGATCTTAAAAACTTTGACACAAAACTTTAACATAAAAATTTCTAAGTCTGTGACCTTGACCTCCAGGTCATAAGCAGGGGTGGGGATAGTGCCAAATAAAATTTTGGATCAATATCTATAATCATACCAAATATAAACTAAATCCATACAAGGATTTAGAAATAAAAGACATTTTTTTTTTCCTTCTTTGGCTAGACTGCCCTCTCATGATCAGCCCCAATTTACAGTCCTGATAACAGAGCACACATCAAAGGCTTATCTTATCTAAGTGATTATAAGGATGTTAAGTCTCCTTAGGTGGGGCCCTATAAGGGGTAATTCATATAATTGAGAAGTATTCAATATGTTACTTTAAAACCAAATAAATTCATTTGCAAATTTTGCATTTAATTTGTTGATTTGTATTGTATCACTTCTTCATTTATTTATTTATTGATAGTTTTTCCAAAATCCAAAAATTGTTGATTTGTATTGTATCACTTTATTTATTTATTTATTGATAGTTTTTCCAAAATCCAAAAGTGTTGTTTTTTCTTGCATTTTGAAAAAAAAAAAAAAAAAAAAATACAAATAAACTGAAATAGAACTATAAAATTGAAAGTTTTTATTTATTTATTTATTTGTATTCACTTAATCTGATATTTTTTTCAGATTTTTCCATGAAAACATATTTCACGAGCTCGTTAAGGGTCATTTCGTTAACTGTTTTAGCGGATTCAATATACAATATTCTGATATTTTTTGCTGAAAAAATGTGAGTAGCTTTTGCGCTACTCACATTTTTTCAGCAAAAATTTCAGCATATTTGTGTATCACTCGATGCAAATTTTAACAAATCGTTAACTAATATCATCGTTAGCTTTGGACAACTGGGCCCTGTTAGGAAATTTAAAATTTATTATTGTATACAAACATGAGTATTTATATTCTGCAATGACACAAACTTAATTTTCTAAAGCACAGTTTTTACAAACTATCCTGTATGTTTAGTGAAGATTCAGATCAGCCTGTGCATCAGTGCATCTGCAGTCTGATTGGTCTTCACCACACACTCTATCAAATATACTGCTTCTTTGTCCAAATAGTACAAACTGATCAGGCTGCGGGGATGCACAGGGTGATATAAGTCTTTACTGCGCATATGTTATTTTGCAGAAAATAATGTTATTTGTTTGATCCTGTCATAAACTGTGAAATTCTTTTTCTGTTGTATATTGCAATTTTATGAAATAACATGTTTTTCGGTACTTTCAATAATCAATAACTATTTATTATGAACTGAAAGCAGAAGGGCAATATAATTACACATTGAACTGCTAGGAAAGAAAGAAGAATAAAGACATATTTTTTTCTTATTTTTCCTGGAAACCGAATTTGACATTTCATGCAAATTGTTTCCCTTGCATGAAATGCCAAATCCTATTTTCCGGGAAAAGTAAGAAGAATCTTATAATTTTGTCATCTGCTGAATCTGCCCATAGTGTGGTTAGTGATAATTCTAAATGTCTGTGCAAAAAAAAGTGCTCCGAAATTATGCCTTTCCGGACACATTGGATTTATTTATTACACTCAGTGATTATTTTTTGACTGAAGCTACTAAAAATTTATGCAGTTAAGAAATAGATAAAGAGGGCATTTGATGATAAATTAGCACATAGGCATAAGAATCTGTATTTCTCCATAAAACATGTTGTGGGTCATTAGAACTGCCTTGGAGAGGCAATTCTAATGAATAACAAGCTGCTATATTTTACTGAATAAAAAGAAAAAAAATACCCACCTTATCTATTTCTCTTCTTCATCATAAACTTTGCTTATATCAAATCTAATTTCCCCTTATCAGGCCCCTACCTGTAAGGGTGGCCATAGTCACCCAGGAATTCTTATCTTTATCTGCTTATGGTCACTAGGGTGTTATGCAATCCAAATTGTGTCTTTAAGAGATCTTAAAAACTATAACGCAAAACTTTAACATAAATTTCTAAGTCTGTGACCTTGACCTTTAGGTCATAAGCAGAGGTGGGGTAGTGCCAAATAAAATTTTGGACCAATATCTATTATCATACCAAATATACAGTAAATCCATGCAAGGATTTAGAAAATAAGAGATCTTAAAAACTTTAATGCAAAACTTTAACATAAATTTCTAAGTCTGTGACCTTGACCTTTAGGTCATAAGCAGGGGTGGGGGTAGTGCCGAATAAAATTTTGGACCAATATCTATTATAATTTTGGACCAATATCTATTATCATACCAAATAGACATTAAATCCATGCAAGGATTTAGAAAATAAGAGATATTAAAAACTTTGATGCAAAACTTTAACATAAAATTTCTTCCGAGTGTACCAGGTGAAAAATGGAAATAACATTTTTCCCTGACCAGGGACCGAACCCGGTCCGCTGGACTCAAAGTCCTACACTCTACCGCGTCACTATAAAAGCCGGCTTGTACCGCAAGGCAGTACAAGTGTGTTATATACCTATATCCGGTGACATTCTCCCCCTCCAACTTGAAATTCGTCCCTGAATTTCTAGGAGTCCGAGAATCACGTGAAATGAGACTCAAGGAGTTTTATGCACACATGTGGGTTATTTACGGTGGGCGCCAAATGTAACAGGTGAAAAAATGGAAATACATTTTTCCCCAACCGGGGATCGAACCCGGTCCGCTGGACTCAAGTCCTACACTCTACCGCGTTGCTATAAAAGCCGGCTTTTACCGCAAGGCAGTACAAGTGTGTTATATACCTATACCCAGTGACACAAGTCTGTGACCTTGACCTATAGGTCATGAGCAGGGGTGTGGATAGGGCTCAATAAAATTTTGGACCAACATCTATAATAAGATCAAATATAAACTTAATCCATTAGAGGATTTAGAAAATATGAGGTCTTAAAAAAACTTTGACGTAAAACTTTAACATTTTTGTTCACGCCGACACCAACGCCGGGGGTAGTGCAATAGCTCTTCCTGTACTTTCGTACAGGCAAGCTAAAAATTATCCCAGAAGTATCACCTAAATACCCCTCCTTATCAAGTTCTCTGGAAGTATGTATTATTCTTATTCCAGGTGTCGATGAATACTCCCACAACCAGAAAAAAAAAAAAAAAAAAAAAAAAAAAAAAACATGCAATTTCATTCAAACCATATTGCGGAGATGATTCTAATGAGATTAGTAATGGTTTTGCCCTGAGAAATAACTATTTTCCACTGTTTGAACTATGGAAAGAGGTTTAGACAGCATTCCTTCAAAACTGTCCTCTAGGGTGGTCCCTGTCTGCAGTCTACTGGTAAATACATGTGTACACACATTATGACATAAAACATGTATGGTAAGTGTCCTAAACTTTTATACACCATCGCTTCTGACAAAATGGCATATACAAACTGTACAAACCCAGATCAGACTGCTCCTGATCAGGGTCTACACTGTTTGCCATTCCACCAAGTAATTTGTGAAACGAATGCATAAAAAATGAAATGCTGGCAAAAAGGAAAACTTTGTGTCAGGTGTTCAAAATTTGAGGACATTATCTGTAGCTCACATAATACATACAGCTCCAGATAAGAGTATCCTGAAAATTATTTTCCACATTTCTCTATGAAAAAATTTATGTTGCTGGTACTGGGAAGCTCCTCAAAAAAGCACTTCTAGTGTGTACCCACAACTGATGTTTTCATGGAGAAAAAAGAAAAATATTAATTTGGCTGAAAAAAATCTAGACTAAGCTATATGGAGGTTAACTTAAATAACACTGTTACCAACATTATTACATATACATGTAACTTAAACTGGTTGAATTTTACTGACATATCAATACATAATTTAAAACTGCTGGAACCTAAATGAAGCATCAACTGAGCTCCAGGTAAGAGGGGCCCATTTGGAAAATCATTATGAAAACATGCCTATTCAATTCACCTCCAAAAACTGAAAACTTTCAGATAAAAACATAGATTGTGGGTACTCGTTAGGCAGTTCTAAATAGTACCCACAATCTATGTTTTTGAACAGAAATAAGAAAAATAATGTATACTCCTGTGAACCCAATTTTTCTGCTGAAAAGGGGGCTTACAGGGGTTCAAAATTATATAGGCATGTTTCCTCATTTCTCCACGAAAACATATGTTGTAGGTACTCATCTGAGGCAACTCAGCGAGGCACATCCAATACCAAATAGTATCTACAATATATGTTTAGGCCAGAAAAAATTATTAGATTCTCATCCAGATTTTAGAGAAAAAAAATGGAGTGGCTGGATGGATTTTACTTTTTTATTTTTTATTCCTGATCCTCCCAGTGAAGAAGCAGATCATAGCAAAACAAGATTTATAACTGACACTAACTATCATGTTCAAAAAGAAGGAAACCTTATTTAAATTAAAAGTGTTATAAACTCTGTTTTCAGCACTCCAACTGTTTCTGCAAATAATATGTTCCACCTCCTTTTTTTTTATTCAGCCAGATTTTTGAGGGGCGGGTGGGGATGAGAATCTAATAATTAATTTTCTCTGACCTTATGTACAGAAATTTGAAAACTATTGATACTTTTCTTCTTCCCGGTGAAGGTCAGGAGTCTTCTCAGACTGTAAAAACTGACCTTTTGGGTTGAAAAAAAAATCCTTTTTAATAGCTACAGCTATGTGCACATGCATATTACCCCTAGACAGTTAATTTAAATAACAACATTAATTTATAGCTTAAAACAGGTAAAACATCATTGAAATTACAACATAATTCTTCTATGGACAGCTAGATTGAAGCAGTCTATAACAAACTTAGAAATCCATCAAACTGAGCCTGACAGAATGGTTAACAGAAGCTGTCTCTTAGTTAACACAGCTAGCTCTATTAAAATAAGAGGGGTATCCACAGTGCTTGCACTAACTGTCAAAATCAGGAAGTCCCAGGACTTCCTAGCTCCAATATCTGGAAGTCCTGGTGATCAAATTTTTTCACTCACTTTCAGAAATTCAAACTCAGTATTCTTAAACTCTCATTTATGGAGTAAAACTGCCATTCTTAAGCTAAATAACACATAAATACATTCTAAATTTTTGTTATAAATAACTATATATCATTAAAAGTTAGGAGTCCCAGACTTCCTGGCATTGATTTTTGGAAGTCCCAGAGCAATTTTTGGGAGTCTCTGACTCCCAGACTTCCCTTAATGCAAGCACTGGTATCCAGATAAGCTTTTTTCTTATTTCTCAATGAAAATGTGGGTACTCATTAAAAGCATCTTAGCAAGGCACTTCTAATAAGTACCCACAATGTCACTGGGAGAAATAAGAAACATCCACAAATTTTGTTCAATTTGTGTGTATTGAGGTTTTACGGCCAGTCAACCCAATGGGGTCATGTTGAGCGGGTCTGTTTACCTAACCACACTTTTATTTGGCAGGCTGAGTCGTCTAAGCAGTGTACCAGTATTGTGCACATTCTTTCGCCAGAAAAAATTTGGTCAAAGAAAGCACCTTATCTGGACCTATGCAGTATCATATCAAGTAAATGATCCAATATTAACATACAGAGACGATACTTTAGTTTATAACACGGTTCAGTCCAGGGTTCTCACTAGGATCTTGATTGTATTTTACAGGTTCACTCGGCCATGAACGCTCATGATGGCAGTACAAGAAAATAAATTGGGCTGCACTATGCAAAAACATGTCTTCTGGCATATGATGACAGTGATGGCCCAGATCAGCCTGCACATCTACAGTCTTATCAAGTCTTCACTGTACGCTAACAGAATCACCGGATAATACAAAGTCTTTGATGATACTTTGTGAATGCCAAGGCACTTTTTTTGCTTGACAGCACAATTATCAATAATCCCACAGCTACATGTCCATTTTCATTTGCTTTAACATAGATATGCTTATATGGTTTGTGTCAATCAGTTAAACACTCTATCTATCTACCTATCTTCATTAAATGTACTGAATGTAGATTAAGAGAAGTATATGCGTTTTGTTTTTGGCTTTGGTGTCATTCCAGAATATCTTTGCCTTCTACCATTCAGCTGGCAGTTTTTTTTTTTTTTTTTTTTGCCTATTTTTTTTTTTTTTTTTTTTTGGTAGAATGTTTTCTCTCATTGCAGAATCAAGAATCCTGCATCACATTTTTTCTTCGTGGCATTGCTAGTAATTAAGTATAGAGATAATAAATTTCATAAAGATCTACGCCTCAGTATCATTAATCGTCGTCATCATCGGGAACAAAAAGTTCTGTTTCTTCCATGAATGCTGCAAATTTCTTAGCTACAAGCTGGCCCACGAAAACTCCTCCTCCTATACAGATTGCTACCTTTGATAAACTTAACCTAGGGCGCCTAGGCTCGCTTGGGATCGTTCCTTTAATAGAAGTTTCTAAAGTCTGAAAACTTCTACACGGCAATGTAACAGATTTCTTCGCATTTGTTAGGAATCCTCTATTTCGCAGAGTAGAGACAACACCATACATCTTGTTTGTCGCCATGTTTGTTGTTTAATTCTATAGTCGTGCAGTTTCGCGAACAGAGTGTTTCGCTCTTTTCTATTTCACTCCTTCACCGTTCGTTCCTCAACCGTTTGGCTACAATGAGTGTTTTCAAACAAACTAACATTATCTAATGAAACTATTTTCTCTACAAATATGCATTCAAATGCTTGAATTTGATGTTACTTTAAAGGTAACTAGTTTACTTGATAGCATATTTATATTTAGACGTACTGATAATCTATCCATCTGCCTGCCTGCCTGCCTGCCTGCCTGCCTGCCTATCTATCTATCTATCTATCTATCTATCTAAGAACAAAGGTGAACATGGGTTTTACCACAATAAGAAATGGAGTTCACTAACATCGAACTAGTAGACTACCACAAAATAAATCTGAAACATAAATGACTCATCATGGGTACAGGGAACTACTTATTTTCCCATAGACCTTTTTGGTGGTTAAGAGTTCATTTCAAGATATGACAGGGCTTCCAAATTTTGCTTTAATTCAAAGACCAGGCAGCACAGCAAAATAAATAAGAAAAAAAAAAACACTGTCACACCAGCACTTTCTGGGACTTTTTGAAGGCTGAATGTAGCAACCCCTCAATTGGCAGGTATGAAAAAATGAAACTTTGAAATTTCACCACTTCTTCTCTTGGCTCCAGCAAACACAAACAGAAACATTTATTTCTTTGAAACAATCAGGAAATTACACACAAACATTTTTTTTCCTTCAAATAAGAATAATAAGTCTTAATTCATCTTTATTATTAACCAATCACAGATCGCCTTTAAAAAAAAAAAAAAAAAAAAAAAAAAAAAATATCCCCCACCCCACACAACCCCAAGGGGAAGGGAGGGTACTCTAAATTTTGTCTGCTACATGAGCTAGGACTATTTTTTGTGTTTAGAATTTTGAATTTTACTATTTTGGGGGTTTTGGGGAAGAAGTGGCTATTTTTTGGGGGTACTGGCCACTTGCAGATATTTTTCGGCGGGGTGGGTTGGGGGGGGGGGGGCACTTTTAAAACTGACAATTTTTTAGGGCCTATCAAAATTTTCGGTATTTTTTTGGGGGTATTGTAAGGATCAGGGTTAGAGCCTTCTGTTGAACTGATAGTCGTTTTAATTTAGTTTTAACAGCTCTTTTTCTTTCATACCTATTAGACGTCAATAAATGCTGTATATCAGTTCAGTGCCATTAAAGTAAAACGGAGCTACTGTTGGAAACTGTTTAAAGCACTTATATTTTACTAATACAATCATTATACAGGGAAAAAATTAAAACCACACTTTTATAAAAAGACAGCAAGGGGGATATTTTTTGGTGTATGTATATCTGCAGATATTTTTAGGTATGGCTGATATAACAGATATTTTTTGGGGGTATGGCTGATATACTGTATTTTTCTTTTTTTTTTTTTTTTTTTTTTTTTTTTTTTTTTTTTTGTGGGGTTGTGGGGGGGGGTGGAACACTAAATGCTGGGGATCAGCCTATGTAGCAGACAAAATTCAGAATACCCGCCCCCTCCCCTCCCTCTCCACACACACACACACACACACACACACATGCGGGTGGCTTACCGACACTTTTTTGCACTATTAATGATCACTTAGCACAATTGGTTCCATGTGCTCTCATATGAATTCTCCCAACAATGGATGGATCTCAGATACCCTTTAATGAAAAATACCCGACTAGATTTTGCAATGATCTAAGCCAGTGCTTAACTAGAAAGAAAGGAATATGAATTGTGAGGATGTGAAAGAAAGAAAGAATGTATTTGTAACTGCAAGAAACTGTGAAACTGAAAGAAAGATACTTTAACCCCCTGTGATTCTGATCTTAAAGGAATAAGACTGAAAATACTTAGTCCGTTTACTACGAGCGTATATATGCCTGAAAAATTACTGTATGAGTGGCAACAGTGTATACTCTGATCATTCTGCAGTGTTCGGTCTGGCTATATACTGTTTTTAGACTTGTCTGTCCAAATACAGATGTCCCTTTCCGTATTCCATAATTTATAAACAGCATCCGAACAGTCTTAAGTTAGTTTTCTCAGTATATTGATAAAAATCTTGATAACTCAGACACAGTACTTAGTACTATTGTCCCCGAGATAATAATAATTGCCAGGATATCTCTTTTATCTGGTACGCTTGTCAAGTATAAATAAATATTACAAAGTATAGGGAACCTTTGTTTCATGCAGTAAAAAAAGTAGGGAGCGAATAGGCGTCCTTTTTCGCATTGAAAGGAAAAATAGATCAGAATTCTCTTCTGATGAGGACTTTCAGCTTGCTTGTTAATATATCTGCAGTATCCAGTAAATCTGTACATGGGTAAGGAGGATCCTGATCAAACTTTGAATGCGCAGGCTGATCCAGGTTTTCGTTGCCCGCATATGGTATGAGGTTTCTTTATGTGCGTTGAGCATTAAGGCAACCAGAAAAGTGTAATTTCTTTGTAGATGGGCATAGATTAATCAAACGTTTGTTGTTGTTTTTTTTATTTTTTACTTTTTTATTTTTTTTTTATTTTTTGGTGCTGATTGGGAATAGGACTAGAAGTTGTCGTTAATAAGTTTAATATAACATCTCGTAAATGCGATTATCAAACTAGTAAATGTAGCCAAACATCATTCAGCGCTGAACCTGCTGAATTTAAATGTTTGCAGACAAAACTTTACTTATATTATATTTATAAATATTTACTTATAAATTATATTTATCTTAAACCATTCATTTATAAGTTTTATTTATTTACTTCATTTTTAGCCACTGTGCCCATATGCAAGAAGAGATAGCTCAGACCATTTGCGTGAATATTACTGATTTCAGCTCAGACCAACATGTGCAGTCGTATTTAGTTCTGGTCAGGGTATTTCCTGTTCGGATATAGCCTTTGCAAGGTTCCCTGTGCATTTTTCATGTGTATAGTCTATTTTTGTGCAGCCCAATTTGTGCATTCGCTCCCCGGGACTCGCTCGTAGTATCTAGCGCCGATTTCTTTTTTGGTGAATATATTATATTTAGTCGACTCTCGTTATCTCGAATTCCAAGTACCCTCTGGAATACTTCACGATATCCGTACCTCGACATATCAGATTTGCAGAATTGAGGAAAAAATAATTCGAACAACCACATTTAACAATTCATGTTAGTAGTAGTAGTGGTAGTAGTGCTATTATGTGCTATTATTTATTTGCTGAAATAGATAGTCTCTCGCCCGCCACCCCCGCCCCCCCCCCCTTCCCACCGCCCCACCCACCCCGATTTGAGTGTTTTTATTTGTTATACCGGTTTCGGAAGGAAGGAATAAAAAAAAAATACAGTCAGTCATTTGGCTAGTTCTGGGTAAGGTTATGCTTCATAAAGATTTCCAAATAAATGGCTGAACAAAACTTGATTTTTGTATGGCTGATACAGAGTACAATCCTTCCTTGAAATACCACACCAAAGAATTTGTCATTCACCTTTGGTTATCTCCCCTTGCGATTACTGTGAAGTACATCACTGATTTGCCTAGTTTCGAATAGTTTTGCTAGTTCCGAATAATGAATGAGGGATGTGTAAGAATCCACGGATAATGCAACAGCCTTTAAATATTACTTTATTTACGGACGGAATTAACTATTTTTGGTCAATTAAAAATTCTAATGATGTTCTCAATAAATTTAAATCTAAAAACTTTCAGGCTTCTAAATTGTCTACAAATGATTTTTCTACACTGTATACTACGTTACCTCATCATCTTATAAAAGATAAACTTATTGATTTAATTAACCGAACGTTTATTCGGGAGAATACCCAATATTTGGCTTGCAACGAAGAATGTGCTTTTTCTCACTTCTGATGTGCATAATAATCACACTTTATGGTCGTGTCAAAAAGTCTGTGATGCCCTTGTTTATCTGTTGGATAACATTTTTATTAGATTTGGAACTAAACTTTATAGACAAACTATTGGTATTCCGATGGGAACTAATTGTGCTCCTCTTGTTGCAGATTTGTTTCTTTTTTTGTTATGAGAGAGATTTCATGAATTAAGTCTCTCTCACGTGAAAATCAGTGACATTATTGAGGCTTTCAATTCAACTTCAAGATACCTTGACGATTTATTAAATATTGACAATATTTACTTTGACCAAATGGTGGACCGGATATACCCTACAGAACTCCAATTAAATAGAGCAAATTCTTCCGATACCGAGGCACCTTTTTTGGATTTGAATCTCTGTATATCTAATGGTACAGTTTCCACCAAAATTTATGATAAACGGGACGATTTTGATTTTGATATAGTCAAGTTCCCTTTTCTGGATGGCGATGTCCCCCGGCGTACCTCATATTGGGTATACATATCTCAGCTTATAAGATTCGCCAGAGCTTCTTCAAATCTTAATGACTTTAACTACCGTAATAAAGCCCTTACTGCCAAACTTCTTAGGCAGGGCTATCGTTATTTTAAACTTCGTAAGGCGTTTTTTGAAATTTTATCGCAGACACAGTGCCTTGTTAGAAAAATATAGCGCCAGTCTGAAAACTCTTCTGCAACAAGGTATATCGGAACCCGAATTTTACAGTGACTTAGTGTACAGATTTAGAAAAATTGTAGGTAAATCTAACTTTTCGGAGCAATTCAGAAAACTTATTAACCGTTATAAAAGAATTGGCTATAGCCTGGATATTATGCGGCAGACTGCATGCCTAGTTGTCAACCCAATCATTGTTGATGGCTATATGCTTCACTCTTTAATTGCACGACGGCGGTTCGGGCCTCAGACTCAATGACGGCCTCTTCGTAAAACTCTAACCAGTGGGTTGGGGCTTGACGATATGTCTTTGGCTTGGCCCGCCGTGGTTCAACTATTGGTTTTCATTTACTCTGGCATACAGTAGAATTAGCCATGAGTACTCGTCTTTGTTTATTATAGTGATTAATTTGATTTTTATGTTTTCGCTTTGATGCACTGACTGAGTTGGGAGCCTTTATGCGAACCGAATTTTTATGTATTTATGTATTAAGAGTAGCATCGGGACCCAGGGTGAAGTTAGCTAGCTGTAAAAGTGCCTTAAACAGATAATATATAAGCGACGACACGACAAAACATGTCTTCGAGGTTTTCAATCAAGTAAGACTCAGACCGGCCTACTCAGCCATAGACTGGCTAACAGCCACAGCGCCGGATTAGCTAGTCTTGAAAGTTTTGATAGGTAGTGTACTGTCTAGACAACGAACAAAAACGGTGCTGATCAGACTGCGAAGCTGCACAAACTATGTGTCTTTGTTGTTCGCATATATCATAAAGCAGGTTATCTAATGACGATTTTCGCTTCAGTCGCTGTCACGTGTGTTAGATTCTTTTACATAGATTACATCCATTAATTATGTCGATATCTACACACCTTTGAATACAGTGTGTTAACACCTTACCCGGAACTGACTAAATCGGATGCAGAAATCAGCGATCGATTAATGGTTGAAAACAAGCACTTTGTTTAAAATCCTTGCAGGGAGCATTTAAGCAGATATTGAAAATATGTTCCATCCAATAGTTGAACAAAACAAAAAAATGTTTTAATTGATTGTCTACTTAAGGATATCTAGGCAAATGTTATTTACACGTTTACAAAATTTATGTTATGCGTAGGCTTGCTAGGGGAAATCGGATCGTATCGATCAATAAGGTTATATTTCCAATATTTATTCTCTGATGTATGAAGAAGAATAAATGAACGACAGAACCATACCAATTTTTCCTTTTTAAATTTGACCGCTTGCCGTGTATTTGATGACGATTTTTTTTTTCACTTATTCGGAACTAGCTAAAACCTCCGTGCTCTAAAATTTAAAATAAATAGGATTGCACTAGAAAAATAGGCTTCATACGCCCCCTACTCGAATATAGTGACAGTGTTTGGGACAATTGCTCCACCGAATGCAAAAACTAAACAAAATTAAAAAAAAAAAAAAAAAAAAAAAAACTAGCCTGCACATTATGTGCTATTAAATAGGCAGCTATCTGAATATGCATGAATAAAACACTATTTCGCCTCAAAAATGGCGCAAAATTTAGTAAAAACAACTGTAAAACAATTATATTTACATAAAAAATATTTTAGATACAGAGAATTCCAAAACACAGACATCTAGTTATAGACCAGTTTAAACATTACGTCATAGAATTACAGTCAAAACGGCCCCAAGTCAAAACGGTCCCAAGTCAAAACGGCCCTCATTTGGTCAAAACGGCCCCATAAATTGGTCAAAACGGCCCCACATCCCAAAATTGAAGGTCAAAACGGACCCAAGTCAAAACGGCCCCATTTTTTTTTTGTAAATGCATAGATAAACAGACGGACAACTTAGTGTTAAGGAGTTGGAAATACTTGGAGCGGCAAAATGTTGAATATTCTTGTGAACAACAATGAAACAATTGAGTATTATGTTATGTAAGCAATGAAATGTAATTAAATAAAATAAATGCATACTCCAATCATTTATCAATATTAGAAAGCGGTGTGCCTTTGAAGAAGATTTATAATTATCCCTTTTGATCATACTGGATAAAGTTAGGATGCTCTTGCGAAAAACAAAACAAAAAAAAAATGTATACATGGCTATATAAACCCATTTACAGAAACGGCACTACTAAACCAATATAGTTCACGTAACTTTGACATAGGCTTCATTTTTTTTTAAATTTTATTTGTGTGACTAAAAAGTGTAAGGACGAAGTTCGGCCGAAGCAGCATGCCGTAACATGCGACTCATGCGACAGATGTCATCACAGAACGTGTAATACAGGCACGTGTTTCATTTGTTGTTTCATTATCAGTTTGATTAAAATGAATGACTGAGACCGGGATATATATGTATACTCGTGTATGAGTGTATATGTGTGTCTATGTGTGCATGTGT